>CAJGYO010000011.1:55473798-56073798 GCA_904845875.1 Miscanthus lutarioriparius | reverse complement strand
GGCTCGGGGGCTATGCCCATCGGGCACGCTCACGCACACCCTCTAGCAAAGAGATCTGGCCAAGCCTGACTCTACCACAGCTTTCGCCTAGGGCTCGGGGTCTTTCCCAAGCCTTGGGATCTCGATGTACGGCATGACCAAGCTTGGTACTTGGCTCCTGCTCAGCTCACAATGCCAGCCAAGGTCTGAGCACAAGAAGATAGGCCCTAAGCTACCGATGATCGGGGGCTCCACGACACCGCTCCCAGGTGTGGCCCTACCAACTGGTCCTCCGATAGGGTCACGTCTGAGTCGTGACACAAGAAGACAAAGCTTCCCATGGCCTCTGAGCACTCGTGGGCTTTTGGGCCCATGCGTCAGCCCCTGGAGCTGACCTCTTCCGCCACCAAGAAAACTCCAGAAGGTCTCACCCGGGGAATGCCGATCCAAGCTGACACCGCCTAACATGTAAAGTGTCAGAACAGAGCGGCCAGATGACACCCAAGGCTTCTTTGACTCCAAGACACCGTGACAGTCCACGACGCACCGCTGTAAGACCCATTTGGACTCTGGCACACGTAGACCGTAGATTAAACACCCAAACCACCATGTACCCGACCTATCTCATTATATAAGGGATAAGGTTGGACCTAGAGGGGGAGGATTCCATTTTGATCACTAGACACTCCATTCCATCTGTCTCCGCTCCGCACAGAGGGCAAGGCAACCCAGAGAGGGGCACCGAGAGCCTCTCCTCCACCCTATCCCATCGTCTTCCTCCACTCCAACGAGGGGGAAGGCTCCACCGGTGGCAAGGCAACCTTAGGATTAGCACCGAGCTAAGCCCCCTACCAAATCTTTTTCCTTTACACTCTGTTGTAAGCTCCCAATTTTGGGTGCTCTTAAGTATAAGGATCATCAGCTGGTAGACATAGGGACCAAATTGGCTCGGACCATTGCGTCTCCTCTACGTGATTCTTGTGTTCCTGAGTCGACCCAAGCCACCCGAGACCCGTACTCTGACACCAACTCAAACAACAGGCTTGCTGCAGTTTTGACCCCACGGCAGCTGGCGCGCCCTACGCTCCCAATGGCTCTAGCCGCAACACAGAAGCATTGGTGTAGGAAGCACCCAAGGCAATGGTGGAGCTCGACCGACCAAGCATTGGTGTGGTGCCTAAGGCTTCTGGCGACAGTGGTGGCTCGGCTAGCTCCTCCATCTTGGTGCTCGGTCCCCCAGAAGGGGCTAACCCGATCGAGGTGAGTTCTGACCTTTCCCCATGAGGGATGGCCACCATCAAGCCATTCGCCCAGATGTGATGCCACCTAAGCCAAGGCCCGCCTACTGACCTCCTTCACACGCTTACCTCTACAACAACAAAAACCAAGATAAGTCTCGTCCTCCCGACCCTCTTGCTTTCCTTGCTTCAGTCATTGTCTCCTTTAACCTGAGCGACCCTAGCAGAAGCTCGGCTGCAGAAGGCCCTCTTGCACCACATGATTGACTAAACTAACCATCTGTTGACCTTTTTGAAGGAGAACCACTGTAGAAGGCCCTCAAGTGAGGCAAGGATAGGCGGATGAAGTAGGCGAAAGATCGGCAAGGCGCTAACAGAGCAGCCCTAGCCATCGTGTTACTAGCTATGTCCTCCTTCCCCTCTCTTGTGTCTATTCCATTTTCTTTGCAGGTATCTGCCTATCTCCAGATCCTTCGTCGGATCGTTCCACCCCACCACACGTTGGTCTGGGGCCCCCCAAAAGGGGCATCACCGAGGGTTCAAGGCCAGCCCACTAGGCTTCAAGGTCACTCGAAGCAACCAAAAGTGCGAGGGATGCTAGGCAGATGAGCCCACACGGCTGTAGCCAGGGCGCCTAGATGCGCCCCAACCGTCTGGATAAGCGATGTCTAAGTTCTGACCTAGAGCTTCTTGTGGTGACCCAACAAGGGAGGTAGCGAGCTCTTGAGTACCGACAGACGGGCTCGGGAACTATACAGGTGGCTCGGTCAGGAAGCCAAGGATCTCCCCTCTGGGGACATGACCGGGGCACAGAACGATCGTAAACCCGGGATTCTCACAGACTTACCCATTAATAGAACAGGCGCAGTGATCTTGGGCAATGAGACCATCGTCATAACAGCCTAGCCCAACAAGGGATTAAGTCTCTGAGCATGACTCAAGAGCAAAATGGGAATACAAACGAAAATAATTTCATTTCATCAATTGGGAACGACCCGATTACAATATGCGGCGGCAGAGACCATGATTTACTGCCGCCTATATGTAACACCCCAGGTGTTTGTCACTAGTTAAGCAGTGGGTTTGAGCTCAAACATGGCATGTTAAGTGATAATCGAGAGCTTTAGTTCCTTATCTCTGAAGTGGTGATGAAGGTGTTGAGATTAAACCTATGAAAATGAGCCCCAACTTCAACTTGGGCAATACATTTGACTTACCTATGGACCTTTGTTAAGATTTTGCATGTGTAATGTTGAACATGCTTATTTCATGAGCATTACATCAACATGCATCCATCTTGACTAGTGGAAAAAGTTTCATGAAGTTTGGAGCCAAGAAATCACATGGAATGATAAGTTATAACTTTTCTTGAATTGCTTCATCAGGTAAATGGGAACATGGGATGTCTACCAAACCTTGCTACCTTTCCCAAATGACTCTAATTGAACTCTACAACAAAAGTCATGAGGGGTTCGTGTTGAGAAAATGTCAAGAAAATACCTCAATTGGTCGAAAACCCTAATTCCAGGGTTTAACGAGGTGCTGCATTGACCAAGATGAACCACTGATTTCGGTACCAGTTGTGAAGTTTTTACCTTTAGTAAAAGTTCAAGTTTGAGTGGAGTACAACAAACTTTATTTTTGGACCAAGCCCTGATTCAACACCTATGTGACTCAAACATTGGCCTCAAGTTTGAATGCAGTGCTCCTTTGGGCTCTCAGAAATCTTTCTAAGTCCCTGATCGGCAACAGCGGGTTGATATGTTGTGACATTTTTATCTTCCAAATTCATATGGTAACTCAACTGGATTGCTTAATATTAGTTTTAGTACCCTTTGTGAAGGAAACAACAAAATAAGTCTCAACAGATTTGGAGCTCATTTGGTCATTCAAAGGTTCTCTCCAAAATGACAAGTTAACTGAATTTGGTCACACTGCTGAAACTCTGAAATCCAAATTTCAGTTTCATCTACCTATCTTTGAAGATTTGTATCTTCCTAACCGAGCTGAGCTAGTCCATGATCCTTTAAGCAAAGTTGCAGAGCAAGACGTGTACAACAAACTTTGTTCAATGACTCAATCCTAAATCACCATCTAAGTTTGTCAAACAGAGGCTCAAAGATTGAATCTGCGGCTGTTTTAAGACAAAAATATTCTAAGTCCGGGATTAGTAGCCACTTAATTGACATGCCGCGTACTCATGTTTTTGTTAAGCAACTCTAGTTGAGCCAAATATAAAAGTTTGACTATATGTTTTGGGGACGAGCATGCAAAAAGATGGCACCAGTTTGACTTCGTTTTGACCATCAATTTGGATTTTTGCTGATCACTATCAATGCGCTAACATTATCATTTTGGGGTCCTAATTACCCACTAATATGTTACTCTAATGGTTGAGCACCCTAAATATGAGTTGGAGAGCATTAGGAAAGGAACAATTTTGCTTTAAGGCCCGAGGCCTAGATCAGACGATAAGCAGCCCAAAATCATGCCCCAAGCTGGTCACTTCATCGCCTGCCACCTGTTCGTTGAAATGGGCGCGTGGCCACCATGTAGGGCAGCAGTGCCCCACCTCCTTGCCATGTGGTCATGCCCCTACTCCTCTATGAGCGGACAACTGAGCCCTCCCTCAAACTCCCTCACTCGCTCTCGCTCTCCTTGGCTCTCCCCCTCGCTCTATGGCGCGTGCGCGCGGGCACGCCGAGCTCCGCCATGGTCAGCTAAGCGCGAGCTCGTGGCACCACTGCAGCGCTCTCTCTTCGTCCCAACCAAGCATGTCATCGCCATCTCTAGCTCGGACCGCCCCTCCTACGCATATTTCTTGGCCACCGTGGTGGCCAAAGCACCCCGCCACCAGAGGGGCTGTGGGCATGGCCACTGGCGCACATGGCTAGGCCACCTCGAGCCGTCTCGGGCCAAGCCACGGGCACCGGTGGGTGCGTCTGGTGATGAGGTGCTCCACTGCCTCTTCCCCACTACTGGAGCTCCGCCAGCACCCCTGTCTGTTGGAGCCATCGCCGGGCTGCCACCTGCGCCCATGGCTAGGGAGCCACGGTTGGCCTTAGGCCAGGCCGAGGCCACCCACGGGCGTGGCCCACCATCACGCAACTGTGGCCCTTCCCCGCTGCTGCCGGCCACCGCTCGCCAAGACCGACCGGCCCACCGGCCTCCTCTGTATGCTCTGTTCGATAGAAGAAGAAGTACCTCGCGCAAGAATTCAAAGAAAGGGAAGGGCCTATCTGCAAAGTCTGCGACTTATGTGAATAGTGACTACAAGGACCGTTTCGATGGAATCTATTTTCGTGAAAGTTCGGGGTCCACGGTGGAAATTTGTTTTTCTTTTATGGCTGAAACTTTGGAAAATCATAATAAATCATAGAAAAATCATAAAATAGCAAATGAAGACTTTTTGGAATCCTTGAGAGTAGATCTATGCAGTAGAGTCATAATATCATATGTTTTAGTAGAAAGTTTTTACTGCACATATTTTTCTATGTTAATTAGGGTTTTCTCGGAATAAATTCATATCAAAAGTTGTGGTGCTCCATTTGGTATGAAATTTTATGGTAGGCTATTGATGCTATGTGTGTGTTGTGGAAAAAATTGCATGCTCATTGGATGCAGTATGAGTGAGCTATTGATTTAACTTTATTAATGCTTGATAAATGGTTTATAAATAATTTATATATGTAAAAATGTGAAATGTGGTTCCTTTGCCTTTGCATGGTGATATTGTGGCCTGAGGAACCCTAACGTGGCTCTGTGTTTATGGAAAATGTTGATCTTTAGATTTATCTTGCTCTCACAAGTTTTCGTGCATTAGCAATTTGTGTTTTTTGTAATAATTAATCTATAAAACCTGAGCATGTAAGATTTGTATAGTAGTCATGTTTTCTCATCATCTATCTCTCATAAAAATTTGAGATCCAAATGAGATGGTTGCAACATCACCTATAATTAATATAAAAGGTTTTTATATATAGAAAAGCTAATGAAAGTTTGTTAGTAGATGCTTGTGTTTATGCCATGTAATACTTCTAATAATTGGTGATTGGTAATGTGATTGCTTGGTTATAGTTAGGAGTTTCATGGAGCTGCATATATAGCAACAAAATGTTAGTTGTTAACAACATAAATGGTAAATGCATATAGTTGTATCTCTGCTGTTATGGCTGCATGTATAGTTTTTGTGGTGGTGACATTTTTGTGAGGAAAATGATGTTTTCTGTAGATATGTTGAATACAAAAGTTGTAGATAATTTCCATATCTTGCTTGTCCTCTAATTTCATGATTTTAGGCCTGCTGGTTTAGGAGTTATAGATTTTACAATTTACTGTCAGCTTTTGCATGTCCTCTGAACAGATCTGAATGATTGTATTGTTTAACTTATTTAAGCATGGAATTATGTCTTGCTGATAATGGGAGAGTTGAATTCATTTTTATAGGCTTTCCAAATTGTTAAAGATCACACCATTTGGTGGCCTAAATCTACAGATATGGCTGTCATAAGTTTAATGTTAGAATCTATCCAAATCTGTACAGAGATGCATTCATTGTGTGGTTTGGCCTTGTTGGCTGTGAAATCATCTTAGGACGATAATAAGAAACTTATAGATAACTTAATAAGATTTTCATAAAGTTAAGAACAATGTTTGATGGATGATTCAAACTCCAGTTATCCATTTCTGAAGTTCATGTCAGTTTTTTGTCCTAGTTTGAGAAGATCTGTTTGCTAGTATTTTTCAACCTTGTTATCCTTTGAATTAGCTCTAGGTGTACATAACAAAGTTTTAGATAATTTCATTAGCTTTCTATAAAGTCTAGTATGACCTTTGTTTGATGCCTATAACTCCAGTTATGGTTGAAACAAGTGGCTTCTGGCTGTCGTCCAGATTCTGTGCATGTACTAAGTTGATTGCATTAGCTTACTCTTGTTTCGCTAAACATGTTTAGTTAATTCTTGATTGATGAATGCTTGGAACAGCTAAAACTAAGTTAACTGGTTGCCATGCTTGATGTGCTTGCTATCTTTTTATAATAGATGGTGTGATGTTTAGTTAAACAACTCTAGGTGCTATGCCTTCTTGTGTAACCTTCAGCTTGTTTTGAATGCTTTTATGTGATGCATCCCTTGTGTCCATTCTTTACATTCATATATCTGCATGGTGCATCTCATTTAGTTATGCTAGATGAACCACGTGAATGGTGGAAGGATGTGATATTGGAGTCGAACTCGAAGATGGTGTTTGGTGGATCTATCCAAAAGATGGAAGGACACCTGGAGTGCATACCTAGAGTGATGATATCACCAAGATGATGCAAGCTAACTGAACTAACTTTGTGTCAGATCCTAGGCAAGCCCCTTAGCATTCTAAGCCTCCTATGTTTTTACAAATATCACTTGCGTTCTTTATGTTTGATGCATTAGGTTATAGGAGTTGATTAGAAACACTTTATGCATATAACTTCCTTGTCTAGAAACATACCTTGGATCCTATGTAGGTCTAGGATCAAAAAACTGCTTAGCCTTGCTTAGCTCGGTAGAAGTTAGGTGATTTCCTGTCACCTGCGAGATATAGGTGGACACTGAACCACGGTTGGCTATATTTGCTATCATGTAAAAGAACCATGGGATGTTGTAAATCGAGGCCGAACGGAGTCTATGTTGTAGGTTGACTTATGTGATTCCGTCTGCACCGATTAAGGACCGCATCATTGTTGGTCCTCAGTCATTTTGAATGGATGCCTCTCACTTAGCTGGCCAGATAACTCGGTCAGACTATGATGCCGAGTAGCTCAACTTAGGCTAGGCCTAGTTCTATCAAAGTGCACATAGTGGAGGTAGTAAGGATGTGCGGGGAGCCGGTGTGAGGCCAAGGGTAGGTTAGAGTCCTGATCGACCTGGCATCCGGTAGTGTCCCTAATTGTGCAATGCTGATCGAACCCATGAATTGGACCTGAGTTGTATCAAAGGTGACCTAAAACTACCTTAGCGCAAGTATGTCTTGGTTTGGGTGGGGAATAAATTCCCAGCTGGTTGAAATCAATTCGAATTGCCGTCTCTCCTGCATAGTGAGAAACTTGACAAAGCTTCATTCTATCGTAGTGTTAATGACAAGTGCAATGGTTCTGAGAACAACATAATAAATGGCTATGGTTATTATTGTGCTGTCACTAATGATATACCACATGTTTGGCATAGGTTAGTTGCTAGTCTAGAGATGAATAACTATAATTAACTTGATGATAGAATTATAAAATGTATAGCTTAATTAGTGGCTTTTTAAGCAAAATGGTGTCAAGCTAGCTCCACTTATATAACCTTGCATGATCCTTGGTGTCACTTTATTTTTGGTTTATGATGGGTAAGTCTAGTTGAGTACATTTGAGTACTCAGGGTTTATCCCACCATGTTGTAGGTGAAGTTCTCGGCCTGCTGAAGATGGTGGCTAACCGTCGGTGGGCTCAGCGACTCTATATAGTGTTCTTATCTATATGCTTTTGTCAAAGGATGTCATGTATGCTAGCAATGTATTTGGAACCTATATTATTGTAATCAATTGAAAGCTATGTTGTTTTCACTAATTGGTTTTGAAACCCAAACTTGTATTATTATTTGTGAACTCATTGTAAGTATTATTTCCACTACAACTCTGTGTATATGATGTGTATTTGCTTAATCGTGCGATCTTGGTTGTGATGTGGATTTATTGAGGACCTTCGTGACACTCGGCAGACTACCGGGTTTATATAAGTGAAAGTATGTGCGCGTCAACGTGTTAAACGGGGACAGTCGTACTTGATCTTGGATAAATTGGGCGGTTCTATCACACTATATGACAGCAAAGACCACATGGTGCACCCGACCTCTGGGTCAGGGCCCTACGGTGTGCATCACTTGGGTAGGAGGGATACCCTCGGGACTCCTCCCCAAGGCCCGAGGTTGGGCGACGTCGACCGTCGCACCATCAGCGAGGCCAGTCCTCCTTCATCGTCGTCGGGATGGAGGGGCATCGACCGGCGCGCCACAACCCGCCTCCCCCATTAGAGGATACCAAGACTCTCGCGATGTCGCTAGAGCCCTTACACCTTCTAGGGAGGGCGGCACAATAGATGCCTCTAGCATCGGGTCGCCGCCCCTCCTTTGCTGGAGTCCTTCCACCCTTGAAGAAGCAGTCACCTGGCGGACAACACCAAGCTCACTCGGAGGGAAGCATTGCACTTCATCGCCACCGCCATCACCACTGAAGAAGATGGATCTAAGGAAGAAGAAGAGAGCGGGCTGAGGGAACGGATTGAAGATGCTACATGCCCCAGAGGCTCCCCTTTATAGCCCGGATGATGTGCTATGAGTGGCCCTGGCCCCTCCGATCAGCCATCAACGGTTAGAAAGGGCCCTGAGGAACCAAATAGGCGTCCCTTCAATCCCTGCAGCATGCCTCTAGGCAGTTGCATAATGATGGCCACACAGTAAAGGCATAGTTAGGGAACTGCTGACAATGAGTCAATTCCCCGCTCCGCTTTCCACCATGCGCGCCGCCCACTCTGTGCACGCCTCCTCATAGGACATGGGGGGATCCAGCTCCCCCTAGGCCCATCGGCTATCATCAATGGCTTGGATCCACACGCAATAACTACCACAACTCCTCCTCCACTGGATCTATTCCACGTGGCCCCGACATCCAATCTCCCAAATGAGGCGGGGCGGCGCGGGGGCTGCATGCCATAGCTCCTCCACCAGGCACGATGGCCCAGACGCCATCAACCACCTGCCAAAGGCATTAGCAGATGGGACACGCCTAGAAGTCACCCCTTCCGCTAGCAAGGAGGCCCCACAATGGCCTCAGGGGCTACGTCGGCTCCCTAGATGGAGCAGCCCGACCCCCGATCGACGGGCGCTCGGGTTGCGTATCCCCAAAAACCAACCAACTCCCCAGAGTTGGGTCAGGAATCGATGAGTAGTAGGCCCAATGAGGGCCTCCATCCAAGCCTCGGGGCACTCCCATCTCCCTGACCTATGGACATAGAGGGTCGGCCCCAGAAGGCCAGCTCAAGAAGATCAGGACCTGTTATCACAGCCCCTAGAAGGGCATGGTGCTTCGGATGATCAGACGTCCCCAAGCCAGATCGCAGTGCTCTTGATCACCCAGCTCATGGCAGGCTCCGATCAAAAAGGAGGGCGCCCCTAGGCCTACAATCGGCAACTTCTAGACGAGTTCAACGAGCTCTCGCTCGAGTCGAAGACCTATGCAACATAGGCTCACGAAGGGATCAACACCATCTTTGCTCAGCCCCGACAGCCGAGCAACGCCCATCACTTTGGAGAAGAAGGCCCCAAGTAGGGCACAACGCTCTCGCAAGTGGAAGACATCCCCGCTAAGAAGGGTTTGGTCAGCAGATGATCAAATTCAGCCCTTCATCGCCATCACGCCAGGTCGGGCCACGAAGGGCTTGGGGGTTCCTGACAAGATCTAACATACAAGTATGTTAAGCCTTAGGTCCAATGGTTCCCAAATGAAGAAGACCCCCTGACCGACCCCATCAGGATCGCTGAGGGCTCGAGGGCTATGCCCATTAGGCACGCTCGCATGCACCCTCTGGCAAAGAGATCCAGCCAAGCTTGACTGGACCGCAGCTTCTACCTAGGGCTCGGGGGCTTCCTCGAGCCTTGGGCTCCTGATATACGGAATGACCAAGCCCAGTCCTTGGCTCCTGCCTGCCTCATGATGCCAACCAAGGCTCGGGCACAAGAAGATAGGCCCCATGCTACTGATGCTCGGGGGCTCCTCGATGCCAATCCACAGACATGACCCTACCAACAACTCCTCTGATAGCATCACGTTCGGGGCGTGATACAAGAAGATAAAGCTTCCCATGGCCTCCGGGGGCTCATGGGCTTCAGGGCCCACGCGTCAGCCCCTGGAGCCGACCTCTTCCACCACCAAGAAAACTCTAGAAGGTCTCACCTAGGGGAGGCTGGTCCAAGCTAACACCGCCTAACACGCAGAGTGTCAGAATAGAGTGGCCAGATGATGCCCAAGGCTTCTATGGCTCCAAGACACCACGATGGTCCTTGGCACACCGCTACAAGATCCTCCTTGACTTCGACACACATAGACTGTAGACTAAACCCCCAAACCGCTATGTACCTGACCTATCTCATTATATTAGGGATAAGGTCGGACCTAGAGGGGGGAGGATCCCAATTTGATCACTAGACACTCCATTCCATCTGCCTCCGCTCTACATAGAGGGCAAGGGAACCCAGAGAGGGGCACCGAGAGCCTCTCCTCCACCACATCCCATCGTCTTCCTCCTCTCCAATGAGGGGGAAGGCTCCACCTACGTCGAGGTAACCTTAGGATTAACACCGAGCTAAGCCTCCGACAAAATCTTCTTCCTTTACACTCTGTTGTAACCCCCCAATTTTGGGTGCTCTTGAGTATAAGGATCATCAGCTGCTAGAGGTAAGGACCGATTGGCCTCAAACACATCTACACCACAACTATTCTCATTCTCTTGTGTCCTTCTACCTCCAAGAACCCTATAGTGGTTTCCTCTTCTCCTCCTCTCAAGATCTAAACCAGCACCCATGGTCGGCGAAGATAACCGCGGCAAGCGTGCAGTGGAGGAAATCCCAGAGGAGGAGTTGCCAATGAACCAGCGCCTCCGCCGCATGAGGTAATACTAGACGGCTTCTGCTTATGGAAACAAATCATCCTCTAACTTGTCCATAGATTTGTCTTGAATAACAGACTCCCTCCTCCAAGGGCCGGCAAGACCTCCAATGCTGCGTCTGCTGCCACCCTCACGCCGGACTCGTCGTCGGACTCCTCTGACTCATATATAGGTGACGACGCCCGACGCTTCCTCCAGGAGTGGAAGGCTGCCAAGGACCATTATTCTGAGGCAATTCAGGAAAATGGTCAGCTTGAGATCTGTCTCGAGGCCTCCTAGGCCGCCCTCCTCGCCGTAGAGGAGGAAACCAACGCTACTCAGGCGAGGATGGCCGAGTCCAACGCCATGGTGGCGGGTAAACTTAGTTCCAAGAAAACCCTCATTCTTATCTTCACTGCCCCTTTCTTGATAATCTTCTTGCCTCTTTGATTGCTAGCCCTAGTGGTATAGTTGAAAAACCTCCAACAGGCGGCGAACGTAGCTACATTGATCGTCAATGCCTGGGGCCCTCTGCTCATCTACCGTCTGCATGACATCCCGACACGCGCCTAGGAGATTGCTCTCCATGGCATTCGTCGTGGCGCAGCGGTGGCTCTGGCCACGGCGCAAGTCCAGACCAGGCACAACCTCCGCACCATGGAGCCAGGCTGCCCAATGGCCGATGATGCCGACATGCATGAGGAGCTAATTGAGGACTTCAACAATGCCGCGATGGCATTGTAGATATCACACTAGCCCAAGATGTTGTGAACAAAGTGTTCGATTAGTCTGTACTAGGAGCAAACAATGAATGAACAAAGTTTTTGCCTTTTCCTTATGAATTCATCACTAAAACTACCGTAATATGAATCATGATTATCTTTGTGTGTGTTTTTTCTCTATAGGTGATACATATCATATCAACCTTTACCCTTCAATTTATTTTTCCTTTTTGAACTAAAGGCAATACCCTCCTAGCACCGGCTATTAGAGCCGACGACTAAACAAATTGGCTATCAAGTATTAATCCAAATGCTAGGATAATACTTCTTTAGGAATTTTCCATTGATGAGATCAAACTCCTCTTCCCCTTCTAGCGTTTCCAAAATATAAGCATTGCCAGGCGCACAACATTTAATCTGGTAAGGACCTTCCCAATTAGGCGACCATTTGCCAAACCCGCTATCCTTAGACCCAATCGGCAATCTTACTTTCCAAACTAACTCTCCTTCACAAAACTGTTTGTTCTTGACCTTTTTATTATAATGCCTTGCAACCCTTAATTTATTGGCCTCAATATTTTCAAGAGCACGCAGCCGATGACAACTTAAGTCCTCCAAATCATCCATCATAAGGTTTTTATAGACTTAGGCTATCAAATCATTTTGCAATGTAACACGTCTTGATCTAGTCTGAATCTCCTAAGGAAGAACTGCATTATGCCCATATACTAACTCATAAGGTGATGATTTAATCGATCCATGGCAAGCCATCCTATATGCCCACAACGCTTCATTAAGTGTCAGGTACCACTTCCTTGGTTGCTCTTCAATTTTCTTCTTAATCAACTTAATCAAAATTTGATTGGATGCCTCTACCTGGCCATTAGCTTGAGCATAATAAGGAGAAGAATTTAGTAATTTAATTCCCATACTGGCAGCAAAATCTCTGAATTCCTCTAATGTGAATATTGTCCCTTGATCAGTAGTAATGGTTTGAGGAATCCCAAAATGATAAACAATATGCTCCCTAAGAAAATCAACCATATTCTTTGAAGTTACTATTTTCCAAGGAATCACCTCAACCCACTTAGTAAACTAATCTGTTGCCACCAATACAAACTTGTGCCCTCTACTTGAAGCTGGAAAAATCTAGCCAATCAAATAAATTCCCCAGCCTCGGAATGGCCATGGCTTAATTATTGGGTTCATAGCTAATGCAGACGATTTCTGAACATTACCAAAATGCTAACAATCCTAACACCCCTTGTAATATTCAAAACAATCTTCTAATATTATTGACCAGAAATATCTAGACCTACGAATAACCCATTTCATTTTATAAGCCGATTGATGAGGTCCACATATTCCTTCATGCACTTCTCCCATCAATACTCTTGCTTCTTCTTAACTTAAACATTTAAGCAAAACCCCATTGACTATTTTGTAATACAACTGATTATCTAACAAAACATACTTAGTCAATTTATATCTCAATTTTTTGGTAACCTTCGGTGACAGATTCTTGAGGTAATCAGTTATTTCAACTCTCTAATCATTAGCCAAGGTCTCACTACTTAAAATATCTTGGAACACTCAATAGCCTGACGTATTCTGAGCTAACCAATTGGCCTCTTGATTCTATGCTCTCGGAATATGCTAAAGAAAAGTAAGAGGAAACCCCTCAAGTAACTTTCAACATTCACCATGGTATCCCTTTAGAATATCATGTTTACATTCATACAGGCTGATCAACTAATTAATCACTAACTATGAATCTCCAAATATTTCAATTGACTCGGCCTTTACTTCCTGAAGAAGTTGAAGTCCCTTAAGGATAGCTTCATACTTTGCTTGATTATTGGTGGTCATTGGTTTGGTTTGAAAGGCAAACTCAAAACTTGCCCCCTGAGGTGAAATAATAACAATACCAATGCCACCCCCTTGCTTGCACGATGATCCATCAAAGAATAATGTCCAAGGCATAGGTTCCACATAGCCGATGCTTGGTTTATGATGTTGAGTAATAAAATCGTCCATCACTTGCCCTTTGACTGCTTTAGCCGATTCATACCTCAAATCAAATTATGATAATGCAAGAATCCACTTTCCTATTCTCCCATTTATTATTGGCATTGACAACATGTGTTTGATCACATCAGTTTTAGACACAACTGTATACTCAGCCGATAATAGATAATGTCGTAACTTAGTGCAGGAGAAATACAAGCATATGCATAACTTTTCAATAGGAGAATATCTTGTTTCTAGATCCACAAGTCTTCTACTTAAATAAAAAACAATTGTTCCTTTCCTTCAAACTCTTGCATCAAGGCCGATCTAATCGTTTGACTATCGGCCGACATGTACAACTTAAAAGGCTTACCTTGCTGAAGAGGAACCATCACAGGTAGAGATTTCATATACTCTTTTATCTCCTCAAATGCTTTTTGTTGTATGCACCCCATTTAAATTCTTGATCATTTTTCAACTTCAACAAAGAAGAAAATGGCAAAATCCTTTCTAAAATATTTGAAATAAACCTTCTGTTGAAAGTAATCTTACCAAGCAGAGATTGTAATTCTATTTTATTAGTTGGAGGTACTGCCTCATCAATTGCTTTCATACTTTTCTGACCAATCTCAATTCCTCTCTCGGGGACCATAAAACCCAAAAATTATCCAGCTGACACTCCAAAGGCACACTTATTAGGATTTGTCTTTAAACCATGTTTTCATGTGCACTCCAAAGTCTCGCACAGATCAACCAGATGTTCTTTGTACCCTTTGGATATCACCACCACATCATCAATATAGATTTCAACAATCTTGCCGATCAACTTATGGAAAATATAATTCATTGCCCTCTAATAAGTCGCACCTGTATTCTTCAATCCAAAAGTCATCACAACCCATTCAAATAAGCCGATTGCACCGAGGCACCTAAAGGCTATTTTTGCTATGTCTTTTTATCCATAAAAATTTGATTATAACCTGCATTACCATCCATAAAACTAATTACCTTGTGCCCGGTCGCTACATCTACCAACATATCGGATATTGGCATCGGATAACCTCCATCGGTGTAGCCCTATTCAAATCTCTGAAATCAATACAGACTCTCAACTTCCCATTTTTCTTATACACAGGAACTACACTCGATATTCACTCTACATATTGGCAAGGTTGGATAAATTTTGCTTCTAGTAGTCTTTCAGTCTCCATCTTAATGTTATCAAGAACATTTGGATTAAATCTCCTTGGAGCTTGTTTAAATAGCCGATATCCAGGTTTGATTGGCAACCGATGTTCAACAATTAATCGATCTAAGCCAGGCGTTTCATAATTTTACAAAGCAAAACAATCTTTAAATTCCTTTAACAAATCTATCAATTCTTGTTTATACTTAGGATCCAATTTAGCACTTACATACGTCGGCCTAGGCCTATCTCCAGGACCAATTTCTATTTCTTCTAACTCATCGGCCGACGTAAAGCCATGTCCTAGTTTACCATATGTACCATTTATTGGATTATCCATTAAAACAAACTTTCAGAGCGGATAACTCGGATCGGTTGTTGGCCTTCATCATTGATCCTAATGAAGCCTCCTTCCCATTGCTTACTAGAAAACACTCAAAATCTTCTAGTTCCCAATACATTGGATCAGTTGTTGCTATACTGACAGAATCATCAGCATGAACTAGCTCAACATTGTCTCGATGCCACTGAATCAAGCATTGATGCATAGTCGATGGTACACAACAATTGGCATGAATCCATCATGACCAAGGAGTAAACTGTATAAACCCTTTCTGTTAATGACAAAGAATGTAGGGAGCAAAGTCTTGCTTCCAATTGTCAATTCAACATTTATTGCCCCCTGGTCCTGGACGCATTACCCCCAAAATCCTTAAGCATCATGTCAGTTTCAATCAGATCTTCTGGTCCTTTACCAAGCTTGCCAAAAGTCGTATAAGGCATCAGATTAATAGAAGCACCTCCGTCAACTAACATTTTACTCATCGGCTTCCCATCGACAAAACCTTTCACATATAAAGCCTTCAAATGCCGATGCTTAATTGGTTTATCAAATATAGCTTGATGTATCAATGTCAACTGGGTTGTCATCTCTTCATACTCTGATTCATCAAAATCTGAATAAACTTCTTGATTTGCTGGAGCTTTAAATTTAGATGATAAAAGAAAAGCCATTTGAATATTAGCCGATGGTTGACCCTTATTGGTTGTTTGTTTAGCATGCCATACTTGTGGTTTACTAGATTTTTGAGCCTATTCTAATTCTCTACTGCTTAGGCATTGTACTCTTCTCTTATAACTTCTTGTTAAACCTCCCAGACACCACTGTCCTTCCTGCCAAACATATTCTTCATCATCTTCTTCATAATCGGCCCAGTTCTGATCAACAACTCGCTTTCCAAGCTGATCATGAATGCTTCTATTTTTTAAGCACCGATCCACATCATTATGTTGATATTCAATTCGATCATGGGTAGACCAGCGGTTGACTTGAGATCGCCTAAACTCTCAATATTGTTCGCTACATTCTAGGCAATTATTTCTAGGAGGCAATCTCAAACCTTCGTTCCAACAATGTCTGAAGAAAAGACAATTCCAATGTGACTCAGCGTATTCTCTTTCATATCTCTCTTCTTCTTTGTTGACGTTGATATTCCTTCTCTTCTAACCAGTGCTGATAATCTTTCTCCTTCTGCCGTTGCCATCTATTCAACAAAATTCAAGATGTAACATGTGGTCTCATCGCACCATCCCTTGATGTTTCAACCTGCTCATATCAGCTCTTTTGTTGGTCACGACGCCTTTTGATTTCTCTATATTCATCAGCCAAAATTTGCATCTCTGGAACAACTATTCTAGTTTCTCTTGCCCTGGCTTATGTTAAAACTTTAGCTTTCCCTTTGAACAACTTAGCATCAACCATATTCTAATCCTTTGGGAAAGGATTATCATCAACTTTTATTTTTTGAGCTATATCAAATTTAAGCTTCCTTGTTGAATAGCCCTCTGAATATACTGCCAAAAAATCCTACAATCATTAGTAGTATGAGAAGTAGTGTTATGGTACTTGTAGAACTTATTATTCTTCAACTGATCGGGAGGTAATATAACATGATTGGCAGGCTGTTTAATCTATCCCTTTTCAAGCAAGAAATCAAAAAGTTTGTCTGCTTTTGTAACATTCTTCAACTTCTTTTTCCCAAGGATTTGGAACCATTACTATCTTTTTACCCCAATTCCATTCAGCTGTGGCAATTTCCTCTTCTTCATCATCATCATTGACTAAATATGGATTATAAGCTTCAGCAATTGCAGCATTCTTCTGGAATCAGGTATCTCTACGCATATTCTGGAATTGGCTATTAAGTGCTGCCACCCGTTGAGCCAATTGTCCTAAATTGTCAAATTCTTGCCCAAGTAACTTTTTTCTCTATGTTGGCAACATTCCTTGAACGACCAACACAGCTAGCTGATCATTAGTCAAATTCAATGAAAAGCATAAGTTTCTTGTTTCTCGGAACCTCTAAAGGAACTCAGCACCCGATTCATTAGCCCTTTGCTTTATAGTTGACAAATCTATGATCTTTCTTTCCCCTGTCCTAGTGTAGAAATATGTATGAAATTTTTTTAAGATCACTCCAATTGGCAATGGAATTAACCGCTAGTGATGAAAACCAAGTGAAAGCTGGTCCTGATAGGGACAAAGAGAAGAAACAAACTCGATGTGCTTCTTCAACAGAGGCTTCACCGAACTGAGTAAGATATCGACTAACATGTTCTATTGTACTTATGCTATCATGACCAGTGAACTTAGCAAATTCTGGAAGCCTGCAATTCATACGAAGGGCCACTAAATCATACCACTCTAGATATGGATGTTTGTATGATAAGGTCTGCCCTTTTGGTTTTAAACCAAACTAATTTTTCATCATTTCGGTTACTCTGAGCAACGATTCATCAGCATTTGAGTTTGAATCTCTTGGCAATTGCTGACCCATCTGCGGAATGAATTCTGAGTGCCTTGATATCCTAGATTTGAAATCATATTGAGAGTATTATAATCTGAGCCATAATGTTATCCTTGTCGCATATCTATCTCTCGAGCCCCTTGTTGATTAACTATTTGAAATCTTTGATTGAAAACATTAGGATCTATATCTCTACGAATCCTTTGAACTGATGATGCTATTTTTTGAGCCAACAGTGGTATTTGGCCTGATGTACCCAAATTAACCATCTCATTCTAAACTTGCCCTGTTGGCTGTTACACATGCTGCACTGATGATCTTGGATTATATTGCATTTGATTAATAGTAGCACCCTAAATTTGCTCAGACGAATTTTGAATTGCCTGGGCATCATTACTCTTAGCTAGTGCTACTTCTTGATGGCTAGTACCGGCTTGATTAGTCCCCAGAGTATATATGGAATATTGTAATAAGCCGGTCCAACCTGATCAAGTGGAAATCCATGAAACACATCCTTCATGGTATTGTGGAATGCATTTAAGAAAGCTGTATTATGATTTAGCATTGCATCATGAACAGATTTGTTGATATCTTCTACAAAGAAATGCCTATCATCAGCTTCGTCTGTATCTGACAGTCCATGCATCAAAACTCTCGGCAGTGGATATTTCTGAATAACTTTATTGTCAAATGTTTTGGTGTATGACAACAAACACTTGTTCTGAAACTCCTCTATAGCCTTACCAATGACATCTTTATCCAAATCAGGTAAGTCTTCATAAGACACCATAAGAATGTCCTTGTTGTTGTGAACCACCATGACGATTGTGGTCCCACTGAGCGTGCCAAAAAGTGAGTTGACACAAAAATGTGGCGATGTGATCAACACACAGCAAGCCGGAAGATCTGAGTGGGGCGAGACTGGAGATCTACTTGGCTTCAACACAGAACCATTTGATTCTGAAAACCCAATGATGTGCCAGTCAATTTGACCTGCAATTGACAAGGAGAGAAAATCTTATCAGTAATTTAAGGTGAAACATGTCAGTGTTGCACCAAATAGTCGATATCTAGCATATCCATGAAATGAAGATCTTTAAATCAAGGATTATCGGCTAATATTAAATGATAATGATACGAATCAAAATAACTGATACTCATGGAACATTAGAAAGCATCATTGCCTAAATGGAACATGATTGAAATAAAACATTGAGCTGATAAGTCTGATGAAAAGAGTATAACATGCGAACAAATCGACTGTCTAATATAAATGAATCTATAAACAGTTTTGAGTCTAATCTATCAACAGTGAGGATCGATCGGATCGATGCAGCCATGATAATAATAAACTAAAGCCAAAGATTCTATAAAACCATCTATATGTTGATAGATTCATGAAAACATGCTATATGCGTGAGAGTATAGGCAAATCAGCTAAAACAGCGGATGCAGTCATAGCAAACAAACAAAGTACACATCTTGATCATGAACAAGACCACTAATCGATAATTTCTAATCTAAAGTCTTACCTATGAGGTTCGACCGAATCGATGCAGCTATGGTAGTGTCATTAGATTAGATTTCGTTAACAAGTGAGTTTATTCAAGATTGAAACATGTCTTTGGATGCATACTATATTTGACTGGAATAGAGATAAAACAGCCGATCTAGCAGAATTAAGCCACCAATTATAAGATTTGAAGCATGACCAGATCAAAGGACGACTAATTAACATGATATGATGCCGATCTATCTCTATCTCAATCGGGTGATTTTGTTATAATTAACAAAACTTTAATTATAGCAAGATCGATAATTGGTGAATCAACCAAAAATAGTAAGGAAAATCTTACTAATCTTAGCAGATTCGATAACTGGTGATATTGTATTAAACAACAAGTTATTTAATAGAAGATCGATAATTTTGATCTATATTATGATTCATAAGAGATCAATCAGTTGATTCAGCCTTACAAACTACGATATGGATCGATAACTAACTTATATTATGGCTCATAAAAGATCAATCAGCTGATACAGCTTTACAAGCACAATATAAGTCATGACGGTACTCACAAGCAAGCTAGAGGTCGATCAGTCGATGCAACCCTGTTTGCTGAAGAACTCGCTGAGATCTACAATATTCCTACTCCTAATGCGATGGTAAAAGCTGGAAAGATTGTATTGATGGAGTGTTCATTTTTCTTACAATAACCAAGGTCTAATATTTATACCCGGAACCTAAACATGAATCCTACTCAAATACGACTCGTTACAATTCTTGGAATAAAAGAAAACTTCCTAACTTAATAATAACTTGGACCCCAATTTTCCTTACTTGTAGAGTCTGGCACATCTTCCTGGCGCCACTCAAGTATAGCCCATTGACGTCAGCTGCTGACGTCATCCATAAAATAATCGATTCTGACATCACATCTAAATCAACTGATACCGATTCACATCTAATCGATTCCTTAATGACACAATCCTGGAAGCTTCGAGTTCCCACGTTCTTCTTTCCAAATTTTGGTGTAAAAAATACTACACTCATGCTCAATCTTTTGATCTTATCACCCATGACATAGCTGAACAAAGCACACAACATCAACTTTATCTTGTTCAATGTGCCTAAGGTTAGAGAAGAATACATAAAGTTTTGGTTCTGTTGGTGTTTTTCCACCAATAGAGCCCATGCACTTGATCTCTACCTTGTCTTTATGAGCAGGACACGCTTCAAGCAAAGTGTGGGGGAGTTAGTTTATTCCCCAAATTCTACAAGTGAAAGTTCTGAACCTGTCAACCCAAAATCAAAACTCAAAATCAAGACGGGTTGGGCAGAGGAAGGTGGCACCACCATTAGAGGTGCCACCATGAGAATCCTCGTCCTCGAAGCAAACCGAGGTACTCGATCAATGAACATCACAAGGAGAAGTCCGGTTCGAAGGACTTACAATACCGAACCCTCACCGAAAGAGCTAGCTCGGGGGAGAAGCACTCCCATGTATCTAGGTAAGTATTCTTTTCCTTTTGTTTTAATTCTAGTTTCTTTTTAATAAAAAATGATGAATGAAATGAAATTAGAAGTTATCTTTATAATAAATATATATAGCTATAGCAATAATATGTGATCTAGTAAAATTGAAAACAAAATAAAAGGTGTGTTTAATTTGTTTTTAAGAGCTGAATAAAATAAAGAGGACTCAGAATAAACTCTTAATTGGAAATGATGAATAGTTGCTCTGTTGTAATTCCTTTCAAGTACCTAGCTTTCAGCCAAGAATTCTCCCGAGTTTTGGATAAGATTATTTTGATATAAGGATTTACTCTGAACTTGAAACTTGTGGGTAGCATATGCTTGATCTGAGTCTAGGTAATTGATGGATATGATATGAGAAGGTTTGAGCTGCTATTTATCTTGTTCCAAGTGACACAAAAGTTCTGGAGAATTATCTTTTGAAAAACATAAAAATGCTACATGATGAGTTCCTGTATGATAAAACTTGAATTCCCACCAGAGCCATACATGTTATTTAGGCTAGGAAAACTTCCACATATATGCTGCTTGCTTTTGCATTGTTTTTTGTGAAGCTTTGTTGACCCTTATGAGAGGTTTGTCATGCTCTTAAAATCAAGATCACGTACACACCACCCAAATATGCACTACTCCTACATTGGGGGTAGACGCAAAAACATGCCTTCCATCTAGATCCACTCAAAAATGTTTTACTCCTACACTGGAGGTGAATAGAAAAACATGTTTGTTAGGTTTTTCATCCACCAGATAAATGCTCCAAAGTTCTTGTTACTATCTCTCAAAAGTTTTGTTGCAGAAAAGAGGCATGGGGCTATGCAAAACTTATTCAAAAAAAAAGAAAAAAAAGAGAAAAACATAGTTGAGAAAAAAATGGACACAAAAGTGTTCGAGATATCAAAAACAATGGGTACTTAGATGCCCACCTGAAAAAAAGAGAGATGAATAAGATAGCCCCTGCTCTCTCGCAAAAATGTTTCCAAGTTTCAAGAAGAGAGATGTTTTCGAGGAGCATAGTAGACTTAGGTTAGCCACCATATATATTCACCATATTCCACACACATGCACATCTTGATTTGATTGTATGACTCTAACTCTCTTTGGATCTGAGGTTTGACTTTACAATATATGCATTGCAAGTATGCTCTAGCTTTCTCCCTACCTATGAACTCCACATAAACCTTAGTGGTAGGAAGAGAAAAGGTATAACATCATTATTGCCTTGGTGAGGATCCACAAATACCACATATATTGGGAGACTTGAGAGTGTCATACAAAGGAATCTCTGAGTTTTATTTTGAAAACTTATAAAAACTCTAGAACAATGGTGGAACAATGAACTTGAGACATAGTGCTTGACTTGATCGTTCTGTCTTTCAATTGCTCAAGACCCAAGTGAAGGCTAAGAAGCCCCATGGTTGAAGGTAATATGGGTAAGTTTGAAAGTCAGATCAGTTTGTTCTAATCCAGAGGAGAATTCTTGATTGAACGTATGTGTACTTTTGAGGCGTGAAAATATTGTAGCAACTCTTGATCCATTGCTGAGTTTAGCTTTGCTCAGGGACTGGCAAAGGTTAAGCTTGGGGGAGCTTGTTGATGGTCACTAACATCAATTATAAAATGTCAACATAACCTGTATATACATTTAATTCCATCACCAAACATAGGCATAGCGGTTTAAACTAACAAATTACACAGTTTTGGTGAATCTATGTTTTCAGCAGGGTTTATCCAGAAAAACACAAAGGGGGGCCTATTTGTCAATGGAAATCATGTAATTCCGCAGCAAAACCGACATGGGAAGACTCTAGAAGACTCCAGGAGGCTATCCACCGAAGTGGAGCCTAAGACACTAACATGTGTAGGACGCCCGGACCCTAGGGTCCACTAGTCAGCCCCTCATTGCTAAGTCAGTTCCTCACTACCTCCTAGGTTGCATCTACGCCGTCCTTTAAGTCAGTTTGATCCAAGGGCTCATGATAGACGCACTGGCCTATATAAATAGCCCTGTATCCCCCTCCCTCAGTAGATCCCCAAAACCCTAATTCATATCATGAGGATCAGAGCCAGCTATCAAGAGAAGATTAGTTCTCCATAGGATCTAGTCTTATAAATAGCAATAGTGAGATAGAGAGTGAGGGAAGAGTTTGGAAGAGGTGCCGGCCTATTGGTGCTCTCTCTACGGCTTATACCTTGGCAGATTCAAGTTCTACTTGGGCTTGCTTCTGAGATTTCTCTGGTAATCAACTTTTGATTCAAGTACGCATCTTCTTTATATTGTTCATCAGGTTTGCGACTCTTTTGAGTGCTTTATTCTCTACATAGGGGGAGTAAAGTATTAATCGTAAGTGTAAGCATGGTGCTTAGACTTCGGTTAATCATGGTTGCACCCTGCATTCCGAAAGGTAGTAGACCACGTGAGTGACATAAGTTTTATATAGCCTATACTATATAGCTCCATTGATCCTTTGTAGTCCACCTAGGCGCACGTAGGACCTAGTTGCGAAGGAAAGCATCCTATGTTGGTGTCTTTCCCTAGTAATATCCCTAGTTGAATATTAGAAGACATAAGCTTACCCAAGTCAGAACTAGAGAACCTTAGTTATCCTATCTATGCTCATATTTATCCTAACCTTGTTGCTACCCCTAGTTAAGTTAGACCATAGTTAGTCTCACACTTTCCCTATGGATACAATACTTGGAATACCTCCGGGTGAAACCTACAGCGGTATCCGTGCACTTGCGAATTTATCTGTGTGCATTAATAAATACCAACAAGCTTTCTGGTGCTGTTGTCGGAGAAACGGTTGCTGAATTAACTACAAGCCTAGCTTAACTTTTTATCTATTACTCTTTCTTTTGTTTTACTTTTTCTTTGAGCATGGATTCCACTCCTATCTATCAATATGCTAAACCCACGAGTGCATGCCTAGAGCTACCAAAATCTTTAGAGCCTATCATAATACCTAGCTATGAGCTATGCCCATGTTTTATAAAATTGATTCGGGATAAATCCTTCTCAGGAGAAGGCAACAAAAACCCATACTCACACCTACAAGAGTTTGAATAGATCTGTGCATGCTTGCATATCGTTAGCATGTCTGACAAAACCTTAAGATGGAAGTTGTTTCTGTTCTCTTTGACGAGAAGAGCTAAACATTGGTATAGTCAAACCATAGGAAGTATGCAAGGAGATTAGGAAACATTATGCTCTAAATTTTGTTTATGTTTATTTCCCATCTCTAAAGTGGTTAGCCTTAGAAAAGAGGTTCTAAATTTTAGACAACTAGAAGAAGAATCTCTTGGTACATCGTGGGATCGTTTTGATGAACTCATCATCACTGGCCCGAACCTTGCCATTCAAGACCCTATACTTCTTCAACATTTTTACATGGGTCTTAGCAAGGATTCCATGGAATTCCTTGATGCGGCCTCTAGAGGAGCTTTCCTTCATTTGTCTACTAGTGAGGCAAGGGCTATGCTTGATAGAATTAGTGGTAAGACTCCCTACACTAGCATTCATAATGAACTCCCCAAGAAAGAGAAGAAATCATCTCCCAATCAAGAAGAGGAAGTTTTGATAGCCAAAGCACAACCACTTCAATCCCAAGATTTAGCTATCAATCCTAAACCACCAATACCCCAAAATCCCCCAAGAGAAGAAGGAATTCCACCTTTGGAAATCCCTATTGAAATTAAGGATGACCTCTTTGGTGCTGATTTTTGGAGAACATTAAATTTTCATCTTCATAAGAGACCTTCGAACGAATATAATTCAAATCCTTTCAAGAAGGCATCTCTTAGAAAGCGTCCTTATTCCCATGTGGGATGTTGGGAAGAATTCAAAGATGCCATGTCAAGTGATGCCATAGAAGGAGAGCTGATTCATTTAGCCAATCCTATCCTCTCCCCTTCTATGACCACATTAGATGTCTTATCTGGACCCACCTCTCAATCCATCCTTGACCCTAATGATCCCTCTTATGCTCTTTCTCCTAAGTCTCATGATGACCCTAGAAATGCACTAAGACAACCAAAGCATAGGAATCATGAAGACCAAATGGATGACCAATAAATGCAATGACAATGGTTGGAATGTATTAAGAATTCATATGTCGTTGCTAAAGAATGGATGGACAAGGACGAAGCCCTATGGGTAGAATCCAAATTTGGCTTAGATTCAAACAGCGAGCTTAAATCAATCTCTATAATAAACATGACTCATCCAAGTTTGGAGGAAGCCTTAGACTAGATCAACCCGAGTGCCACCAATCCATGGGAAATCCTAGACATTAAAACATCCAATGAATGTCATAGGCATGGAATGATGGAGACAATGTTGTCACCTATAGACATTCATGAAGAATCAACCATGAAGCTTGAAAAGGAAGATTACATCAACGAGCATGGAAGCTACTTCATTAACACATCATCAAATCTATACTCACATGAGAAATCTCCTGAAGCAATTGGTCTGTCCAACATTGCCACACATGACATCTTCAACCACCTCGTGCTTCCTGTTCATAAAGACTTTGAAAGGATGGTTGTAGATGCATATGTTTATCATAAATATTGCAGATCTCGTTGTGTGAATCTTGAGATAGGAACACAAAGGTTGATGTTGGAGGGGAAACCACTTCACCAACTTGAAGTGAAGGTTTCCCAAGGACAAGCTTTTGTCCTAGCAAGCGCTTTCGGAAGATCATATGAGTTTTCACCTTCTGCTATGAAACCCTTGTGAAATAAGCATAGAAGCATAGTTGTGAAAATATACCTTTGGGCATTTTTTTCACTAACCATTGCAAGATTGAAGCAAAAAGAATGAAGGATGACGACTCAAGGTATGTTTAACCATTGATCATGCAACATTGAATCGCATCCATCCAAACTTGACTTTGCCTTGCAAAAATCAAGCCTGGGGGATGGGCTTCTCTGAAAAAAATCTCATGCCATATTGCTAATTTATCTTGGTTGTCTCTACCTTTAAGTCATGCTCAATAACAATTATGCTCTTTCATCTCCAATTGAATAAATCTCTATAATGCTTTCATGCTACCTTTGCCTGCCATAGTAAGTTTTGGTTTGGAAGTACTACACATACTTCCATAGGCATATATATTAAGCATGGTGCTTAGGTTAAAATGACTTCCTTAATTAAAACTAGACATGGAGTTTAGTTTGGTTATTGAACTAAAAATTGCTTGTGTAGACACTGGCTATTTTGTTGGACTAACCCCTATAGGAAACTCACATTAATATTGGTATGTAACGAGATGAATTCAAATCGAAGATGAAGCAAGGCACATGATGAACTCCAATAACATTGCGCAAAGAAGACACAGCTCATTCATGATGGATGGTAGAACTGTAATTACCAAAGATCATTCACCTTGTCTTTAGCTACAAGTTACATTTGCCTTGAAGCCATGCTTATATAGAACCTGATAAACAAAAACTATGCTAGAATAATTCTAACACCATATTTTCATTAGCATAAAGTGAAACTACAAAATTATGGACAAACAACCCTTGTTTCAAAACTATATATTCCTTCGGGTATGTGTTGTCCACTAATCCTTTGCAAGCATAAAACAATGAGTGAGGCAGAAGGTCTAACAAAGTGTCAAAGATCGAAGAGCAGAAAGATGGCATGACAAAAGGATGAGAAAGAAAAGGTGTGATCTAGGAAACAAGAAGCTCATGAACAACTCAAGCTACGAGATGAGCCGAACAAGGAAAACTTTGAGAAATAGGGAAGGACCATCATAAGTCATCTACCCTTCATCATATGGTGTCTTCATGCTCCAATGACAAAGGTAACATACTAAGGTAAATGGTCTTTATTTAAAAAGTTTTCCCTGATTCTGGTATGCACATAAATAAGAAACAAACATGTCTGAGTTACAAACTTGCTTAATCCAACCTGGTTAATGTTGACGGTAGTTAACGTTCATCATAAACCATCAATATAACTTATATAAATGCATAAAAAGGATCACCAACATTGGTCTAGGGGTTTAAACTAATAAATTCCACAAGTTTTGGTGAATCTATGTTTACAGGAGGATTTACTCAGAAAACCGTCAAGGAGGGCCTATTCGTCAAAGCAAATCACGTTTATCCGCAGCGAAACCGACGTGGGAAAACTCTAGAAGACTCTAGAAAGCAAACCACCGAAGCAGAGGGTAGGTGGCGACCATGTGGGTCCGGTCGGCCCCACCTGTAGGCCGCCCGGGCCCCTGTGGCCACCTGTTAGCCCCTTCTTGGAATGTTGGTTCTCCACCTCCTCCTAGATTGCATCTATGTTGTTCTTTCAAGTCAGTTTGATCCGAGGGATCCAAAATTCATGCCTCAACCTATATATAGCAGCCCTAACCCCTTCCCTAGGGCATCCTTGAAACCCTAATTCATACCTCTCATTCAGAGATCAAGATACACCAGGAGGATTAGGTCTAGACTCTCTAATGTAGTAGATTAGTAGCTCGGGAGTGAGGGTCGAGTTGGGCTCATGCTCAAGTTCCGGATCTAGTCTTGGAGGTTCAGCAAAGCCTTGTATCTTCACTTCCACATCTTGTAAGACTTATTATAAATTCATCATATTCCTATCTACATGACTATGCTTACTTTTATTATGTATCTTGCTTAGTTGAGGTTATCATTACTTTTGTGTGCGGGTTCATAGAGCGCTTAGCCTGCTAGTTTATCGATTGGGCTAAGTAGCCAAGCCTCATGCAAGCTTGGTGCTTATACTGTGCTTTGCCTATGAGTACACCCTGTTCTCTGGTTGGGTGGTAGCAGCGGGAGGTGACAGCCCCATCTATCCTTTGTAGTCCACTCCGAATTGAGCAGGTTCTTAAATTGTAGGACCATAGTCGCGTCGGTAGAGTTATCTATTGTGGGTACTCTACCGTCTAAGTGGCGTCCCGAAGTGCACAAGAGTAGAGTTAGTCTTAACTATAGTTGGATGTATATATACTTTGACCATGTAATAAGAATGTCAAAGGAATCTACCTCACTTATTGCTCTCCCGAGTTGACTAGTTTATGTTATCTTATAGATCTAGCCCCTGAGTATCATTATCCTTAATTCCTATCATTACCTTCACCCCTACTATAGCCATGCTGGTATGTTGACTGATAGATACTCCTTTGATATTCAATAAATCTTTACTCCATTGTTTCCCTGTGGTAAAATATAAATAAAAATACCTAGAATACTCTCGGTAAAATGCTACAATGGTATTCTATGCACTTGCGGAATCCTTCATATTCTATTTGTACTTATAAATATCAACAAGCATTTTTGGCGCCGTTGCCAGGGAAACAATTGGCGTAAAGATTTAGATCATTAACATACCACTAGCTTTAGTAGGATTACCCCTATTCTGTTGAATTGTGGAATAAGTCAGGACAACAGACGTCGTTTAGACCTTTTAGCAAGCTTCCATAAGAAAAGAAGAAACATTGAAGAACCCTAGGGTGCCTAAACATTCAAGATCCATCAACATTGGAACCCTTCCATCTCACAAGTTTGTATAGAAGTATATATTCTCTAACCATGTGTAGATTGGAGAAAAAGGTCGACGTCAGAAGAATACAAATCACATATCAAGTGACGAATACAAACGCTACACTACTCACAAATTCCATCATGTGAGTCATGGTAACTATGATCAAGAAAGGTGAGACAGTCTTGCTCATGGGCTTTAAACTTGATGAGTAGTTATCTTTTAATTTTTGCATTCCATTGCATGTTTATTTTCAATGATTCATGCAACCACTCCGTTTAGTTTAAATTCTCTCATATCAAATCCATAGCATATTTAGTTCCTTGCATACATTTATACCACTTGCATCTTTTATTTGATTTGTATGAATACTCTGCTGAAAAGAAGGCAAAGCTTGCAGCCATTGAGTTTAAAGGCTATGCCATAACTTGGTGGAATCAGGTTCGTACTGAATATCAGATAGTTGGGCATGTTCATATAACTTGGGAAGACATGAAGAGAGAAATGCGACGTCGTTTTGTTCCAGCATATTACTCTCGTGATCTACATTTGAAGCTAAAACGTCTTGTGCAAGGTACTCATACTGTTGATGAATATTTTCAAGAATTGGAAATGTGTGTACTTCGTACAGGGATAACTGAAGATGAGGAATCCACAATGGCTCGGTTTCTAGTTGGCCTCAATAAACCCATTGCTGATAAAGTGGATATGACAACCTACACATGTCTCACTGAGTTGGTTCATTTTGCAAAGAGGGCTGAAAGGAAAATTGCTACGTCTTACAAATACAATGCTTCATGGCGTCATTCCCAACAGCAAGGGGATGTCACGCCTCAATTCCAACAGCAAGGAGCTGCAATGTCCAAATCCTCATCTTGTGGAGCAAATAGATATCTTCCAACTTCTTCTAAACAATTGGATGTGAAAGGTAAAGCTGTGAGTTCAAGTCAGCCCACTTCTTCTACTACAGCCACCCAACGCAAGACAAGCAAGATTGAGTGTTTTAAGTGTGGTGGTCATGGGCATAAGCAAGCTGAATGTCCCAATCATCGTACTATTATTGCACTTGCTGATGGTTCTTATGATTCCCAAAGTGAAGAGGAGGATGAGTTAAACAATGTATTTGCAGATCTTAATCTTGACACTTGTGAGTATTCAGCAGAGGATGGTACATTTGAGCTAGGTCTAAATTATTTAGCCATTCCACCTATTCCAACTTTTGCTCACAATGACCTATTACAAGATGTTGTTTCTCCATCTTTCGACGAGATTACTAGTGATGATTTTGATGAGTTGCTTGCTGATTTTCCTAATTTGACGCGTTCTATAATGAACACACTATCTCCTTCTTTGGTGGTGAGGCGAGTTCTTTCCACTCAATTTGTTGTTTCTTGAACAAGGACAACGCCATAATTTGTTTCAATCCGGATGCAAAGTGAAAGGACAAGTGTGCCGTTTCATCATAGATGGTGGGAGCTGCAATAATATTGTCGTTGTTGCTTTGCTTGTTGAGAAGCTTGGCTTGCGTGACCATGTCGCCATCCACATCCACACCATATGCAATGGTTGAATAATTCTAGGATAGTTAAGGTTTCAAACCATGATTCGTTTGTCATTTTCCATTGGTGATTATCATGGAGAGGTGGATTGTGATATTGTCCCCATGCAAGCATGCCATTTGTCGCTTGGTCGGCCCTAGCAATTTGATGTGGACTCGGTGCATTTTGGATGGTCTAACAAACACACTTTCATTCACAATGACAAGAAGGTGGTTCTTATTCCATTATCTCCAGAGGAGATACATGCTTCAGATATGGCTCGCAAGAAAAGAGAGGAATCTGACAAAAGAAAATTGAGTGAGATCCCCAACACAAGTAAGTGAGAGAGTTCTAACCCATCCACCACATAAAGACTCATGCCAATCCTAAACAGTACCATGCCACACCGAGTGTCTCTTTGTGAGCAAGAGTGATATGAGAGAAGTGAGAAACACCACAGCCCCATTCTTTGTGCTCTTGCACAAGGAGGTCCTACTTTCAACTAACGATTTACCTTCATCGCTGCCTAGTGTTGTTCTTGATCTCTTATAGGACTTCAAAGATGTTTTTCCCGATGAGATACTACAATTTGGACTTCCTCCACTCCGTGGAATTGAGCATCAAATTGATTTGGTACCGGTGCTTCTCTTCCAAATCGTCCACCCTTCACCGCACCAATCCCACAGAGACAAAGGAAATTCAGCGACAATAAAAAGCTTTTTTGGACAAAGGGTATGTTCGTGAATCCTTATCACCATGTGCTGTTCCCGTTCTTTTAGTTCCAAAGAAAGATGGCTCTTGGCGCATGTGTGTTGATTGTCGTGCTATCAATGCTATAATCTGCTTAGATATCGCCATCCCATTCCACGACTTGATGACATGTTAGATGAATTGAGTGGTTCCATCATTTTCACCAAGATTGATTTGCGTGTGGCTATCATCAAATCCGCATGAAACTTGGTGATGAATGGAAAACAGCGTTTAAAACTAAAATTGGTCTCTATGAATGGCTTGTGATGCCATTTGGCTTGACAAATGCTCCTTCAACTTTTATGCGCTTAATGAACCATGTTTTACGAGCTTTCATTGGCAAGTTTGTAGTTGTTTATTTTGATGATATTCTGATCTATAGCAAATTATTTGTTGAACATCTTGATCATATCCGTCAAGTACTTGCTGTTTTGAGGGAAGAGAAATTGTATGGCAACATTGCTAAGTGCACCTTTTGTACGAGACCGTGTTGTTTTCCTTGGCTTTGTTGTTTCCGCAGATGGTATTCAGGTTGATGAAGAGAAGGTTAAAGCAATATAGGATTGTCCTACACCGTAAATGTGAGCCAAGTTCAAGCTTTCATGGTCTTGCAAGTTTCTATAGGCGTTTTGTCAAAATTTCAGCACCCTCATTGCACCCCCTAAACAATCTCACAAAGAAGGATGTTCCATTCACGTGGGGCCATGACGAAGACCAAGCATTTCACACTACTCGAAAACACAGACTTTGTGAAGCACCACTGCTACAACTTCCTAATTTTGGTAAGACATTTGAGATCGAATGTGATGCAAGTGGTATTGGCATAGGAGGTGTCTTCTTTGCAAGAAGGTAAACTCATGCCTACTTTTCTAAAAAGCTAAATGGTCCACATCTGAATTACTCGGTTTATGACAAAGAGCTTTATGCCTTAGTTCGCGTTTTGGAAGTTTGGCACCATTACTTGTTACCTAAAGAATTTGTAATTCATTCTCGATCATGAAGCCTTGCAATATCTTAAAAGCCAAGGCAAGCTGAACCGTTGACATGCTAAATGGATTGAGTTCATTGAAACGTTTCCCTATGTTGTCAAACATAAGCGTGGTAAAGATAACATTGTTGCCGATGCCTTGTCTAGAAGATGTGCATTGATTACACAACTAGATACAAAAGTGCTTGGTTTGGAATCCATTAAAACACTTTATGCTGTTGATGTTGATTTTAATGAACCTTTCTCTCGTTGCATTGATGGAAAAGGTTGGGATAAATATTATGTGCATGATGGCTTCTTGTTTGGGACTAACAAAATATGCATTCCAAATTGTTCGATTCGTCAAGTTCTTTTGCGAGAAGCACATGCAGTGGATCGGGCTGGTCATTTTGGTGTCAAAAGACATTGGACATGCTCTCTGATCATTTCTTTTGGCCACATATGCGATGTGATGTCCAGCATCACGTTGGGTCTTTGCATCGTTTGCTTGAAAGCTAAGTCCCGCCTCAATCCCCATGGTTTATATACTCCATTACCTATTCCACATGTACCTTGGGAAGATATATCTATGGACTTTGTTCTGGGTTACCTCGGTCTCGAGGGGGAGGATTCTATTTATGTTGTTGTAGATCGCTTTTCTAAAATGGCACATTTTATCCCATGTCATAAGAGCGATGATGCTTCACACATTGCTGATTTGTTTTTCGGGGAGATCATTCGTTTACATGGAGTTCCAAAGACTATTGTTTCGCATCGGGATACAAAATTTCTCATCTACTTTTGGAAGACATTGTGGGCTAAGCTTGGCACAAAGTTGTTATTTTCAACCACTTGTCATCCACAAACGGATGGGCAAACGAGGTTGTCAACCGTACTTTGTCAACCATGTTGCGTCTTTGTGTTGAAAAAGAATTTGAAGCTCTGGGAAGACCGCCTTCACATGTTGAATTTGCTTATAACAGGGTAGTCCATTCTACAACAAACTCTTGTCCATTTGAAATTGTTTATGGGTTTAAACCGCATACTCCCATGGATCTTTTGCCTTTACCATTACAGAACAAGTTAACTTGGATGCTACGAAAAGATCGAGACTTTATCAAGCGGTTACATGTGGAGACAAGAAAGAATGTTGAGAAGAAATTAGCACAATATGCAAAGCAAGCAAACAAAGGTAAGAAGAAGGTTACATTCCAGCCGGAGATCTTGTATGGTTGCATCTACGCAAGGATCGCTTTCCCCAACAACAGTAGAGTAAGTTATCCCCTAGGGGTGATGGTCCGTTCAAGGTTCTCCAACAGATAAATGATAATGCTTACAAACTTGAGTCGCCACCCTGAATATTCCAATGTGAGTACCACATTCAATGTCAAAGACTTGCTTCCATTTCTGGTGAGATCGAAGTCGAGGACGACTCCTTCCCAAGAGGGGAGGCTAATGAAGACATTCCTAGCATTCACTCATCTCCAAATGAAGCTACACTTGATATAGCTGGTCCAATTACAAGGAGTAGAGCTAAACAATTGGAGAAGGAAATTCATTCTCGAGGGAACGCTAACCTTATGCTTAATAATCAGATTACATTGAATGAACCTATGCTTTTGAGTACTTGTTTCAATGTTCTTAGGAATGATGGAGTGCACGAACAAGCATGGGATGATGATGGATTCTGCCCACCAAATATAGGCATGGAACACGGACGTGCATGAGAGAGGAAAGGCCATTCACTACCATGAATATCGATCGTTGAAGTGCAACCAAATAATTTGGGAGTTAGGAATGCATGCAACCAAAGAATCGGGTTATGTCCACACACGCTCCAGCACGCATGCAGAGAATACCAACCAGCTAGGCGCCCTACTGGGCTTGGTTATTAATAAAAGTAGTGTTGCAACTTCCCACTACATGTTCTCAATTGTTTTCCACCAAACTAAAACTCCACTAGTGCTATATATCCCTGTAATGGATGACGTGAATAGGAACTCATGATTGCAATTTCAGAAATACCAACTCTTGGAATTCTTGTTCCAGCGTGAGTCTTGAGAGGCTTGCAAACTTGTTCTTTCGATTCCTGAGGGAGTTGTAGAATGCCAAACTGCGGTTCACCCAGTTTGTGCCTTCACGTCTATACGGCGTGATTGCGTGGGCTATTCATCGGTACGTGGAAGGGTGATTGTCTCGGTAGTTCATCGCATGGACAGCCTCGCGGTGCATTGCCTCTTCACCAGGTCGCGCAACGACGATTTATCAAGTTCGTAGATCCTACGAGAAGATCGGGCCACAACAACTTGCTACACGTGCTGCATAGACGTGTGCACATCACATAGTCCTGCTAGCATGGCTTGATCATTTGCTCTTCCCTCTTGGGCGACAACTCTCTGTTGATCAACTTGATCCATTTGGGTGTGGAGATTTCCCAATGCTACATATGTCTGATCAGTTTCCCATCGAGCCTCACTTGCTGCCTTTTTGTGCTTGCGCACACGCTTCTTTAGCCTACACTGTGCAACTTCGGCTCTCATGAGCTTATCTATGCAAGTGGTATAGGACTCCTGCTGGTATAGGACTCCTGCTAGAAGTCCCTAGTGTCCTGACGAGTATAAAACATCTTCATCACTACAAACATTGTGCTCATAGCGGGACTAGAACTGTCTGCCCGCTCATCCCAATCTTGGATTAATGCATTGCTGTTGTGCTGTGCCTATATTGTTGTGGATGGATCCACCCGAGGAAAAGCACCAATGGCACTACCGGTAAGGTCATCCCCGTGCTACTGACAAATCTGACTCAGCACCTCAAAATCCACTACTTGGGCAGCTTCCCAAGGAGTTCTTCCTTCAGATTCTACCCACCATTCCTGCCAGAAGGGTGCTTGGTTAAGAGCTAGAATGGTCAGCTGTACTTAATACCATGGTTGTCCCTCTAGGTATACTTCATTCCAGTAATAGAGGGGCGGTTTTAATACCCTGCATAATGCAAGACTCAAAGTAGGGCAGGAGTACCAAACATCAACAGGAAATTCTCACTTCCAGCCATTGCTACCATCTGTACCAACAACATGGTGCAACTCTCATGAGACAAAGTCATAATGGATAAGAGTTACATAACCGAGTAAGAGATTTATAAGGGGAGAGACAATGCAAGTATGTAATACTGATGATTTATCATGATGCATGCACGTTCCGTACATCCTCACAAACTTAGGAAAATTAAAGCTTCTAACGGCATACACGGTGGCATACATACGTTTTCTCATATATAATGTAACTAGTCGGGCTACACGTTTCGCTGTTAGTGTACCTGCACAAGAATTTCATTTCAGCCCAACCCCACAATTATATATGGAGAATATAAATCTGGGCTCTAGGTTGCAATCTAAATACTTCCATATATATACCCATATATATATACTTCCGTATCAAAGCTACCCGAAAGTAAATACGTCCAATATATACATATAAATATGCATACACAGTCGTATCAAAGCTAACCCACAATTAAATACTTCCGTATATATATGAGGCATATATATACTTTAGTATCAAAGCTAACTCTCCCCATAGGCCGCATGCTCACATCTTGCGGTCATGCCACTTTGATGATGATTGGCATCTTACCTTGGCGTAAAGGCATTTGATCCATACATTACCACTCAAGTGAATGGCATCCATACAATAGCATGGGACAACGAAATGGAAAACCCCCAAGTTAGTACTTAAATAGCCACCTAAAATCCTTAACTGGGCATAAAGGAAAGTGATCACTAGCACACTTTAGATTCAAACTCTAGGTTTTAAACACCTATATATATAGCTACAAGTTGCTAAAAACTGGTTTTGGAAAACAAAAACCTTTGTTTTAAATACACATGTGGCAATTAATGTTGAACCTTGCTCTGATGCCAGCTATAGCAGAACCGACCAATTTATAAGAGCACAAGTACAATGGCAGCACACAAACGGTCGCACTATCATACTTGAGCCCATATAAACCCGGTAGTCCATCGAGCACCATGACAGGTCTTGATTAACCATCAACATACAACCAAGATCGTACATGATTCAACATACATGTCACACGTTACATAAGGTTCACAATTATAGTTCATTCATCAGAGTATGAATTAGGGTTATTGCAAACCAAGTTTAGTAAATAGTAGCGGAAGCAAATTCAAGTTTGGAACTAACATCTACCATCATAGTTCAAATACAGTGCCAACTCATGATCACACCCACAAAAGTATATGAGAAGGATTAATAAGAGATGCCTGCTAGGGCTCACTCCTCATCCACGGTGGGACAGAAGCAGTTCTTGTAATAGCCGTGATAAACTATACCATCTACAATGATGGGAATAAAACCCTGAGTACGAGAAGGTACTCAGCTAGACTTACCCGCCATAAACCAAAAATAAAGTGACTCCAAAGATTATGCAAGGCTTTATAAGTGGAGGTAGCTTGACAACATTTTGCATAAAAAACGACTAACTCAGTTGTACAATTATAATTCAGTCATCAAATTAATTATAGCTATTCTTCTCTAGATTAGCAACTAACCTATGCCAAACATGTGGTATATCATTTAGTAGCATACAATAGTAACCATAGCTAGTATAGTAATTCCATGTTCATCTGAACCATCATATTCCATAACACAGTTACTACAATGTTTGAGCTAGCCAAGTTTCTCACTGTCCGGGAGAGACGGCGATTCGAATTGATTTCAACCAGCTGAGAATTTATTCCTAACACAAACCCAGGTAGACCAGATCATCAGTCACCTTAGGTCACCTTTGGTACAACTTAGGTACACATTTCGCAGGTTCCACCAGCGCCGCACAATCAGGGACAACTAGCTGCTAGGACGATCAGGACTACCCTACCCTTGGGCTCATGTCTGGCTCCCCACACATCCTTACTACCATCCAAACTGCCCCCCTTTTATAGAACGGGGCCCGGCCCGAGTTGAGCTACTTGGCTTTGTGGTCAGAACAAGTTATCCGACCAACTAAGTGAGAGGCATGCATTCCATCTTGTCAGAAGTGCCAACAATGGTATGGTCCTTAATCGGCACACACAAAATCACATGAGTCAACCTACACATAGACTCTGCCTGGCCTCCATTTCCATTTCCCATGGTTCTTTTCAACGATAGCAAATATAGCCAACCATGCTTCGGTATCCACCTATATCTCGCAGGTGATAGGAAATCACCGGACTTCTACTGGTCTAAGCCTGGCTAAGCATATATTTGATCCTGGACCTACACAGGGTTAAAGGTATATGTAACTGGACAAGGTAGTTCTATGCATGAAGTGTTTCCAATCAACTCTTATCACCTAATGCATCAAATATAAAGGACTCAAGTGATATTTTGTAAAACATTAGAGACTTAGAATGCTCTAGGGCTTGCCTTTGAGGAAAGAGGTTGGTCAGTGATCCGAGCACTTAGGGAGATCTTCGAGAGTTTGCTCCTCTTCTCTTGGAGCTATGGCCTAAGGCAACCCCTACTGATCCTCCTCCTCTTCTTCGTGGACCTCTAACAGAGTTATTTCTTTGGATGATCCTATATGCATAAGCAGGAAATAAGATATCACGAATGCATATATGATGACATGTATAATATGATATGATGTGATGAATGCATCCTCCCAAGTGTTTTCAATAGCTTTGCATTAAAGTAATAACAAGTTGCATCTTATTTTTACTAAGTAGGTGCTTAACTCTTCTCTAATAACTAAACAAACACTTATGTAAATCATTTTCTGGACCACAAAACAACAACCACTTCTTTTGACCATAATTGGAATTATACACATCAAAATAATATGATTGTGGACATTCTAGAAATCTTATGAAATTTCCTACAACTTTATTTTAATCTTATTAATGTGATTCAGTAGATATCTAGGTTAAACAATTCAATCATTTAGATCTATCTAGAGAGCAAGCGTTTCTGACAGTAGACTTCTAACAGACATAATTCTTAAACCAAAAGGCCTATGACTATGAAAATTTAACACAATCTATATAAGTAAGTTATCTATAACTTTGTTATTAACCATCTTTACAGAAACGATCATTATCATCATGAAATTATCATCACAACCGAAACTATACATGCAGCCATCTAGTTGAATTATAAAGCAATAATTAACTAGTTGTATACAACCAATTGCTTTTAAGCCTAACTAATAACATCAACAGATCATATGCATCACAAGCACCACAGAAAACATCATGGTCAAGCATAACTAATTTATTTATATTTATCTATTAATTTCCTTAGATAATAAGGTGATTTAAAGGATAAATATTTGAGTGCTTAATAAATTCTGAGAAAATTACAGTGGCCTACAAATGACCTTAATAGTCTACTGTACAAATTTCATGCTATTTGGATAAGTATAACTACCTCTACAAAAATGACAAGTTACATAGGCTTATTTTAGCAAAAATAGTTTAGCATAGTGAAAAGTGTCAAACAATAGATTTAATATTTTTATTACATCCCTCCAAGCATAAGAATACTGTGTAAAAATTTGCATGATCATATGTTATGTATTTTTACACCAATTAATTTCACTAGAAACTAGCAATTAATTAGGATTAAATTAGAAGACCATATCCAAAGTTTGCTTACTATAGGTTTAATATTTGTCCTAGCTAGAACATGTCAACACAAGACCAGCAAAATTGAAATCACAATTTTATGACCATCCTAGCTCAAGTTATGCAATTTACAAGATAGAAACCATTTAAAAAGCATTTATCTAGCTATATTTTATTCTCCTAGGAAAATACTAGAAACAATGCATCTCATATTTTTATCAAATACTACACTTCATGAGGAATCGAACAAAATTTGGTTCACAAAAATTGGACACTCCTAGCTTGATATATGAATTTTTGAAACATGCATTCAAATCTATGAAATAAATCTAGAAAATCAAATTCAAATCTGACTGACAGCTAGGGACCGTGGTCAACGGGGACCCACTCATCAACGAAACCAAAATAGGGGACAGTGATGACCGGCGAGAACTCACTGACGGCAAGGTCTCCGGCGGTAGCATCGTCACCACTGCACTCATCTCACCCCTACGCATCGACTGGTAGGCTTAGTTGGCTCGGTGGCTCGCCGGAGCAAGCTCGACGGCGGCCATGGCAGACGGCGGAGGTCGGCGATAGTACGCCGGCCATCTCCGACTATGGCACACTCAAGTGAGGATGGCTACTCCATCCTGGTGACCTAGCGACGCTACACGGTGCAGGTGAGGGCTCGGGGTGGCGTCGGTGAGCTCGGTCGCGTGCATGGTCGTGCGCACGGCGCACGGAGCACGGCAGTGCTCATGATATTCTGGCTAAACGGCGGCAAAACGTGGTTCTCCATCATGCCACTAGCAAGGTCTAGGGTTACTCGACCTAAGGCACGAGAGAAAAGAGGGATACGGTGAACCAACTCGGCGGCGGCGAGCTCGAGTGCAACGACGGCCATAGCGAACGCGGGCAGAGAGACGACTCGTTCCAGTGCCGTCAAGCGGTGTCATCATCCCTAGATCTGGCCTAAGCATCTAGACTCTAGCGCAGTGCTAGACCAAAGAAAATGAAGGCATGCGGTGCGGTGGAACGGTAAGGCCACGGTGAGCCACGAGCGCGGTGACGCTCCGGTGACGATGATAGCTACGGCGAGGCAAAATGCTGCTCTACCTGTGGTCGATAGGTGGTGTAGGTGGCTCAAGGATGTGGAGGTGATGGCGAAGCAGCTGTGGCCGAGATGAATTGTCCGGTGGAGCTACGTCAGTGGCAAGCGGCTGCGGCAGTGCTGCGGTGAGCTCGGTGCGGAGCTTTGGAGAGGTAGACCAAGCAGGAGGGAGTGAGAGCGGGCGAGTGGAGGGAGTGGCAAGGGCGTGGTGCTCAAGCGCTCGCTCGGGCCTGACCAGCCAGGGCAACGCTAGTGTGCTGCTGCCATGTGGCGGCGACGGCCTATGGCTAGTCAGCCATGATGTCACGCATGTCCACGCGATTCAGTCCGCTAAAACTGACTGACAGTGCAACATAGTGATTCAATAACTCCTTATTCGTGGTGAATTAGCAAAAACTTCCTTAATAACAATTGTAGAGCTACATGAGATCTCCAACTTTGCTTTAAGAACCATCCTCTAATTCTCACTGGTTAACAAACTACACTGCTCCAAAGGGAGGTACTTTGAAACTAAAAATCGTTTCAACACAGAAAATTTTGCAAGTCTCAAAATAGCATTTTGTTGATACTTGTGAGCTATTTTTGAACATGCTATGTACTGAATTAGACCTTGACCCAAAAATAAAAGTTGTTACCCTAGTCAAGTACTACAACTTTTATTTAGGTCACATAGCCATGCAAACAATCTGAGCTACTATTCAACTTTGGTCAAACTAGTATCATGAAAATGGCATTTCAAATGAAACCAACACTTAGAAGCAAATTTGGCCTATGTCATGAATACAAACATTGTACCATTTACCATCCTAGATGTGTCTAAGGTGTTTTCATGACCTCACAACATTTCATGTGACATTGTATAAGCATGAGATGAAATTTCATATGCTGATGTTCATGAATGCTTGGATGATGCTTGTGCTCATGAAATGCAGATGCAAAAATGCAAAGCTTAACATAGAGGTGTTACAATATATATCCACCATATATCGACACACATGCACATCTTGATTTGATGTATGACTCAACTCACTTTGGATCTGAGGTTTGACTTTACAATATATGCATTGCAAGTATGCTCTAACTTTCTCCCTACCAATGAACTCCACATAAACCTTAGTGGTAGGAAGAGAAAGGCCATAACATCATTATTGCGTTGGCGAGGATCCACAAATACCACATATATTGAGAGACTTGAGAGTGTCACACAAAGGAATCGCTGAGTTTTATTTTGAAAACTTATAAAAGCTCTGGAACAATGGTGGAACAACAAACTTGAGACATAGTGCTTGACTTGATGGTTCTATCTTTCAATTACTCAAGACCCAAGTGAAGTCTAAGAAGCCCCATGGTTGAAGGTAATATGGGTAAGTTTGAAAGACGGATTAGTTTATTCTAATCCAGAGGAGAATTCTTATTGAACGCATGCGTACTTTTGAGGCATGAAAACATTGTAGCAACTCCTGATCCATTGCTGAGTTTAGCTTTGCTTAGGGACTAGCAAAGGTTAAGCTTAGGGGAGCTTGTTGATAGTCACTAATATCAATTATAAACCATCAACATAACCTGCATATACATTTAATTCCATCACCAAACATAGGTATAGGGGTTTAAACTAACAAATTCCACAAGTTTTGGTCAATCTATGTTTTCAGCAGGGTTTATCTAGAAAACCACCAAGGGGGACCTATTCATCAAAGGAAATCATGTAATTCAATAGTGAAATCAACATGGGAAGACTCTAGAAGACTCCAGAAGGCTCTCCATCGAAGCGGAGCCTGAGACACTGACATATGGGGCCGGCTAGCCCCACATGAAGGCCACGCTGGCCCCTAGGGTCCACCAGTCAGCCCCTCGTTGCTAAGTCGGTTCCCCACCGCCTCCTAGGTTGCATCTACATTGTCCTTTTAGTTGGCTTGATCCAAGGGCTCACGATGGATGCTTCGGCCTATATAAACAACCCTGTACCCCCCTCCCTCAGTAGATCCCTAGAACCCTAATTCATATCATGAGGATTAGAGCCAGCTATCTAGAGAAGATTAGTCCTCCATAGGATCTACTTTAAATTAATAGAAATAGTGAGATGGAGAGTGAGGGAAGAGTTTGGGGGAGATGCCGGCCTATCAGTGCTCTCTCTACGGCTTGTACCTTGGTGGATTCAAGTTCTACTTGAGCTTGCTTCTGAGATTTCTCTGGTAATCAACTTTTGATTGAAGTAAACAACTTGTTTATATTATTCATTAGGTTTGCGACTCTTTTGAGTGCTTTATTCTCTACATAGGGGGAGTAAAGTATTAATTGTAAGTGTAAGCGTGGTGCTTAGACTTTGGTTAATCATGGATGCACCCTGCATTCCAGAAGGTGGTAGATCACATGAGTGACATAAGTTCTATATAGCTTGTACTATGTAGCTTCGTTGATCCTTTGTAGTCCACCTCCCATCTGTAGGCGCACATAGGATGTGGTTGCGAAGGAAAGCATCCTCTGCTAGTGTCTTTCCCTAGTAATATCCCTAGTTGAATAGTAGAAGACATAAGCTTACCCAAGTCAGAACTAGAGAACCCTAGTTATCCTCTCTATGCTCCTATTTATCCTAACCTTGTTGCTACCCCTAGGTAAGTTAGACCATAGTTAGTCTCACATGTTTCCCTATGGATATGATACTTGGAATACCTCCAAGTGAAAGCTACAACAGTATCCATGCGCTTCTGGATTTATCTATATGCATTAATAAATACCAACACCGCACCAACAGCATAGTCACTAGCATCGCACATGATTTTGAATGGCGACGACCAATCGGGTGGCTGGATGATTGGCACTAAGATGAGTGCTTTCTTGAGAGTGTGGAAAGCAGTTAAGCACTCATCTGTGAAGTCAAAAGGTGCATCCTTAGCTAACAGGTTCATGAGGGGTCAAGCGATTTGTGAAAAGTCTTTGATAAACCGCCTATAGAACCCTGCATGACCTAGGAAGCTACGGATCCCTTTTACATTGATGGGGGGTGGTAGCTGCTCAATGACCTCTATCTTGGCCTTATCTACCCCAATCCTCCTCTCGGACATGAGGTGCCTGAGAACAATGCCTTCATGGACCATAAAGTGGCACTTTTCCTAGTTAACTACTAGGTCCTTCTCTTGGCATCTCTACAAGACTTTGTCAAGATTCTCTAGACAGTGGTCAAAGGTTTTGCCATAGACCAAAAAATCGTCCATGAAAACCCCCATCATTTCTTCTATCATGTTTGAGAAAATAGACATCATGCACCATTGAAATGACGCGGGCACATTACACAACCCGAACGACATTCTACGATAAGCTTATGTTCCATACGGGCATGTAAGTCTTGCTCTGATCATCAGGGTGGATGGGAATACCCATTGAGAAAACAGAAGAAAGAATGCTTCGCCAACCGCTCTAACATTTCATCAATGAAAGGCAATGGGATGTGGTCTTTCTTTGTTGCCACGTTGAGTTTGCGGTAATCAATACACATTCTCCAACCCATGATGGTTCGTTGTGGAATTAACTCATTTTTATTGTTTTTGATGACCGTCATGCCCCCTTTCTTTGGAACCACTTGGTACGAGACTAACCCAGTCACTATGTGGTATGAGATAAATTATCCCAGTATGAAGAAGTTTGAGGACTTCCTTCTTCATGACTTCCCGCATCGCATGTTGAGCCTTGTTGAGGCTCTCGAGAAGGTGTACTCGAAGTGTCAATCCAAATGCGATGGGTACAAAGAGTCGGGCTAATCCCCTTGAGATCTTGCAAGGAATACCCAAAGACTGACATATGCTTCTCTAAGATGGCAATGAGTTTGGATGTCTTCTCATCAGAAAGCTTATTGCTAATGATTATAGGAGTTTCTTTGTCACCATTCTGGAAAGCATAGCATAAGCCAGCGGGTAGGGGTTTTAGCTCAACCAGAGGTCATGCCGGTGCTTCCTTTGTGGGAAGATCTATGGTTTCTCCTAAGTCATCCCCTTCTTCTACGAAGAGTTTTGCATCCTTTACTAAGGATGACTTAGGAGAATCAAAGGGTAGAACCAACATGACTTCCTTGGGCAGGTTAGGATAGGGGAGAGATTCTGCCACTGAGTTTTTAGCTCAAGTGATAGGAATGGAGAAAGTGTCTCTCCCAAACTTTACGTCGAAATCCCCTATTTTTGGTAGATCGAGGAAAAGTTTTATCAAAATCCTAGATGTCAAAGACATGGAAGTCGACGGGAACTTCAATATCATTGTGGTAAAGTGAAATGTTGTGAAGAACCCCTAGTCCTTCTAGTATAACATGTGGTGCAATTCTGTTGGATTTGATTGTCAGAGTGATGGCATCATCGCTAAAGTAGGTGTGAGCAAAAGACGCGGACATGAGGTTAGCTCTGACTGTATGATTGTAGAGGACGTCCATCGAGGTTCTACCGATTGAGCATCAGATGGTGGAGGAAGGGGTGCGTATCTGAATTTCTTCAGATGAAATCTCCACTTCTTCTACCCATTTGCTACTCATGATAGCTATTAATTCCTTGACAGTTTTTCTGAGAAATTGTTCATCTAAAGGGTCTGAAGGAGTGACAGGAACCGGTGGTCTCTTTTGGTAGGAGTACTTCAAGGTGTTTCTGAATTCTTCGAAAAGGTCATCCTCAAAATATGAAAGGTTTGAAGGTTGGAAACCTTCCTACAAATCTTCTAGTTTGGGTCAGGGTTACTCTATGGATGTTATGGGTTCAGCCTCAGCCGAAGAGACTTCCTCATGGCTTGGCTCAGGTTCTACGTGGAGAGGTTCTAGTGGGGGAGTGTTCTCTAGAATGCGGTCTAGGAGAGTTTCCCCTTCCATTGTGGTTTTGTGGGTAAACGAACCTCCATTAGCTATATCGAGTTGTAGGGAAGATTCCTTGCTAAGCCCTAACCAGAAATGTTGTAAAAGCACATGGTTGGGTATAGACAAGTCTGACCCAGATCTTGTTAAAATTGAGAATTGGTCCAAAGCTGCACCTATGGATTCGTTCTCTTTTTGTCTGAAGTTGAGTATCTCTTGTCGTAGGGCAGCGATTTGGGATATAGGGAAGAATGCAAGATAGAATCCGTTCCTTAGTTCTTTCCAATCACCAGGTACCTTTCCTACATTGTGGGTGTACCATTGTTTCGCCCTCTTATCATGTGAGAAAGGAAACAACTTTCACTAAAGTGTTTCTTGTGACATGCCTGAAATGGTCAGGCAAGCATAGAGCTGCTCAAACTCCCTTACATGATTGTAGGGGTTTCATAATCTAACCCTAAGAAGGCTTGTTCCCGAACCATGGCTATAAAGTCAGGGCGAAGTTCATAACTAGAAGCTATGTTTGCCTTCGAGGATTGTGGTGGTTCGACGAACTTGCCCTTGGGAGCAGAAAGGTTTTGAATGGTAGGTTGCTCCATTGGAAAAGAGTAAAATGAAAAGAAAGGTAAAAACAAATGTTACACGGGCAAACTAGGTTCAGAGACTAAAACGACAACCGTTCCCCAGCAACGGCGCTAGAAATGCTTGTTAGTGCTTCTTAGTGTAAGTAGAAAAGTCCGCAAGCACATGGAAGTACCGTTGTAGCACTTCACCCAGTGGTATTTAGGGTATCGTATTTCCACAAGGAATGGAGGTGTAAGTAGTCTCTTGGCTAGTTTACCTAAGAAGAATTGGAAGAAGGGTAACTTGGGTAGTGAGGTTCTTCTCAAGATTAGAGAACCTAAGAAAAGATAACATTGCTACTACAGATTTGCTTCAGGCACCAGTGAACACTTGGTCTACCAAGTCTAGCTGGCCTATAGCTCTACATCGTATCCTAACATGGGGGATTACAAAGGATGGACAAGGCTATCACCACCTGCCGCCTACCCCTCAACCGGAGGATATGAGGCAAACGAAGATGACTTCTAGCTTAGACACCATGTCTACAATATTGGTCACTACTCTAGCATTGGCCAGGAACTTCCATCTTTATCATGAGTCCTCTACTAGAGTATTCTCCCTAGGGATGAACGATGAACCCGCAAGTTTGTAAGAATAGAGATAAGTTACTTAAGAACTCAATATCAAAAGATGAACATGAACTTGTTACTTCAAGTAGTAAGATGAACGTGGAGTTACAAGTGTAGAGGGGCCGACAAATCCGGCACTCCGTCCACATGATGTACAAGGCTTAACAAGTACAAGAAGTAGAGGGTACCGCTACTTCGCTATTCCTCTAACTCTTTCCTCTCTCACTCCCTACTCTAGTCTAGCTTGAAGCTAATGGAATGTGTGTAACCCTTCTTCTTCAAAATGTGTATGATGATCCTCAAATGTGAAGAGGGGGCCTCCTTTTATAGCTTGAGTATGACGGTTTGCTCATGTATTTTAGTAAAGCACCACATGCAACCGCCTCCCCCAACATTGAATGCACCGCTTGAGCAAGGTGGTGCCAAGCGGAGCTGGGGGTGGTGCGCCCTCACCATGGGTGTGGCCACACCCTGGGCTAGCCCGCTCACCACCGCCTTGCTCTGGTGGTTGCTGGCTAGGCCTAGTTGGCTCCCACGCTGGTGTTCTAGCCCAAGTCTGAAGTTTGGATGGGCTTTACTTGTTGTTTTGCTTGAATACACTTTCTCGATTGCGCATTTTGGTATATTTTCATGTGTTGTGCTGCAAAACATGTATATACCAAAACTCATGGAAAATATGAGTTGTAAACCCTAATTCTAAGTTTCGGTATTCATATTTGTTTTTATTTTTTAAATGTTGGTGGTAGAAATATGAGTTAAGCACCGCCAACATCCCATAATCGTCGACTCTGATGCGGTAGCTTGTAGGATCGATGCCTATCTTAGGAAAAACCCCAAGCCAGAACTAAGCCAGCATGTTTTCTACATGCTGGCGGACACCTTCGCCTAGCTCTCTGGAAGTAGGCCCAGGCCACCAGAGTCCAAATTCAAGGACCCTTGCACTGCGCTGCCCTCTGGGATGAGGGACATGGTCACCCTCTTTGAGCAAGAGCTAACCAGGCACAATGGCCATTCGACAATGCTGAGCCCCTCTAGGTTTGTGGGGATGATGGAACCGGACCCAGAGTCTGTCTATGACCTCCTACCGATGACCCCTAGGAACATTGACTCCAAATCTGATTCCAAAGGGAGCTGCCACCCGATGAGAGAATGCAACATGTTTAACCTCTCGGAAGATGGGGCAGCACAGGCGGGAGTCATAGAGGACAATGCCTATCCGATTCCACGCAGCCTCGAGGAGTAGACAAAGTATGACCAAGCGCGCCTGGAACAAGCCAGGGCTTGCAAAGTCGAGAAGGCCAATGAACGCCATGATGGTGGATGCCCTAGTCTGCAACACCTCGACGCCGAGGGCATGCTAGCGCGAGCATGCCTCTTGTACGACCAAATCCAATAGGGCAAGAGGGAGATGCTCATCTTCCCTCGAGCCAGCCAGAACATCGCGGCGGCCACCATGATCATGCAGATGTCTCCAGAGCCCTTGACCGATGAAGGAAAGCGCATTCACAAGGAGCTACAAGACTTGCTAGAAACCATGGCAACACAATAGGCTCAAAGCTCCACAGAGAGGTGGCACCCAGAGGCAGCCTCGTGCACATCTCCTCCGCACACAGTACCCCTGAGGGAAACCATGCACTGGATGCACTCCAACACGACAATGATAGAGCGGTGTGTAGGAGGGGGCTTCCCTAGTGTGCAAGCCGCTATGTCGGGAAACACAACGCCCGCTTGGCCCAAGGCACCAGACGCCATGAGCCAGACTTGGCCTACAGAGATCAACTGCGCTACGGTAACAGCGACCCCGACAACCATGGTCGACACCCTAGGGTCCGAGACACTTGGCGCAGTCCAAGCCTAGACTTTTGTGGCCCACAAGCATTCGCAATGAGGATCTGATAGATGCCATTCCCGGCGTGGTTCCGTGCATCGCCGAACATCATCAAATACTCCGGGACACCAACCCCGCCGTATGATTAGAAGACTTCCACCTCACTTGCCAAGCTGGCAGAGCGGACAACAACCTCTTCATCATCAAATACTTGCTACTCTACCTCAAGGAAAGTGCCCAAGCATGGCTCAAGCATCTCCCCTTGGATAGCATCCACTTGTGGGTAGACTTCAAGTGCATCTTCGTAGGGAACTTCTAGGGCACGTAAATGCGCCCTGGGAACTACTAGGATCTCAAAGCCTGCAAGCAAAAAGCAGGAGAAACTCTACGTGAGTATATCCATTGCTTCTCCAAGCAGTGCATTCAGCTTGCCGACATCGTGGATGCGTACATGATCAGAGCGTTCATCTTCGGCATGACCAATGAAGCACTCGTCCATGAGCTCGGACGTAGCAAACCATGGACGACATGGAGTTGCTCGACCTCGTTACAGGCCATGCATTTGGCGAGGAGGATGTTCAGGCAATGTTCTACAAGTACAAGTGCAAGGAGGAGGTTGAGCCCACGGGTGAAACCAGGGACCGCAATCAACGAGGGAAAGGCAAGAAGGATAGCTGGAGGCACCGCAATAGTGAGTTCGTCGCCTCAGTCGATAGGGTCCATAAGCAGAAGACTGGCAAGCTCAACCATGTCAGTTTTGACAAGATAGTCAAGTTGTTGTGCTACAACCATGGCTACCTAGCCAAACACACCCTTGAGGAGTACGACCTCATCAAATGCAATTTCAAGGGCGACCACAAGGCAACTAGCATGGATGCGCTGTCCAAATCCACCGGCGATGAGGGAAAAGGGATGCATATCCCGACCCAAAAGGGTGCCTCATGATCTTTGGTGTACCAGTGACATATGAGTCCAAGCATTGGCAAACCCTCACAACTAGGGAGGTCAATGTGTCCGCTCTAGATGAAGCCACCCCGGCTTTCCTAAAATGGTAAAACCTATGATAACTTTCGACAAAAAGGATCACCCCGATCACATTCCGCAATCAGGACATTTCCCCCCTATCGTTGACCCGATCATCAGCAAGACCCACCTATCCCATTTCCTCATGGATGGCGGGAGCGGCCTCAACCTCCTCTATGTCAAAACCTATGACTCCATGGTGCTATCATGAGTGACAATACGGCCATCCGGTGCTCCGTTCCATAGGGTGATACCCGGGCTTTGGCTGTTCCCCTCATTCAGGTTGACCTGCCCATAATGTTCGGAGGTCGAGCAAACTTCCGCACAGAAACACTCACCTTTGAGATAGCAGCTTCCTTGTTGCCTACCACGCCATCCTGGGACGACCATGCTACACCAAGTTCATGGTCATCCCCAACTATACTTACCTCAAGCTCAAGATGCTGGGTTCACATAGGATCATCACCATAGGTGAAGACCTTCACCAAGCCCACCTCTGCGAGTGGGAAATGAAGCGACCTGATTTCCGTGAAGGGAAATCCATAGAGTCGAAGTGTAATAAGACCGTTGTAGATCATATTACCCAAATTCTAGTCGAATATCACATCCATACAACGATAATATCAGAGTACAAATAGTGCAGAATTACATAAATTATTACATCGCCGCATTGGCGGAATCAAAAGTAGCATTCATTTAGAACAGCTTGAAGATAAGATCGCCAAACTCGAGCGTAGGAACGAACCCCTCAACCATCAAACTCGTCGGAGCTATACTCCTCAGCAGAACCTGTGTGCCAAAATTTATCAGTACGATTTGTACTGGCCACTCCCACCCTATGAGCATTGCTTTGTGGAAATTGGATGCAAGTTGGATATAATCGAAAGGAACCTATAAGGCCGGGGTTTCCTATGCATTAGCATTTCAAATATATATATTAACAGTTGGTCAAGTTTTAACACCATTCCCACACCCATTCCACCCCATTCACATTCCAGAGCCAGGTTTCGATCCTGGGATCGCAATACCACCATCTCCACACCATCACCATACCACACCCTTACCATCGCTTAGTCGACAGGCCAACTCCGTCTCGGCACTGTCTCAAGGCCCATAGCCCCTGGCTACGTCCGAACACTCACTCCTGGGGGGAAGAAGAGAAGGACTCATCTCACTATCTAGTTTAAGCGAAACCCAGGAAAGGTCCATAGCCGACATGTCGGCATATGTATCGATCGATCAACCATACACTCTGCAGAGGTTTTACATAACCACAAGATCCGCCTTCCTCGCTGACCGTCGTCAACTGGGCTGATTCCGGCCGCTTGCTAGCCTAGGATAATGCAACTCTACCATTCAGCCCTGGTACACCGCTAGTCTAGTCTGGGGTGGCTGAAACTGTGAGTCATGAGCCGAGTCCACAAGGTCTCCATGAAGTCTCAGAAGGGTGTGGGGGGAATCCTCCGCGCCCCGTACCTCCCTCACACTTCCGCTATCAACCTAGCAGTAGTGGCAATATCCTACCCAGTAGTCCGGCCATCCCGCACCATATAGGGCGAGTGGTACGTAAGGCTTCCTAGTGAATCTAAGTACTAGTAAGTCCTTAGGGATGACCAAGCCAGAATGTCTTCATCAGGGTTTCCATTTACCGTGCCACCACAGCACCTCCACCCTGGGCTCCTCCCATCATAGGATCACACCTAGGGCCATATACCATTTACCCACCATAGGTATCCATTCCAGGGGTGCCCAGGTAGCACCCCACGATAAGACTTGCCCCAGGCTTGTCGTATACCCCAACTTGGTTGACACAACCCTCACCCTCCACGCACCCAAGTCACACACGCAGCACTCTCCCCATAGTCGAGATAACACCAGTTTCCACCACGCATCAATGTAGTGCAAGCGTAGTAGAAGTAATAAGCAATGAAATATAGTAGCAAGCGTGTGACTAGCCTAACAGTAGGGTGAGCAGGGGTAACGTTGCATCAAGGTAAAGGCCATCAAGAAATCATGCTACCATGCAAGTCCTACCATAGTGTGATCATGACAATAAAGTAAGCACTAGCATTTCTATTTTAGCCATGCGTAATAGGTGCTACGAGATTGGGTGGGATGTGGCACCTTCAGTGTAGTCGTCTCCATACTCCTCACGGTACTCACGATCCTCGTCCGTCCGGTTCTCCTCCGAGTCTGCAAACGATCGCATTATAGTCGCGTTAGCGACGTCTATAGAATAGCACAAAGAAGCAATGAAAATTCAAAAGAGCCAAATGCACTCAAACATGGGTTCATTGCGTAGAGCTCGATTTTAGATGAATTTTGGTCCTAGTTTCATATTTTTCTGAGGTCATATGAATTAGTTATGAATTTCTAAAGTTTAGATCATTTCTGAAAATGGAAAAAGGCTGAATTAATCCTGGGCTGACACGTGTCACGTTGTGACTGGTCCACGTGGCATGCTGACATCATCATGACGTCAGCATGACATCATCATCTTGGTTCCTAGCTGACAGGTGGGGTCCAGCTGACGTCAGCATGACATCATCAACGTCATCAGTTCCGACAGGTGGGTCCAGGGGCTCTTGGGTCACTGACATGTGGGTCCAGCCAAAGTCAATGTCCAGTCAACGGCGAGTCAACGATCAATGGGTCAGAGTCACTAACATGTGGGCCACGACTGCTGACGTCAGCAGCTGATGTCATCGTGACGTCAGCATGACGTCACCCTGGCTGTGTTGGCTTCTAACATGTGGGTCCCACGTGACGTCCGCATGCCGTCACCATCTGACATGTGGGTCCAGTGGCTCTATGTCGCTGACATGTGGGGCCAGGTCAATGGTCAACGTTAACCGGTCAACGGTCAATACGGGCCGGGTTCAAACTGGGCCGGTTGGGCCTGGATATGGGCTGGATTTGGGCCGGGCTTGGCCCGCCATGTGGCGTGCTATGGCGCTGCCACGTCACAGCCATGGGCCTTTACTGGGATGTGGTCTACGGCTCGCGGTTCACGGTGGACTTAGGAGTGTTGGTCCATGGACCGCAGACTGGTCTACGGTGGACCGAGTCCACCCTTCTTCCCTCAAGCGTGGTCCATGTGCACCGGGTGCAGGCGCGTGCGGCCGACGAGGAAGAAATACTCTGATTCCTCCCCGGCGTGTTCTTGCCAGCGACGAGCTCGCTGGTGAGCCTCCACGGCAGCGCTAGCGTCCGGTTAGGGTAGGTAAAGGCTTCCCCACATCTTGGCGACTGCGATGGTGGGGTCAGGGCGACGGCTAGGACTTACTAGGACCCTGGCCACGGTGGTTGGCGGCTCGGCGGTGCTCGCCGATGGTGAAGTCATGCGTGCAGGCTTCCTGGTGGCTCGGCTGGGTGGGTAAAGGCTTCTGCGGATCCGTGGGGGCACGACGAGGGCGTCCAGGGCTCAAGGCAGGGCTTCGGGTTCCCATGTGGCCAGTAGGGGCTCCATGGCGGCCACGGCGGCATAGTGGCGACGGCGAGGCACGTAGGAGCACTTCGGGGCACCAACGGGGCGGTCTCGGCGTGGTCGTGGGTGTGCGCATGAGTGTGTGTGTACCCAGAGGCCGGAGATGGCCTTAGCTTACGCGCTCACGGTGTGGAGCGCCATGGCCGGAGTAGCAAGGTTCGGTGGCGAGCAGGGGAAGAACCGGGGGCTCACCATTGGTGTTGGAGTCGAATGGATGGCGGTGCAGTGGCGGGTTGTGGCTATGTAGCTCCGGATGTAGTGCAGTGCAGCGTTGCTTCGCCGGGCGAGCCTTCCCCGCGGCGGCTTCGCACTTCCCCCCTTCTTCTTCCTCTTCTCCCTCTTCTCTCTGGCTCGGGTGTGCAGTGGATGGCCACCAAGTGGTGGCGAGGCGATGGGAACGCGCTAGGGCTCCTGGGGCCAGGGCTTTTATAGCCGAAGCTCCAAGCTCCAATGGCGGATGGGGCGGACGGCTGGTGATGCGCCATTGGCATCGAGCGGCATCACGGGGCGTGGGTGGTTGGCGCGGAGGTTGCGTGGGCGCGACGCCAAGGGAACAGGGCCATGCCCCCAAGGTGACCCCTGCCCCCGTCATTGCCAGATTGTCGGCCCCTGGTCAATGCAGATAGTTGAGGCGTGGGCAGAGAAGATGAATAGGAAGGCTGATGGGTGGGGTCCCATGGCAGCGGCAGCAAGGGGAGCGGGAAGGCGCGCAGGTGTGAAGCGTCTGTTGGGCGGCTCGTGGGCACAAGGCTAGGGAGGAGGACGGGAAGGGGTTAGCGAGGCGGTTGGGCTAGGCTGGTCGGGCAGCTGGGGGGGTGGGGCAGTGGTCAGTGAAGCCGAGAGGGCCTAGGCCACAGCGAGGCTTCCTCCTTTCTTTTCCTTTTTCAGTTTTTCTTTTCTTCTCCTTTATTTGAATTCAAATTTGGTTTTGGAATTTGAATTCAAAATTAGTGCACCAAATTCTTTGGAGTTTTAGATATGAGGCCCACAACATTCTTATATAAATATTAGGAATTTATTTAGCTATTTTGTATAACAACATAGGTGTAGTTTGTTATATATAAAAATAGAATTAGTTTTCTCTTTTTACACATTTATCCTTTGGTTTGAATAATAATTACTTTATGGTGTGTTTCTTTTAAGGAGTTTTTAGGCATTACATAAAACAGATGAAAATCCAAATCACCATTTTAGTTAACAATGTATGCAACACTTTGTTTGTTGGAAATTAAATAAACATAACTAACAAATGACATGCCATGCTTATGTGTTGACTTGGGTTGGGGTTAGACCTAATGCATCTCTTAGGTTGGGTTTCTATACATGACACTCATCATCACATGGGAGTTTTGAGAAAAATTTTGTAGTTGGTATTTTTGGTGTATGGATTTTTGGGTTGTTACAGTCCTACCCCCTTAACAGAATCTCGTCCCCGAGATTAAAGCATAACGTACTCGTCGAAGAGATAAGGATATCATAGCCGGAGGTCAGACTCTTTCTCCCATGTTGCTTCTCTCTCAGTGTGATTACTCCATTGGATCTTGCACATAGGAATAGTCTTGCTTCGGGTCTCTTTGGTATCTCTGCCCAGAATTCTGATAGGATGTTCTTTATACTCAAGTGTATCTTGGATGTCAAGTGTATCAGTTGGGACTACTTCATCGGGCACTCTCAAACACTTGCGTAGCTGTGAGGCATGGAATATGGGATGTACACCCACCAATTCCTCAGGTAGCTCAAGTTTATAAGCGAGCTTTCCAATCCTCTTGCAAATCTTGTATGGGCCAATAAATCTAGGGGCAAGCTTTCCTTTCACATGGAATCTGACAGTCCCACGTAGCAGAGATACCTTGAGATAGACGAAGTCTCCCACATTGAACTCAAGTTCTCTTCTCCTTTTATCAGCATAGCTCTTGTATTGACTTTGAGCAATTCTCAAATTCTCCTTCACTTGAGCAACTGCATCTTGAATCTTAGCGGAATCAAAGAACGATCTTTCACCCGGTTGAGACCACAACAAAGGTGTCTTACAAGGTCTACCATACAGAGCTTCAAACGGTGACATCTTGATACTGGCTTGGTAGCTGTTGTTGTAAGAGAACTCTGCATAGGGTAAGCATTTCTCCCAATCTGAGCCATAACTCAGTACACTAGCGTGAAGCATGTCTTCTAAGATCTGATTTACTCGCTCTGTCTGTCCATCTGTCTGTGGGTGATAAGCGGTACTGAAATCAAGTTTGGTTCCAATGGACTTGTGTAGGGCTTCCCAGAATTGGGACACAAACTGAGGACCACGATTAGATACAATACTAGAGGGAGCTCCAGGCAGTCTGAGAATATGCTCAGCATATAGATCTGCTAATTTTTCGGCATTGGTCTTGGTCTTAACAGGTACAAAGTGAGCAATCTTGGTCAAACGATCAACAATCACCTAGATGGAATCATTGCCTTTCTGTGAACGGGGCAATCCAACTATGAAATCCATGGATATGCTCTCCCATTTCCACTCGGGAATGTCAAGAGGCTTTAGCAATCCTGCAGGCCTTTGATGTTTAGCCTTGACTCTATTACAGGTGTCACATCATGCCACATGTCCTGCAATGTCTGTCTTCATGCCTTTCCACCAAAAGTGTTTCTTCAAGTCTTGATACATCTTTGAACCTCCGGGGTGAATACAGTACTTAGAATCATGGGCTTCTGACAGAATTTCCTCTCGTAGGGCTGAATTAGCTGGTACACAGATTTTGTCCTTGAACCAGATGGTCCCTTGTTCATCTTCATGGTTGTTGGTCTTGTAGCCTAGTTTCATCAGACCACGGAGATATTCGATCTCTTCACAATTTTTCTGAGCTTGACGGATGCGATCTGTGAGATCATACTATATGCGGAGCTCATTCAATAAGCCATGCAGTAGTATCTCAAGTTGGAAATCATCAATCTCTTCCTTGAGCTCAGGTGGTACGGATTCAGTGATCAAAATGTGACAGTAACTCTTGCGGCTGAGAGCATCTGCGACTACATTAGCTTTTCCTGGATGATAGTGAATTTCCAGGTCATAGTCCTTGATCAACTCTAGCCATTGGCGTTGCCTCATATTCAGATCTTCCTGAGTGAAAAAGTACTTCAAGCTCTTGTGATCGGTGTAGATATCACACTTGTTGCCTATCAAGTAGTGCCTCCAGATCTTTAAAGCATGAACAACTGCTGCTAACTCAAGATCATGAGTAGGGTAACGGTTCTCGTGTTCTTTCAACTATCGAGAAGCATAAGCTATCACTCTTCCATCTTGCATCAATACACAACCAAGTCCTTGACGGGATGCATCACAATAGACCACGAAATCTTTGCTGATATCAGGCAATGCTAACACAGGAGTTGTGGTAAGTTCTGTTTCAATTCTTGGAAGCTTTGTTCACACTCGAGCGTCCATTCAAACTCCTTAGTCTTCTTTAGAAGGTTGGTCATCGGACGGGCTATCTTGGAGAAGTTTTCGATGAATCGGCGATAATATCCAGCCAATCCCAAGAAACTTCTGACTTCTGTCACATTACAGGGTTGTTCCCATTCTTTCATAGCTTCAATCTTAGCTAGGTCAACTACAACACCTTCAGCTGATAGTACATGGCCTAGGAAGGCAACTTCCTATAACCAAAACTCACATTTGCTGAACTTTGCGTAGAGCTGATGTTGGGCTAGTTTCTCAAGTACAGTTCTCAGATGATGTTCGTGTTCTTCAGCGGTGGATGAATAGACAAGGATATCATCAATGAATACTACCACGAACTTATCCAGATCATCCATGAAAACCTTATTCATCATGTTCATGAAGTATGCGGGTGCATTCGTGAGTCCAAAGGATACCACAGTGAACTCAAACTGCCCATACCTAGTCACAAAAGCTGTCTTCGGAATGTCACTCTCTCAAATCTTCATCTGATGATAGCCAGATCTGAGATCAATCTTAGGGAAATACTTGGCACCTCTAAGCTGATCAAGCAAATCATCAATCCTTGGCAGGGGGTACTTGTTCTTGATGGTGACTGCGTTCAAGTTCTGGTAATCAATGCACATTCTCATTGAGCCATCCTTCTTCTTAACAAACAAAACAAGGGATCCCCAGGGTGAAGCACTGGGTCTGATATATCCCTTCGAGATGAGCTCATCAAGCTGTTTCTTGAGCTCGGCCAGTTCATCAACTAACATGCGATAGGGTCTCTTGGCAATGGGTCCTGTTCCCGGCAAAAGATCAATGATGAACTCTACATCATGGTCTGGTGGCATACCCGGTAATTCTTCAGGGAATACATCGGGATAATCTCTGACCACAGGCACATCATGAACTATCTTCTCCTCTTTTTGTGATTCTGAACTGGCTTTAAGGGCACATAGGATAGAGGTGGACTTTCCGGACTGGGGTTCACATCTAATGACTTGGCCTGATGGGTGGGTCACTTGGACATATCTAGGTGAACATGATATGATGCCTCGGTGAATGGTTAACCAATCCAAGCCTAAGATGACATCTAGGTTAGTGGAAGGTAACAGGGTTAGGTCGGCTTTAAAGGTAAGACCCTCAATGGTAAGACTCACTCCCTTACAGATGTGGGTGCATTTTAGGTCTCCTAAAGGTGAGCTGGTGATGATAGGCTTTTCACGTGGGGTTACATGCAGGTCATGCTCTCGTGCAAACTTGGATGATATGTATGAACAAGTTGTTCCAAAGTCAAATAGAACTGATGCAATATTGCCATTAACTAAAAACATACCGTACACAACGTCAGGGGCAGCCTGTGCTGCCTCGGCGTCTAGATGGTTGAGACGTCTATGGGTAGCAGATCCCTTGAACTGAGACTTCTGAGCAGCTGAGTTCTGAGGGCATTCAGTGGCTTTGTGACCCGGTTGGCCACAAGTGAAGCAGGTGAAAGGCGCACCGCCTGCAGGGGTTGGCGCGGGTGCCTTCCAGTTTCTAGTGCCTGGTGCGGAGCGGTTCTGTGCTGGGCGTTCATTCGCTGAGCGGGGATGGTTGGATCGGTCCTGAGTGTTGCGGTCCTGAGCATAACGGTCCCGGGTGTAACGATCTTAAGCAGGGCAGGAGTATTTGGTAGTGTAGCCTCCACTTCCCCTACTCGATCCAGGGTTGTCATCCCTATTGTGGCGTGAGCGTTCCTTGGATGGTGCATCGATGCGGAACCTCTTACGATCACGGCCATGGAAAGACTCCTCAGGCTTACGCTTCCTCCCCCTATACTCTTCTCTAGCTTCAGCACGGTCCTTCTCAATCTGGATGTAGCGATCCACAAGAGCACGCAACATGTTACTCTCAATACCGCCAAACTTCAGCTTGATATGCGGGTTAAGTCCCTTGCGGTAATAGTATAGCTTCTCCTTCTCAGAGTTCACAACATAGGAAGGTGCATAGCGTAGAAGGTTGGTGAAATGAGTAGTGTACTCAGTCACCTTGTCCTTCCCCATCTTGATGTTGCAGAACTCCTCGGCTTTGGCCTCCATGATACCCTTGGGAATGTGATACTCAGTGAATGCTTTGGCAAACTCATCCCACAAGATGTTGGCAGGGTCCTCATGGGAATCACTGAAACTGTCCCACCAGGCGCGTGCTACACCTGTGAGCTAGTGTGCGGCAGCTCCAACACACTCATCGTCGGTGAAAGTGGTGAGGTCAAGCTTCTTCTCCATCTCCTTGAGCCAATCATCGGCTACAAGCGAGTCAGGGTCGGTGCCATCATAAGTGGGTGGCCTTAGCTTCAGGAATCCCTCCAGCTTCCTTTGGAAGTCATTCTGCTGACCCCCCTGGCGACGGTTTGCTCCATCAACAAGGGCTGCAAGAAGCTGGGTCTGCTGCGCCATCACTTCTACCAGGTTTGGTGGTGGTGGTGGCGGAATGTTTGTAACACCCTAGGTGTTTGTCACCAGTTAAGCAATGGGTTTAAACTCAAACATGACATGTTAAGTGGTGATGAAAGTTTCAAGATCAAATCTACAAAATGAGCGACCACTTAAACTTGGACCATGCACCATTGCTTACATGTTGCCCTTTCCAAAAAGTATGCTTGAGTAATGTTGGGTCTACTTCTTTCATGTGCCTCACAGCAATTTCCACCCACATGGATGATTGGAAAAGCTTCGTGAAGTTTGGAATCAAAAAGTTACATGAAATGATAAGTTATAATCTTTCTTGGATTGCTTTATTAAGTGAATGGAATTATAGATCATCAACCAAACCTTGCTACCTTGCCCAAACGACTCAAATTGAAATCTACAACAAAAGTCATGAAGGGTTCGTGTTGAGAAAAGGTCAAGAAAATGCCTCAATCGGTCATGAGCTCTAACTTAAGATTTACCGTGATGCTACATTGACCTGGTTTGAAATATGGCTTACCTTGTTTGCATGGTAGTACACCCTTAAGCAAAGTTGTAGTACTTGATTATATAAACAACTTTTATTTTTGGGTCATGAGCTAATTCAGTGCTTAACTTGGTCGTTTAGAGTTCACAATAATCAACATGGTACTATGTTGGAACTTAGGAAAATTTTCTAAGTCAAAGTGAGTTTATAGTTTCGATGTGCCTGACTTTGTGACGATGCAACTTGATATCCTTTGCGAATTAGACCAAGATCACTTAAGAAAAGTTGGAGATGGTATGTAGATCTATAACTTTTATTAATAGGGTTTTTGCTAACTCGTTGCGGTTTAGGAGTTACGGAGGCACGAAATATGGGTTTCAGTTGTATTTTTGAGGTAGAATTGGAGATTTGAATTTGGTGAACAGTGGCCGACCGACTTCAGCTGCCGGGCGCCGTGTGGCCGCCATTGCCGAGCTCTCTTGCCGCGTGCCCTGCCTCCTTTACCACGCGCCCTGCCTTCCCTGCGCAGCACAAAGGTGGACGCCGAGCTCCCCACTCCCCAGCGCTCTCCCTCACTCGCTATTTCTAGCTCCCCCTCGCTCCGCTCTGCGCCAGGGCGCACGTCCACCATGGACGTGAGCTGAGCTCGCTGCCGCTCCTGTGCTACACGCCTCCAGCCAAGTGCCACCACCAGATCGGCCTCCCTAGCCTCGCAGCCGCCTCGCGCCACCGCCGTTCTCACCCATGTGCGCAGCGAACCACTGGAGCGTCGCCACCGCCATAGCCGAGCTCTGCCGCCACCGCGTTCTGCCGCTCCACCACTCCTCGGCCAAAGCCAAGAGCCTCAGCGCCCTCGCCTTCACCTACCGTGCATGTCGAACCCCTTAGCCAACTCTCTCCATCGCCTATGCTGCTCGTCGTCGGAGCCGCGGCCGTCGCCGCCGCTTGCTGCCATGGCCGCACTGCCACAAGCCGTCTAGGGCCGAGCTGGGCAGCCCTACGCATGCGCGCGAGGCCCCTGGTGCTCCGCCGCCGCCCCATCGTCGCCGACGAGCCTCCTCCGGCCGAAATCGCAAGCTTTCCGACGACCTCCCTGCTGTGATTCGTGTCAGGGACCTCGTCTTAAAATTCGACATAAGGGAGGGACCTTTCTGCAGAACCTGTGACTCATGTGAATAGTGCCATAAGGACTGGTTTGTAATTATTTTGTAGGAAATTTGGAAATTCATAGTAAATCGTAGAAAATTCGTAAAATAGTAAATGAGGACTTTTTGGAATCCTTGTGAAATTATCTATGCACTAGATCTATAATATGTCAGGTTTTAGTTTAAAGTTTTAGCTGTAAAAATGGATTTGTGCAGTTAGGGTTTGAATGCTAGTCTTATTTGTTTTTTTTATAACTGTAGTTGTTGTGCTCAAATAATGGTGAAATTTTTGTAGAGTGCTACTAAGGTGATTTTTGTTGTCTGGTAAAAATTTCATGAGTTTAGGATTTATATTTTAAGAGTTATAAAAATAACAAATGCCCTGTAATGCTTTGCTCCAGCTCTGAATAGTTCTGAATGTTTAAATTAATTGGCTTAGTTAAGTTATGAATCATGACTTGATGAAAATACATGAGTTGAAGTACTTTTCTTAAGCTTTCGAAAAAGTTAAATATCATGATTTTTGGCTAAGTAGATCTTGAGTTATACTTGCTTAAATCTCTGTGGCTGTTTCTGCCCAAACCCAGACAGAGTTTCCTTGTTCTTACTGTGGGGCCTTCTTAGTAGTAGAATTAGCTTTAGGTGTTTACAACAAAGTTGTTTAGAATTTTCTAAGCTTTCTAAAGAGCCTAGAACCTCATTTATTGGACATGTATAACTCCATTTATAGCTGTTTAAAGTGGCATGTCAGTTTCTGTCTATGTTTTTGACAGAGATGCAATTATTGGATTAATTGACCCTTCTAACTGTAGAATCATCTTAATATGAGAATAAGAAAGTTGTAGGTAACTTCCTAAGCTTTTCAAAAAGTTATGGTTCATGTTTGTTGGAGGTCTAGAACTCCAGTTATGCTTCTCTGAAGATGCTATCCGTTTTCTATACCACTGCTGTTGGGCTGGATTTGCAGTTTTGCTTGTGCAATTATTTTCGTCGTGTAAATAATGTTTGCTATGGTTGTAGTGAATACAAAAGTTGTAGAAACTTTCATAATCTTGCTTGTGTTCAAATTGTAAGACCATAGGCCTGATAGTTTAGGAGTTACATGACTTTTAAGTCTTCTATCATGTTTTGATTTTATTCTGAGCAGATCTGAAAGATGCTAGTGTTTGATCTAGTTATTATTTGGATGAGTTTTTGGTGATAATAACAAAGTTGTAGATAATTCATGTATCTAGATTTTGTTAAAATTTGGTGGTATTTGTCCAAGTAGTTTGTGAGTTATGCCTGTTTAAAGTTGGGTTACATAATTGATTACTCTCTGTCTTGTTTAGACTAGTTTCTATAAATGGGTATATTTAACTTAGTTAACTTGAGAATCATGCTAAGATGATTAAATATGAATTGTAAATAATTTCATAAGCTTTCCATAATGTCTTCTTTCAAGTCATTTGGATTTGTGTAACTCCAGTTATAGCTAAATCTTGTAGCTGTTGTTTACATGTCCAGAAATTGATAGATTCCAATTATAGTTGTTTGCTTGTATATTGCTAAGTGTGGCTCATACCTTTGATGATGGTTGAGTTAGAGTACCTGAAATCTTGGGAAACTTGTGTCATGCTTGGTGTTGTCGTCTTATTTGCTATCGTGGCATGATAAATTGTGTGATATTTAAAGTAAGCAATGCGAAGTGCTTATGCATGTTAACGTAACCTTGTGCTTGTCTTACTTACTGCATGCGATGCATTGTCTATTGCACTTCCATGTATTCATACACATGCATCTTGCATCTCATTTAGGTATGCTAGATGAACCACGTGAAGGATGTGATGTGGAGTCAAACCCGAAGATGGTGTTTGGTGGATCTATCCCGAAGATGGGAGGACTAAGCAAGTGCTAGGACCGGAGATGTCACCAAGTTGGTGCAAGCTAACTGAACTGACTTGTGTCGGATCCCAGGCAAGCCCCGGATCATTCTAAGTCTCCCAGTATTTTACAAATGATTACTTAAGTACTTATGATTGATGCATTAGGTTATAAGAGTTGAATGGAACCACTTGATGCATATACATTCGTTGTCCAGATATTACACCTTTAACCGGTATAGGTCCAGGATCGAATATATGCTTAGCCATGCTTAGACCGGTAGAAGTCAGGTGATTTCCTGTCACCTGTGAGATATAGGTGGATACCGAAGCACGGTTGGCTATATTTGCTATCGTGGAAAAGAACCATGGGGTAAAAGTAAATCGAGGCCGGGCGGAGTCTATGTGTAGGTTGACTCATGTGATTCCGTCTGTGTCGATTAAGGACCGTACCGTTGTTGGCGGTTTTGACAAGATTGAACGCATGCCTATCACTTAGCTGGCCGGATAACTCGTTCCGACCGCGAAGCCGAGTAGCTCAACTCAGGCCGGGACCCGTTCTGTTGTGCGCTCCTTGCGGGGGGCGATCAGACTGAGCCCAAGGGCAGGCTAGGCCTGAACGTCTTGGCATCTGATGTCCCAGACTGTGCGGCGCGGTACGGACCCACGAAATGTGTACCTGAGTTGTACCAAAGGTGACCTAAGGTGACTGTTGATCTGGTCTGTATGGGTTTGTGTTAGGAATAAATTCCCAGCTGGTTGAAATCGATTCGAATCGCCGTCTCTCCCGGATAGTGAGAAACTTGGCTAGTCCCAACATCGTAGTAATTGGATTATGGAATGTGATGGTTCGGATAAACATGGAATTACTACACCTGCTATGGTTACTATTGTATGCTCTAAAAAGATATACCACATGTTTGGCACAGGATAGTTGCTAATCTAGAGATGGATAGTTATAATTAACTTGATGACAGAATTATAATTATATAATTGAGTTAATCGCTTTTTATGCAAAATATTATCAAGCTACCTCCACTTATAAAGCCTTGCATACTCCTTGGAGTCAATTTTATTTCTGGTTATGATGGGTAAGTCTAGCTGAGTACATTCGAGTACTCAGGGTTTATCCCACCATGTTGCAGGTGAGGTTTTGACCTGCTGAGGATGGTGGCTAACCACCGGTGGCTCGGTGACTCTATTTTCACTTCTATCTACATGCTTTTGTCTGAGGATGTCACTTATGCTGGCAATGTATTTGGAACTTATATCAATGTAATCCTTTGAAAGCAAATGTTGTTTTCACTAATCGGTTTTGAAACCCAAACTTATACTATTATTTGTGAAACCATTTGTCATATCATTTCCGCTGCAACTCTGGGTATGTGATGTATATTTGCTTAATCACGCGATCTTGGTTGTGATGTTGATTTACCGAGGTCCTGCGTGACACTCGGTGGACTACCGGGTTTATATAAGTGAGAGTATGTGTGTGTCAACGTGTTAAGCGGGGATAGCCGTACTTGATCTTGTATAAATTGGGCGGTTCTGTCACAGCTGGTATCAGAGCGAGATTAAGCATAATACTGTCAGGTACATAGTTTTAAAAGCCAAGTTTTGGTTTTAAAAAGTCTATTTTAACTAAAACTTTAGCTACAGGCAAATTTGTCAAAACTTATTTGCAAAACTATGCTAGCGACATCCTCTTTTATGCCCAGTTAAGGACTATTAGGTGGCTATCTAAGTACTAACTGTGGGGGTTTACTTCTCGCAAATTTTACTTTCGTCGTCCATACGGCGTGCTATTGTATGGATGCCGTTCACTTGAATGGTAATGTATGGATCAATTGCCTCTACGCCCAGGTAAGTGTGAGTTGTGAGAGCATGACCGTCCAACTATCGGTCTAGGGGAGAGTTAGTTGTGGTTGCTGGAATATTTACATGTTACACACATGTATATATGAAGGTACTTAATTGTGGGTATATCTGCCGGGTAGCTATGGATATCAAAGTATATACATTTGGGGAGGTGTATATGGAGAGTATCTTAGTTTACTGCTTTCATTGTGTGCTTATTTATCTCTTGTGGGGATGGGCTGCAATGAATTTTCCTGCAGGTATGCTAACTACGAATGCGTAGATTGAATGTAGCTGACGACTAGCTATATGTCGAGAGAGTACGTGTTATGCCACCGACATAGAACGTGATTGTCGCCTTAGGCTAGCAATTTTGTGACGGCGAATAGGACAAGCATGCATCATGATTGTGCTTGTGCATAAATATGCTTCCCTCACCTTGTTCTAATACTAAGTAACTTGTGACCAATGTGATGCTACTATCTTCCTTGTGTGAAGCTAGACAAAATGCCTTATTCCATGTTGCTTGAATAGCTGTGCTTGAAGATAGTGTGTGATTAGCTTCGCCTTATATGTTTGTTTCCAAAGGAAATAGATGACAAGTTAATAGTTAGCAAAAGGTTCACCCATTTGAAAACTAAATTGCTAAATGTAAGTAAAACTTGTTTTGTAGAGATATCCACCTACTCAGTAAAAAGGAAATAAAAGATAACAATACTTTACCACCATGTTTTGCATGATATGTGTAGCGGTGTTGTTGTAGGTGACTAGTTGTTAGGTGTGAGCTTTGTGCTTAGTAATAGTCGCTTAAGCTAATTAGATTGAGTATTTCGAAATGCTTGCTTAAGACCATGATGTAGGTGTGGATGCTCGTAATCTAGGTAGTGCCGTAGCTGTCACTCCTTTTGTCCTCGGAAAGCATATGAGTGTTGAAGAGCGCTATCCTGGAACAACGTCCAAGTTTTGGTAATCTCATGGTTGTCGTTTTCAATTAAGTTCTCTCTTAGGAGCCTGAGCCTGTACATGTGGTTGTTAGCCATTGAACGTTGTGCTACGAAGACCTTTATCCATGTCTTTGCTTGACCTTAGGCCCAAGCTTAGCTCCGTTCTTTGCTTGCATGTGTCGTGGTTGTCCCGCTCCTGTGTGGGAGGACCCTACTGAAAATCATTGTCGGATCTCATTGCTCCTTCTTTTATAGATCCTGGCTGGTGCAACGCTAATTGCTATCTACCTTGCTTTGGAAACTTTTCCTCATAGATCCTGTCATTGCTTTATCAACTGAATCCTTAGTCAGTGCCTTGGCTCTGTCCCTTGAATCTTGTTTGTTTTGTCTCCAACCCTTTCAAGTCTCTGGATGTTTATCAGTCTTGATCTCATGTTGCTACTCGACAAGACCAAATCTTATGTTAATCTTTATCTGGTAATCACTTGGGTGGACACAAGACGTATATGGAAATTCAGCAAGAAGTCCTCTGCTCAGTTGTCTTTGGCAATTAAGCTATGATCTCTTGCGTTGTGTTTTGATCTTTGGATCCCCTGCTTGTTGACTCCTAACCTTGTGACTACCTTTGTTGCTATCCCTCCTTCGCATAGTGCTTGCTCCTATGCAACCCAATTTGTGCCACGTGAGATTTCTTGTGGGTTGTATGTTCAGTAATGGTGCCACGATTAGTGATCTACGGTGCCGTGACGAAACCGAGAGCCTCCTGTGGGCGCGCACACAAGGTTGTGCTACTCGGCACGCGCTGGTATCGAGGTTTCTAGTCATGATCCATTGCAAAACTACACCGATGTGTTATTTTCACGTGAGCTCTTCCTTGGTTATCTCTCCTTATCATGTCAAGAGACCTATATGTCGAACTAGATGCAATAGGACTCCCTTTTGAAGTCATCCAATGGTTAACCTTTGAAGAATAGGTCACTAATAGGAACATAAACAGACTGCAAGAGGTGGTAGACAAGCGACTCTACTCGACGTGACTGTCCCTGTAATGACGTCGGTCATCTAGTGAGCAACTTATGTCATTCTCGTTGCTTAATCACGCGATCTTGGTTGTGATGTTGATTTACCGAGGTCCTGCGTGACACTCGGCGGACTACCGGGTTTATATAAGTGAGAGTATGTGTGTGTCAACGTGTTAAGCGGGGATAGCCGTACTTGATCTTGTATAAATTGGGTGGTTCTATCACAATGTTCTCCTCGGCAGGCGGTGGGGTATTCTCCAGGTTGAAGGGTATCCCTCCACGTCCACGCCCACAGCCACGGCCACGGTTGTTGCCACCATGGCCCCTGTTGGGTTCGGTTGGTTCAGGGATGGGCGCACGTCCACGGTTCATTAGGCAAGCAGATCGGCGGTTCGGCATCTGCAACACGGATCATAGGAATTTTAGTGCTTGTGCCATAAGTGCTTATAATTCAATATGATTACATGATTTTGACGATTTAAAGAAAAACATTTATACTATCCAACACTCATTACAAAGAAGCAATAAGATCCATAAGATGCAATAAGATCCAAAACATTCATTACATGGGTTTATTACATAGCATCATCTCCAGTAGCTACACTTGAAGACGTGCGAGAATCGTACTATGCATAGTGTCTCATAATACATCTCATAAGGGGTACATCATGGGGTACAACTTATGGAAGCCACTGACATGACTCATGACCACGTAGGGCCATCTACTCTAACTCGTACACCGTAGCTGGGATATGACTGTTCTCGATCTCGATCTCCTCGTCAAACTTGTGAAGTCGGGACACATACTTCAAGGCCTCGGCGAGCTCCTCAGTAGTCTTGGCTCCAGGTAGGGTAGGGCAGGCATTTAGGTTGAGGCGAGTCGGGGCTAACTCAAACTCCTCTATCCTCGGCTTCGTCTTGCTGCGAATCTCCTTAGGTAACTGATCCCACATACCCTTCATCTCCCTGAGGCGCTTCTTATCAGACTTCTGCCAAGCCTGCCAAGTCCTCTCACACTTGTCCTGTAGGTACTCATTCTGCCTGAGTGCCTTGATCAGGTGCCCCTGGTTGTGAACGGCCTTCTTCCTGAACTCCTCTAGCTCCTGGGTCATGGTCTTGTTCCGAGATTGGATTTTAAGCATATCAATCCCCTTGGACCTCTCTCTGTCTCCTCTACGGTTGAACTCGGCCTTCTTGTCGTCCAACTCTCTCTGCAACTCCAAGACCTTGCTATCAAGGTAGCAGTTCCTGTTGCCTAGGTCTGCTGCTTTGTCCTGTAAGTCAGCGACCTCGGCTCTGTGGACTTCTTCACAACAGTTGAACTCATCCTGTAGGTTGGCAACTGTCTCAAGCAGACTAGCTCGCTCCTGTGCTCCCTGTAAGTCTTGCTCCTGGTACTCGCACAGAAGAGCCCAGTCCTGACGTCTCTTCTGCTCAAGCTGGGTCACGTACCTATCCTGCTCTAGTAGGTGGATAGCTGAGACATGAAGGCATCTGTCCTCCTCTGCTAAGATAACTCTACTGGCTGTGAAACTCTGCTCACTAGGGGTGAGGATGAGGTCGAGGGCCTGGGGAAGTAGACGGAACTCTATCGTCTTCAGGTGCTCGTAGTGGTCCCTCATCACTCTGCGAAGTGCCTTGTGTGAAACAGCTCGCAATCCCTCCTCAACTGTGTCCTCTATGGTCAACTCGGTGAAAGCTGGGACAGAAGGTAAGGTAGTCTAGCTGGGAACTCGACTGAGGTGACAACTGGTCCTTCGATTCCTCCGTCCTGAGCTGTCTTCCTGGTGCAGGTGACCTTAACAAGCTCGTCAGGGACTCCTAATGTGACGAGAACTCGACAGAGGGTCTACACAAAACCCCCGAGCTCACGTAGGTCGAAGGTAAGCTTGGCGTGGTCCAGAGGTAGCGGTCCTAGAGGCGGCCAGTCGACATTCGTTGCCATCTGCATGTTTTAAGGAATAGGTGTTAGCAGGTCAACAATAGATAAGCCTTTCATAGAAGTAAATGCAGGGTTGGTATATAATCGAAAGAAGGGTTTTTCACATCCTATTCTATCGTCCATTTCTAAGGGTTTCGTCCTATGGTCAAGTATGGCTCTGATACCAACTGAAGCGACCTGATTTCCGCGAAGGGAAATCCACAGAGTCGAAGTGTAATAAGACCATTGTAGATCATATTACCCAAATTCCAGTCGAATATCACATCCATACAACGATAATATCAGAGTACAAATAGTGCGGAATTACATAAATTATTACATCGCCGCATTGGCGGAATCAAAAGTAGCATTCATTCAGAACAACTTGAAGATAAGATCGCAAAACTCGAGCGTAGGAACAAACCCCTCAATCGTCAAACTCCTCGGAGCTATACTCCTTAGCAGAACCAGTGTGCCAAAATTTATCAGTACGATTTGTACTGGCCACTCCCACCCTATGAGCATTGCTTTGTGGAAATTGGATGCAAGTTGGATATAATCGAAAGGAACCTATAAGGCCGGGTTTCCTATGCATTAGCATTTCAAATATATATATTAATAGTTGGTCAAGTTTTAACACCATTCCCACACCCATTCCACCCCATTCCCATTCCATGGCCAGGTTTTGATCCTGGGATCGAAATACCACCATCTCCACACCATCACCATACCACACCCATACCATCGCTCAGTCGACAAGCCAACTCCCTCTCGGCACTGTCTCAAGGCCCGTAGCCCCTGGCTACGTCCGAACACTCACTCCCGGGGGGAAGAAGAGAAGGACTCATCTCACTATCTAGTTTAAGCGAAACCCAGGAAAGGTCCATAGCCGACATGTCGACATATGTATCGATCGATCAACCATACACTCTGCAGAGGTTTTACATAACCACAAGATCCGCCTTCCTCACTGACCGTCGTCAACTAGGCTGATTTCGGCCGCTTGCTAGCCTAGGATAATGCCACTCTACCATTTAGCCCTGGTACACCCCAAGTCTGGTCTGGGGTGGCTGAAACTGTGAGTCATGAGCCGTGTCCATAAGGTCTCCATGAAGTCTCGGAAGGGTGTGGGGGGAATCCTCCGCGCCCCATACCTCCCTCACACTTCCGCTATCGACCTAGTAGTAGTGGCAATATCCTACCCAGTAGTCCGGCCGTCCCGCACCATATAGGGCGAGTGGTACGTAAGGCTTCCTGGTGAATCTAAGTACTAGTAAGTCCTTAGGGATGACCAAGCCAGAATGTCTTCATCAGGGTTTCCATTTACCGTGCCACCATAGCACCTCCACCCTGGGCTACTCCCATCACAGGATCACACCTAGGGCCACCTCATATACCATTTACCCACCACAGGTATCCATTCCAGGGGTGCCCAGGTAGCACCCCACGGTAAGACTTGCCATAGGCTCGTCGTATACCCCAACTTGGTCGACACAATCCTCACCCTCCACGCACCTAAGTCACACACGTAGCACTCTCCCCATAGTCTAGATAACACCAGTTTCCACCACGCATCAATGTAGTGCAAGCGTAGTAGAAGTAATAAGCAATGAAATATAGTAGCAAGCGTGTGACTAGCCTAACAGTAGGGTGAGCAGGGGTAAGGTTGCGTCAAGGTAAAGGCCATCAAGAAATCATGCTACCATGCAAGTCCTACCATAGTGTGATCATGACAATAAAGTAAGCACTAGCATTTCTATTTTAGCCATGCGTAATAGGTGCTACGAGATTGGGTTGGATGTGGCACCTTTAGTGTAGTCGTCTCTATACTCCTCATGGTACTCATGATCCTCGTCCATCCGGTTCTCCTCCGAGTCTGCAAACGATCGCATTATAGTCGCGTTAGCGACGTCTATAGAATAGCACAAAGAAGCAATGAAAATTCAAAAGAGCCAAATGCACTCAAACATGGGTTCATTGCATAGAGCTCGATTTTAGATGAATTTTGGTCCTGGTTTCATATTTTTCTGAGGTCATATGAATTAGTTATGAATTTCCGAAGTTTAGATCATTTCTGAAAATGGAAAAAGGCTGAATTAATCCTGGGCTGACACGTGTCATGTTGTGACTGATCCACGTGGCATGCTGACATCAGCATGATGTCAGCATGATGTCATCATCTCAGTTCCTAGCTGACAGGTGGGGTCCAGCTGATGTCATCAACGTCATCAGTTCCGACAGGTGGGTCCAGGGGCTCTTGGGTCACTGACATGTGGGTCCGGCCAAAGTCAACGTCCAGTCAACGACGAGTCAACAGTCAACGGGTCAGAGTCACTAACGTGTGGGCCACGGCTGCTGACGTCTGCAGCTGATGTCATCGTGACGTCAGCATGACGTCACCCTGGCTGTGTTGGCTTCTGATGTGTGGGTCCCATGTGACGTTAGCATGACGTCACCATCTGACATGTGGGTCCAGTGGCTCTGTGTCGCTGACATGTGGGGCTAGGTCAATGGTCAATGTTAACCGGTCAACGGTCAATACGGGCCGGGTTCAAACTAGGCCGGTTGGGCATAGATATGGGCTGGATTTGGGCCGGGCTTGGCCGGCCACATGGCGTGCTGTGGCACTACCACGTCACAGCCATGGGCCTTTACTGGGCTGTGGTCTACGGCTCGCGGTTCACGGTGGACTTAGGAGTGCTGGTCCATGGACCGTAGACTGGTCTACGGTGGACCAAGTCCACCCTTCTTCCCTCAGGCGTGGTCCATGTGCACCGGGTGCAGGCGCGTGCGGCCGGCGAGGAAGAAATCCTCTGATTCTTCCCCGGCGTGTTCTTGCCGGTGGCGAGCTCACTGGTGAGCCTCTGTGGTGGTGCTAGCGTCTGGTTAGGGCTAGTAAAGGCTTCCCCATGTCTTGGTGACTACGATCGTGGGGTCGGGGCGACGGCTAGGACATCCTAGGACCCTGGCCACGGTGGTTGGCGACTCGGCGGTGCTCGCCGACGGTGAAGTTGTGCGTGCAGGCTTCCTGGTGGCTCGGCTGGGCGGGTAAAGGCTTCTACGGATCCGTGGGGGCACAGCGAGGGCGTCCAGGGCTCAAGGCAGGGCTTCGGGTTCCCATGTGGCCGGTAGGGGCTCCACGGCGGCCACGGTGGCATAGTGGCGATAGCGAGGCACGCAGGAGCACTTCGGGGCATCAGCGGGGCGGTCTCGGCGTGGTCGTGGGTGTGCACATGAGTGCGTGTGTACCCAGAGGCTGGAGATGGCCTTGGCCTACACACTCACGATGTGGAGCGCCATGGCCGGAGTAGCAAGGTCCGGCGGCGAGGAGGGGGAGAACCGGGGGCTCACTGTTGGTGTTGGAGTCGAATGGATGGTGGTGCAGTGGCGGGTTGTGGCCGTGTAGCTCTGGATGTAGTGCAAGGCAAATGCGTTGCCGCCCGGTGCTTCCCACCCCCCCAGCCGCTTCAGCGCTTCCCCCCCCTTCTTCTTCCTCTTCTCCCTCTTCTCTCTGGCTCGGGTGTGCAGTGGATGGCCACCAAGTGGCAGTGAGGCAATGGGAATGCGCTAGGGCTCCCAGGGCCAGGGCTTTTATAGCCGAAGCTCCAAGCTCCAATGGCGGACGGGGCGAACGGCTGGTGATGCGCCATTGGCATCGAGCAGCATCGCGGGGCGTGGGTGGTTGGCGCGGAGGTTGCGTGGGCACGGCGCTAAGGGAACAGGGCCATGCCCCGGGCGTGACCCCCTGGCCCGCCCCTGCCAGCGTTGTCGGCCCCCGGTCACATGGCAGTTGAGGCATGGGCGGAGAAGATGAACAGGAAGGCTGACGGGTGGGGTCCTGTTGCAGCGGCAGCAAGGGGAGCGAGAAGGCGCGCGGGCGTGGGCGATGCGCTGGGCCGGCTAGTGGGCCGCGCGCGCGCGTTGGGAGGACGGGAAGGGGTTGGCAGGCCGGTTGGGCTGGCTGGCTGGCGCGGTGGGGCTGGCTGGGCTATGAAGCCGAGCGGGCCTGGGCCACAGCGAGGCTTCCTCCTTTCTTTTCCTTTTTCTGTTTTTCTTTTCTTCTCCTTTATTTGAATTCAAATTTGGTTTTGGAATTTGAATTCAAAATTAGTGCACCAAATTCTTTGGAGTTTTAGATATGAGGCCCACAACATTCTTATATAAATATTAGAAATTTATTTAGCTATTTTGTATAACAACATAGGTGTAGTTTGTTATATATAAAAATAGAATTAGTTTTCTCTTTTTACACATTTATCCTTTGGTTTGAATAATAATTACTTTATGGTGTGTTTCTTTTAAGGAGTTTTTAGGCATTACATAAAACAGATGAAAATCCAAATCACCATTTTAGTTAACAATGTATGCAACACTTTGTTTGTTGGAAATTAAATAAACATAACTAACAAATGACATGCCATGCTTATGTGTTGACTTGGGTTGGGGTTAGACCTAATGCATCTCTTAGGTTGGGTTTCTATACATGACACTCATCATCACATGGGAGTTTTGAGAAAAATTTTGTAGTTGGTATTTTTGGTGTATGGATTTTTGGGTTGTTACAGGAAAACTATGACATCGCGATAGTCGTGTGGCAACCCCTGGAGCCTTGGCTCGCCTGGGCGGCAGCGACTAGAGCCACACTAGAGTTAAACGTTGAGGATCAACCCTTAGGAGCTGGGGCCAAACATGACTTCCCTACCCGGTAGGGGAGCACGCAGAGGTCGTACCCTATGACCTCAACCATGGCGCGTGATGAGGCTAGTGATGACCCAGTGTGAGGGTTGTTGACATTTCTTAACATTGCTACCAGGTTTGTATCCCCGGCAATGGCGCCAAAAATGTTTATCGATATTTCTTATGCTCAAGTAGATAATTCCGCAAGCAGACATAATATCATTATAGCATTTCACCTGGGAGTATTCTAGGTATCGTTATTTATATTTTACCACAGGGGAGCAATGGTTAAAGATAATGATAGTTAACCATCACATATCTACTAACTAGTATACCGACTAGACTAAAGTAGGGGTAAGTGATATACAATAAAGTGGGGTGACACACAATGATTCCATGATGAAAAGGTAAATTGGAAACATAACTAAGTAGATGGACAATAATAAACAGAATACTAGAATCCTAAGTTACTTCTATTCAAGCACTATTCTAACTAGTGACTGTGGCTATACTGATAAACCAATGATAACGCAAGGTAGGATGCAATAACAATTCGGACTTGCCCGCCCCAAACTCATCCAGAGGGTTGATTGGGCACAAAGCACCTCTATCCTATGATTTAACAACTAGATCTATCATGGTTGAATACATAGGATGGACAGGGCTGTCACCACCAGCCAACTACCCTAATCTATCCAGAGACCTAGCCACGTTGCAAGGTACCCGATAGTATAAGCACCATGCTTACACTATTTGATACTACCCTAGCCTCACGTTAAGACTAGAGCATCAACTAGTGATGAACAACCCATGCTACTGAGAGCCCACTTATCATAGGAATTATAAGTATAACCAAAGTATAACTAGAGAACAAGACTAGTACAAAAAGTAAAAGACTTGAAATAATACTTGCATAGAAAGTAACATACTAATAAATAAAGTAGTTACAAAAGAGAGACAAAGCTATACCAGACTCCTAAAGACCGCTCTAGAATTCCCACCGAGACTAACTACTAGAGCTACATCTTGAGAGATTAGAGAGAGAGCTACATATCTTATGAGTGAAGGTGAGTGTTACAAGTGAGGGGTGAGGGTCCTATTTATAGTGGGAGGTGGAGTAGGGGTGTCACGACCTAGTCCTGACACACTTGTGAGCATCAGCAACATGTGCATCTTTGGATTTGAAATCGAATAGTTAGAAACTGAATGCTGCATTAAACTGCTCACTGTTAAATTGACGGAGAATCCGTTAGCACCACCGGGTTATCTGCCAGTTCGCTACCACGCTGTCCGTTAGTAACCCGACACCACCGAAGCATCCGCCATCACGATGGATTGTCCGATAGGATCGTCCCATGCAGAAATGTGAGGTGTCACTTTGTGAATCACTGGGTCCCACACTTCACCATAGCTTTCCATCTCGTGGACACACCAAGGTAGAGAGTCCACCAGCTCACTCACTCACTCTTACACTCCCACTCTCTCTCTAGTTAATCTCTCTACTCTCTCTCACACTCAAGCAAGGAAGAGGAGAAGGAAGGGAGGAGAAAGGAGAAGGGATTGGAGCTCGGAAGCAGCAAGAGATGGTTGTGGAGATCACCTAGAGGCCATTGTCCATAAGAGGTAGGGGTTAGAAGGGGAGGAGGCCTCTCACCCTTGCCATAAGGAGCTAGGTGGAGAAGGAGGCAAGTAGAAGAAGGTTTTGAGTTACCAAGGAGGAGCTCCAGCTGCTCCATCATCTTGGAAGCTTCGTACCTTGTGTTTGCAGCCCTTGGTAAGAATCTAACCAAGCCAAACCTAGGACTGTGTCTTTAGGAGCCAACACCTAGGAAACATCGATTTGTGGCCTAGAGTTAGTTTGCACCCAATGTAGTTAGAACTAACCAGCTAGATATGTTCTATAGAACCCTCGTAGTCTACCCTAAAGATGGTTTACACATGCAAGCACCATAGATAAAGATTTGGATCTCGAGTTACTATGAGGTGTTCACTGTCAGTATCGACGGAGGGTCCGACATCACCAGCGGAGTGTCCATCAGTACTGAATGTCTTACTGCTCACCTGCATAGAACACATCTATATACCCACCAGAGTGTCCATCACTACACCAGACCATCCGATGAGATATATGCCTGAGACAAAAGAGTGTTCAGAGAACCTAGATCACAGTTTTGGTACAATGGAGTGTCAGTCGATATTTTGGAGTGTTCGCTAAATTATAAACTAGAAACCTGAGAGTAGCCAGTTTGTACGGATGAACCATCACTCGCATAGAGTATCCGATGGAGCCTGAACCCTTAGTAGCCCATAGCACCCTACAGACCTAATCCGACGGATGATCCACCATAGTTGAGGGAACCTTCCGACAGGATCACCTCTTACATAGAGAGATTCTCGAGAGCACAGACTTCATACCAGAGGGTCCGATCCTAGTTCGAAGAGTCCGATGGATCCAGAGAGCCACTATCCCACTGAGTCCCAGTAACCAACGGACCGTCCGACATTCACGCCAGACTACCCGATAGTCACCAGTCAATAGATAACCGATGTCTAACTACACACTCACTCATGTGTCACTAAAGCATAAACAACTAATAATCATTGCATAGCATGAGCATGTACTTTACACAGTTCACTCATCAAGCATCATGCATGTATAGGTGACCCAATTCCCAAAGAACCTATTGAGGAGGATCCTCAGGAGGAAGAAGTCATCGAGCCTAGCAACGACGTACAAGGCAGGTCCCTATGCATCCCTATTCTTTACAAATGCATAATGAACTATGTTTATCTACTGCATTGCTATGTTACCATATGACTCGTGAACCAGGAAGGGAGTTACCTATGTCAAGCATTATCCATATATTGCCACACCAATCAAACATACATGTCTTGTTTAACAAACCATGGTTAGTATGCTTAGATCTTAGAAGTCGAGCTAATGATGGGTTTCTCATTACTCACGCGATGATAGGATGATAATCCACTAGGCAACACCTTGGGAAGGGATCAACACTAGTTCCACTTGGGAATGGTATGAACATTGGTTGGCAAGGGGTATGGTCATGGCAAGATGGGGATTCTTAGATGACATACTTGCTTACCGGTTAAGGACCATGTATCCGTGGTAGTGAGTACGAACATAAAACTATACAGACCACTTGTTGCCAATGGGGATGGCAAGCCAAGTAACTGATTGCGACCATCTTATCTGTGAAACTATTAAGGGGGATGGCATCGGGAATGTCTAGGACATTGATCGGGCATCGTAACTATTGACAGTAGTTATTATCCATCATAAACAGTCAACTTAACTTGAATAAATGCATGAAAATGATCACCAACATAGACTTTGGGGTTTAAACTGACTATTTCCATGAGTTTTGGTGAATCTGTGTTTTCAGCAGGGTTATTTCAGAAAACCATCAAGGAGGATCAAATCATCAAATAAAATAACGTTTATCCGCAGCGAAATCAATTCCAAAAGGTTCCAGAAGACTTGAGAGGACTCCACACCAAAGTGGGGGCCAAGCCACTACCAGGTGGGGCTAGCCAGCCCCACCTAGAGGCCCCCCAGGCCCTAGGGGACCCACCTATCAGCCTCCTTTGAAAGTCGGTTTCCCCCCACCTCCTAGGATGCATCTACGCCGTCCTTTAAGTCGATTTGATCCAAGAGCTCACGTTGGATGTTCCAGCCTATATAACTAGCCCCTGCCCCCTCTAGAGGACGCTGCCATAAGTCAAGATCAAACCAAAAATTAGGGTTCCTAGAGAGAAGAGAATAGAGCTCCAATTCTTCAAGTTTCTAGTATAGGCTAGCTAGCAAGGTTCAAGTAGAGTGGGCTATTGATCAGGATTCTGGATCCACCATCTGGAGACTAGTATAGCCATTGTATCTTTTTATTTATGACTTTGTGCTACTTCAATATTATGTTACTATTTATTATGTTCCTAGTTTGCTCTAGTAATATGCTTGATATAGTTATGATTGATGATGAATATATGCATATGTTCGCAAAGCTCTTAGCTTAGTTCTCGAGAGAGTTAAGTGGTCGACATTATGTAAGCATGGTGCTTAGATATTGTTTGCCTATGGATACATTCTATACTCTGGGTCATGTGGTAGATCATGGATGTGACACTCCCATTGAGTCCTTTGTAGTCCACTCCCCGTTTGTAGAGCACGTAGAATGTGATTGCGAAGGAAGACAAGCTCTGTTCTTAATCTTCCTTAGTAATGTTCCTTGTGCATAGATCCAAAGTTAGTTATACTATAGATGAGAGTGTGTATACTTGGGTATACAAAAGACATAGTAGATAAGTAATGACTTAGGAATCTTTTGCTCTTAATGAATCTCCAGCTTAGCCTTGCTACATTTTATGAGTATCTATTTCTATCTCTGGAATACCATTATTACCTTACACTTATCATTTTTTATCACTTGACTTACCCCTGCCATAGCATGAGAGTGGTTTTATCATAAGTATACAATATCTCTATGCCAACACAACCCCATAGCTCCTCCCTGTGGATAAAATATAAATAACGATACTCGGTATACTCCCGGGTGAAATGCCACAATGGTATATTATCTGTGCGCTTGAAGATAACTTATATACATAGTTTACAAGTGTTCTCATAATTACCAACAACGCATTTCTAGCATCATGCTAGGGATGACAACTTAATTAAGAGTGATGCTATGAAATGTCAACAAGCATTTCTGGCACCGTTGCCAGGGAGGGGCACATGGCTAAGAGAATTGACCAAATAAATACTTATTGATAAAATCATAACCTCTGCTTTAGCAGGCTTACCCTTGTTTGTCTTTGTTCATATCTTATACAGGGTATTGCAGGATTGGTTGTGATTCAACAATTTCTATCAATTAGAATCAACCGAATAAAGAGGAAGCTCAACACTAGTTTTTGAAGCAATGGCTGACAAGATTCTGCATGAGTTCTCTGCTCCAAGCACGAAGAACATTCGCACGGGACCAACACTCAAAACCGATAATCTTGAGTTCGAGCTCAAGCGAAGCCTCATCAAGATGGTGCAAGCTACCCCATTCAGCGGAAAGGCACATGAAGATGCTAGTGCTCATCTTCAGAATTTCCTAGAGATAAGTAGCACGGACGTCATCAAGGACGTTGCTCAAGACATCATACTACTTTGTTTGTTCCCATTCTCACTTGTGGGAAGAGCGAAGCAATGGTTCTACATCAACAAAGATCACATCAATACATGGGCAAAGTGTTCAAAGGCCTTCCTAGAAAAGCTTTTCCCTGTAGGCAAGGCTAATACCTTGAGAGGAAAGATTTCAAACTTACAACAATAGAAAGGAGAGACCATTCTAGAAGCATGGGAACGTTTTTAAGAATATGTTTCAGATTGCCCTCATCATGGAATGGAAGATTGGTTGCTCATGCAAAGTTTCTACCATGGATTAACTCAGAAAGGTCATGAACAACTCGATGCCACTGCTGGAGGATCATTTATGTCACTTACTCTTGGAAAAGCTGAAACTCTTATGGAAAAGATAGCCTCTAATCAAGGCTAGTCATCATGTAATATTCAATCATGCAATAAGAGTGAAGAAGTACCAGAAGAGGTGCGTGCACTGTCAACCAAGATGGATGCACTGTTGAATTGGCTCGAATAGCGAGACAACTATAAGAAAGATCGTCAGGCCATTCAAGATGCATTTAATGCTCAAAATATATGTGGGGAATATTTGGGGGTTGAATTCCCTAAATATCAAGAGGATGCAAATATCATCATCAACAACTCTGCTCTACAACATCAGATACAATGATGGAAACAACAACAACGATCAACTTACCAAGGTAAGTACCCAGGTAATTATTATAATTCTTCCAATCCTAAGTAGCCATCCTTAAGAGAATTAATCTTAGAACAAGTTAGGATTAATGAGAATATTTCTAAAAAGCTTGCTTTTAATGATAAGGTCCTAGAAAATATAAATACTAAAATTGATAGTTTTTCTTCTACCATACAAGACCAACTTAACTATAATAAAAAGATAGAATCTCAATTAACCCAATTGGCCGCTACTCTGCCTTTTGCCACTAACCTTGAGAAGGTCAATGCCATAACCACAAGAGATGGCAAATCTACTCGTGATCCGCCATATCTAACAAGGACAGGTAAGACACCAGTGGAAGTATAGGAAGAGGAGAAGAAGGACAATGAAGAAATTGGGCCACAAGAGCAAGAGTTACAACAAGATTTTCATGACACAACCCTGCTACCGTTTCCATGCAGAAATCGAAAAGCCAAAATTGATGAGCAGTTTGGTAAGTTTGTAGAGGTAATTCAAAAGCTATATATTAATATTTTGTTGCTAGATGCCATACAGGTGCCTACCTATGTGAAGTATCTCCGAGATATCCTAAACAATAAGAGACCACTGCCCTCCATTGAGGTAATCAAGTTAATAGAGGAATGTAGTGCAGCCATCCTAAACTCAGCACCTGTCAAGAAGAAGGATCTAGGATGTCCCACTATCGATTGTTCGATCGAGAGCTACAACTTTGAGAATGCGTTATGCGATCCTTGGAGCAAGTGTCAGTGTCATGCCCAAGAAGGTCTTCGATAAGCTCAACCATTCGACACTCACACCAACATCGATGTGTTTGTAACTAGCCGACCAATTGGTCCACTACCCTGTAGTAATCGCTGAGAATATTCTGGTAAAAATACGAAACTTTTTTGTTCCTATAGATTTTGTGGTACTAACATGTAGGAGGACATGAAGACACCACTCATTCTTGGGAGAACCTTCCTAAGCACTACAAATGCGCACATTGATGTTGGAGCTAGAGAGATCAAATTCCATATTAATGGAAAGGAAGAGCGGTTCGCTTCCAAGCCAAAACTGGAACAATGCTCCAATTTGGAGTGTCTTGAGAAGCAAGTATCAAGGTCTCCATCTCCAGGACCGAAGGATACACCTGAAGAATGAATTCGAATAGAGAAGTCCAGTTCAACAGACTCAAAATTCCGAACCCTCGCTGGGAGGTACCTCGGTAGTTATCCATATTTACTTTTCGCATTATATTTTTACTTCAGCGTATTTACTTCTTAAAACTTTTATTAGAAAAATGAAATAAACAATTCTCATCATGGCATACTAAAAAAATTCAAGTCCCATGTAAATAATTTTTACGGAGCATAAAAACCTCGTAAGAAATATTTAATGTGGAGGCATAAAATTATAAAAAAAATATCATCATTCAACTTCTCATATTTCATAGTTTCACAAAAGTATTTTTGCATTGCATATTTATACATGTATACGGTAGAAATACAGGAGACACATGGGGCCCACTCAACCACCACCCATCACTTCCATCACCTCCATGACCACTTCACCTCCACCATCACCTCCATATCTCTACCACCCTCACTCTACCCCATCCAGAATCCATATCCACCGAAAGGAGCACTCACCTTACTTAACCACGAAGCAAACAAGGATCAGGAAAATGGAGAGGCCATTTGGCCACCTTGTGGGGCCGACCGGCCCGACCACTAGGCCATCCGACCTACTGCTTCCCCCTCTAGAAATCCACTCCTTCCTTGCTACTCTTGGCCTCCAACACAACACAAGGCAACCACCTGAGCTCGAAATTCCAGAAGCAAAATTCATAGTTGAATTTCCTTTGGTAGAAGTAGTGTTGGAGAAAGAAAGAGCGCGGGAAGGATTGAGTGTGAAAGTAGTGCAAAAAATCTTGAGAGAAAATTGGAGAGGTGCTGCTGAAATTTAAGCAAGAAAAATAGAGTTTAAGAGTAGTAGTGTTGTCCAAATCAAGAGAGGGAATTACAAAGAATTAGGGTGGAAGTCATGCCAAACTATTGATTAGAAAAATTCATTAGAAAATCTTGGATGACTAACCCCCGGGACAACTGACTTTTGGATGGCTAACCACTAACATTTTTATTTTCCTAACCCCGTTCCATGAGTTGTGTTGTTTTTTGTCTGTTTTGCATGAAAATGAGCAAGATCACCGGCAAGCTCAAGCGGGCGATATCGTTTCATTCAACAAGAAGTTCTTTGTCCCGAGCAAGCACCAACATGAGGTTGATCCTCCATATCCCGTTGTTGGAGCACCGTCCCGATCTGCCCTGTAGAGAGGAACATTCTTCTACAAGAAAAGTAGCTCAAGCTCCGGGATGATAGGGAGAAGAACATCTACAAGAAGCTGAAGGACCTAGATTTCGTCCCCACCCCTGCCTTCGATCTAGCCCTACTTCAGTCCATAGGCATGGACTATGAATTTGAATTTATTTTCAAGGACGTAGGATGGGAGGATGCATGGGAAATAGACGAGTCAGGGTGCAAGCTTCTGACTATTGAATTTTTATGCACTTTACAAACCACCGACTCGAAAGTATCATTTAGGTTCTTTGGGAAAAAAAATTCTTTTCCTTGGAAGAACGTTAGTGAGTATCTAGGATTCCCTGCTTAGTGCACAATTGATGTAGATTCTACTATACAGGACTTTGATAGGATGAAGTTTTGGAGGGAGATCTCGAAAGAGATTGTTTGCTACCGCCCTCGCACCAATGACATTCACCACCCTACTTTGTTGTTCATGCACAAATGGCTAGGATTTTCTCTTTTTCCTAGAAATGATTTTCACATAGTTAGGAATGATGAACTAAAGTTATTATATGCCAAGGTTAAAAGAAAGAAGGTTTCACCAGTAAAAATCATGATGACACAATGGACAGAAATTCCTGGACTTCAGGGAGAAGTTGGGTGCACTTCTTTGGTCACCCATGTGACAGAACCACCCAATTTATACAAGATCAAGTACGGTTGTCCCCGTTTAACACGTTGACACGCTTATACTTTCACTTATATAAACCCGGTAGTCCGCCAAGTGTCACGAAGGACCTCGATAAATCAACATCATAACCAAGATCGCATGATTAAGCAAATACACATCACATACATAGAGTTGCAGCAGAAATAATATTACAAATGGGTTCACAAATAATAGTACAAGTTTGGGTTTCAAAACCGGTTAAGGCAAAACAACATAGCTTTCAAATGCTTACATTAATTAAGTTCCAAATACATTGCTGGCATAAGTGACATCCTCCGACAAAAGCATATAGATGAGAAATAAATATAGAGTCATCGATCCCACCGGTGGTTAGCCACCATTTTCGGCAGGCTAAGAACTTCACTTGCAACATGGTGGGATAAACCCTAAGTACTTGAATGTACTCAGCTAGACTTATCTGTCATAAACCAGAAATAAAGTGACGCCAAGGTGTATGCAAGGCTTTATAGGTGGAGCTAGCTTGACAAAATTTTGCATAAAAGCCACTAGTTGAGCTATATATTTTATAATTCAGCAACCAAGTTAATTATAGCTATTCATCTATAGATTAGCAACTAACCTGTGCCAAACATGTGGAATATCATTTAGTAACATGCAATAGGTTACATAGCCGGCGTAACATTTCCATATTCATCATAAACATCAAATTCCATCAATTAATGCTACGTTCCCGCTGCTTAGTCAAGTTCTCACTATCCGGGAGAGACAGTGACTCAAATCGATTCCAACCAGCTGGGGAGTTATTCCTAACACAAACCCAGACATACCTGCGCTAAGGTAGTCTCAGGTCTAGTCATGGGTCCAATCAGTGCTGCACCCTCAGAGATTCTACCAGTCTGCTAGGAAGTTCAGGTCTGGCCTGCCCTTGGACTCACGCCACTGGCTCGCTGCACATCCTTACTGCCTCCAGTGTGCGCACTTTCACTTACCGAGTCTTGGCCTGAGTTCAGCTACTCGGCTTCACAGTCGGAATGAGTTATTCCGCCAACTAAGTGCTAGGTATGTGTTCAACATGACATGAGGACGTACAACGCATCGATCCTTAACCATCACAGATGGGGATAAATAGGTACCAAGACCTCCATGCCTTGTTGCTTCTCTATCATAATCCCACCTAGTCTCCTTTTATTTATCAACACATCGTTATTTCCATGATAGCAAATATAGCCAACCGTGCTTTGGTATCCACCTATATCTCGTAGGTGATAGGAAATCACCTGACTTCTACCGGTCTAAGCATTGCTAAGCATTCATTTAATCCTAGACCTACATAGGGTTCAAGGTATATTTCTAGACAAGGTAGTTCTATGCATCAAGTGGTTCCAATCAACTCTTATAACCTAATGCATCAAACATAAATGACTCAAGTGATATTTGTAAAACTATAGGAGGCTTAGAATGCTCCGGGGCTTGCCTAGGATCCGACACAAGTTCGTTCGGTTAGCTCGCAACGTCTTGGTGACATCTCCGGTCCTAATACTTGCTTAGTCCTTCCATCTTTGGGATAGGTCCACCATCATGTCCTTCACGTGGTTCATCTAGCGCACCTAGATGAGATGCAGGTGCATGAATATGAAGAATGGTAATAAGAGATGCATCGCATAATAGTGTTTAAGACAAGCACAAGATTATGCAAGACATAGACACCTAGAGTTATTTAACTAAACACTATTCTAGCACAACAGGTGGATATGGCAAGCATATCGAGAATGACATACCCGTTAACTTAAGTTCAGCTATTGCAAGCATTTATCAATCATGAACTAACAAGTTTAGCCAAATAAGAGCACACATGTACACAAATCTGGACAGCAGCACAACAGTCACTCTTTTCAACCATAACTAGAGTTATAAGCATCGAACAAGGGTGATCCTAGACTTTATGGAAAGCTAATGAAATTATATAAAACCTTGTTATTAACACCAAAAGCTTATTTAACAAATAACAAGGTCAAAATACATCATTAAGCAGAGCTTATACAACTAAGGATAGAAAACTGATATTAACTTTAGAAATACATAACTGGAGTTCTAGACATTCAAAAAACATGATTCTTAACTTTATGGAAAGATTATTAAGTTATCTATAACGTTCTAATTATCATTTTATGATGATTCTACAACTAACAAGGTCAAACAACACAAAGAAGGCATCTCTATCTAGATTTGAATAGAAATCTTCCATTCCACTTTGAACAGCTATGACTGGAGTTCTAGACAACCAAAAAGGGTGTTCTCTAACATTTTGGAAATATTAGGAAAAGCACTAGAACTCTCCTATTATCACAAATACATGATTCCATGTTTTAATAAGACAACCAAAGCAATAATTCAGATCTAATCAGAGCATATGCAAAAGTTGAAAGAAAAGTTGTAAAATCTATAACTCCTAAACCAGTAGACCTAAAATCATGAAATTTTACGACAAGCAAGATAAGGAAATTATGTACAACTTTTGTATTTGGCATATCTACAGAAAATATCATTTGCATCATGAAAATATCACCACCACAGAACTGTACATGCAGCCATAACAGTAGAGATAAAACTATATGCATTTATCATTTATGTTGTTAACAACTAACATTTTCTTGCTATATATGCAGCTCCATGCAACTCCTAACTATAACCAAGCAATCCTATTACCTAAGACCAATTATTAGAAGTATTATATGGCATAAACACAAGTATCTACTAACAAACTTTCATTAGCTTTTCTATATATAAAAACCTATATATTAATTATAGGTGATGTTGCAAACATCTTATTTGGATCTCAATTTTTTATGTGAGATAGATGATGACAAAACATGATTACTATACAAATCTTACATGCTCAGGTTTTATAATTTAATTACTATGAAAAAGACAAATCTTAATTATTAATAAACATGTGAGAACAAGATAAATCTAAAGATCATTATTTTCTATAAACATATAGCTATATTAGGGTTTCTCAGGCCACATTATCACTATGCAAGGGCAAAGGAACCACATTTCACATTTTTGCACATATAAATTATTTATAAGCCATTTAAAACCATTGATCAAGCATTAAACCAGTTAAATCAATAACTCAATCATACTACATCCTATGAACATGAAATTTTTACTACAGCACACACATACCATCAGTAGGCTACCATAAATATTTCACAGCAATTGGAGCACCACAACTTTAGATATGAGAATAACAAGCAAAATAAGCAAAAATTGCCTATTTAACAAGATTAAATCAAAACATAATGAAAACAGTACACAACTAGCATGTTTAATATTTTTATGAACTAGAGCATGTCATCACAACATTAACACAACTAGAATTACCATTATTGGACTTCTATAACTCAAGATATGCATCCGACAACTTAAAAGGATTTTTAAAAGCACTTTGCAAGAATAAATAAAAACAGCATAAACTTTCTACTAACACATAATATATTATGACTCTGCTGTGTAGATCTACTCGCAAGGACTCCAAAAAGTCCACATTTTCTATTTTACGATTTGTTTCCTATTTATTATGATTTTCCAAAGTTTCAGCCATAAAAGAAAAATAGATTTGCACCGAGGACGCCGAACATTCTTCAAATGTCGATTCCAGCGAACTGGTCCCTTTAGGCACTATTCAACTAAGTCATAGGTTCTTCACTTAACCCCCTACAATTGCTTCTATTTGAGCATGACATCCTTCCTCTTCTTCAATCATCGGGCAGAGCAGAGATGGCCGGTGGGTCGGCCGGTCTCGGCGGGCGGTGGCCCGCAGTGGCGGGGAAGAGTAACGACCGTGTAATGGTGGGACATGCCCGTGGGTGGCCTCAGCCCAGCCTAAGGCCGACCGTGGCTCCCTGGCCATGGGCGTAGGTGGCAGCCCGACGATGGCTCCGGTGGACAGGGCGCTAGCGGAGCTCTGGCGGCGGGGAAGAGGCGGGGGAACACCTAGGGCCCTGCGCGCATCTGCTGGGCTGCTCAGCTCGGTCGGATATAGCCCAAGGCAGCCCAGCCACGTGCATGCACAGTGTGCAGAGGCGCAGCTCTGGTGATGGTGGGGAAAATGGCGGCGAGTGGCCACGGCGAGGAGCGCGAAAGGCGAGGCATGACAAGGGAAAGGAGGTGTGGCTGCTGGTTGGGCGGAGGGAAGTTGGACGAGGCAGGAGCAGCGGTGGCAGCGAGCTCTGCTGCTCGGCCATGGTGGTCACGACGGCAAAGCGCTTCGGTGACATTTGGCTTGGGCGAGCGTACGCGCGAGATGGCGCACTCTGAGTGAAGGCAGTGGTGCATGCGGTGGGATGCGAGGGAGCTTGGAGGATAGGAAATGGCGGTGGCCATGGAGCTCGGTCATTAGTGGCCATGGTGAGCATGCTCTGGCGCACACGTGCGGTGCAGAGGAAGAGCGCAAGGGAGGGCGAGAGCGAGTGAGGGAGGAGTGTGAAGCATTTGAGAGCGGCTTGGCATCCCCATCACGTGAGGAGAGAGCAGGGGCACGTGGCAATGAGGTGCGGGCGCGCTCAGGCATGGACGCCACGTCCCGGACACGTGTCGCCCATTGGGGCATTTTATCAAGCACGGGCGGGCAACGATGTGGGTATGGTGGGCACCATTTTGGGCTGGCTACGGGCCGATTTGGACCTTGGGCCCAAAAGCAAAGTTGAAGCCCACCAGATGATCTACAAAACTCATTAAGGAAGCCTGGCCATTAGAGTTCTCCATTAGTGGCTAATTAAGCTCCAATTTAACAGTGTCAGCGTCTAATCAAGGATTAAGCCTTGCTCTGCTTGAGACCGAATTACTTGGTCAAAACATGGTCAAATTGATTCCAACTTTTTGTATGCCCTTCTCCGAAACATATATTCCAACTTTTACTTTTGGCTCAACTTTAGGTGTTTAACAAATTTTAGAGAACGCAGAATGCCAATGTCAATGACGATGAAGTCCGGACTTAGAACTATTTAGAGCCTAGAAATAGCAGTTGATTCCATTTTGAGTCCTCTATTTGAGCCACTTAGGAGTTGAATCAGGTCTTGGTCCAAAAATAAAGTTCGTTGTACTCCACTAAAACTTCAACTTTTATTTAAGGTCAAACTTCGTATCTGGTACAGAAACCATTGCTTCATCTTGGTCAATGCAGCACCTCGTTAAACCTTGGAATTAGGGTTTTTGACTAATTGAGGCATTTTCTTGACATTTGTTCAACATGAACCCTTCATGACTTTTGTTGTAGAGTTTAATTAGAGTCATTTCGTCAAGGTAGGAAGCTTTGGTCGACATCTCATGTTCCCATTCACCTGATGAAGCAATTCAAGAAAGACTGTAACTTATCATTTCATGTGACTTCTGGATTCCAAACTTCATGAAACTTTTCCACTGGTCAAGATGGATTCATGTTGATGTAATATACATGAAACAAGCTTGTTTAATATTACTCATGCCTAACCTTAACCAGGGTCCACATGTAAGCAAAGTGTATTGTCCGAGTCTAAGTTGGGGCTCATTTTCATAGGTTTGACCTCAATACCTTCATCATCACTTCAAAATTATGAACTAGAGATCATGATCATTGCTTGACATAGTTTACTTAAGTCCAAATCAACTACTTAACTTGTGACTAACACTCGGGGTGTTAGAGCCCTCTCCCCTTATGGGAATCTAGCCGCGAGATTCGATGCGAAAGACTTTTAAGCGAAGAGAAGCATGTCATCCATTTCCAAACATTAGTGATAGCATTAGGCTACTTGACTTTGGAGTATCAGAGGCTAATTTGGTCAAGACAACTTTCTGATATTTGCTCTTTGTAGTAAATTTTGTCTGAAGAATTTCTTTCATTGACTTCCATGAAGCATTGTTACTTTGGGAGGAATCCAAGACAGCACAACACTTCATTCTTGGGATACGGAGAGTACTACGGAGCATAAACTAACTACCCATAATATCTAATTCCCTATTGAATATAGCATGGACCATGTGAACTTTGCACTAGACTGCAAGCTTCTGAAAGCTACTCATTACAATGGTTCCATGTTCATTCACAACGTTCGAAAAGCAGTCCTCTACCAAAGTAGCTTGATTACAACCTTTCATAAGGGATGAGATCATAGATGGGGTAAACATCCTCTGAGGCTGTGAGAAACCAAGTAACCAACAAACAATATCTATGCCGGTCGTAACTGTTCAATCACTCAAATGCCAACCGATGGAAAACTACATAATATTCCATATGTGCAGTTCTCCTTCTCTAATGATAACACTTATTATCTAAGTCCATTGAGTGAGCAGTGAATGTGATAGCTGACTCTGTTGACTCAGCATTTTCGATGATCATTATTTGAGGGAATCCTCGTATCCAAGAGGCAACAGTTATCTGGGTTGAATCTAATGCAACCTCTTGGGTAAAAACACATGGAAGGTACCAAGGACAAGTCCGCCTTGGAAAACATTGCTGAAGAAGGATGACAGCGAGGTCTGGAGGACAACAAAGGTTGCAGTTATTCACCAACCAGAAAAACAGTACACTACCAAGATCGAGTACAATTTTCCTTCATGGTGCTGTTGCACAGTAAGTTGGGTTAACTTGTACTATAGCAAAACTAGCTTTGTTGGACTACTTTTGACATTGAGGCTTCCTTCTAGTGTCAATCAACAACTCATAATCATAATATGAAATCTGTTGTTTAGCATATTTCAAATTATTTTCGACTCGTAATGGCACAAATTGACTTGTAGAACACCTTAACTGCTCAAGCATTGTTGATGAGAGGGCAAAAGCAAGGCACAAAGGGGTGCAAAGAGTCTTCTCTAGGGCATCTAAAGTATTATCTAATGGCAAAACATTGACCATGTTGCTAATCTTGGCATCAATTACAAACACAACCTTCTATTTGGAGGGGTGATAGCAGTCCACAGAGAAATTGTAGATTTTGTACACTTTGGTTTTTAGTTCATATATCAAAAACTATGGCTCCAATGTGCACAAATTTTGGTAGTCATTTAGATCCAAGAGTCCTTTAACTACTGACCAAAATTCAGCTCAAACAGACACCGTTTGACTATCCAAACAAATCATCTACCAAAATAGCTTTGTTCTGAAATTTTGGGACCGAACTGTCAAAACATCTCTCAAATCCGATGCTTTACTCAACCAATCCTCAAACCAACTAAAGACATCAAAGTACCTTAAACAAGGAATGAGATCACCAAGTTTTGTGTGAATTCAATCATGTTTTGGGCCACGAATAACCGGCTTAAAGATAACCGGTTTAGTGCCAGGAAATCTCGACAGACTTCCCGCTCTTCTTTTCCTTTGATTTACACATTGGGAAGTGTGTTCACAGTCTTTAACTCTTTTTATGATAGTGGTAGCTTTCATGCTAAGGATGGAAGCTAGGGTTTTCCTCATATGCTTCCCAGGGAACAACTTCAACCGTTGATTTAGACACCAACTCAACGATGCACAAGCATTGGACTTGTGGGCTATTTTTGCAGGGCACAATGCATAATTCAATTGTAGGGGGGTGGTCCTACAAGATAAGGGACCGTTTCTAACTATCCTCCTATGCTTCATCCAATAGGGTCCTGAACAAAAATCCTTTGATAGCACCATATACATAATGATGCTGACCGAGACTACGGACGTGCTTTCTCTAGCTCTTTACTTAGCTGATGCAGCATTTTTCACTACCCATGTGATTGTCCAAGATGGAATTGACTTGATGACATTGGGCCTAGAGAGGAAAGTAGTACTGGCATCGCTGATCGGCTTTGCTGTTTCTTTGCTTAACATTGTTCTATGAGACCTAGCCTTCGTAGTTACCGAAGAGTTGTTACCTAGCGAGAGATTAACCTTCCTACTAGTAACTAATTAGTTGTCTCTCAACACTTAAAAAGCTTCAAAACTTCTTTTTGACAGCAACAAGTGTAGTTGATGTGCAAACAGACTGTCACCATGGAAGTCAGCAGAGAAGGGGTCACACCGAAGAAGGTCGGTTTTTGACTGCATGATCATCTTGCACCTAAAGATCAAGAACTTGAATAGGAAGCTCATGAGCACCAGGTGACCTATTACAGCACATAATATCTCCATCCATTGTCATTTGACTGTTAACTTGTCCAACATTACATGTTGTGTACCTTTCTGATCCAACGGGGATGACATAAGTTGCTCACTAGATGATCGATGTCATTACAGGGACAGTCAAGTAGAGTCACTTATCTACCACCTCTTGTAGTCTGTTAATGTTTATGTCAGTGACCTATTCTTCAAGGTTACCCTCTGGACGTCTTCAGAAGGAAGCTCTCCTACTGCATCAAGTCCAACATACAGATCTTTTGACAAGATAAGGAGAGATAACCAAGGAAGAGCTCACATGAAAATAACACATCGGTGTAGTTCCATAATGGATCATGATTAGAAACCTTGATACTAGTGCACACCCAGCAGCACAACCATGTGCCGGCTGGCCACAAGGAGGCCCTAGGTTCCACTGCGGCACCGTTACTCATTAGCCAAGACACCATTACCAAACATAAAACCTACAAGAAACCTCAAGTGGCACAAATTGGGTTGCATAGGAGCAAGCACTATGCGAAGGAGGGATAGCAAGCAAAGGTAGTCACAAGGTTCGGAGTCAACAAGGGGTGGTCCAAGGTAAACACATGGCACAAGAGAAACATAGACTAGCTAACGAAGACAACTAAGCATGAGACTCTTGCTTTATTTTCACACGCGCCTTGAAATTAAATATGGGATTTTTGGTCTTGCCGAGCAGCAACATGAGATGAAGACTGATAAATATCTAGAGACTTGAAAGAGTTGGAGACAAAACAAATGAGATTCGAGGGGCAGAGCCAATGCACTGACTAGGGATTCAGTTGATAAAGCAACGACATGATCTGTGAGGAAAAGGTTCCAAAGCCAGGGTAGATAGCGATTAGCATTGCACTAGATCATTTATTGGAGAAGGAGCAATGAGGTCTAATAAGGATTTTTGAGCAGGGTCCTCCCACACAGGAGCGAGACAACCACAATACATGCAATCATTCAAGGGAACTAAGCTTGGGCTTAAGCTCACGCAAAGGCATGAATATAGGTCTTCATAGCGCAACGTTCAAGGGCTAGCAACCACGTGTACAGGCTCAGGCTCCTAAGAGAGAACTTAATTGGAGATGACAACCATGAGATTATCAAAACTTGGAAGCTATTCTAGAATAGCACTCTTTAACACTCGTATGCTTACTGAGGACAAAAAGGGTGATAGCTACGACACTACCTAGATAACGAGCATCCACATGTCTAAAGAACTAATGTGAAGATAACTCAAAAGGAAGAACCGGACATTATATTTAAAAGAAAAGCATGTACAGGCTTCTAACAAGGTATCACTACCAGTTTTAGTTTTCAAAGGGGTGAAGTTTTTGCTAACTACTAACTTGTCATCTATTTCCTTTGGAAGCAAACATACAAGGCAAAGCTAATCACACACTATCTTCAAGCATAGCTATTCAAGCGGCATGGAACAAGGCATTTTTCCTAGCTTCACATAGGGAAGATAGTAACATCACATTGATCACAAGTTACTTAGTATTAGAACAAAGTGAGGGAAGCATATTTATGCACAAGCACAATCATGATGCATGACCGTTCTATTCGTCCTCACAAAATTGCTAGGCTAAGGTGGCAATCACGTTCTATGTCGGTGGCGTAACCCGTACTCTCTTGATATATAGCTAGTCGTCAGCTACATTCAATCTACGCATTCATGATTAGCGTACCTGCAGAAGGACTTCATTTTAGCCAATCCCCACAATTATATATGCAGAAATCAAAGTTTGGGCTCAAGTTTGCAAGCTAAATACTTCCATATATATACCCACATATATATACTTCCATATCAAAGCTACCCAAAAGTAAATACGTCTATACATGCATATAGAATATGCATATATAGCCGTCCCAAAGCTAACACACAATTAAATACTTCCGTATATATATGAGATATATATACTTAAGTATCAAAACTACCTCTCCCCTTTGACCACATGCTCACATCTTGTGGTCATGCCACTCACCATCTTACCTGGGCGTAGAGGTATATTGATCCATACATTACCACTCAAGCAAATGGCATCCATACAATAGCACGACGTATGGACTACAAAATAAAAATTACAATAAAGTACATCCCCCATAGTTAGTATCAGTTTACTTAGCCACCTAGTAGTCCTTAATTGGGCTTAACCAGAGGTTGTCGCTAGCATAGTTTTGCAAATAAGTTTTGACAAATTTGCCTGTAGCAAAAGTTTTAGTCAAAATAGGCTTCTTAAAACCAAAAGTAGGCTTTTAAAACTATGTACATGACAGTATTATGCTTAATCTTGCTTTGATGCCAGCTGTGACAACCACCCAATTTATACAAGATCAAGTACGGCTGTCCCCGTTTAACACGTTGATGTGCGCATACTTTCATTTATATAAACCTGGTAGTCCACCGAGTATCACGAAGGACCTTGGTAAATCAACATCATAACCAAGATCGCATGATTAAGCAAATATACATCACATACATAGAGTTGTAGTGGAAATAATATTACAAATGGGTTCACAAATAATAGTACAAGTTTGGGTTTCAAAACCAGTTAAGGAAAAACAACATAGCTTTCAAATGATTACATTAATAAAAGTTCCAAATACATTGCTAGCATAAGTGAGATCCTTCGACAAAAGCATATAGATGAGAAATAAATGTAGAGTCACCGAGCCCACCAGCGGTTAGCCACCATCTTCAGCAGGCCGAGAACTTCACCTGCAACATGGTGGGATAAATCCTGAGTACTCGAATGTACTCAGCTAGACTTACCCGTCATAAACCAGAAATAAAGTGACACCAAGGAGTATGCAAGGCTTTATAGGTGGAGCTAGCTTGACAAAATTTTGCATAAAAGCCACTAGTTGAGCTATACATTTTATAATTTGGTAACCAAGTTAATTATAGCTATTCATCTCTATATTAGCAACTAACCTGTGCCAAACATTTGGAATATTATTTAGTAACATGCAATAGTAACCCTAGTCGGTGTAACATTTCCATATTCATCATAACCATCAAATTCCATCAATTAATGCTATGTTGCCGCTGCTCAGTCAAGTTCTCACTATCCGGAGAGAGACGGTGACTCGAATCGATTCCAACTAGCTGGGGTGTTATTCCTAACAGAAACCTAGACATACCTACGCAAAGGTAGTCTTAGGTTACCTTTGGTACAACTTAGGTACAGTCGCAGGTCCAATCAGTGCCGCACCCTCAGAGATTCTACCAGTTTGCCAGGAACTTCAGGCCCAGCTTGCCCTTGGACTCACGCCATTGGCTCCCCGCACATCCTTACTGCCTCTAGTGTGCGCACTTTCACTTACTAGGTCCTGGCCTGAGTTAAGCTACTCGGCTTCGCGGTCAGAACAAGTTATCTGGCCAGCTAAGTGCTAGGCATGTGTTCAACATGACATGAGGACGTACATTGCATTAGTCCTTAAATAGGCACCAAGACCTCCATGCCTTGTTGCTTCTCTATCACAATCCCGCCCGGTCTTCTTTTATTTATCAACACATGGTTATTTCCACAATAGCAAATATAGCCAACCGTGCTTTGATATCCACCTATATCTCATAGGTGATTGGAAATCACCTAGCTTCTACCGGTCTTAGCATTGCTAAGCATACATTCGATCCTGGACCTACATAGGGTTCAAGGTATATTTCTGGACAAGGTAATTCTATGCATCAAGTGGTTCCAATCAACTCTTATAACCTAATGCATCAAACATAAAGGACCTAAGTGATATTTGTAAAAACATAGGAGGCCTAGAATGCTCCGGGGCTTGTCTGGGATCCGACACAAGTCAGTTCGGTTAGCTCGCACCGTCTTGGTGACATCTCCGGTCCTAGCACTTGCTTAGTCCTTCCATCTTTGGGATAGGTCCACCATCATGTCCTTCACGTGGTTCATCTAGCGCACCTAGATGAGATGCAAGATCCAAGTGCATGAATATAAAGAATGGTAATAAGAGATGCATCGTATAAGAGTGTTCAAGACAAGCACAAGATTATGCAAGACATAGGCACCTAGAGTTATTTAACTAAACACTATTCTAGCACAACAGGTGGATATGGCAAGCATATCGAGCAGGACATACCCGTTAACTTAAGTTCAGCTATTGCAAGCATTTATCAATCATGAACTAACAAGTTTAGCCAAATAAGAGCACACATGTACAGAAATCGGGACAACAGCACAGTAGCCACTTGTTTCAACCATAACTGGAGTTATAAGCATCGAACAAGGGTGATCCTAGACTTTCTAGAAAGCTAATGAAATTATATAAAACTTTGTTATTAACACAAAAAGCTGATTCAACAAATAACAAGGTCAAAATACATCATGAAACAGAGCTTATACAACTAAGGATAGAAAACTGATATTAACTTCAGAAATGCATAACTGGAGTTCTAGACATTCAGCAATCATAATTCTTAACTTTATGGAAAGCTTATTAAGTTATATATAACTTTATCACTATCATTTTAAGATGATTCTACAGATAACAAGGTCAAATAACACAAAAAATGCATCTCTGTCCAGATTTGGACAGAAATCTGCCATTCCACTTGGAACAGCTATAACTGGAGTTCGAGACCACCAAAAAGGGTGTTCTCTAACATTTTGGAAAGCTTAGGAAAATCACTACAACTCTCCTGTTATTAGAAATACATGATTCCATGTTTAAATAAGTCAACCAAAGCAATCATTCAGATCTGTTCAGAGCACATGCAAAAGTTGACAACAAACTTGTAAAATCTATAACTCCTAAACCGGTAGGCCTAAAATCTTGAAATTTTAGAACAAGCAAGATAAGGAAATTATATACAACTTTTGTATTCAATGTATCTACAGAAAACTTCATTTGCATCACGAAAATATCACCACCACAGAACTATACATGCAGCCATAACAGCAGAGATACAACTATATGCATTTATCATTTATGTTGTTAACAACTAACATTTTGTTGCTATATATGCAACTCCATGCAACTCCTAACTATAACGAAGAAAACATATTACCTAGCACCAATTATTAGAAGTATTACATGGCATAAACACAAGCATCTACTAACAAACTTTCATTAGCTTTTCTATATATAAAAACCTCTATATTAATTATAGGTGATGTTGCAAACATCTTATTTCGATCTCAATTTTTTTATGTGAGATAGATGATGACAAAACATGATTACTGTACAAATCTTACATGCTTAGGTTTTATAATTTAATTGCTATGAAAAAGACAAATCTTAATTATTAATAAACATGTGAGAACAAGATAAATCTAAAGATCATTATTTACAATAAACATATAGCTATATTAGGGTTTCTTAGGCCACATTATCACCATGCAAGGGCAAAGGAACCACATTTCATATTTTTGCACATATAAATTATTTATAAGCCATTTAAAACCATTTATCAACAATTAAACCAGTTAAATCAATAACTCAATCATACTATATCATATGACCATGAAATTTTTACCACAGCACACACACAGCATCAGTAGCCTACCATAAAAATTTCACAGCAATTGGAGCACCACAACTTTAGATATGAGAATAACAAGCAAAACAAGCAAAAATTGCCTATTTAACAAGATTAAATCAAAACATTATGAAAACAGTATACAACTAGCATGTTTAATATTTTTATTAGCTAGATCATGTCATCACAAGATTAACACAACTGGGATTTTTAAAAGGATTTTTAAAAGCACTTTGCAAGAATAAATAAAAATAGCAGAAACTTTCTACTAACACATATCATATTATGACTCTACTGTGTAGATCTACTCCTAAGGATTCCAAAAAGTCATCATTTGCTATTTTATGATTTTTCTACAGTTTATTATGATTTTCTAAAGTTTCTGCCATAAAAGAAAAATAGATTAGCACCGAGGCCCCCAAACTTTCTTCAAATGCCGATTCTAGCGAATTGGTCCCTATAGGCACTATTCAACTGAGTCATAGGTTCTTCACTTAACCCCCTGCACTTGCTTCTATTTGAGCATGATGTCCTTCCTCTTCTTCAATCTTCGGGCAGAGCAGAGGAGGCCGGCAGCGGCGAGGAAGAGTAACGGACGCGTAATGGTGGGCCACTCCCGTGGGTGGCCTCGGCTCGGCCTAAGGCCAACCGTGGCTCCCTAGCCATGGGCGCAGGTAGCAGCCCAACGACGGCTGTAGCGGATAGGACGCTGGTGGAGCTCCGGCGGTGGGGAAGAGGCGGGGGAGTACATAGGGGCCCACGTGCATCCACTGGGCTGCTCAGCTCGACCAGAGACGGCCTAATGTGGCCCGGCCATGAGCGTGCGTGGTGCATAGAGGCGCAGCTCCGGCGACGGTTAGGGAAATGGCAGCGAGCGGCCACAGCGAGGACCGCAGAAGGCGAGGTGCGACATGGGAAAGGAGGTGTGGCTGTTGGTTGGATGGATGCAAGTTGGAAGAGGTAGGAGCAGTGGCGGCAGTGAGCTCTGTTGCTCGGCCATGGCGGTCACGGCGGCAAAGCGCTCCAGTGATGTTTGGCTTGGGCGAGCATACGCGTGAGATGGAGCATGCTGAGCAAAGGTAGTGGTGCACGTGGTGGGATGTGAGGGAGCTTAGAGGCTAGGAAATGACGATGGCCATGAAGCTCGGTCACCGGTGGCCATGGCGAGCGCGCTTTGGCGCACGCGTGCGGCGTAGAGGGAGAGCTCAAGGGAGGGCGAGAGTGAGTGAGGGAGGAGTGGGAAGCGTCTAAGAGCGGCTCGACATCCCCATCGTGCTAGGAGAGAGTAGGGGCACACAACAAGGAGGTGCAGGCGTGCTTAGGCATGGACTCCATGTCCCAGACACACATCACCCATTGGGGCATTTTACCGAGCACGTGGTGGGCAGTGACGTGGGTAAGGTGGGCGCTGTTTTGGGCTAGCTATGGGCCAATTTGGACCTTGGGCCCAAAAGCAAAGTTGAAGCCCACCTAATGATCTACAAAACTCATTAAGGAAGGCAGGCCATTAGAGCTCTCCATTAGCAGCTAATTAAGTTCCAAGTTGACAGTGTCAGTGACTAATTGAGGATTAAGCCTTGCTCTGCTTGAGCTCGAATTACTTGGTCAAAACATGGTCAAATTGATTCTAACTTTTTGTATGCCCTTCTCCGATACATATATTCCAACTTTTACTTTTGGCTCAACTTGAGGTGTTTAACAAATTTTAGAGAACGTGGAACGCCAATGTCAATGACGATGAATTCCAGACTAAGAATTGTTTAGAGCCCAGAAACAATAGTTGATTCCATCTTGAGTCCTCTGTTTGAGCCACTTAGGAGTTGAATCAGGTCTTGGTCAAAAAATAAAGTTTGTTGTACTCCACTCTAACTTCAACTTTTATTTAAGTTCAAACTTCATATCTAATACAGAAACCATTGCTTCATCTTGGTCAAAGTAGCACCTCGTTAAACCTTGGAATTAGGGTTTTCGACCAATTGAGGCATTTTCTTGACATTTGCTCAACATGAACCCTTCATGACTTTTGTTGTAGAGTTCAATTAGAGTCATTTGGGAAAGGTAGCAAGGTTTGGTCGACATCTCTTGGTCCCATTCACCTGATGAAGCAATTCAAGAAATATTATAACTTATCATTTCATGTGACTTCTTGATTCCAAACTTCATGAGACTTTTCCACTGGTCAAGATGAATGCATGTTGATGTAATGTACATGAAACAAGCATGTTTAATATTACTCATGCCTAACCTTAACTAGGGTCCACATGTAAGCAAAGTGTATTGTCCAAGTCCAAGTTGGGGCTCATTTTCATAGTTTTGACCTCAATACCTTCATCATCACTTCAAAATTATGAACTAGAGATCATTATCATTGCTTGACATAGTTTACTTAATTCCAAATCCACTGCTTAACTTGTGACTAACACCCGGGGTGTTACAACCCACACAGCTAGAAATTTGGGTTTACTAGCAAACGCTTTTATTACATACATTGACAGTCCCTGATAGATTATTGATTATGGCTATTTTAATCATGCACATATGTTAAAAAAGGGCAAGGATGGGAAATTAGTCATGATGTATATGGATTACATAAATGAATTCCCATTACCAGACTAGAACTTTGGTCTGTATGTGGTAGATTCGTTTGTCTTTGATTTGAAGAAAATAGAGCATGCACCTCATAGGAGTGCCTCTGTAAGGATCACTCACAAACCGTAGCCTCGATACCGTGGAGACGACCCCATTCTAGAAGGCCCTACCTTCCCAGCTACACAAGATTTGATCAAGGAGGACCTTCCTAGATGCACCTTCCTCAGCATGCAGGCTGGGACCAGCCGGGATCTTCCCGTATGCACCAACATGAGCATGCTAGGTGGGAGCAGCCTTCTTTGCATCATTCAGAGAGTTCCTGGCAATAGGGCCCAAGTAGGCAATGGTAGGACTGCAATTTTGACTACTACTAGTAGTAGTCTTATGAGGAGATCTCCAGTGGCCACCGGGGAGGACGCATGTCCTTCTCTGCCCGTGGCTACCACGACCATCCCACAGGTTATCATGAGCAGCAGATGGAGTATGCTCATTTTGACACCAGGCTCACCACCATCGAGGAGAACCAACAAGAGATCTAGAACACTCTTCATCAACATTCCCAGTGGCAAGAAGAAGTAGGACAACACCTCATCGCCATCCAGCAACAACAGCAACATGAGAATGACAACAAGAACTACTTGTTTGTCCATCTCCACATTGACCACCCGCCTCGCTGAAGGACCATAGCAACACCCAGCTTGGGGGAGGAACCCCCATTTACCTAAGGTAAGTTTTCTTTCTATTATTTTATTGTTTTCTTTAGTTTATGTAATTTTTGAATTTGTATTAGTTAAAAAATGCAATTTTTTTTTTGCCTTTGTCTTTTATATATTACTATGGTATGATCTAAAAAATGATGGAAACCAAATAAAAAGAGTGTGTATATAGTTTGCTTAAGGAGTGCTTTATTTTGTTTTTAAGAGTCACAAAATAAATAGAACTTGAAGATGATCTCACATGATGGAAATGATGAATAGTTGCTCTGTTATAATTCCTTTCAAGTACCTAATTTTCAGCCTTGAGTTCTCCCGAGTTTTGGATGAGATTGATTTGACATGAGAATTTTCTCTGAACTTGAAACTCGTGGGTAGCATATGCTTGATCTAAGTCTAGGTAATTGACGGATATGATATGAGAAGGTCTGAGCTACTATTTATCTTGTTCCAAGTGATACTAAATTTCTAGAGATTTATCTTTTGAAAACATAAAAATTCCACATGATGAGATCCTGTATGACAAAGCTTAAATTCCTACCAGAGCCAAAACATGTTTATTTAGGCTAGGAAAACTTTCACTTATATGCTACTTGTTTTGCATTGAGTTTAGTCAAGCTTTCTTGATGCCTTATGACAGGTTTGTCATACTCTTAAAATCAAGATCACATACACACCACCCACATATGCACTACTCCTACACTAGGAGTAGGCGCAAAAACATGCCTTCCATCTAGATCCACCCAAAAATGTTTTACTCCTACATTGGAAGAAAACACAAAAATATGCTTCATAGGTTTCCACCAAATAAATGCTCCAAGTTCTTATTGCTATCTCTCAAAAGTTTGTTGCAGAAAAGAGGCATGGGCTATGCAAAAGTTATTCATAAAAATAAAGAAAGAAAAAAGAAAGGAAGGAATTGAAAAATGGACAAGTGTCCAAATTATCAAAACAATGGGTACTTAGATGCCCGCCTGAAGAGAGAGAGAGAGATGAATAAGATAGCCCATGTTTTCTTGCAGATATTTTGAAGTTTTAAATGAGAGATATGTTTTCAAAGAGCATAGTAGAATTAGGCTATCCATCATATCTATCCATCATATATATCCACCATATTCCATGCACATGCACATCTTGATTTGATTGTATGACTCAACTCTCTTTGGATCCATTGTTTGACTTTACAACATATGTATTGCAAGTATGCTCTCTTCAGGCAATTACACTTCCTATGAGCTCCACATAAGCTTTAGTTATAGGAGAAGAAAAGACATAACATCATTCACTGTCGTGGTGAGGATCCACAAATACCACATATATGAGAGACTTGAGAGTGTCATACAATGGAATCTCTGAATTTTATTTTGAAAACTTATAAAAACTCTAGAATAATGGTTGAACCGAAGAACTTGAGACATAGTGCTAGAAAGCCCCATGGTTGAAGGTAATATGGGTAAGTTTGAAAGTTAGGATGAATTTTAATCCAGAGGAGATTCTTGTTTGAACGCATGTGTACTTTTGAGGAGTTGTTTCAATGTTTTCACGAATCCTAACTTTCTGATCCATTGCTAAGTTTGGAATGGCATAGGGATGAGCAAAGGTTAAGCTTGGGGGAGTTTGTTGACGGTAGTCATCATCCAACATAAACAATCAACTTAACCTGAATAAATGCATGAAAAGGATCACCAACATAGACTTAGGGGTTTAAACTTACAATTTCCATGAGTTTTTGTGAATCTATGTTTTCAGCAGGGTTATTTTAGAAAACCATCAAGGAGGATCAAGTCGTCAAATAAAATCACGCTTATCCATAGTGAAATCAACTCTAGAAGGTTCCAGAAGACTCAAGAGGACTCCACACCAAAGCGACGACCAAGCCAATGCCTGGTGGGGCTGGCCAGCCCCACCTAGAGGCCGCCCAGCCCCTGGGTGACCCACCTATTAGCCTCCTTCGAAAGTTGGTTTCCCACCACCTCCTAGGATGCATCTACGCCATCCTTTAAGTCGGTTTGATCCAAGGGCTCACGTTGGATGCTTCGTCCTATATAACCAGCCCCTACCCCCTCCAGAGGACGCTGCCATAAGTCAAGATCAGACCAGAAATTAGGGTTTCTAGAGAGAAGAGAATAGAGCTCCAATTCTTCAAGTTTCTAGTATAGGCTAGCTAGCAAGGTTCAAGTAGAGTGTGGGCTATTGCTCAGGATTCCGGATCTACCATTTGGAGATTGGTATAGCCATTGTATCTTTTTTATTTATGACTTTGTGCTACTTCAATATTATGTTGCTATTTATTATCTTCCTAGTTTGCTCTAGTAATATGCTTGATATAGTTATGATTGATGATGAATATATATGCATATGTTTGCAAAGCTCTTAGCTCAGTTCTTGAGAGAGTTAAGTGGTCGACATTATGTAAGCATGGGCTTAGATATTGTTTGCCTGTGGATACATTCTGCACTCTAGGTCATGTGGTAGATCACGGATGTGACACTCCCATTGAGTCCTTTGTAGTCCACTCCCTGTTTGTAGAGCACATAGAACATGATTACGAAGGAAGACAAGCTCTATTCTTAATCTTCCTTAGTAATGTTCCTTATGCATAGATCCAAAGTTAGTTATACTATAGATGAGAGTGTATATACTTGGGTGTACAAAAGACTTAGTAGATAAGTAATGACTTAGGAATCTTTTGCTCTTAATGAATCTCCTGCTTAGCCTTACTACATTTTATGAGTATCTATTTCTATCTCTGGAATACCATTATTACCGTACACTTATCATTTATTCATCACTTGACTTACCCCTACCATAGCATGAGAGTGGTTTTATCATAAGTATACATATTTGTCAATATCTCTATGCCAACACAACCCCATAGCTCCTCCCTGTGGATAAAAATAAATAACGATACTCGGTATACTCTCGGGTGAAATGCCACAATGGTATATTATCTGTGTGCTTGCGGATACCTTATATATATAGTTTACAAGTGTTCTCATAATTACCAACAACGCATTTCTAGCATCATGCTAGGGATGACAACTTAGTTAAGAGTGATGCTAAGAAATGTCAACAGTAGCCAAACCTTTCGTCGGAGATCTTGGCCAAGTTAGGAAAGGTTGAGACATCGAGATATCCCTTCTGTACCGACGGGTCTCATGGACGATATCCCTTGTTTCGAGTGGGGTTAACTTGTACCCCACTATAGAGTATAAAACATTGAAAGCAATAAGGTCTACTTCTAGATATAGACTAGAGTTGGGCTTGGAGATCAGGACTCGTGGAACATCGAGTTCCCGCTTGTTAATGCTTAACTTGATTACCTATGCTATGCTTAATAACTGCTACATCATAGAAACCTTTACTTTATAGTATAAATGCTTTTACGCAAAGTTACGCATTCCTTGCTACTACCCAAATGCATAATCCTTGTTTATTATATTGGGTAAGTCCTATGGAGTACACTCGAGTACTCACCCTATGTGATCTTAAGTTTTGCAGGTACTATAGTCCCTATGCATGGATACTTCTATGCTCCCGACCCCTCGCCCAATCAGGAGTGGTGAAGGATCTTGTGTTCCGTAGATACATGGCTATGGCACACCCATGTATCCATTATCATGAACTATGTTATGTTGAAAGACTTCTGCTAGACTTCGATGTAGATTGAAATGTGTGACCGTGTGATGAAATAAGTGTGTGAACCAAGACTTGTAAACTTTGATGCTTTGAACTTGTAATGTGATTTATGCACTGTTGTGATGTATTATCTCTCTCGAACTGATCCTGAAGAGGAGTTGCAATGTGCGCTCCTAGGGACCTCGTTGTTGGTTTGCTTAAATTGAGGGGTGAAGTGGTCGACACTCAATTTAGGTGGATTAATGCGGTGGTCACCCATAGACCCAGGGTATCGGAGCATAGTTTGAGATGATCGAGAGTCATTACAACTTTGCCTAGATCGGGGATCGTAAGCAACTAAAACTTTGCTTTACTAAACAAGAAAGTTTTAGAACAAAACCCAACTTGAGTGCTAAGGTTGCCACTTATTATGGTTACTTAATTCTTTTCTATCTTAGAGCTAATCCTACCCTTTTCTACATGAGTTGAGTTTTACAAATCAATTGTTCTGACTTCCCCAATTCTTTAATCGCTAGATGGAGTTGGGACATTTGGTGATGGCTACTCAATGAGGTGATGTGGAGATCCAACTACTCATATCGCCTGGAGTACATAGTGTATACCCTAAGAGTTGGCCATAGATTGATTAACTACACCTAGAAGGTCCGTATACCAAGTCACCTTTGTGACCTGGGACAGGAGTTTGTTCACCTTGCTTGGGGAAAGGGCACTTCGATCGACATGGCAATACAAGTTGCGGCCTATCATGCCACTGCTATGTTGAGAGAGGCACTTGTTACCCTAAGCGAGCCGCCATTCCAACACTTCCCAAAAAGGACAGAAATGAATGGAGTTTTCAAGTTCTCTATGTAGATTGATCCCAGTACTTTGTATGAGAAGAGGATGACGGACTTGGTAATGTACCAAGAGCACATGATCCGTTGTAAGGAAGCTGAGCTTTGGACTACTCATGCAAGGTTTGTTGGCTTGTAGCGTCGAGTGGAACCACATGTGAGAATGACTACAGTGCCATTTACAGTTCTCTATTATCCTCAATAGGATGATGCCATAGTATATGAAGTGATTGAGTATCCTTACCGCTACCTAGAAGCTCAAGGAGTTAGGGTCCCTCAAAGCTTAATGTGACCCTCAAGGATATCTATGGGATTGCTAGTCAGGCGTATGTCCCATACCACCAGTACACCAGAGGATTTACTTGGAGATACCCCAGTGCATCTCCTTCATCCTGAAGACCTAGGATGTGATGGTAATCGGCGATGTACTTGCTCCTGACCAATCATTTCCCAATAGACTTCCGGAGGTCGCCATATGACTCGCCCGTTCCATCAATGAACCTGTCACCTTCCGAAGACCTGACTGGCATTTAATCTTAGTGATGATGAGTTGTCGCGAGCTTAAGTCACCCTATCTTCAAAACTTTTATGTACTGTTAGCTTGTTATAATGTTGTGAGACTTGAGAGTGCGCTTTTCTAACAACTAAAAACATGTGTCGGTACAGAAAGTGACCAACTAGTGAATATTTGTAGTTTTGTTGTACGTTGTGATCGGAGGTGGCCTAGTAGTCAATGACACAGGATTTATACTGGTTCAGGCAACGTGCCCTACGTCCAGTGTGGGTCGGTCAGTGACTTTATTCCTGAGCCCATGTGCTCGAAGTCTGTAGTGGGGTTACAAACAAGAAGGAGAAAGGTAGGGTGTACGAGAGGCCCGGTTGGGTCCGATCGGAAGGGCCGAGGGCAACCAGAACTCCGCTATGAGCTAGGTGTTCAAGCGGGTGTTTGAGGGGCTGTGAGCTATCGATCTAGTGAATCTGGTGCTTGAAGAAGTCGACCTCCTTCGGTGGAGGGAGCGCATCCCCTTTTATAGAAGAAGGGGATGTCTTTTACAGGTGAGAGGGAGAGAGTACGGATGTTACTAAGTCTTGTTGCCCATGTCGATGAGGACAGTGATGATGGTAGGAGCCCACAATACTGTTGACGTCACTGTAGAATGTCATGTGCACATGGGAGGTTGTGTTGGCTTCTTTAGGAAGGGTGGATGTCGGTACCTGCAAAATACTATTGGTATGTGAGGAGCCCTACCCTGTGTACTAGGTATGGTGAACCCTAGCACCCACTATCGATGCCCAAAAGCATGTGGGGGGCTTTTTGCCATATGCGAGCCCAATGGCGCCAACAATACTATAGACACAAATGTCGGTGCCTACAATATTGTTTGTGTCAGGGCGATTGAGGAGCACTGTTCCTGCAGGCGTACAGGGTATGGTCCCGATATCGTGTTTTGACTTTGTGCACTGCCTTCTCCGTTTGCCCCTAGTCCCTTCTGAGCAGGCGTCCCCGGTCGGATGACCCCAGTCGGCCCTGGCCGCCCTAGTCGGAGAAGAGTGGTAAGCAGGCTTCCTATGGGGTCCCCGGTCGGAGACGTCAGAGTAGGAAGCGGTGTTTTGGGCCAGGCCTTTCTGATCGGAGAGACCGCCCGGAGGCGGCTGGTGCCCAAAGCGAATGCTCCAGTCAGAGAGGTGGGCCGAAGAAATTTGACGAGCGGGTGCTTGTTCTTTTTGGGTAGACCTTCTGGTCAGCGACCGGACTTGTCCTTTCGGCCCGTTGTGCTTTAGACTCTTGGGCCAGCCCATGAATTACGTGCTGTTTTCCTAGGCCGAGCCCTGGCGTGGAAGCCGGTCCCCGAGGGACCCCGGGTTTATGAACCCGACAACATGTGTCCTTCGACCGCTTGTTCCTAGTACACATAGAAGCATATGTTAGTGCACTCATGTCATATGTCCTTGTGGTCTGTGTGTAAGTCGAGACTTGGATGGTAATCTTAAGTTGGTGTCTAGTTATATCCTATGTCACTCCTTGTCATGATGCATTATGTGTGGAATATGATGATCCATTTAAGCATGTTGAAGTTCCATTCCTCCGTGAATGCATATTTCCTATCCAACCCTTTTTGTCTCATCTTGCCTTGAACATGTCTAATGATGTGTCTTGGGCAGGATGGTTGACACCCGAGGTTCTGCTTCTTGATGGCAGTAGGAGGGGGTGGAGGTAACTAGCGCAATCCACCACCACATACACTGCTAGGAGGGCAAGTGCCAACATGGGTGGATATACTTTAGAGGGACGAAGCCCATCGTCAGGCAACTCAGCAAGTGATGGGAAGAATGGCATGGCTCTTGGAGAACATGCAAGACAATTAGCATGGAGCTCAACTACCACTACTTTGTGGGTATCATGGTTTCATGCGAACCAACCCACCTATCTTTTCTGGAGCTAAGGATCCGATGGTAGCTGATCATTGGCTGAAGACTATGGAGCAGAAGTTCACTCTTGTCCAGTGTGATAATAATGAGAAGGTCCACTTTGCCGCGCACCCGCTTCAGGAAGCCGCTGGCAATTGGTGGCATGACTATCGGGCTCGTTTGCAGCCAAATGCGTAGCTCACTTGATAGTAGTTCAAGGAGCCATGCTCATCAAGGCTACTGAGTTTTGCAACTTGGTTCAAGGAGAGATGTCGGTAGTGGAGTACACTCATAAGTTCAATGAGCTAGCCCAATATGCTCCAAATGAGGTTGGTACCGATGAGGCTAAGAAAGTGAGATATGAGCACGGTCTTAGCCAAATGATGCAGGACAAGTTATGCAATGTACCGACTCTCACTTTCAATGAAATGGTGAATGTTGCTATCAAAGCGGAGACCAAGAAGAAGGCGATGGATAAGGATAGCCGCAAGAGAGGACCGTACAACATCGGCTATGGACAGGGTTCATCCATCAGGCAAAAGACTGGCCAAACCCCACCATGAATTCAAGGCTATGTAGCACCGCATCCTATGTGGATATAGCCATGTTCAGCCCAGCAGCGCCACCAGCAAGCAGCTAAGAAATCGGCCGCAGCAACCGAAGCATGTTTCGAGTGTGGTGGTTTTAGCCACTTGGCTCGTGAATGTCCAACTAAGCAACAACCGCAAGCTGCACCTCAGGCCATAGCTCCCAAGTGCACCGGCAATTTGCCCAAGAAGAATGCATAGCTACACTTCGTGACCATAGAAGAAGCTCAAGTGGATGATGGTGTGATCGTTGGTACGTTACCCATCAACTCCATTTTAGCTAGACTGTTGTTTGATTCCGGTGCATCCCATTCATTCATTGATGAGGGTTTTGGCTAGGATAATAAGTTTGTAACTATGGAGTTTGGGAGGGGATTTCGGATTAGTGCCCCTAGAATCATGCACGAGTCTAACCAAATAGTTAGCCAGGCTCAGATTGAGATTGGAGGTTTGGAGTTCCTAGCCTACCTAATTGTTCTCGAGCTAGGGAATGATGTGGATGTTATTTTGGGAATGAAGTGGATGGTTAAATATTAGTGTGTCATTTCATGTGTACCTAGATTCATAGAGATCCACCACCCTTTAAGAAAGTCAGTTACCCTTTATGCTTCTCAGAGTCAACAGGTTGCTCTGAATAGTTTGAGAACCAAAACCAATGTGTCGAAAGGTGTTGAGCTAGTACCAGTCATATGTGAGTTTCCAGATGTGTTTCCGAAAGAGTTAACGGGAATGCCCCCAAAGAGAGATGTAGAATTTCTCATTCAATTATAACCTAGAACCGTGCCGGTGTCTAAGCCTCCTTACAAAATGGCACCCCCTGAGTTGGAAGAGATGAAGAAACAATTGACGAGTTTGTTGAAGGGTTACATGAGACCTAGTTCTTCTTTGTGGGGATGTCTAGCCTTGTTCATGACCGAGAAGGACCATAGTCTAAGAATGGTGATAGACTACCAGCCACTCAACACGAGGACCATTAAGAATAAGTACCCACTCCCAAGAATCAATATTTTGTTTGACCGACTCAGCGGAGCCAAATTCTTCTCCAAGATCGATTTGAGGTTAGGATACCATCAAATTTGAATCCGAGAAGGGGATATACCAAAGACTGTGTTTTCTATGCGGTATGGTTCCTATGAGTACACAGTCATGTCCTTTGGATTGACTAATGCCCTAGCATACTTCATGTATCTCTTGAATTCCATCTTGTTTCAAGAATTGGATGTGTTCATGATTATCTTCATCGATAATATCTTAGTATATTCAACAACTGAAGAAGATCATGTGAAACACTTGAGAGTTGTGTTACAAAAGCTGAGAGAGCACAAATTGTATGCTAAGTTTAGCAAGTGTGAGTTTTGGCTCACCGAGGTTTCCTTTTTGGGACATATCTTATCTCATAACAGAATCTCCGTGCATCCAAGTAAGATCAAGGATGTAGTGGAATGGGTTACTCCCACTACGGTTAAGGAAGTTTGAGGCTTTCTTGGATTGGCGGGTTACTACCGTCGATTCATGCCGAACTTCTCTAAGATTGCAAAGCCCTTGACTGAACACACTAAGAAAGATGAACCATATGTTTGGATGGAAGAAAGAGAGGAAGCTTTCTAGATTCTGAGGCAAAAGCTAGTTACAGTTCCCGTGCTAGTCCAACCCGACATCACTAAACCTTTTGAAGTATATTGTGATGGATCCAATGTTGGATTGGGTTGTGTGCTTATGCAGGAAGGGCATGTCATAGCATATGCATCTAGACAATTGAAGCCTTCAGAAATGAACTATCCTATTCATGATCTTGAGTTAGCAACGGTAGTTCACGCGTTGAAAATCTAGAGACATTACTTGTTTGGTCAGCCCTGCACCATTTATACTGACCACAAGAGCTTGAGATACATTCTTACCCAGTTAGAGCTTAATATGAGATAGAGGAGGTGGTCGGAGTTAATCAAGTATTATGATTTGAATATCCAATACCACCCAAGAATGGCGAATGCAGTAGCCGATGCCTTAAGTAGAAAGGCCAATTGTGGTTGTACCTTGATGGAGAGAAATATGGAATCACTATGTCGGGATATGTAGAGGTTGAATGTATCCCAAGTAGTTGAAGGTTCCTTGTCCATGTTGCAAGTGACTTCTCACTTGTTGTGGGACATTAAGGTGGGACAACAACTTGATGAAGATCTAGTTACAATTAAAGAGAAGATAGATGATCCAAAGTATAAGAGTTTTTGGTTGGACCACTCGAATACCTTGTGGTTTGGAAAAAAAAACTTGTAGTACCTAACCAGAAACATCTAAAGAAGCAGATCCTAGATGAAGCTCATGAGTCACTTTTCTCTATCCACCCTAGAAGTAACAAGATGTATAGAGATGTGAGGAAAAGATTTTGGTGGAAGGATTTGAAACAGGATATTGCAAGGTTTGTAGCCTAGTGCAATGTTTGTTGTAGAGTGATGGCTAAGCATCTCAAACCAGCCAGAACTCTCCAACCTTTGCCCATACCAGTTTGGAAATGGGAAGACATTACCATGGACTTTATCTCTGGTTTACCAAAGACATCGAGTGGATATGATTCCATTTGGGTGATTGTTGACTAACTCACAAAGTCAGCACACTTTTTACTGGTCAAGGTCACTTATCTAGTTTCCAAGTATGTGGAATTGTTTGTTTGCTTGGAGTTCCCAAAACAATAGTTTTAGATAGAGGTCCGCAATTCACGTCTCAATTTTGGGATGAGTTGCATAAGGCAATGGGAACAACATTGTTGTTTAGCACAGCATATCACCCATAGATCGGAGGTCAAATAGAGAGGGTTAATAGAATTTTGGAGGATAAGTTGAGAGCTTGTACCCTAATATATAGCTTGAATTGGGACACTTGTTTACCGTTTGCCCAATTTGCCTACAATAATAGCTATCAGGCTAGCATCAACATGAGTCCATACGAAGCCCTACATGGTAGAGATTGTAGGACACCACTCAATTGGTTTGAAGTTGGAGAAAGAAGGTTATATGGAATCAAGATGGTGAATGAAGCCGAGGAAAAGGTTAAGCAAATAAAGATCGCTTTAGAAGCCGTGAAAGATAGATACAAGGCTTATGCCGATGATCATAGAAGGCATATGGAGTATAAAGTTGGAGAATATGTATATTTGAAAGTTACACCATTTAAGGGCACCCAAAGGTTTCAAGAGAAGGGAAAACTTGCCCCAAGATATATTGGCCCATTTTGGATTTATGATAAGAGAGGGAAGGTTGCTTATGCACTAGCCTTGCCCGATTCGCTTTTGGGAGTATACAACATCTTCCATGTATCTCAGTTGAGGAAATGTTTGAAGGCACCCAAAGATTGAAGAGGTCAATTTGCAAGATATTGACATCAACAAGGATTTGAGCAATGGAGAGTATCCAATTGCTATCCTTGACTTTTCAGAGAGAAAGACTAGAACAAAAACCATCAAGATGGTAAAAGTGCAATGGAGTCGCCATTCAACCAAAGAAACCAGTTGGGAGGTAGAGGACAAGATGAGGAGGGAGTATCCTCACCTATTTGAGCCAAGGTAATAGTTTTGGATGAGTTTCATTATGGGATTGAGTCTTAAGTCCTTAGTGTCGCTAGAAGGGGATTAAAACCTATTTTATCTTGAATTTTCTCCCTTGATTGCATAAAACCTACTTTTGGAGAATCTAGGGACACAATTCTTCTAAGGGGGGAGAGTTGTCATGACCTGGTCCTGACACCCTTGTGAGCATCAACATCATGAGCATCTTTGCATTTGAAATTGAATAGTTAGAAACTGAGTGCTGCATTAAACTGCTCACTGCTGAATTGATGGAGAATTCACCAGCACCACCGGGTTATCCGCTAGTTCGCTAGCACACTATCAGTCGGTAACCCGACACCACTAGAGCATCTACCATCATGACGGATTGTCCGATAGGATCGTCCCATGCAGAAATGTGAGGTGTCACTTTGTGAATCACTGGGTCCCACACCTCACCACAGCTATCCATCTCGTGGACACACAAAGGCAGAGAGTCCACTAGCTCACTCACTCACTCTTACACTCCCACTCTCTCTCTAGTTCATCTCTCTACTCTCTCTCTCTCACACTCAAGCAAGGAAGAGGAGAAGGAAGGGAGGAGAAAGGAGAATGGATTAGAGCTTGGAAGCAGCAAGAGATGGCCGTGGAGATCACCTAGAGGCCATCATCCACAAGATGTAGGGGTTAGAAGGGGGAGGAGCCCTCTCACCCATGCCATAAGGAGCTAGGAGGAGGAGGCAAGAAGAAGAAGGTTTCGAGTTACCAAGGAGGAGCTACAGCTGCTCCATCATCTTGGAGAGCTTGCTACCTTGTGTTTGCTGCCCTTGGTAAGAATCTAACCAAGCCAAACCTAGGATTGTGTTTTTAGGAGCCAAAACTAAGGAAACATCGATTTGTGGCCTAGAGTTAGTTTGCACATAATGTAGTTAGAACTAACCAGCTAGATATGTTCTATAGAACCCTAGTAGTCTACCCTAAAGATGGTTTACTCATGCAATCACCATGGATGAAGATTTGGATCTCGAGTTACTATGAGGTGTTCACTGTCAGTATCAACAAAGGGTCCGACATCACCAGCGGAGTGTCTGTCAATAATAAATGTCTTACTACTCACCTGCACAGAACACGTCTATAACCCACTGGAGTGTTCATTACTACACCGGACCATCCAATGAGTTATACGCCCAAGACAGAAGAGTGTCCAAGGAACCTAGATCATAGTTTTGGTACAGTAGAGTGTCCGTCGATATTCTAGAGTGTCTGCTGAATTATAAACTAGAAACCCAAGAGTATCCAGTTCCTACGGGTGAACCATCACTCACACGGAGTATCCGATGGAGCCTGAACCCTTAGTAGCCCACAGCACCCTACAAACCTAATCTGATGGATGGTCTGCCATAGTTGATGGAACCTTCCGATAGGAGCACCTCTTACACAGAGAGATTCTAGAGAGCACAGACTTCATATCGGAGGGTCCAATCCTAGTTCGAAGAGTTCAATGGATCTAGAGAGCCAATATCCCACTGAGTCCTAGTAACCACTGGACCATCCGACATTCACACCAGACTACCCGATAGTTACCAGTCAATAGATAACCAGTGTCGCACTACGCACTCACTGATGTGTCACTAAAGCATAAACAATTAAGAATCATTGCATAGCATGAGCATGTACTTTACGCTGTTCACTCATCAAGCATCATGCATGTATAGGTGACCCAATTCCCAAAGAACCTATTGAGGAGGAGCCTCAGGAGGAAGAAACCGTCGAGCCTAGCAACGACGTTCAAGGTAGGCCCCTATGCATCCCTATGCTTTACAAATGCATAATGAACTATGTTTATCTACTGCATTGCTATGTTACCATATGACTAGTGAATCAGGAAGGGAATTACCTATGTCATGCCTTATCCATATATTGCCACACCAATCAAACATACATGTCTTGTTTAACAAACCATGCTTAGTATGCTTAGATCTTAGATGTTGAGCTAATGATGGGTTTGTCATTACTCGCGCGATGATAGGATGATAATCCACTAAGCAACTCCTTGGGAAGGGATCAACACTAGTTCCACTTGGGAATGGTATGAACATTGGTCGGCAAGGGGTATGGTCATGGCAAGATGGGGATTCTTTGATGACATAGCTTGCTTACCGGTTAAGGATCGTGTATCCGTGGTAGTGAGTACGAACATAAGATTGTACAAACCGCTTGTTGCCAATGGGGGTGACAAGCCAAGTAATTGATTCTGACCATCTTATCCGTGAAACTGGCAAGGGGGATAGAGTCGGTCAGGAATGTCTAGGACATTGATTGGGCATCGTAGCCGAACCTTTTGTCAGACATCTTGGCTGGGTTAAGGAAAGGATGAGACATCAAGATATCCCTTCTGTACCAACAGGTCTTATGGGTGATATCCCTTGTTTTGAGTGGGGTTAACTTGTACCCATCTGCAGAGTATAGAACATTGAAAGCAATAAGTTCTACTTCTAGATATGGACTAGAGTTGGGCTTGGAGATCAGGACTCATGGAAGATCGAGTTCTCGCTTGTTAATGCTAAACTTGATTACCTATGCCATGCTTAAAAACTGCTATGTCATAGATCACCATTACTTTATAGTATAAATGCTTTTACGCAAAGTTATGCATTCCTTGCTACTACCCAAATGCATAATCCTTGTTTATTATATTGGGTAAGTCCCACGGAGTACACTCAAGTACTCACCCTGTGTGATCTTAAGTTTTGCAGGTACCATAGTCCCTGTGCATGGATACTTCTATGCTCCCAACCCCTCGTCAGATCAGGAGTGGTGAAGGATCTTGTGTTCCATAGATACATGGCTGTGGCACACCCATCTATCCATTATTGTGAACTATGTTATGTTGAAAGACTTTCGCTAGACTTCGATGTAGATTACAATTTGTGACCGTGTGATGAACTAAGTGTGTGAACCAAGACTTGTAAACTTTAACGCTTTGAACTTGTAATGTGATCTATGCACTGTTGTGATGTATTCTCTCTCTCGAACTGATCCTGAAGAGGGGTTGCTATGTGCGCTCCTGGGGACCTCGTTGTTGGTTTGCTTAAATTGAGGGGTCAAGTGGTCGACACTTGATTTAGGTGGATTAATGCGGCGGTCGCCCACAAGGGGCTACTCTATCGCCATGTCATCGATCTATGTGCTCTCCATCCTCCTCCATTTGGTCAAACCATCATTTAATCAAGGGTAGAGAACATTTGAGCATGTGCTTCTTTGCATGGAGGCATGCAAATGGTGGTGGATAGCAAGTGGGGCGTCGGGTGGCACGGGGGTGGCACCGGCCGGCCCCCTATGACAGGTGGGGCATCCCTCCTTCTAGATGCTTGGCCCACTGTCATGAGTGGGTTTGGATAGTTATAGATGTTTGCCACATTGGTTATATTGCAATGACATGTCAGCAATCTATGTGATGCTTCATTGATCCTTTGATGTTGAACCGACTTGAGATCAGTGGTGGAGATGCCTTGGAGGACCTCTCCCATGGATTAGTGACGTGGCAGGGGTAGGTGGGGCACCAGGCGGTGCTGTTGTGGGGCCAGCCAATGTGGCGAAGTGGGCCCAAGGCCCCCTGCCATGTCCACTTGCCTCCTTTGTCCATTTTCTTCACCATTTTGCACAAATTTTGTTATAATTCCTGCATACAAATAATTCTACAAGTACAAGTGGAAATATGTGAATTATAAACATAAATCACTACTTGTGGCTACTTGTGTTGATGCTTAGACCCATTTTTGGTGCAATGTTGATGGTCAAAGTAGGCATTTAGTGACCGTCAACAAGGGTGACGCAATCAATGAGCTCCGAAGGGCTCGCGACATAGCGCATTCCTCGTTTCGACGAGCCGTGCATTCCTAAAATCGCCACGCTAGACACCACGGGTACAAAGTGCCACGCTAGTGGCACAAAACACCCAAGCGTTCACATCAAGGTCCATGATGTAGCCATCACGATGCGTTAAGAGGTGCACATTGAGTGGCCCTTTGGCGGCGCACTCGCTCTCGAGTGACCTGTGTCGATCAGCATGTGTCAATCGACACGGCTCACTCGCGGGGGCTACACCATGATACATCACGTGTCAACACACATTGATGGGTCGCATGAAGCCGAACCATAAGATCCAGCTCTAGGTGAGCCCAAGCACCTGCGCATAAGGAAAGGGAAGGAAAGCATCATGACGACCTAAAGAAAAGACGTCGAAGGAAGGCGCGATGCCCCTGGATCTGTCCTATAGCACTTCGGTCACAAAAAGAGAGTCGCACTAGGCTCAGCCTCATAGGTCGATCCCTAGGCAAGGTTACGCAATGATGGCATATCGAACGACCAAACCATCGACAATCAAGGCAGATCGTCAACAAAAGAAAGAATAGAAATTGAAACAAGCAAACTAAGAAGATTTCTTTATTTATCAAAGGACCCTAGGTACAACCTAAGGACCTTGGCCACTACCACGGAGGATGTCCTCCACGTTCACGGTGGCCATGACGGCAGCCGTGGCAGTGGCAAAGTCACTGACCAGCTTTGCCCACTCCTCCTGCCCGGCGTGGTCCGGGAACCTAGGCTCCACCCGGTGGATGTCCTGGCCAGTGCACAGCTGCATGGCAGTGAGGGTGACACTAGCTCCCTACTAGATCCCTGCCACCACCGCACGCTCACGGTCCTCCATCGGAAGAGCCTCGTGGAGGCAGGCTTCCTTGGTCTCATGGCGAGAGGCCACTAGCTGCTCCTCTAGCACTGGCAACAAGACAACATGAAGGTCAGAGGCTGTGGATGTCAGACATAATGAAAAGATGGAGAAAACCCTTACCCATGATACGGGCTTGGGCATTGGCGGTCACCACCTATGTGGCTGTGGTCTCCCTCTCTGAGGCAGTGAGGGCCACCCCGACGGCGTCGAGGCTACGCTCCAGTCAGCCCACCTCGCGGGCGGCATCGGAGTAGCCCTGGTGGGCCTCGTCCACCCCATGGAAGAGCTCATAGAACTCCCACCATTCATCGAGGACGACAACAACAGAGAGGACGAGCTTGACCCCACCATCGGTGGGTTCATGGCAATGCGGCGCCAGCGGCCCCACCTGATGCGGCTTGGGAAACAACCCTAGATGCGTCACTGATCTACACAGGTCAATCCTACCCTCAAAACATTGCTTAAATATTCACCTATGTTCACGTAGAAGAGCTCGATGGTGCGGCGGCGGTTCGCCTACCTTCGGTGACTCCTCCCACGGACGCTTGCCACAATCCATACACGCGGTTGAAAGGAGAGTCTACGAGCACCCTAGAACTAGGATGAGGAAGCAGACCAAGTGTTCACCTGTGCCCGAAGTAAGCAAGTAGAAGTAGAGTTTATCTTCTCATAGACCAAAAAGCCATAGGAATCCTTCTTTGCCCTTTTTAGCAATTCTTGTGTTGTCCTTGGACGAATTAGCTAGAAGAAATACCTCTGTTCCCTATGGAAATACGATACCCTAAATACTTCCAGGTGAAAGCTACAATGGTAATTTTGTACGCTTGCAGAATCATTCTATAAACATTAAGAAATACCAACAAGCTTTCTGGCACCGTTGCCGAGGAACGGTTGCTATTTTCTTTGAACCTAGTTCATCCTCATATCTATATCCTTTCTTTTTTTTTAAACAAAAATATTTCTTTTACCTTTTTCACCATGAGGACAACTCCTACCCAAAATCGGTCCACTTCAAAGGGCAAGTTTGCTGAGCCACCACCAAAGCCTAACCTTTCATCTGGCAGTGAACTCCACTCTGGCTTGATAGCCATGGTTCAGGCACAATCCTTCTCAGGGCATGAAAATGAAAACCCATGCCATCACTTGCATGAATTCGAGGAGATGTGTTCATGCCTAAGCATCTCAGGCATGACATAGGAAGCACTAAGGTGGAAATTGTTTCCCTTCTCTCTCATAGGGAAGGCAAAACAATGGTACACTAATGCCGTAGGAAGTATGAATGGAGACTGGGAAGAACTTAAAGACAAATTTTGTCTTGCATTCTTTCCTATGACTCGTACTGTCTCTCTATAAAGGGCAATCCTTGACTTCGAGCAGTATGAGAAGGAGTCTATAGGTTCAGCTTAGGCTAGGTTTTTAGCGCTAATACATGCCGGCCTAGACTAGTATCTACCCGATAGCATATTGCTGCGACTCTTTTGTTTGGGTATTGACATGGAAGCTGACATGTGCCTCGACATGACCGTCGAAGGTAGATTTACACATAAAACCATGACATAACAAGTGACATTCCTTGAGCACTTCATTGACAAACACACTTTGTCCATCATAAAACCCCTATAGGCAAAAGTCACATCGAGTATTGAGGAGCCCTCATCAGTCGAGTCCAAACCTTTAGCATCATTAGATTCGACTCATGAGCCCTCATCCGAACCATGAACACCGAAGGAATGAGTAATTCATCCTTCAAAGTTCCCAATCAAATTCAAGGATTATGGCAATACCTCAAAACTCTCGTGGCACAAAAAGCACATAAAGGAAGTTTCCCCTAAAATAGAACCATCAAAGGATTGGTTGATGGAAGTGAAATGTTCTTCTAAAGCAATTTAGATTCTTTCACCTTCCACGGCCATGCCTTATTCGTTAAGGGGAACAAATATAGAAGCCCTGCACAACCCCACAGTTGAGACTAGTATCATGTCATAATATCTTGCGAAAACCCTTTTGGGTAACATGCCGCTAGTCCCGATCAACAGAATCTTTAAAAGTCCCTTGGGACTCATTTTCGAGTGTTGTGGGATTGCCAGTGCCATGCTAATCATAATTGATGAAATTGAGGTTTTCATGGATTTTGACATCTTTGCCATCCTTGAGTTCGATCTTCTCATAGGCTACCCATTGGACAAACTTTTTTGAGAAAAATCTTCCCATGGGAGCCTTGATGAAAAGTTGGGAAAAACTGCTACCGCCATCCCTATCTTTCGCCTAGATTTCGCAATGGCAAACCACAATCCCAACCATGACCCATTCATGGAGGTGAAGTTCATTTCCCCATTCATTTGACATTCTTATGAAACTAAACGTCCATCATCACCCTCGCTCAAACCCAGGCCATGTCCCTCTGGCCATCAAAACATTATTCTCGATAATGGTCAAGATTCAATGCTGATCTTACATGATATGTTTCTCAAGAATGATAACTCCTATGCCATGGACAGTCTTGAAACACCAACTATGGAGTCTAAAAGGAGGGATTCCATAAATGAGCATGAAAGTTTCACTTTTGAAACCTTTCACATTTCATGCTCACTGTCGAAGTCTCCAGAGTTCGTTTCACTTAGCGCCAAGTGCTTCTACAAGGATTGCAACCACATCTTGATCCTTGTCTCCAAACTTTTTAGGGATTTTTGTGTTTCTTCCCCTATTCCATAGTCCAATGGTGATTTTCCCCTCTTTTTTTAACTTTGTGATTGTACCCTCATTTTTTCAAATGAAGCTCCCGTTTACACCTACTATGTAACACTGTTAGAAATGGTTGGATTAAATGGCAAAAAAAAGAAAAAAGAACAAGCACGTACACCAAAAGATAGTGATACCCCTCAGCCCCTTTCTCCTTCCTCAAGTTAGTTGAATGCTCCTGATCTAGAGTCGCATGTTAGGGTTTCCAGGCAGCGGCATGGCTCCTCCGCACCGTTCCCCCCAGCTTGTGCCCATGGCTCCTCCCTCTGGCCCACTTCCCCTAGCGGCGTAGGTACTGGCTAGGGCGTGCGCGGCCTGTAGCGGAGCCCGCCCCCGACCCCTCCTCCTAGTAGCGCGGCGCGGTACCAGGTGGTAGTGCGGCCACCAAGGCTGCAGTGTGCCTACCTTGACCCCTCACCCTGGCTCGCGCCCATAGCGACGCAGTTGGGGCCTCGTCTGCTACCCTGTCCCCTGCCCCCGCACCCGTCTGTGCATGCGACCAGCAGCACCCCTATCGATCAACCCACACCCCAACCGGATGGAGGCATCAGCAGCAGGAGGAGATGGGGGAGGAAACGCCACCACATGGAGCAGCTCAGCGGCCATGCAGGCCACCAATAATGACGCCGCAACTAGCAAGCTACAATCTCCCTTCCCTTCCTCATCCCCTATCTCTCCTAGAGATGCGATGGTTTCCGTTGTGTGGCTAATTTGTTTCCTCTATTGGAATTGGGTGGTGGATAGAAGAGGTATGTCTGGTTTGTTGAGCCTCTTGCTTGTCGATAATTATACACTTTTGGTTGCAATGAATCGGCGTAGGAACTAGAAAGCATTTGAGCCAGGCTTAGGCATGTAGCACGATGCTTAGTTGTCTAGTTAGGATGATGAATTGGGTTAGTTTGTCAGTCCCATTTTCATGTGAAAGTCTCTCTTCGCAGCAAGGGGACATACAGTGTTATAGAAACATTCCATTTTTATTTTTCTATGTAAGGAGGTATGACCCAGTTACCAATTTGTTGTCAACTGAACTATCTCTTGTGTGGATGATTAGTGGATAGTGAGTTCAAGGCACAACTTTAAGTACTTATGTTATGTGGGCTTTGGTCCTTGATACTTGATACGGAAAGTGGCCAAAATATTAGCCCTGAACACTTCAGAAGGCCCATTTGCATCTGTAGTCACTACTATTCATGTCATGGGATGAAATCAATCTTAAGACCCCGCAAGTGCAAGTGCAAGTGCTTCTCTTTACTACATATTTTAGTAACTTACTAACATAATTCTTCTCTTTTTTCATATAAAGTGCAAGTGCTTCAGGAAGGGGAAGAGGAATGAGGGGAAGATGAGCAACTTCTGGGAGGCTTGCTACTTTGTTAGGTTTTGATGCTTGATATGTAGCTAACTACTAGTTGCCTAGAGGACTCACTAGTAGCTCCTACTTTTGTTTGACGTGTCATTTTGACCTATATGTTAGTGTTTGACATGTCATTTAGACTTGTATGTTGTCTTCTATTATGGTACTATGATGACATGTTACATGGATCTGGTTTATATGTACTAGTTGTGTGATATTAAATTGTGTTTATATGGATTGTCAACAGAAATGCTATTGAATTTTTCTAAAAGTTATGTATAAAAAATGCCAATTTGTTGTCTGAAAGTAGGGGTAAAAACACAAATAACATAATAAAATAGGTGTAAAAACGCATGGGCAAAGTTATCCTTTTGTCCAAAAGTTAACACCGTTAGAAGGACATAGCAGACCAGGGGTGAACTCTTCCTTCGTTTAAAAATAGCAGGGGTAAAATCACAAAGTTAAAAAAATGAGGACAAAATCATAAATGGACATCAAAATAGGGGTAGAAACGCTTAAGCCCCAACTTTTTAAGAGGATGGTTGTCAATGCTTTTGTTTACCACAAATACTGCAAATCTTGTTGTTGCAATGTGGTGCTAACCTTGCAGCTTGAGCGATAACGTTTTATGCTTGGTGGTAAAGTTGGGAACTATACCGCCATTGATAGTTGAAAGATGAAGTTCCCACGGTCAAGCTTAAGACCATAAATTAAGCACTACTGGGAGACACCCTGGATTATCATAAAAAAACTCTCCTTTTTAATAAAAGCAAGAACATGTTGTCAAGTTAGTATGCACCTTCGAGAATTCTTGGTTGTTAACCCTTTCAGGTAAAAGATCAAGAAGAACAGGGGACATACAATGCTTGAGAACATGGGAGCGACATCAATTGTACGCCTTGATGTTCTTTGATGATGGAACACACTCAAAAAGAGACCCCAACATTGCACACATGACTTTTACACAAAAGTCCATGTGTGGGGGAGGAGGGAGAGTCTCATTACAAGATTCCATACACACTAAAGGACAATAAAAAAGACTGATGTCAGATCTGCCTTGTTAAAAAAAAGAAGTTAAAGAAAAAAAAGAGAAAAGCTAAATAAAAAATAGAGAGAAAAAAGAGATACATATATTAAAAAACTAAGAAAAAGAGAGCTGAAGAAAAAGATATATGAATATATATATACATGATATTTATTTAAAAAAAGGAGATGGAGGAGGATTCTCCCCTCCGAAAGCCTTTGCTTACCAACACAATCAAGCCACCGCTGCAGCAGTCTCACAACTTCCATCCACATATGCTACCGGTAAGTAGCATCAGGTATGCAAAGGTCACTCATTGTTCACCAACTTGTTTACTCATATTTGTCTCCATAAAAAGATAGACTTAATCATACAAGTTCATACTTCCTTTGGTTACCATGTATGCTTTGGTTTGGGTGTATTCGAATTTCGTACATCCATAGACTTTTTAAATTAAGCATAGTGCTTAGGTTAAATTAACCTTCTTTAATCAAAATTTAACATGGTGTTGAAATTTTGATTAATGAACTTTTGAGTATTACCTTCATAAATAATAGAAATAATCTAACATGGAGAGGAAACAAGGTTATGATTATTTTGCAAACCTTAACTTTAGCCTTGCTTGAGTTAACAAAAATAAATAAAAAGTTGGGTGAACAAGTTTTTAATAATAATAATAATAATAATAAATATAATAATAAAATTAAGGCTTCCCAGAGTTTGAACTGGTAGAGCATAACTAATAATAATAATAATAATAGAAGTAATCTTTTTGTTTTTCCTTGTTAAATAAAAAGCTAGTACAACTATAAGTGTGGGGGAGATCTCTCAAGCATAACTAACACACATTCGAGATCTCCCCAACACGTTGCACAACCATTAGACGATCCATCAAGCAAGGAGGACAAGACAGAAAGTTTCAGAGCGAATTGGCTGAACCTCTGGTTAAGCCAAACCACCTCTGATCCCCTCAGCTCCTTCCTCTTTAAACGATGGTTTGTGCAACAATACCCTCAACTCTCCTAAAAATTCTAAAATTTCATATTTAAGAAATTAAAAATGCAAAACAAATGTCGCTCCACCTCCATGCAAATTTATAAACCACACTTCGTTCAAAATTCCAAAAGTGACATGTTCATAACATCTTTAAGATAGAAGCATGCATAAAGTTTGTTCCATATACATACACTTATGCTTGTAGGAAAATATTATAATAGGACAATCATGTTGACTAAGTTGTCGTGAAGTGTGATATAGTTCTGACTTAGAATTCCTGTCATTTCTATTCAAAAGTAGTTGGAGAATTTGTTTTGATAAAAATGTTATAAAACCATAGTGTCACATACTCCTCATTTGGTGAGCAATTCCAACCAAGGCCAAATATAGCATCTAGCAAGTTTCAAGCCTTCCACATATGTTGCTTGTTATTGTGTTGAGTTTGGTCAAGTCTTGTTGACCCTTGTTGAGAGATTTATCATGCTGCCAAGATCAAGATCGCGTACACCCATATATACATGCTGCTCCTACACTGGGAGTATGCAAAAACATGCTTCCATCCACCAAAAACTCTGCTCCTACACTGGGAGTAAACACAAAAAAATGTTGGTTAGGTAAATACTCCATGTTCTAAAAGATAGTGATCTCTCTCTAAATATGTGGTTTAGAAGAAGAAACATGGGCTATGCAAAATGCTTGAAACAAAGAAAAAAATATGGACACATGAAGGTCCAAGTACAAAAAAAATAAAAAAATGATGAGCACATGAAGGCTCATGTATTAAAAAAAGAAAGAAAGAAAGATACCCATGTTTCAAAACAATAAGTTATAGAGAGAGATCATATCTACAAAAGGAGTATAGTTTTAGTCTACCTTTTTCCACACACATGCACATCTTGATCTAAGAGTATGGCACTTCTCTCCTTGGATCCTCAATTTGACTTTATAACATATGCAATACAAGTATGCTATTTTGTTGGTCCCTACCTAAAGCTCCACATAAACGTTTTAGAAGTAGGTGAAAACAAAAGAAGGCAAAACATTGCTATGCCTTGGTGAGAAAGTATACACCATTGAGTGATTTTAGAGTGCCATTTGAGGAGTATAAAGTGAACTATGCTTTTCTTAGAAACTTTCAAAACTCCAAGTGCTAGGATATGAAATTGGGAAGATGACTTTGTTTCGAGAACTGTTCCACTTTTCAACAACATAAGGAAAAATGTTAGCTAACGCCACATATCCCACTTGTGTAAAGAATGTGTTGGAATAACTTTCATGTAAGCCACATATCTTAGGATGTTATGCTCATGATTACTTTTATCTCTAACTTTGGTCGAGGACGAACAAAGGGCTAAGTGCAGGGGAGTTTGGTGGTGGTCCTTAACTCCTATTTCCAACCGCCAACACTCGCATAAAATCCACTCAAATAAAATACCAAACTTAGTGATAGGGTTTATAACTAACAAATTCCATGAGTTTTGGTGTTTATTCATTTACAGGAGGGCATTTGTGGAAGTACACATAAAAGGGGAAAATGCGCCAGAAAACAAAGCACAAATACCATTCTCTACAAGCCCAAAGGAGAGAGGCCTATAACTAGGCAAAATAGGGCCCTAACAAGATGAGAATAAGGATAAACCCAAATCAAGTCACCTCATCTTTGCAAAGCACCCACATAGACCCACTCAAGAGGTCCAAAGGAGTGGACCCACCAAAGATGGGCGAATTTGGGCTCACTCGTGGTGCGGCCGCACCCACACCGCCACCAGGCACAAATCGCCCCATTTTTGGCAGGCTACCTTTTATCGCCTTCCCATGTGAAAGGTCCTTGTTTGGTATTGGTAATTGAGTGACAACATTAGGTGGACTAATATGTGCTTGAGTGAGATACACAGCTGATTAGTCCATAAGTACATGCGTGTGAGAAACATATGCCATGACGGTGAAGATGGCTCGGAGATGTTGCAAACCTCACACATGTGATGAAGGAGCTTATTGCACATGAGACATGACATTGAGTCATGTGATCAAGGTGGAGAAGATCAAGACAGGGCTTGGCTTGATGGACTGGTTGCAAGTGTGAAGGGCAAGTTGAGTGATGACTTGGCGCCGATGGACCTAAGCAACGGTGAAGAGCAAGTGAAGTCAAGATCGATGAACCAATACGGTCACATGATGATATGAAGTGAATCATATCATTTGTGATTGGTTGGTGCATGTGTTGCATCAACAATGGAGGAAATGAAATGGAATGCGCAAGGCAAAGGTATATTTGTAGGGCATTTCATTTCACCAGTCATAGGTGTGTAGAGAAGTTTATGACCAGGTTTAGGATAGATGGCCGTACTATCAAGAGGGGCAAACTTGTTTGCATATCGGTCATCTAGTGCCATTTGAGCGATCTAACTTAGCATATGTGTTAGGATCGAGTGGCGTGGTGAAAAGAGTGCTAATCCTTTGGAAAAATGTTTGTGAAAAGCTAACACGCGTGCACAAGGTGGTGATCACTTGGTGGTGTTAGCACATTTGCAAAGGTGGTGAAAAAGATGAAGAGGAGGAGGCGAAATCAGGCTCAAAGTGCTGCCTAGGTGGCCCTGCCACCCTTGGTCCGGTGGCACCGCCACCCCTAGGGCGGTGCCCACCTGGAGGTCGAGAGGGAGGAGTTGGCTAGTGCCCTGGGGGGGCACCGCCCCCACCCCTAGGGCGGTGCCCACCAGACCAAGGCCGAGAGCAATAGTGGTTGACGTGGTCACTGCCGTGGTGAGGGCAGTGCACTGCCTGGTCACTGCCACTAGGAGGGTGGTGCCACCACCATTTTTTAGCCAAGGGTGAGGAAGTCAGGGCTAGTCACCACCTGGGCACCACCGTGCCTAGGGCAGTGCACCGCCCTATTTTTCCAGAGGCTAGGGTTCTCGGGGAGTTTGGCCAGGTGGTCACCGCCACCCCCATGGTAGTGCATCGCCCCTAGCTATCCAGTGACCAATGGCTAGTTTCTAGCCATTGGAATTCGACCATTGGGAGGGGCACCGCTGTGTCCGGTGCCAAGCACCGCCATGTCCGATGCCCTCGCAGAAAACCAGCAGCTTTGCTCTAACGGCTCTATTTGGCTTGGGGGCTATAAATAGAGGTGGAGCTTGGGCTTGTGCTGGTTGCTGAGCACCCTTGAGCCTTGGTAGCTTGTGTAGGTGTGCTTGGATGCCCTCTAACTCACTTGTGCTTGCAAGAGTGCGATCCAATTGTGAGTGAGTGTGATTCTAGTGTGTTGCATCATAAGGTTGCATCATGTGGCACTAGGTGATCGAGTTGCTAGCCGGTGGTGCTTGTTACTCTTGGAGGTTGCCACCTCCTAGTTGGCTTGGTGGCTTGCAACTCCATTGAAGCATGCAAGAAGATTGTACGGTATTCCGGAGGTGGATTTGTGAGGGGGATTGTGCTCACCCTGTGGGGATCGCGAAGAGTAACTCTAGTTGAGCGTGTCATTGAGCTACCCTCACTTTTGGGGTAGGTTCTTGTAGTGCCCGATGTGCGGGCTTGGCGAGTGATGCCAATTAGTCGTCGAACCACCAAGTGAGCAGTCGACACAATGGGGACATAGCTTGGTGGCAACCAAGTGAACCTTGGGAGAAACTAACCGTGTCCACATTGTCTTCATCATCTTCTCAGTGGTTTGCATTCCATGAGACACAAGCTTTTATTACTTTAATATACATTGTGCTTGTGTAGTTGCTCTTGTAATTAGTTGGCTTGTGTAGCTTGCTAGTTACCTTCTTGCTTGTGTAGCATAGAAGTAGCTCCCTTGCGTGGCTAATTTGGTTTTAGTAACCTTGTTAGTCACTTTGCTTAGTTTGTGTAGCTAAGTAATTTGCGCTCTATAATTTGGCTTGTGTAGCCTTGTTATTGAGTATTGCTAGTGAGCTTAGGTGGCTTTGTGCTTTTGCTTACTAGATTGTGTAGGAGCTCCCCCGGTTGGCAAAGTACTAGTTGCATAGGTTTGTGTGACCTTGCCACTAGAATTGATTTGGTGAGCTCTAGCTAGCTCGGCACCTTACTTGCATAATTAGGATCTTTGTAAGGTGCTAGAGAACATAGATAGAGGGGTGTAGTCTTGGCAAGACCGATAATTTTATTTCTGCATTTGTTATGGTTAGCTGACGTGATTAATTTTAGAAAGGACTATTCATCCCCCCTCTAGTCTGCCATCTCGACCCTACACCATGGTCGGTTCAGGTGGGGATGGCAGCAAATTCAATGATGAGGAGGCGGTTTGTTCTTTCCATTAGGGGAGATTAAGGGAATATTCCAAGGAACCTCACCCCTCCTCTCCACCTATAAAAGAAGGACCTCTCCCCCCTCATTCAAACAACACACAAAGGAGAAGAGCAAAGATCTAGAGCAAGAGAAAAAGCATCATTCCAATGGGCTTAGGCCCTAGCTAGCTATAGCAAAGTAGTAGGGAGAGATGTGAAAAAGAGTTTAGGGAAGAAGTGCGGGGCTTGTCGGTAATATTCCCCCGCTTGTACCTCGGTGATTCTTATGGTTCTTATGGTTCAGAGTTTAGGGAAAAAGAGTTTAGGGAAGAAAAAGAGTTTAGTAAGTGTTTGTGATTCTTATGGTTCAGAGTCTTTGAGTAGTTAAGCTATGCTTTTATTTGTTTGTGGGTTCATCATTTGTCCTCATGGCCGATGCTCTAGTAGAAGGGCCCTGATAAAGACAGATAACCCTTGCTAGCACGCTAGAGTAGTAGTCGATAGCATAGGCGTGGTGTCTAGGCTAGAGGCTACCTTCGTTTGCCTCGTACTCCACATTTGAGGGGTAGATGGAAGGTGGTGACAGCCCTGTCTATCCATTATAATCCCCCACATCCAGGTAGAACATAGAGCCATAGGCTAGCAATGCTTGGCAGACCAGGTGTTCACCAGTGCCCGAAGTAAGCAAGTAGAAGTAGAGTTTATCTTCTCATAGATCCAAAAACCATAGGAATCCCTCTCTACCCTTTTCATCTATTCTTGTGTTGTCCTTGGACAAATTAGGTAGAAGAAATACATTTGTTCCCTATGGAAATACGATACCCTAAATACTTCCAAGTGAAAGCTATAGCGGTAATTCCGTACACTCGTGGAATCTTTCTATAAACATTAAGAAATACCAACACCGCACAAAAAGATGTTAGGGAAATGATTCCTCACATCATTAAGGCAAAATGACCCTTCCAGCAGCCCTAGACCAGAGGAGTGTTGGGGCTCGCCATAACCAAAAGGGAAGCCTAAACGTTTGGGAAAGAGAATCCCTTCTCAGTATTTGCTAGTGCAACAGCGGCCACGCCGCTTAAGAAAGTACAAACGATACAGCATCACCTCAATGGTGGCACCATCAAAGGCCAAAGGATGGATGCTACAAAAGTAGGAAAGGTGAGGTCAAGGTTTGCCTCACTAACCACCCTGCAAGCATCATGATCCCATAGCCGAAACATAGGGGGACAGAGATGGAAATCCCAATGGCTCTGGGAAGACCTCCACGTGCACTAGAAGACTTCTAAGAAGCACTCCTGGGAAGCATGGAGCCACCCCGCACCTACGAGAGCCACTGCCATCCTCATGGCAATAAAGGGAGACCAGCTGACTACCGAAGTGTAGCCATGTTACGCCCATGCCTCGCCTAGCGCAGGCAGCATGACAAGGCAGGGCTACTTCGCTCACTTCCCATTCTGTGAGTAGCCATAAGCGGACGTCAAATGACCCCCATCAGGGTCACGACACACCACTAGCCTATGCATGGTATTCCAGAAGAACCCAAAGACATCCCTAGCCATCGTCCGCTTCGTGCACCTAAACCATTGAGGTCCGGAGCAAGAAGCGGTGACACGGTGGAGGCCTGAGGTCACGTATGACCGAACTCGGAGCCCATACTATCTACTGCCCCCCTACTTGCAAGTCTCCTTCTAGCACTAGTTGTTGGAGGGAGCGACACCAGCCGTCGGCCACCGCTATCAACCCCTAGCAGGTCACATGTTTGAAACCTCACTACCCCCTCAGAAACTCTCTCTTCCTTGCTCAACCTCTCGAAGAGTCTGAGGGCAAATTTGTAGACGTGGATGCAAGTAGTTCAAACAGAAGGAAGGCCTTACTTATAGGCTCAAGGGCGAACTAAGGAGCTTGAGACCCACACGCCACGTGGTGAACCACGGGAGGTCACAGCCAACATCACATGCCCATGTGAGGTTTGGGAAATCAAGATCCTCCCAAAGGCAGAGCTACTACAGTGTCGACGTGACCACTCGGCCCTACCTGGATCACGAACCCTGATACGCAGCACACAGACATGGTTAGGATTAGTAGTCACATACCTCACTATCAAGATGGCTTGATGGGACAGGGTGTAACAGCCACCTACCGCATTGAACGCACTAGCCTGCAAGGGGTCGAGCGACAAAGCTCGGACCGGCCATGACTTCGAACGTGCACCCAACTCACGAAGATATCAGCGCTTTCATGATCACTTCGTGATCGCAAAAATGCTCGGGGGCTACTATCGGGGTTATGATACCTCGGGTATCTCAAGGCACCAATTAGTCATCCGCTCAGGCGGCCCACGGTACATGAGCTGGTATAAGCCCAAACGACCGAGGCCCAACCATAGTTTTAAATAATGGCTATTGAAAATAGCGGCAACTTTTTTTTCAATAGCTATGAGGCTATAGGGGCGCTATGACAGATCGTGTTTTTATAAAGAAAAGATGAAAAACACCAATAATTGATGAAAACATGGTAAATATTAAGTTTGATGAACACAAATATGTTTCTAAGGTACCACAAGTCTAGGTAACATTACTAATATGACATAACAATATGGTTTATGAAAGTCTAGTGTTTAATTATTCCAAATACCAAATTAGTAGCAAATGTTAAGTAGGAAATAACAAATTAAATTATCAAAATCTATTAGTGATGGCAAAATCTGAAATAGCGCCGCTATTTGAACGCTAAAGCTATGCCACTAGGGAGCTATAGCACACAATAGCGGTTAAAGTTGGCATAGCAGTAGAAATAGAAATAGCTTAGTGTTGAGTCTCTCCAGCCACTATAGCCCGCTATTTTTTTCAATGGGCCTAGCTAAGCTATGTGGACCTAGGCCAAGCAATAAGGCAGGGGTTTGCCACGACCTCTTCTCTCTGCCTTCATCGCCCATCACATAGCATCACATGACCGCTCCTCCACCTCGACCCCTAGGAGGAATGGGGAGAGATCAGACTCTGCAGGCGTACCCGCTCTGATAAGAACATGCATGCCGCATTGACCCTGTAAGGATAGTAGTCCCCTCAGCCCAGTCCGACACCATCCCTATGCCACACAGCGAAAACAAGACAACACCACCAAGCAGTGGTGGCCAGTACGGTGACCCGCTGTCCAAATACGGCCCGACGAGACGGGTGTATGACCCTACCTACTATAGGATGGGGTTCATGATAGCGGCCTTGACTTTTGAGGCCATCTAAGCCAATGAAGACCATGACCCTAGAGCTCAGGATCATGGTCACTAGCTCCGAAAGCAGCAAGATGACCAACGACCTAGGGGCGGCTACCAACACCCATATGACGCCCCCGGGAGATCAGGGGGCGATGACGAAGGCCACAGCAAGACCATGTCACACAGGACGGCTAGCAAATCACCACTGTGCCTACAGTGTTGCTAGAACTAGCACAGTCGCACCACGCCAGCCCATGCCATGACGTGGGCATAAGACCATGACAACAACCATGCCCGAACATGCGCTACACCAAGGCAAGATGGCATTCCTTGCAAGCCAAGTTAGCTAGGTTCCCTCCCTCAGGTTCACGACCCCTTGGTCGGGAGAACATCCTTCTTTATATGTGACCTGGCCCCAAACTCTATATAAGGCCAGCCAGGGCACCCATCCATGGCATTAGACTCTCGAATCATTCATTTGTGTAGTCTATCTTCTAGCTCTAGCTCCACTCTCCTACCTCTTCCACCATTCTTGAACACCCCAATGTAAGAACTTCAGAGCCTTCAAGCGAGGAACATGCACTCGATCTTCTCTGAGACTGGATGTAGGGCTTTGGCTTAAACTAGTATAATTCCTCGTGTCTTTTGGATGCTACCATCGTCTTACTGGAGCAGCACGACAATTGTATAAATTTACTAGTCAGTCTACAAAACACCTACACTTGGCTTACCACCGCCATTTGTGATATGTGGTCTCTAGGGTGCTTACTCGGACTTACTATCCTAATGAACAGTCCTTAATCCTCCGCGAGCTATGTCACTTGAGGTCCCACACTCATAGTGACCTACCCCTCGCTTGACTCAAAAGATTAGGCTAACCACAAGTTAAGTTACCAATTTAGAGTGGGTCCTTAATCCAGATTATAGAACTAAGTAAATTGTCACCCTTACAAGTTTTAAGAGTTCATTATCCTCGTGTAACATCCTACACGCACGAGAGTGAGTTCCCATCTCAAACTCGACTTCTATCGTAACTAACAACTAAGCATAACATTAGCGTAATCCCAACCCAGTTATTGATATAATAGTGTTGTAATTGTTTAGTGTATAGTTTTAAGATGGTGAGACAACTTTTAGTTGAATCACAAAAAGGGATTTTGATGCAATGCATAACTCATAATGCGACAAATTGTCCATATCCAAAATAGGGTTTATAGAGTGGGGTGCCTACCTGTGGGGGGTATAACCCCAGGTACCCACGGCTATGAACATGGGCCATACCGCCAGGGGAGGTCCAGCCCATAAGATCAAGGCCTACGGTGCCCAGTTCTGGTCGGCGTGCACCGTAAGGCAATCAAAAGGCATCTTGGCGATGAAGGAAGATCTTTTCAGATATGATAGATATCGTATTCCTTGTAAATACTTACTATATAACTGAACAGATCTAGGCCTAAACCGACTTGTAACCCTACCCCCTAGACTATATAAGGTGGGTAGGGACCCCCCTTGAATTCATCTCATATTCAATACAATCCAACAAACGCACAGGACATAGGGTATTACGTCGATCAGACGGCGTGAACCTATCTAAATTGTTGTCTCTTCGCCTTGTGTCACCATCCGGTTTCTATTACATGCACCTCCACCGACCATCTACTACCATGGGTATACCCCTCGGTAGACCGCCGACTAGATTTCGTCGACAGTGGCACACCAGATAGGTGGTGTGTGTTGATTCTATGGCCAACCAGATGGTCACTTTCCTAATCTCCATGACCTTTCCTGAGCTAGGCTAGATCCTCATGGTCAGATCCATGACTTGGATCATCGGCCCCGACGGCAACAGGGAGATCATGGAAGAGGTGCAGGATCATCCTGTGCTAATAGCGCAAACACTTGCAATGACATCTCTGATTCCAATGCCCCGCTGCTGGGTTAGGAGATCCATTAGCAATGATGATCTAATCGCATCCATCGATCGAGTCACAAACCGCTTAGCAGAATGTTAGCTCCTCGTGGGTTCAGTCTTAGATCAATCCAAAGCGTGCGATGAATTTCCCATACTCCAAGATCACCAAGCCGCTACAACTGAGCGACCTGCTCGGCCACTTCATTCAAGGCGGCCAGATTCCGATCAAGTGATCATCACAACTATGGAAGGGCATATCGTTCAACTCCAACCACTCCTCGCCCCGACGGAGAGCATGCCAAAGCCCTATTTTTTGGGCTAGTGGGTGTGGGTCTGATCTGTCAGGATGCCATGCACCATCTTTTCGCCAACCACGCCATGCGCAGCCGCATCGATGACGTCTATTAGATTGACTTCCTTGAGGCCGACCAGCCTACACCAATGGTAAACATGGTGCAAATCCGAATAGACCTTCCGGATGACACGCTCTAAACAATCCTATAGGAAAGCCCCGATCCATACTCCGAAGGCTCTACCAGCACCTGCCCACATTTTCCTCTAGGCTTTGGGAGAGAGCTCTTCATGGTTAGCCACGATAGCACCGCTATCGATGGAGAAGCCAGTGTCTAGCGCTGTGAGTGTGAAGCCAGCAACGCTGATCGCTAATGACATCGCAACGAAGAAACAAAAAACGCTATCCAATCTACTGGAGGTGGCCCGCCGCCTCTTGCTCGTAATCTTCAACAAGAGTTCCTCATGGTTGACAACCAGCAAGTAGAGCAGACGCCGAGTGACAATCTAGCTGTGGCTACCCACGACATGGCTAGACTCCCACCAACGTTGAAGGTACTCAAGATTCAAGCACTGCTTAAAGCAACTTAGGTCCAAGTCAATGACATTTGGAACCTAGCTTCATCTTATTCGACAGCGACTGCACGTAGTTGTAACCCCCATAGTTTTTGCCATGATGGGGGGAGTCGTTACCATAGCAGCTAGATCATCCAAGGGGGTCTAGGGGCAATGTTGCTATCAATCCTAGATCATAAGGACCGTGAAATCAGCATGGCTGACCAGCTCGTAACGCCAACCTGGAGGTTAATCAAACCCTACGCGGTGACACCTGTGACCACATCAATGCCAACCTCGATGCCTGCAATCGCATCGAGAACAGGCCCTGGGCATTTCCCACTCATGCTGGATCCAACCATCCGCAATGTGCGATTCAAGAAGGTCCTCATCGATGGTGGGAGTGCCCTCAATATCCTCTTTGCCGAAGCCCTAACTGAGTTAGGCCTCATAAAGGATGATGTCATCCATGTTGATTCTCCATTTTGGGGTATTGTACCTGGCAGAGCGTCCCAACCTTTGTGGCAGATCACCTTGCTAGTCCAGTTTGGTAGTGCCGACCACTTCCGTACTGAGTACATGAATTTCTTTGTGGCAGACTTTGACACCACCTATCACGCCATCCTTGGCCGACCAGCTCTCGCCAAGTTCATGGCCGTGCCCCATTATGTCTATCTAGTGTTGAAGATTCTAACGGAGCAGGGCGTCCTCACCCTGTGCGCCAACGTCTCCACCGCCTATGAATGCGAAAGAGAAGGACTCGCCATCGCCGAAGCGATGGACCTCTCGGCCAGAATGAAGGCTTACATCACTGATTCTAAGAAGGTCCATACATATAAAAGTTGTGACCCGACCAGTATCATATAGGCTCTGCGATCAAGACGGCGTCGACACCCCTAATTCATGGCGCATTGAACTCCTTAGGCGTTTCTACCCTTGAGACGTTCTACTAAAGATATGTACCTTTTTATGTATTTCAATAATAATTATATCTGTGATGTTTTCTCCATTTGTTTTGAATAATTTTTCTCAAGCTACTTATTTCTCCATACTAAACATCTTTAAGATGACATATACTATAACAAAACCATCCAATTTATAAGAGCACAAGTACAATAGCAATCACCGAAGCGATCAAATCATCATACTTGGGCCCATATAAACCTGGTAGTCTGATGAAATCACGAAGGATCTCAAACAAACCAACATACAAACCAAGATCATACATGATTCAACATAACAAGTCACATGTTACATCACAGTTCACAAATAGTTCACAATTATCTCACATACATCGGAGTTCACATAGTTATTACAAACCAGGTTCAAATAGCAGAAGCAAAGTAGTTTGACATCAACATCATACTTAGTTCAATTACATGCTAGTACCACGGTCATTTCCAACAAAAGCAGAACAGTCAGGATATCTTAGGAGTACCATGCCCCATGGTTTAATCCTCATCCACGGCAGGATGAAGGCAGTTCTTACAGTACCCATGATACATCACATCATCTACAACAAGAGGGAATAAACCCTGAGTACGAGAAGTACTCAGCTAGACTTATCCATCATAAACTAGGAATAATATAACACCAAGGAGTATGCAAGGCTTTATCAGTGGAGTTAGCTTGACAACATTTTGCATAAAAGCTTAAGTAACATAACTTGGAGATTTAATATCTTTAACATCAAATTGAATACCTATTCAATTAAGCACCTCTAGAATAGCACCTGTACTAGAGCAATCACTTGATTAAGCTGACAAGCATTAGTAACCATATTGGGTGTATTAATTTGAGCATCATCATAACAATCAAATTCCATCAATTAATGCTACGTTGACGCTGCTCCGTCAAGTTCTCACTATCCGGGAGAGACGGTGAATCGAATCGATTCCAACTAGCTGGGGAGTTATTCCTAACACAAACCCATACTTCCCCTATCGGGGTCGCGTCGGGTCACCTTTGGTACAATTCAGGTATAGTCGTGGGTCCGATCAGCGCCGCACCCTCAGGGATACTACCAGTCTACCAGGAAGTTCATGCCTGGCCTACCCTTGGACTCACGCCACTAGCGCCCCGCACATCCTTACTGCCTCTAGTGTGCGCACTTCCACTTATCGGGTCCTGACCTGAGTTGAGCTACTCGGCTTCGCGGTCGGAATGACTTATCGGGCCAAGTAAGTGCTAGGGATGCATTCAACATGACATGAGGACGTACAGTGAATCAGTCCTTAACCGACATAGATGGGGATAAATAGGCACCAAGACCTCCATGCCTTGTTGCTTCTCTATCACAATCCCGTTCGGTCTCCTTTTTATTCATCAACACATAGTTATTTTCACGATAGCAATTATAGCCAACTATGATAAGATATCTACCTATATCTTGCAGGTGATAGGAAATCACCCGACTTCTACCAGACTAAGCATGGCTCAGCATATATTCGATCCTGGACCTACAAAGGATTCAAGATATATTTGTTTGGACAAGGAAAATATATGCATCAAGTGTTTCCAATCAACTCCTATAACCTAATGCATCAAACATAAAGGACGCAAGTGATATTTGTAAAAACATCGGAGGCTTATAATGCTCTGGGGCTTGCCTTTCAAGAATAAGGAAGGTTGGTGGTTAGGACACTCAAGAAGATCTTCCACATTGACTCCTCCTTCCGTTGAAACCTCCTGCTCCTGGGCTACCTGTTGCTCCTCCTGATGCTCAGGTTTGAACTCGAGTAGAGTCACTCCTTTCGGGGAACCTATTGCATGCATATGCACAAATGAGTATCATGAATGCATAAGAGATGAGATGAGATGATAAATTGTATACGCATGAGCATGGTTATCCACCAGATATATGATAAGTTTAACATTCGTTGACCAAGTAGATGTATAACTTTCTTCTAGTTGATCTTTACTGAGTAGGTGCATATCTCTTCTATAGTACAAGAAACTTACACTCACCAAGTTCTAGTAATCTAAGGTAAAGTTGGTCATCATTTATAAGAGGCTTAGAACCTACAGTTAACAACTAATCTTAGTTAGCCTAGGCAACAACACAAGCATCACATAAGACAAACAATTATAATTTGACTTAGTCATTTCCTAGACTGTAAACAACTAATTATTTTGGCCATATCTGGAGTTCTACTCAACCAAATACTATGATCTTAGACTTTCTCGAAAGCTTATAAAACTGCCTACAGCTTTGTTATAGTCATCTCAAGATGATTCAATGGCTATCAAGGTCAAACAAAGCAATTTCCTAGATTTGTCTAGAAATTCCAGAGAATAAGCATTTCTGGAGACCAACTTCTAACAGTTATAACTCTCAAACCATTTAGCCTATTGCCATGAACATTTGACACAAGCAAGATAAGTAAGTTACCTACAACTTTGTTATTAACAAGATTCACAGCAAACACCATTTTACCCATGTAATTTACTTAACAACAGAAACTATCCAAAACAATCACTAAAATTGAATTATAGAGCAATTAATATTTCACTGCATACAAACAATCAAATTTGCACACAACCAATAGTACCAACAGTTCATAAACATCATATACACTTTAGAAAACATAATGGTCAAGCCCAAATAAATTATTTAAATGCCTTTATTAGTTTATTTCGACACTGAGGTGAAATATGTAAAATATATCAAAAGTGCACAATAAATTCTGAGAAAATTACAGTAGCCTACATATGACCCCAAAATTCTACTGTACAAATTCCATGCCATTTGGATAAGTATAACCATCTCTACAAAAATTAAAAGTTGCATAGGGTTATTTTAGCAAAAATAGTTCAGCCTAGTGAAAAGTGTCAAACAATAGATTTCATATTTTTCTTACTTTCATCCTAGCACCATAACACTGTAAAAATTTGCCTCAATTATTTTCACTAGAAACTAGCAATTATTTTAGATTAAATAGGAAGACCATATTCCAAGTATGCTTACTATAGGTTTAGTATTTTTCTTAGCTAGAGAATGTCAACACAAGATCAGCAAAACTAGAATCACAATTTTATCACATTCCTAGCTCAAGTTATGCATTTTACAAGATTGAAAATAATTTAAAAGCACTTATATAGCTCAATTTAATTCTCCTAGAAAAATATCCCAAACAGTAGGTTTCATATTTTTATCAAATAGTACACTTCATTATGAATCCAACAAAATTTGGTTCACTCAATTTGGACACTCCTAGCTCTAGATATGATTTTTTGAAACATGTATTCAAATCTATGAAAAATAAGAAAATCAAGGAACAAACAGACTGACAGATGGGGCCCGTGGTCAACGGCCCCACATGTCATCAGCACAGAACAGAGGATGGCGCTGACCGACAAAAGCTTGCCGACGGCGAGGTCTCCGACAAAACCCCGGGCACCATCGTGTTCCTCACGTCAACCCGCACCTAGGGGTACCCCAGGTTGGGTCGGCGGCTCACCGAAGCAAGCTCACCGGCGAGCATGGCGGACGGTGGTGGTCGCGCGGTGGTGCGTCGGCCATCTCCGGCCATGGCAGGCTCTGGTGAGGATGGTCCTACCTCTACGGTGACCTAGCATAGCTCTAGGGCAAGATTTGGCCACAGTGAAGCAGTGGGGAAGCCTAACCGTGTGCATGGCAGCACAGCGGTGCCCAGCGCACACGGCGGAGCTCTCCATTCTGGCTAATCGGCGGTGAGAGGTGGGTCTCCAACTTTGTGGTAGGATCTTGCATTCGTGGCTAAGCATAAACACCTTCGACTGCGGGATGGCAAGACCTAGAGGTTGCTGGCCGCGGTGAGCTCAAGCTTGCGGCCATGGCGGGCATGGCGGGAGCGGCGGTGCATTCCCATGTGACAATGCGGTAGCATCTACCCTAGCTATGGACTGAGGAGCAGTGACCTAAGGCAACTTTGGACAAGATGATTTGACGGCGGGAGATGCACTGGATCGGCCTAGCGACGGTGAGCCAAGAATGCGGTGGCGTTCCAGTGATGTCGTGGTGGCAGAAACGGCCATAAGCCTTTACCTTGGGCTCAAACGGCAGCTCTACTGGGTCAAGGTGGTAGAGCAGAGCAAGGCAAAGCTATTGGCGTGGGCAATTTGGAAATGGAGCAGGGATGGCTGCGCATGAGCTCGGCGAAGCTCACGGTGGCGATGGTGCTGCTCGGCTGCGGGAGAGAACGAGCACGAGGCAAGGCAGAGAAAGAGTGAGCGCGAGTGGGGGGGCTATTTTGGTCCATGTCATGAATACCAAACTTGTTCCATGTACCATCCTAAGTGTGTCTAAGGTGTTTTAGTGATCAACATCAACCACTTGCTTAACAAGCATGACCATAAAGCAAACACATGTTGCAACATAGAATAACAAAGGGTATGTATCATATGTTTATGCTCATACATGAATGAATGATGCTTATGCTCATGCAATGCAAGTGCAAAAGTGCAAGCCTAACACCTAGGGTGTTACATATACTATCACCCTTTGATTCACCGACCAGCCACGTTTCTCCTTCATGTTATCCAGAAGAAGTCCTGTTCTCAGTCTAGCACCTAAACGTGAAAGGTCAATAGTGCTCTGCATCATGGGCAGTGGCTCCTCGATGATACCTATATTCGTAAGCGTGCATAGGAGCTAAGCTATTAACACCATGGGGTGTGGAATAACTGGGGCAGATAACAAGATAAAGGACTAGCAATGCATTGTTAATATTAAATATTAACATTTCGTACATCTTAAACATAATGTTTCATACATAGCTGTTCAGCATAACACAGATAAATTTGTTACATGTCATCATGGCTAAGGATCAGCATTGCTGAATAGATCCATGTCGTCCGCCAGCTTGATTGCCAAAATCAGACACCTCCTCCTCCTGGGGGGTGATTTGCCTGTCGCTTAGATTTTGGGCAAAGCCACCATCGATTCGTTCGAGCTTCACCGAGGGGTAGAACAATCAGACAACCACTAGTGCATGGCCCACAACAGAACAAGCGATGCCATGAGCATAATGCTTGAAGTTCTCCAACACCGACATGCACCTCTCCATGATGACATCTGACTGTGGTCGCCTGTCGAGTTCCGGCAACTATGGGTCGATGAAGTCCATCACGGGCTTTTATGCCATCGGTCATGGCCTTCATCGTCTCTTTACTGGCCTCCAGCCAGAGCGTGAAGTCATGGAACTACACCTGACTATTGGTTTGGATCACCGTAGGCAAGGAGGGCAATCGTCTTAAAAAGCTTCTCATAGCAAGATGAGTATTAACATGAAGAATAACTCACGTTGTAGTTCGTTAGCGAGACATTTTTCCGCCATCCGAGCTTCATCCCTTTGTTTCTCCACTAGCGCTGTGGTTTCCCGTGCTAGCAGAGCTTGGGTCTCTGCCTCTACCTTGGTGTCACATGCCAAGCGTGTTTCAGTTTCTGCCTCCACCTTGGCAGCACGCGCCAAACCCGCTTCGACCTCCACCTGCCTCAGAGCTTCAACAAGCTCTACACCAATAAAAGATTTCAGTTAGCATGGGCAAACTGAAGATATGAATGCAATACACCGAAGAGCCTAAGGCCTTACTTTTTTCTCGACTTACGCCATCGCCTAGCTGATTCTTCAGCTCCTAGTTCTTCGCTTCAAGTTGTGTCTTTTCTGCTCGTAGCTTATCTTGGTCGGCGTGTGCCCTAGCCAATATCTTCTCCAAAGTCTTCATAGACTCGCATAACCTCTATTTTTCGGTAACCGATGGAGCCGCCCATTCTACCTAGCCTCTACGGCTCTCGGAGATCTTCATTATGTCCTGCGGTGACCAGCAGTTAACAGGCATAATCTATAATCTCAAGTGGTTGTGCAGACTGACTTACTTCAATTTGGCCAGACACTGACGCTAGTCTAGCCCTGAGCTTCTTCACATGCTCGCTCGCCTCCTCGTCCTCCACCACCTCCATCGTATCTCCACAGCATACGAAGGTCCGCAAAAGCTAAGGAGGAGGATCTGGGTATTTGGTGCTTCACGCTCAATTTATTTAATCACCTTGGGGACTCCCTCACCTGCCTCAGCGCTCGGGCGGCTCGTGGTCGGATGAAGGGGATAAGTTCCATCCCTGGCTTCTTAGCCTGGGGACTGGCCCATGGCTCTAGGTGACTGCTCGGCTCGGTAGCAACATCTTCATTCATTCGCTCTGGGTGCTTGGGGATTTCGTCTTGGGGACTAGCCTGATCTACAAGTGCCTCTCGTGTTTCTTCTGGCTATCCCACCTCAGCACCCTAAGCACCGGTTGTCGTGGCACTTGGCTCGGCTGCTCGCCGAGCTGCATTGAGATCAATTGAGTGAAGCTCCTCGAGCTATGTTTCCCTGCAACATGATGTCTTATCATTGATACTTCCACACCAGTTTTACTTGGACTAAGTCTAGAGCAGAAACACTTACTCATTGAACTGCCTGCATGTAGCTCTAAATGCCCAGAGCTTTTTGGAGCTCCCCTGCCCTCCAGTTGAGGACACCGGCGGCGGCCGGTTCACCTCCGGTGCTTCTGTCCTTCCCGCGGTGGCCCTCTCAGCTGAATCCTCTCATCTAGGCTTTGGGCCTTTGCCCCAAGTGGATCTTTGGCCGACAGTGCCTTGGGCTAGCCGGTCAAAAGCTCCGGAGGTCGGTGCCGGAGCGGCCATCCACGCAGCTTGCCGTTGTAGCGTCTCGCCTGCATTTTCATCATCGTCTGACTAGTCCATGATGACTTGTCGGCAAGCTAGAGGCTCTCTCATCAAGAGTCCACCCTTGGGTGCTGGTAGATTGTTCATTTTCTTCTTCTTCTTCTTTGCTGGCTCTTCTATGGTTGGCTCTTTCCCACATGGCGACTATCGACACCTAGGAGGTTCCTCCACGATGTCCTCGGATGAGGATGACAAACTGCTCTTCGATGGTAGAACAGCAGGAGCCTAGGTCGGACGGTCATCTATGCCCTTTGGCCAGGTGCCATCTGGCACGTCGGAGACATACACAGCACGATCATGCCCACAAGTTTTCAAGAAGACATTTTAACATCATCAAGATTTGACATTATAAGGACTTCAACTAGTACACTCTTACCCATGGTGGTGGATTCGTGATGTTGTATGCCCTTTGCTACCCCACATTGTTCAGTTTGGTGTTAGATGAAAAAAGTTCCAGGAGCCGAGCATAGGTGACGTCCAAACTTATCCTCTCGGGGGCTTCCCATGTGGTATCTTCATCACCTACGTATTCATATGCAGGGTGGACTCTCTCCTTGCTCGGCTGAATCTAGCGGCAGACGAAGTTGATGGCTACACCAACTCCATTAAGATTGTTTCGCATCTGACCTAGAATCTATAGAAGCTCAGTGACCTGGGTCATCACCTCACCGTTCGGTCTTGCCGACCAGTTTGCGCTTGGCACTACTAAGTGGTCTATGACGGCAGACAGGCTCGATTCAGCATTTCTAATATAAAACCACTTAGCATTCCATCCTTTCAATGATGTGTTGAGAGGCACTTGTATGTATTGTCTAACCATTCCATCCCTTAGCTGTAGATAAACATCGCTAACCACTTTTGGAGACCCAGATCCAGAAAAGGGTTTGAGACAGAAGAAATAGTGAAAAAGATTGAAGTACGGAGCGATTCTGATGAAGGCTTCGCATAGATTGATGAAGAGGGAGATATGAAGGATACTGTTGGGATGGAGATGGCACAGGCTAATGCCGTAGTAACCAAGAAGTTTCCATAGGAAAGGATGCGCAGGAATCCCAAATCTATGAACAAAATAAGCCACGAATACAATGAGTTCGCTGGTATCGGGGGTCAGGAATGGTTCACATGCAGCGGGGCACTATCTGGTGGTTGCTTGATCATGCAAGATGCCTTCGAACACCATTCCTTCTAGGATCTTCTAGGAGGTCGTAGATTTGACCCACTCTTGGTCACGGCGGAACTCGCCGGTACTCTCCGTCACCTCCCTCCCTAGCTTCTTCAGTCTCGAGCGGCTGCGTTTCTTCCCGCCCTTCGCCATGGATCGGATTTTATTTGATTTGGCTATGATTTCGATTGTAGAGATGCTATGGTTGCGGCAATAGCAGTGTGCCAGAAGGCGAAGCACCGAGTACTCTACGGTTGTGAGGAAGAAGGTGTGCTAATGCGGAATTTGGAGAGTGCACCGCCGTGGGTGGATTGAAACAGTTCGACCCCTACCCTTTATCTTCAGGGTTTTTGGGAAACCGCACTGACCCCGCCGCATTGTTTGCCCCCCTCCACAATATTTGCTCCACCTCCTTCATGCCCGTCCAACTTCTCCATCAATTGTTATTGGGCCGGTATAATGGGGCTACGGGCATACTAAACGGTTGAGCCTACTTCGTCGGTTTACCTCTCCAAATTTCACCATGTTTGCCATGGTATAGTGCTAAGCACTCTCCATGTTCTCCAAATTTCTCCACGATCTCCAAATTTTTCCATGGTCTCCAATTTTTTCCATGGGTCTCCAATTTTCACCACAATCTCCAATTTTCACCATGGTCTCCAATTTTTGCCACGGGTCTCCAATTTTCGCCATGATCTCCAATTTTTGCCACGGTCTCCAAATTTCGCCATGGTCTCCAAATTTCTCCATGGTCTCCAATTTTCGCCACGGGTCTCCAATTTTCACCACAATCTCCAATTTTCGCCATGGGTCTCTAATTTTCGCCATGATCTCCAATTTTCACCACGGTCTCCATATTTCTCCATGGTCTCCAAATTTTGCCACGATCTCCAAATTTCTCCAAGGTCTCCAAATTTCGTCACGATCTCTAATTTTAGCCACGGTCTCCAATTTTCGCCACGGGTCTCCAATTTTTGCCATGATCTCCATATTCCTCCATGGTCTCCAAATTTTTCCACGGTCTCCAATTTTCGCCACGTTCTCCAATTTTCGCCGTGGTACTCCATTTTCGCCACAGTTCTCCAATGCTCTCCGTGCTCTCCAATTTTTGTCCATCTTAAAGTGCTCAGCACTCTCCAAATTTTAAGAATTTTATTCTTTTAACAAATATCAACAAAGTCCAAATAAACATAAACTGCTTTGCGGGGTATAAAATTCACCGATACATTGCTCCCGATAAACTTCGCTCTGTTTTCTTCATCACCGAGTTCATATATTTTATTTTTAAATCATGTACTACCTGTCCTACATTTTTATATTGCAGGATCATCATCTGAGTGGCCACACCATCTGGCCTTAGGATTTCTCCGCTGATCACCGAGTTAGACAACTAGATTCATGACTTCGTCGCCGACCAGTTGGTCAGACCTTTTGGCATTCGCTTCTAATCGGCGCTCACTTCGCCACCGACTAGTTGGTTGGGTTGCTCGGTACTTGATTCTTTGCCAACCAACTGGTCAAATTGTCTATCATTTTCATCGTCAGTTATGCTAGGGGCTCGCCAGCTAAGATGGGGACTTTGTCTGCCGATTCACTTGTTGGTTTACTATGTTTTGCCGACACTGCATGTCATGTGTGATATCAAGGTTTTCCATGATGTCCAGATCAAGGAGCTGATCTTGAGTGGCACATCAGGGGCTTTGATAAGTATATCTATCGCAACAATCCAGTGCTAAGCACTTTCTATTTTCTCCATGTTTTATTGCTTGGTATTATTGAATTTTACTCCACGTACCTAGTGCTAAGCGCGGGGACTTCGTCTTTTACACTTTATTCTTTGATCCTGCTACAAGATGTTTCTTTATCTTATAGCAGGCTCAGGGACTAAGTGTGTACACTTCACCTTGCGGTGAATATACTGTTTTTACTTCTTACTGGTTTTTAGCTAAGCTAGGGACTAGCTGTGCTTCCGGCTAAGCTAGGAGTTGGTTATCCTGACTAAGTGATCGTTGGAATTCTTTGATCCTGACACCAGGTGTCTTCTTCACCAACTGTCAGGCTCAGGGACTACAATGTATATATTGCACCTTGCGGCACATATATCAGTACTAATATCCTCTTGGCATAAGTCATGAATGATGATCATTTGACTTCGCCAACGAAGCCTAAGTGTGTACACTTCACTTAAGGTGGAGAATTTTTCAATTTTAAACTTGATCTCCTTACATCCTTCTGGCAAGCCTTACTTGGCTAAGTCCGAGATTAGGTCACATGGTAAATTGGCTGGCTTCAATTTCCACCGGATGGATTACCAATTAAACTGGTTGGCATTTGATTCTATTGATTAGATTACCAGTTAAACTAGTCGAATTACCAGTTAAACTGGTCGGCACTTCATTTTGTTGATTGGATTACCAGTTAAACTGGTCAGATTGCTACATTTGCTGGCTGACTCCAAGTTAAACAGCTCAGACTCGCTCAAGACGGCGTTGCTCAGCGGATACAAGGCGCTAGGGGACTAGCTGTGGGGGGTATAACCCAAGGTACACACGGCTATGTGTGGTAGAACCTCCTAAATTATAGGGCCCACATGCACCTGTCACTGTCCGACGACCTCTAACAACTATGCATATGTTCCTAGTAACTTAAGAAGACTATCGGGTGTCCTCGGGGAACCCCGAATCATCCACAATTTCCGAGCAGGATCACATTACAGAGTCATTGCAGGATTACAACATTTATTCAAATATCTACATCAGAGTAAAATAGCGGAAGTCTTACAATAACTTAGTTTACAAAACAGTAGTTTCAAACCTTACGACTAAGTTCGATAATTATTACAAAACGACGTGGTGGAGTGGTATTATAACATAATACAACACACAAATAGATTGCCCTGCCCAAGGGCCACGCTTTTACTTATTGTCATCGGATCAAACAACCGTCATGCAACACGGCCCAAAACAGACCTGCTCATGAGGCTCACCTGCAACAAGGGTCAACGAACCCTGAGTACAAAAGTACTCAACAAGACTTAACTGAAAATAAAAACTGATAGAACTCAGGAATGCAGGCTCAGGGATTCAAGGTATGGCTTTAGCAATAATCAAAGTTCTTTTGCTAAAAGCTCTTTAACAAAATTCTTTATATCAACATTTAAAACTTCATAAAGATCATATGCAAAGTTAACATGATCCGTATTGAGATCATGAAACTTCATATCCAACACCTTCTCAAACCATCCTCAAGTTCCAGTTATTAACTACGTTGATGAACAGTGAGTTGAGTCTCCATGACCGAGGAGCAACGACGATTCGAACCGATTAAACCCAGCTGGGGATTCCAGACCACACGACATATGCAGGTCCCCAACCTACATATATCAATCTACCCTCAGATCCTCTAAAACAAGAACGGGTCCGCGCCACCCGAGAATACAGTACTCCACCAATCCAGCCCATTGCCACATGGGTACACGCTATTCCCGCCATCTCTCTACTCCCAGTGCGCGAGTAGCCATTCTCGTAATAGAATAGCCAAGTTAAGGCATACCGGAGTATGTGGTTAGTACTACAAAGTCTCACCTCATGCAATTCAACAACGGACGGACCTTAATCGACACAGGCGGAAAGAACCCGCTCACAAGACCTCCATGTCTTGTGGCTCACACACACCATGTCCGCCCGGTCTAGATTTATTACTCCACATTCCCATATCACATGATAACATAAGTAACCAAAGATCCATTTAAAAGTTGTAGGTGACAGGTAATCACCCGACTTTCATCGTTCTAAGCATAGCTAAGCATAACTAGGCATATACGAATTTAAACTGGTAACAAGGTAGATATGGAAAACAAGGTTGGTAATGCACCAATTAGATTTGCACTCACTCCTAATCACTTAATGCAGTAAAGAAAAGCAAAATCAAAATCAATTTGTAAATCACAAGGTAGGTTTAAATGCATCCGGGGCTTGCCTTCGTCGACGGAAAAGTTTGGTTCCGGAGTCGTTCCACAAATATCAAATCCAACCTCAACAGGCGGATTAACTTCTTCCACAACTAGATTAACTACCATGTGCTCACCTTCATTCACTACACGTAGTAACAATGCCATGTTTAACATGATGCGAGATACAAAATATGATGCGAGATGATGGATGCCAAAAATTAACAACTTGAATACAACTTTCCTTCGCGGTACAGTTACAAGTCAAAACTAACTAAACCTTTTTCGTAACACTTACATCAATTGCCAAGGATCATTACCAACTAATGACCCAAGGTCATCACTCAATCCAAAATTCAATCAAAACCTAAATCATTAAAGGTTACTATTTGCTTTTATGAATTAATTATTTAATTAAAAATTAAGAAATAAATCAACTTGTTCCAATTGAGCTCAAAATTTTTGTAAAGGTTCATCACATGATAACTAAGTGGAAAAACAATTTTCATAATTTTTGGATAATTATTCAAGCCTAGAAAAATCATGGAAACTCATTTATTAATTAATTGAGCAATTTTTATCACATTCAAAAAGTACTGAAAACAACATTTCATATTTTTCCTAAATAATAAACATCACAAATAAGTCACGCAAAAATTTTCATAATTTTTGGAGCTCTAAATGAATCTACACAAAAATAACAAATCACATCACTATTCATTCAAATCTGCAAAATAGAAAAATCTATTTTCAACACTAAGTCACTGACAACCCGACCCCGCATGTCATCCCTGACCACCCGCGCTGACCACAGCGACACGCGCGCTGACCAGTGATTTCTCGCCGCCGGCGAGACCAACGGCGACGGCGAGGGTACCAACATGATCTCCAAGACAAGGCACATCAAGGAGTAGCACTAATTGCATCGATTACAGCTCAACACGAGCTCAACGCCGACCATGGCAGACATGGTGGTGCGGCTGCGCTACGCCGGCAAAACAAGGCCGATAGAGCTTAAACAAATAGCATGGAAAGGTCCAGCAGCTCACCCCAAACTCGATGGAGCAAAGAGCGAGGTCGGAGAATCAACGGAGATGCTGGTCGACGGTCACAGCGGCCACGACGGTGTGAGCAACGGCAACGGCGGTGCTTCGATGGCTGCAGTGGACAAAAGGAGCAATCAACCGGTCATAGAGCATCATGGGAACAAGGCGAAGCTAGAGCTACGCTGAGCAAGAGCAAAGGCTCACCGGAGAGCTCTGACCACGGTGACACGCGCTGGACGGAGATGCTGCCGGCCGCGAGGAAGAAAGGCGACAAGCGGCGTTTCCCGGCGAAATCAAGCTACAAAGGTTGGTTGGCTGGGTGCGCAAGAACTAGGTGGAGCTGTGGCAAGCTTTGTCGAGACGGTGGAGGCACTACTGCGACGGCAAAAGCTCAACGGAGCTATGGCAGTGGCGACGGGAAAAAGCAGAGGAAGAAACGGCGAAGAACGACGGCGACGCAGGCCTTATAGCGCGGCTCAGAAGCAAGAAGAAGCCATGCCACGTCCTTCACCGCGCCAGCGCGAAGCCTAAGAGGGCCACAGCGATGACCAGAACGCGTTAGAAGCTCGCCGGCGATGAGGTGTCTTCCGCGGGCATTGTTCATCGTATTTACAATATTGCCACTCGGTTTAAAATCCCAATTACTCCCAAATTTATGTGACAACTCAAAAATCTCCAAAAATAAAAGTTGTTCAAAATTTAAAGTTCTACAACTTTGCTTTTATAACCACCCCCTAATTCGGTCTACATTTTGAAATGCAAGTTTGAATTCAAAAAGGGAATATTTAAAGAATCATGCCTTTTTAAACTACTTCAATTTTTATAAGACAACTTTGAAAACTCCAAAAACCAACTTTGTACAACTCGACAAGCTCTACATTTTTTCTTTAAGGCTCAACCCCAAAATGTACTTTGATTTTGAATTAGGTTTTTTGGGGTAAAACAAATCACTGGAAATCAGGGTTTTCGGAAATTCAAATCACAACAATTCTTTGAACTTGACTCAAACAATACAATTCAACACATACAACATAAAGGTAAACTTGTTTTAGTGAATGCATATCAAAGTTTTCAGTAAGACCAAATGCTTTGCAATGCATATGATGACATGTCCTGTTTTAGGTTTTAAAACACCAGGGGTGTTACAATCCTTCCCCCTAAAAGAAATCTCGTCCCGAGATTCAAAGTCATAGGATAAGTAATGGAAAAGGAAATGTGTCAATCCAAAAACATCCAAAACTTGTCCATACAAAAGCTGAGGTTCCTTTACAAACAAAGATCGCAACAACCGAGCAAAACTAACATTATTCTTGATTGACGCAAGAAACTCTGGAAATTTTTCTAACAAGTAATCTTCGGATTCCCAAGTAGCTTCTTCTTCTGAATGTTGATTCATTGTATCTTGTAGAACTTGATTGTCCTCCTTCGAGTAACACGATCTTTCTGATCCAAAACTCGGATAGGATATGCGGAATAGGTCAAATCCGGTTCAAGTTCCACTCCTTCAACTTCACCATTCTGTTCAGGCACTCGGAGACACTTCTTCAATTGAGAAACATGGAACACACCATGTACAGCGGAGAGATGTTCTGGTAATTTCAAGCGATATGCCACTTTTCCATACCTCTCTAAAATTTGAAATGGCCCAATATATCGAGGTGCCAACTTTCCTTTAACACCAAAATGGGTAACTCCCTTCATTGGTGATACCTTCAGATATACAAAATCTCCCTTGTTAAACACCAATGGTCTACGTCGTTTATCTGTATAACTCTTTTGTCGAGACTGAGCTATCTTCAAATTACTTTGTATTTACCTAACCTTGTCTTCTGTTTCTTCCACAAGGTCAACTCCAAAGAACCTTCTTTCTCCGGGTTCAGACCAACTCAGCAATGTTCTGCATCTACGACCATAGAGTGCTTCAAATGGAGCCATTCTAATACTTTCTTGATAACTATTATTGTATGAGAACTTGGCCAAAGGTAAGCATTTGTCCCACTTATTGGAATAGTTAAGGACACAACACCTTAACATATCTTCAAGTACTTGATTGACTCTTTCAGTCTGACCATCAGTCTGCGGATGATAAGCTGTACTATACAGTAGTTTGGTACCCAATGAAGAATGTAATTGTTTCCAAAAGCTAGAGACAAACTATGCACCCCTATCGGACACAATGGTCTTTGGTGCTCCATGGAGACTCATAATTCTTGCTAAATACATCTTGGCATATTGGATAGTGGGGTATATACTCTTGACTAGAAGAAAATGTGCTGACTTGGTTAGTCGATCTACAATCACCCATATTGAGTCAAATCCCTTTTGATGTCTTGGGTAGACCAACAATAAAGTCCATACTAATATCCTCCCACTTCCAAGCTGGAATAGGTAATGGTTGTAACTCTCCAGCGGACCTCAAATGTATAGCTTTCACCTTTTGACAAGTATCACACTTGGCTATATATCTAGCAATCTATATCTTCATTTTAGTCCACCAAAATCTTTGTTTCAAGTCATGGTACATCTTGTTGCTTCCTGGATGGATAGATAACCTAGTAGCATGTGCCTCTTCAAGAATTGACTGTCACAACTCAGGAACTTTTGGTACCACCAGGCGATCCTTGAACCATAGCACACCTTCATCATCTATGCTAAAGCATTCCGCTTTTCCATTCCTGACTCTTTTCTTGATATGGGCTATACCCTTGTTTTCTTTCTGAGCAACAATAATCTGGTCTCGAATAGTGGCTTCAACAATAATGTTGGTCAAACTACCTTGTTGAATTACCTCTACATTCAACTTCTCCATCTCTTGACATAAAGTCAATCCCATTGTTCTCACTGCTAGATAATTGCAATAACTTTTACGACTGAGGGCATCTGCAACCACATTTGCTTTACCAGGGTGATAATGTACCTCCAAGTCATAATCTTTAATCAATTCTAACCATATTCTTTATCGCATGTTCAATTCTGACTGAGTAAAGATATACTTTAAACTCTTGTGGTCTATATAAATATGGCACGTATTACCAAGCAGGTAATGTCGCCAAATCTTCAGAGCAAGGACAACAGCTACTAACTCCAAATCATGAGTCGGATAGTGTTCTTCATGTTGCTTTAGTTGTCTAGAAGCATAGGCAATGACTCTGCCTTCTTGCATCAATACACATCCAATACCAATACCTGAAGCATCACAATAAACATCAAATGACTTCTCGATATCAGGTTGGGCTAATACTGGTGCAGTGGTCAACAGTCATTTCAAAGTCTAGAAAGCCTCTTCATAATCAGATGACCAGACAAACTTGACTTGGTTCTTCAACAACTCAGTGATGGACTTTGATACTCTAGAGAAATCTAGAATAAAACGACGGTAATACCCCGCCAATCCCAGAAAACTCCGAACCTGATGAACTGTGGTTGGCGGTTTCCAATCAAGCACATCCTTAACTTTGCTTGGATCAACTACAACTCCTTCAGCTGATAAGACATGTCCAAGAAACTGTACTTCCTTAAGCCAAAAATCACACTTGCTGAACTTGGCATATAGTTGATGTTCTCTCAAGTGGGTCAGAACAATTCTAAGATGTTCCGCATGTTCTTCCTTATTCTTAGAATATACTAGAATGTCATCTATAAACATCACTATAAACTTGTCTAGCTCAGGCATGAATACTGAATTCATTAGATACATGAAATGAGCTGGAGCATTTGTCAAACCAAAAGACATTACCAAGTATTTATATAATCCATATCTTGTGGTAAATGTTGTTTTGGGAATATCTTCAGGCTTAATCTTGATTTGGTGATAGCCTGACCTCAAATCTATCTTGGAGAAAACTTTGGCTCTGGCCAGTTGATCAAAAAGCAAATCTATCCAAGGTAAGGGATACTTATTCTTGATGGTCACTTCATTCAACGGATGATAGTCGACACATAACCTTAGGGTCTCATCTTTCTTTTTCACAAAAATTGCCGGACATCCCCAAGGTGATGAACTAGGTTGGATAAACCCCTTATCAATCAATTCTTGCAACTGAGTCTTCAACTCGGCTAATTCCTTGGGTGGCATCCTATAAGCTCTCTGAGAAATTGGAGCTGTTCCAGGTTTCAACTCTATGTTAAACTAGACATCCCTATCAGGTGGTAGACTGGGTAAATCTTCAGGAAACACATCAGGAAATTCACACACTACCGGGATATCTCTAATCTCTTTTACGGCAGTTGCACAAACTTTGCCCACTGATCTTCTTAAGGTTGGAAGTTGGATAAGAAGTTGAGAAGTACTATCTAGCAAACTCACCCTTATCGTTCTATTCAAAGCATCTATAATAGCCTTATGCTGATACATCCAATTCATTCCCAAGATTACATCTATATCTCGATCCTTTAGGATAATCATGGTAGTGGGAAAAATATGCCCACCCAGGTTTATGGGTACCTGGTATACCATTTCCTTAGTACACAGACGTCCCCCGGGCGACTGTATAAAGAAATTCTGCTTTGTTGCCCCAATTGGAATTTCATGCTTTACGACAAATGTTCTATTGATGAATGAATGAGATGCACCAGAATCAAAAAGCATAACTGCAGGATGATTGGCAACAGGAAACATACCCATCATCACTGGCTCCCCTTCAGGAATCTCCCCGGCTTGAATATAGAAAACCCTTCCTGTCTTCCTTTCATCTTTGCCCTTCTAAACATTCTGATTGTTGTTCTTATTCTGTGCTTGACCCTGTTGTTGATTGCCAGGGGTCTTCTGATAATTTGGATTAGACTGCTTTGGATACGGAAATTCCCTCAAGAAATGACCAGACTTGCCACAATTGAAACAGGGATACTTGTGACCCTAGGGTGTTGGAGCACTGACACTAGAAGTATTAGTCTGTTGTGGATTCTGATAAGTTGTAGCAGGACGGACATTTGATTGTTGCCCGGCTTGAAACTGCGGTGGACGATAAGGAGGACAATAATGGTTTACTGGATGATAAATCACCCTCTGCCTCTTTTGATTCCCACCAAAAGATCTAGACAGCACACTCTTTTTCTTCTTGATCTCCTTATGTTGCCGATACTTTTCCTCTGACGCAACTGCAATATTCACTGCCTCATGATAAGTGACATTGGTACAAGTAGTCATCATTGTCTGCAGCTTGGTATTCAGACCTCTCATAAACCACCTCTTCTTCTTGGCATCTGTATTGACATGTTCAAATGCATACTATGATAGGTGATTGAATCTTCCCACATACTGCATAACCGTTTGATCCCCTTGATTCAAAGCAAGGAACTCATCCAGCTTCATAGCCATCACTCCTTCTGGAATATAATGGGCTTGGAAGGCAGTACGGAACTCAGCCCAAGTTATTGGAATGCCAGCTGGTTGCATAGCCACTAAGTTTGCCCACCAAGTACCTGCTGCTCCTCTAAGTTGCTGGGCGGCAAACATAGGTTTCTGAATCTCCGTGTAGGGAATAAGATCAAATTTCTGCTCCATAGTCCGAAGCCAATCATCAGCCTCTAGTGGTTCATCTGCCTTGGTGAACACCGGTGGTCTTGTATCTATAAATTCTACATACGTAGCCTCCTGCCTATTATGATTGCAACCACGGTTTCCTTGCACCATATTCTAATTACTCTGAGCTATCTCTCGAAGCAATTGAGCATTTTCAACAGTCACATTGACAAGGGCGGCGATATCATTAGCTAGATTTGGTGGAACTAGTGGCGGATCAGGAATGTCGTCCTCATCTTGTGAAGTACCAGGAATATGCGAACCCCGCGTATGACGCATTTGTTCATAACAAACCAAACTTTACTCACAAGTCTTTATTGAATTGCAATAAGAACTTACTCCAAAACACATTACATAGGGTTGACTAATTTATACACAAGACCGCATCTAAACAAGACTACTTAACTTAAACTAGAACTCACTATTATACAACTCTACTCTTCTCCTCGATCACCTCCAACTTCGGGCTCGGTATCCATTCCAGAAATATTTCCGCCCTCATTATCACTTTCATCGATCATCACTAATTCTTCCGGATCTTCTTCTTCTTCCTCTTCCGATTCACTATCATCGGTAAGGATGACACCTGGGTCCATTGCATCAGCTTGAGGTTCATGATTTGGATCCAAGAGGTTGCTTAGCCTATGAACTTCTTCATGCAGATAAGTATTATGTCCTTCTAAGTCTTCTACATAGAATTCTAGCTCATGAGTTCTAGCTCTAGCTACATTTTCTCTATGCCAAGCTTCATTTCTTCCGTCCACCATACGAACTAACATACGTTCACAGTTCCTGTGAGCAGTGGTGAGACGCCTCAATTGATCCTGTAATTCTCCTACTTGGATGGCATCCCTGGCCCTATCTCTAGTAGCTTATGCTAACTCTATAGAAATCCTCTGTATCTCTGCCTAGGGATCAGGCCTAGAGCTGCTACTGCTAGCACCGTCATTCCTAGGGGCAAGCTAGTGGCGAGGAACTCCTTTGGGTCCAACGGACTTACGGGGTGTCATCTTGGTACGAGCCATACTGTAGGAAGAAAGATTAATCCATGTAAGACAATCTGACAACAGTCTCAAGAGCAGCAAGGGTGGACTACACAACTCAACCTAGACTCACTACCCAACCCAGACTCAGAGGTGAAGGAAGTAACAAGTGAATAATCATGATGCATGAATCGTTCTTACGAACAAAAACATCAAAGCTCATAAAGTACATAAACAATAGTTGTTATTAAATAGGGCATAATAATATTACTACTACACCACACAAAGCCTTTTTAATCAAATAAGGAATGGTGAGAAAGAAATAGGATAAGTTAGAAGCAATTTGGACCAAATTAACAAGTTAAATTTAGTCATCCCAAATCATTTTGAAGTTTTTGTAAAACAATACAACAGACTTTGTAATGATGCTCTGATACCAGTCTATGGCAGAACCTCCTAAATTATAGGGCCCACATGCACCTATCACTGTCCGACGACCTCTAACAACTATGCATATGTTCCTGGTAACTTAAGAAGACTATCGGGTGTCCTCGGGGAACCCCGAATCATCCACGATTTTCGAGCAGGATCACATTACAGAGTCGATGCAGGATTACAACATTTATTCAAATATCTACATCAGAGTAAAATAGCAGAAGTCTTACAATAACTTAGTTTACAAAACAGTAGTTTCAAACCATACAACTAAGTTCGATAATTATTACAAAATGATGTAGTGGAGTGGTGTTATAACATAATACAACACACAAATAGATTGCCCTGCCCAAGGGCCACGCATTTACTTATCGTCATCGGATAGAACAACCGTCATGCAACACGGCCCAAAACAGACCTGCTCATGAGGCTCACCTACAACAAGGGTCAACGAACCCTGAGTACAAAAGTACTCAACAAGACTTAACCGAAAATAAAAACTGATAGAACTCAGGAATGCAGGCTCAGGGATTCAAGGTATGGCTTTAGCAATAATCAAAGTTCTTTTGCGTAAAAGCTCTTTAACAAAATTCTTTATATCAACATTTAAAACTTCATAAAGATCATATACAAAGCCGACATGATCCATATTGAGATCATGAAACTTCATATCCAACAGCTTCTCAAACCATCCTCAAGTTATAGTTATTAACTACGATGATGAACAGTGAGTTGAGTCTCCATGACCGAGGAGCAACAACGATTCGAACCGATTAAACCTAGCTGGGGATTCCAGACCACACAACATATGCAGGTCCCCAACCTACATATATCAACCTACCCTCAGATCCTCTAAAACAAGAATGGGTCCGCGCCACCCGAGAATACAGTACTCCATGAATCCAGCCCATTGCCACGTGGGTACACGCTATTCCTGCCATCTCTCCACTCCCAGTGCGCGAGTAGCCATTCTCGTAATAGAATAACCAAGTTAAGGCTTACCGGAGTATGTGGTTAGTACTACAAAGTCTCACCTCATGCAATTCAACAACGGACGGACCTTAATCGACACAGGCGGAAAGAACCCGCTCACAAGACCTCCATGTCTTGTGGCTCACACACACCGAGTCCGCCCGGTCTAGATTTATTACTCAACATTCCCATATCACATGATAACATAAGTAACCAAAGATCCATTTAAAACTTGCAGGTGATAGGTAATAACCCGACTTTCATCGTTCTAAGCATAGCTAAGCATAACTAGGCACATACGAATTTAAACTGGTAACAAGGTAGATATGGAAAAACAAGGTTGGTAATGCACCAATTTGGTTTGCACTCACTCCTAATCACTTAATGCAGTAAAGAAAAGAAAATTTGAAATCAATTTGTAAATCACAAGGTTGGTTTAAATGCATCCGGGGCTTGCCTTCGTTGACGGAAAAGTTTTGTTCCGGTGTCGTTCCACAAATATCAAATCCGACCTCAACAGGCGGATTAACTTCTCCCACAACTTGATTAACTACCACGTGCTCACCTTCGTTCACTACATGTAGTAACAATGCCATGTTTAACATGATGCGAGATACAAAATATGATGCTCGATGATGGATGCCAAAAATTAACAACTTGAATACAACTTTCCTTCGCGGTACAGTTACAAGTCAAAACTAACTAAACCTTTTTCGTAACACTTACATCAATTGCCAAGGATCATTACCAACTAATGACCCAAGGTCATCACTCAATCCAAAATTCAATCAAAACCTAAATCATTAAAGGTTACTATTTGCTTTTATGAATTAATTATTTAATTAAAAATTATGAAATAAATCAACTTGTTCCAATTGAAGTCAAAATTTTTGTAAAGGTTCATCACATGATAACTAAGTGGCAAAACAATTTTCATAATTTTTGGATAATTATTCAAGCCTACAAAAATCATGGAAACTCATTTATTAATTAATTGAGCAATTTTTATCACATTTAAAAATTAATAAAAAACAACATTTCATATTTTTCCTAAATAATAAACATCACAGAGAAGTCACATAAAAATTTACATAATTTTTGGAGCTCTAAATGAATCTACACAAAAATAACAAATCACATCACTATTCATTCAAATCTGCAAAATAGAAAAATCCATTTTCAACACTGAGTCACTGACAACCCGACCCCACATGTCATCCCTGACCTCCCGCGTAGACCACGGTGACACGCATGCTGACCAGCGATTTCTCGCCGCCAGCGAGACCAACAGCGACGGTGAGGGTACCAACATGATCACCAAGACAAGGCACATCAAGGAGTAGCACTAATTGCATCGATTACAGCTCAACACGAGCTCAACGCCGACCATGGCAGACTTGGCGGTGCGGCTGCACTACGCCGGCAAAACAAGGCCGGTAGAGCTTAAACAAATAGCATGGAAAGGTCCAGCAGCTCACCCCGAACTCGATGGAGCAAAGAGAGGGTCGGAGGATCAACGGAGATGCTGGTCGACGGTCACAGCGGCCATGGCGGTGCGAGCAACGGCAACGGCGGTGCTCCAGTGGCTGCGGTGGACAAAAGGAGCAATCAACCGGTCATAGAGCATCATGGGAACAAGGCGAAGCTAGAGCTACGCTGAGCAAGAACAAAGGCTCACCGGAGAGCTCTGACCACGGTGACACGCGCTGGACGGAGATGCTGCCGGCCGCGAGGAAGAAAGGCGACAAGCGGCGTTTCCCAGCGAAATCAAGCTACAAAGGTTGGTTGGCTGGGTGCGCAAGAACTAGGTGGATCTGTGGCAAGCTTTGTCGAGATGGTGGAGGCACTACTGCGATGGCAAAAGCTCAACAGAGCTATGGCAGTGGCGACGGGAAAAAGCAGAGGAAGAAACGGCGAAGAACAACGGCAACGTAGGCCTTATTGCGCGGCTCAGAAGCAAGAAGAAGCCACGCCACGGCCTTCACCGCGCTAGCGTGAAGCCTAAGAGGGCCACGGCGACGACCAGAACGCGTTAGAAGCTCTCCGGCGATAAGGTGTCTTCCGCGGGCACTGTTCATCGTATTTACAATATTGCCACTCGGTTTAAAATCCCAATTACTCCCAAATTTATGTGACAACTCAAAAATCTCCAAAAATAAAAGTTGTTCCAAATTTAAAGTTCTACAACTTTTCTTTTGTAACCACCCCCTAATTCAGTCTACATTTTGAAATGCAAGTTTGAATTCAAAAAGGGAATATTTAAAGATTCACGCCTTTTTAAATTACTTCAATTTTTATAAAACAACTTTGAAAACTCCAAAAACCAACTTTGTACAACTCGACAAGCTGTACATTTTTGCTTTAAGGCTCAATCCCAAAATGTACTTCGATTTTGAATTAGGTTTTTCGGTGTAAAACAAATCACTAGAAATCAGGGTTTTCGGAAATTCAAATTACAACAATTCTTTGAACTTGATTCAAACAATACATTTCAACACATACAACATAAAGGTAAACTTGTTTTAGTGAATGCATATCAAAGTTTTCACTAAGACCAAATGCTTTGCAATGCATATGATGACATGTCCTGTTTTAGGTTTTAAAACACCAGGGGTGTTACAATGGACATGGGCCGCACCGCTAGGGGAGGTCCAGCCCATAAGATCAAGGCCTACAGTGCCCAGTTCTGGTTGGCGTGCACCGCAAGGCAATCAGAAGGCATCTTGGTGATGAAGCAAGATCTTTTTGAATATGATAGATATCGTATTCCTTGTAAATACATACTATATAACCGAATAGATCTAGGCCTAAACCGACTTGTAACCCTACCCCCCAGACTATATAAGGCGGGTAGGGACCCCCCTCGAATTCATCTCATATTCAATACAATCCAACAAAGACACAGGACGCAGTGTATTACGTCGATCAGACGGCCCAAACCTATCTAAATCATTGTCTCTGCGCCTTGTGTCACTATCCAACTCCTATTACGCGCACCTCCACTGATCATCTACTACTATGGGTATACCCCTCGGTAGACTGCCGACCAAATTTTGTCGACACTACCCGATTATGTTGCCATTAATTCAAAGCTGACAATGATGACTTAATCAAGATCCCTATGCATCGATGGAACCTAAAAGAGACAGAACTATGACTAGAGATAACTAGTCAATGAATCGATAGACATTGATAAAGACTGAGATCGAATTTAGAGCTAAGAAAGAGTTATTAAGATGACTCTACTATTGTGTACATAGGTCACTAGGGTTCTAGGCTTCATGGGTTCTTTTTGTTATTCAGTAGACACTCGGTGTACCTGATGGACACTCCGGTAGAACAACTCTAGGGTTTATAAACTCTATGCCGACTCTGGTTAGGATTGATAGACACTCTATACCAATTGATGGACACTCCATAGATATTAGGGATGTTAGGTTTGGTTATTAATTTGTCTCTATAAATCGACGAACACTCTGTCAGGATTCACGGACGCTCCGATAGAGACTGGGTTCTTTGAGTTACTCTGAGGTTTTGGTTTATAATTCAATGGACACTCTGTTGGTTCTGATGGATGATCTGTGAAATTATAGGGAAGCAGGTTAAGTCTCTGGCTCTTGGGTTTTCAGGTTCATGGACTATCCATTGATCGATGGATGATCCGTTAGTTGGGAGATGGAACCTATGTTCTTGCTTTCTTGGGTGAGCTTAAGTGATACAAGTCTAGATGTGGGGAAATAGGTTCTATGCATGTGTTAGATATTCCTAGAAAGGTTTAGGTAGCTTGCTAGGCTCAAGATTCCTAGGGATTAGCTTTGGGTTCACAAGTGCAACTAGTGATTCACTAAACAACTTTTTAAACCAAAAAAGAGAAATAGAGATTAAGATTGGGCATGGCAACTTAGCTTGGGATTTTTGGTGAGTTCCTTGTCACCAAGATCAAGGGATAACACTTGAAGATCCATTCTTCTAATCCTTTGGGATGAAATCCAAAGTTTCTTGCCAAAATATCCATAAACCAAATGAGAGATTTTGAAGAAGAACTTTAGAAGATTAAGTTGTAGCAATACTTGAATCTTACCCTTGAAATAATGAAGTATCATCCAATACTCATGATCCATTCATTCAAAGAGGAGAGCTTAGGTTAGGGTTTGAAGATTGAGCTCAAGATAATGAGAAGAGAGAGTTTCTTGAGCTAACCATGAGATAGGAAATGGATGAGGTTCTTAATCTTGATCCATGGTTAATCTTATTGCCCTTGGTAAGCTTGATTCATCTTCTCCACTTTCTCACTCTAGTTCCCCCTTTCTCCTTCTTGTTCTTCATTCTAGAGAGAGGGAGTGAAAGAAATGAAATGGGGAATGTGGAGAGCTGGGGTTCAGCTGATGGCAAATATCCCATTTCGAGCTAACATGTGGGCCATGTCTCATAAATGAAAGACAACTCATTCCCACTTAATCTGATGCCTTTGCAGTTGTGATGGATGGTCCAGTACTCTTGATGGATGATCCAGTGAATCATGGTCTATGGGGTCAATTGATAGTCTAAGTAGTGCTTTCTCTTGCTTAAGAGAGATAAGGAACCATTGTCAAACTACACGAGAGATACATCGTTGGTACAGTGGACTTGGTTTGACAAAATGTTGACTTGCTTGAGACCATGCATAACCAATTCATAAGTTGAAGTAAGGCCTTGTCCAAAACTTCTCATGTTAGAAGTGTTTTTCAATCGAGGTGCTCGAGAAACAAGGTTGATGTTACGTTTGGGAGGAGTCGGTTTAAGGTCACTAATTGGAATGATGTTGGGTCGTTACATCTCTCAAGCAGAACAACCACACATTCTAGATCTCCCACTAACACGTTGCACAACATCAAATGGTCCAATGTATAGAAGGACAGAACAGATGGCTCCAGAGAGGATTGGCTGAACCTCTAGTTTAGCCAAACCACTTCTAACTCCTTTAGCTCCTTCATCTTCAATGATGGTTTGTGCAACAACACCCTCATCTCCCTATATTTTAAATAAAGGATAAAACTGAAAAAATTTAAAATGCAAACTAAAAAGTGATGCTCCATCCCCATGTCATCCTATGATTAAAAATCTGCATACTTTTTATTCCTAGTCAACATTCCTAAACTTGTGAACAAACTTATCCTAGGGAACCCATTTAATCTAGGTAATTGGAATATAAGATATAGTAGGATGAAAATGAAATTTGCTTACTTTTGCAAAGTACTTGGGATTTATTTAAAAAATCAAAATCTCAATTAGCATGCTCCTCAAATGATTATAAGTCCTACCAAGGCCATATGACAATATTCCATGATACAAAACCGTAGTCATATGCTGCTTGTATTTACATTGAGCTTCATCAAATTGTTGTGACCCTTGTTGAGATTCTCGTCATGCACCCATGATCAAGATTCATGTACACCCACAAATAAAATACTAACTCTTACACTGAGAGTTATGCAAAAACATGCTTTTTTCGTCCACAAAATAGAAGTACTCCATTCATATGACATGAGTATCTCAAAAGTTTTCATGTGCCAAAAGAAAGTATGTGCTATGCTAAAAAAAGAGAAATGAGAAAATATCCATGCCAAAAGAGCATGAGAGAAAAAATCCATGCCAAAGAGCATGAATAATCCCATGCTAAAAAGCATGAAGAAAAGAAAAAAAGAGAGAAAAATAGCCCATACATTCAAATAAAAGGCAACCATCAAAAGAGAGAGCCATGCACAAAGGAGTTTAGAATTTTAGGAAAAAATTTAAAATTACCACACACTTGTACAATCTTGATCAAAGTGTATGACTTGCATCTCCTTGGATCCTGTTTTAGACTTAGCAATATTATATGATGCAAGTATGGCTCTCTTTCATACCTACCCAAAACTCCACAAAAAGCCTTTAGAGGTAGGATGAAAAGAAGGCAAATATCAAAAGCCTTTGGTGAGGACTATACACATTGAGTGATCGAGTGAATCATTTTGAGGAGCAAAGCTAAACTTTATATTTTCAAAATCTAACTAAACCCAAGTTCCCAAGCAAGAGTAGAGTAAGAAGATTTGAATCCTTACTGTTCCATTATCCAATCACTTAAGATTTTATGGTAGACACTCAGAATGTTCATAGGTCCAAGTGAGGTTTGAAATAACTTGTATGTAGAATTCAAAATCAAGGAGATGAACCAGCTTAGTCCTTAGCACTTTACTTGAGGATGAGCAAAGGACTAAGTGTGGGGGGGCATGTTGGTGGTCCTTAACTCATAATTTCAACTGCCAACTTTTATATGAAATCCATCCAAACAAACACCAAACTTAGTAAATAGGGTTTTACACTAACATATTCCATAAGTTTTGGTGAGTTGATCATTTTCAGGACATATACAAGGAATACATAGGAAAACACATCAAAAGGCGCAATCCAGAGAGCATAATGTAGAACTACACAAAGGAATAAGAAGAAGGCCCACCTACACATCACACCTGGGCGCCAAACCACCGAGGAAGGGGCCCAGGCACAGCCACCAGCCCACCTAACAAAGACGGTGGCCAGAGGAGCCAACCAAGGTGTGGCCACACCCCAGGCTCTACCTCTCAGGCCTAGCTTGCTCAAGGCGGTGCCATTAATACCTCCAAGGGTGGTGCATGCAGGATCTTCCCTAGAAACTGTCCTACTCAAGCTATAAAAGGGAGGGAGGTGCCCCCCTCTCAAGAACACAACACATCAAGGAAGAGAGCAAGAAGCAAGAGCAACACTCCAAGTCTTAGGCCATAGCTATCTAGAGTTGTGCATTAGGGAGAGATGTGAGGGAGAGTTCGGGGAAGTGCTGGACCTGTCGGTCTTCCCCCACTTGTACCTCAACGAACACCTGTACCTCTATGGAATCTTTTGCTAAGTGAGTGTTCATGGTTCTTTTGGTTATAAAGTCTTTTGATTAGTTAAGCTTTACTCTTACTTGTTTGCAGGTTTGTCGTCTGTCCCCATGGAGGATACTGTAGTGGAGGGCCCTGATAAGGATAGATAACCCTAACTAACGCTAAAGTAGTAGTCAATAGTGTAGGCATGGTGTCTAGGCTAGAGGCTACCTTTGTTTTGCCTCACGCTCCATGGTTGAGGGGTAGGCGGCAGGTGGTGACAGCCCTGTCTAACCCTTGTAACCCCCCACATTTGGGTATTGCGTAGAGCTGTAAGCCGGCAATGCTTGGTAGACCAGGTGTTCACTGGTGCCCAAAGTAAGCAAGTAGAAGTGAAGTTTATCTGTTCTTAGACCCTATTACCATAGGAATCCTTCACTATCCTTTTCCAACTCTATCCTTGGTATTTCTTAATGTCTATAGAAGTTAATCTGCAAGCGTATGGAATTACCATTGTAGCTTTCACCCGAAAGTATTCAAGGTATCATATTTTCCATAGGGAATAGAGGTATTTCTTCTAGCTAATTTGTCTAGGGACAACACAAGGATAGCTGATGAGGGTGGAGATGGATTCCTATGGCTTTAGGGTCTAAGGATAGATAAACTCAACTTTTACTTGCTTACTTCGGGCTCCGGCTCACACCTAGTCTGCCAAGTGATACCGGCCTATAGCTCTACACCGTACCCAGAAGTGGTGGATTACAAGGGATGGACAAGGCTGTCACCACCTGCCGCCTACCCCTCAACCGTGGAGTATGAGGCAAATGAAGGTAGCCTCTAGCCTAGACACCATGTCTACGCTATTGACTACTACTCTAGCGTGATCAGGGTTATCCATCTTTATCTGGGCCCTCTACTAGTGCATCCACCATGGGGATGGACGACGAACCTGCAAACAAGTAAAAGTATAGCTTAACTAATCAAAAGACTTTTATAACCAAAGGAACCATGAACACTTACTAAGATACCCGTTGAGGTACAAAGACGGTGTTCATCGAGGTATAAGCAGGGAGACACTGACAAGTCTAGCTCTTCCCCAAACTCTCCCTCACATCTCTCCCTATTTCTTTTCTAGAGCCATCTAGGGCCTAAGCCCATGGAGTGGTGCTCTTGCTCTTGCTCTTTGTGTACTCTCTTCCTTGGTCGTTGTTCAAATGAGGAGGAGGGAGCCTCCTTTTATAGGTGGAGAGGAGGGGGGTTTTGGAATATTCTCCATTCCCACATGGAAGGAGCAAACCGACATCCTCAACATTAATGTACCGCCTTCCCTACCTGAACCGACCAAAGAGGGGCGGTGTGAGGGGGCCCGTGAAGTTTGGGCCCAAACAGAGCCACTAGGGGTGCAGACACACCCCCACTAGGGCCAAATGCGGTGACCCTCGGCCTGCTCTCTCCTTTGGGCTTCTAGATAAGGCCTGCAGGGGTGTTCACATCAAGTGGGCTTAGTGGGGTGCGACCGCACCCCTACCAAGCCCTTTTGGCCCCATCTTTCATGGGTGATCTTCTGTGGAGTTCCTAACTTGACCCAGGATGGTTTTGGCATAGAGTTGAGTTGTTTTATTTGGTTTGAGGCTTCTCCTCCCCATGACTAGGCCCTAATTCTTCAGATAATTGGGCCTTCTCCCCTTTGGCTCATGTCAGATGCTTGTTTTGTTGTGTTGTTTGTATACTTTTGGTACATTTTCTTTGTTATTCTGACATGTCCTCCTACAAAAGACGAATTGCCAAAACTCATGGAATTGATTAGTTATAAGCCCTAATTCTGAGTTTGGTGTCCATATTGGTTTATTTTATGTGATAGTTGGTGGTTAATAAAAGGAGTTGCGGATCGCCAACGAACTCCCCCACACTTTGCCCTTTGATTGTCCTCGAGCAAAGCATAGAGATAAAGGTAAACATGAGCATAACATCCTAAGATATATGGCATACATGAAAGTTATTCCAACACATTCTTTACACAAGTGGGATTTCTCACGTTAGCTAACATGTTTCCTTGGGTTGTTGAAAAGCGGAATAGTTCTCGAAGCAAAGTCATATTCTGTCGGTGTTTTGTAAACCAGACTAGTAAATTTATATGATTGCCACGCTGTTCTAGGAAGACGATGGTAGCATCTAAAAGACACGAGGATTTATACAAGTTCAGGCTGGAGCACTATGTCCCATCTCAGAGATGAACGAGTGCGTGTTGCTAGCTTGAATGCTTTGAAGTTCTTACAATAGGGGGTGCAAAAATGGTGGAAGAGGTTGGAGAGCTAGAGCTAGGAGATGGACTTCCTGAAGGGAAGCTCTAGGAGGCCTACTATGATGGAGAATGAGCAAAATGGTAGAGGATCAGAATGTGTCCAGATGGGTGCCCTGGCTGCCCTTATATAGAGTTTGGGGCCAGGGCATGTACAGAGAAGGAGGTTCTCCTAACCAAAGGGTCATGAGCCTAAGGGAGGTCCTAGCTAACATGGCTTGCAAGCTACGCCATCTTGTAGTGCATGTCTAGGCATGGTTGTCATCACGGTACTATGGCCACGTTGTGGCATGGTGTGGCATGGTGCTACTCTGCCAGCCATGGCGGCACTGTAGGCACGGTGGTGGTTCGCCAGCCGTCCTATGCAACGTGATCTCCACCACGGTCTTCATCATCGCCTCCTGGTTAACTAGGGCATCATACAGGAGTTGGTAGCCGCCTCCGAGTCATCGATCACCTGGCTGGCTTGTGGAGCTAAGGGCCATGATCTCGATCATTGGGGTCATGGCTCCCGCCAGTCTTTTTGGCCTCTAAGTCAAGGCCCTCATCATGGATCCCATCTTGTAGTGGGTAGGTTCATACATGCGTCTTGTCAGGGACATATATGGATGGTGGTCATCGTTCTAGTCATCACCGCCTTGGGCGGTGTTGTCTTGTCTGGATTGCATGATGCAGGGGTGGTGTCTGATCGGACCAAGGTGACTGTTCTCCCCTTGGTCCTTGCGGGGTCAGTGCGGTGTGCCTGCTCTTTTCAGAGTGGGCATGCCTAGCTATGTTCGACCTCTCCCCATTCCTCTCAGAGTCAAGCATTGTACGGCTAAGGTAGGAGGGAGGGGTCGTGGTTGACCTCGGCCTTAGCATCTGATTTGTATTGCTTGGCTTGGCTGGGCCTCAGTCGTTTGGGCATTCGCCAGCTGATGTTTTGTGGGCCGCTTGGCCTACTATCTAATTGGTGCCTTGAAACACCCTGGGGTTATAACCCTGATAGTAGCCCCCGAGCATTTTTGCAATCATGAAGTGATCATGAAAGCGCTGAGATGTGTGTGCGTCTGAGTGTGGGTTCATAGTCGTGGCTTATTTGAGCTTTGACCCTCGATCGCTTGTGGGCTAGTGCATTCAATGCGGTAGGTGAGCGTTATGTTTGGCCTTATCAGGATGCTCTGATGACTTGGTACATGACTGCTAAGCCTTGCCATGCCAGTGTGCCATGTTTTGGGGTTTGTGACCTAGGCAGGGCCGAGTAGTCTCGTCGACACTGTACTAGTCCTACCTTTGGGAGGGTCTCGATTACCTGACCTCACACAGGCATCTGACTTTGGCTATGGCCTCCTATGGTTCACGACATGGTGTGGGGGTCTTAGGCTGCTTGGTCTGCCTTTGGGCCCATAAGTAGAGGCCTTCCTTCGGTTTGAACCACTCATGGTTGTGACTATTTTGAATCGTTCCCTACCTTACTACTAAGAGAATGAGGAAATGGGGGAGAAAGGGTAGAGGAGAATCACGTGGCTCCCGTTAGATGTCCCTCTGGGTGTTGTAGGTAGCGCTCAAAAGCTGGTGGTGCCCCTTCATCAACTAGTGCTGGAAGGGATCTTGCGAGCGGAGGAGGAAGGGATGGCGTGGCTGCCGCGTAGGGGGTAGTGCAGCCATTGAGACATGGCTGCACTTTGGCCACCGTCTTGCTCCATCTTGGCACTAGAGTGGTTGCCAAAGTGCTTGTTGGAGCTAGGCAATCCTGCCGCTCTCTTCTTCCCTGCGTTCTAATCCATAGGGGCTACAACACTGTGGGTGGGCCCACAAGTTTCTTTTTTGCTTCGTCTCACCTCCCCCTACGGTGTTGCTCCCCGAGGGTTTTTTCAGTGATACCACCACTAGGGTGTGGTGGTATCAGTTTTGCATTCCTTATGTGTGGATCGACTGCACATTGCTTTGTAATCATGAGATATGAATAAAAGCTCAAGGAATCCTCCTTCCGGAGTTTGTGTGGATCTTTGCGAGGCCATGGTGATCCCCTAGGCCATTTGGAAGGATTTGGGCTTGTTGGTATCGAACCAAGGTTTTTTGAGTGGATCATAGACCTCTCGCCACATAGGGTGGTGAGGTTGTGGGGCAACCTTGGGCCTTTCTGCTCGAGTCCCTTGGTCGAGGTTGGTCAGGTACTTGGTCCTCTTTTGTGTTTGTGAGCTCGAGGATACAGGCTTCGAGTGAGTCATTGGCCTTTCACTGCATAGTATGGCGAGATCGTCAAATGACCTTGGACCTCTCCTCAAGAGTGTCTGTGAGCTCAAGGACATAGGCTTTGGGTGAGTCATTGGTGTCTTGCTTTACAGGGTGGCGAGGTTGTCAAGCGACCTTGGACCTCTCCTCCCGAGTGTTGGTGAGCTCGAGGATGTAGGCTTCGAGTGAGTCATTGGCCTCTCGCCACGCCGGGCGGTGAGATCATCGAGCGACCTTGGAACTCTCCTCCCGAGTGTTTGCGAGCTCGAGGGTGTAGGTTTCAGGTGAGTCATTGGCCTTTTGCCACACAGGGTGGTGAGGTCACCAAGTGACCTTGGACCTCTCCTCCTAAGTGTCGGGGAGCTCGAGGATGCAGGCTTCGAGTCAGTCATTGACCTCTTGCCGCGCAGGGCGGCGAGGTCATCGAGCGACCTTGGACCTCTCCTCCCATGTGTCTACGAGCTCGAGGGTGTAGGTTTTGCATGAGTAATTGGCCTCTCGCCGCATAGGGCAGCAAGGTTGTGAAGCGACCTTGGACCACTTCTCCTGAGTGTTGGTGAGCTAGAGGATGCAGGCTTCGAGTGAGTCATTGGCCTCTCGCCGCACAGGGCAGCGAGATCGTCGAGCAACCTTGGACCTCTCCTCCCGAGTGTTTGCGAGCTCAAGGGTCTAGGTTTTGGGGAGTCATTGGCCTTTCACCACACAAGGTGGCGAGGTCATCAAGCAACCTTGGACCTCTCCTCCCGAGTGTTGGTGAGCTCCAGGATGCAGGCTTCGAGTGAGTTATTGTCCTCTCGCCGTGCAGGGTGATGAGGTCATCAAGCAACCTTGGACCTCTCCTCCTGTGTGTCTGTGAGCTCGAGGGTGTAGGTTTCGGGTGAGTCATTGGCCTCTTGCCATACAAGGCAGTGAGGTCATCAAGTGACCTTGGACCTCTCTTCCCGAGTGTTAGTGAGCTCGAGGATGCAAGCTTTGAGTAAGTCATTGGCCTCTTTCCGCATAGGGTGGCGAGGTCATCGAGCAACCTTGGACCTCTCCTCCTGAGTGTCTGTGAGCTCGAGGGTGTAGGTTTCAGGTGAGTCATTGGCCTCTTGCCGCACAGGGCGATGAGGTCATCACGCGACCTTGGACCTCTCCTCTCGAGTGTTGGTGAGGTCGAGGATGCAGGCTTCAAGTGATTCATTGGCCCCTCGCAACGCAGGGCATCGAGGTCATCGAGCGACCTTAGAACTCTCCTCGCGAGTGTCTACGAGCTCGAGGGTGTAGGTTTTGGGTGAGTCATTGACCTTTTTCCAGATAGGGCGATGAGGTCATCAAGCGACCTTGGACCTCTCCTCCTGAGTGTCGGTGAGCTCGAGGATGTAGGCTTCGAGTTAGTCATTGTCCTCTTGTCGCACAGGGCAGTGAGGTCATCGAGCGACCTTGGACCTCTCCTCCCATGTGTTTGCAAGCTCGAGGGTGTATGTTTCAGGTGAGTCATTGGCCTCCTGCCGCACAGGGCGGCGAGGTTGTGAAGCGACCGTGGACCACTTCTCCTGAGTGTTGGTGAGCTGGAGGATGCAGGATTTGAGTGAGTCATTGGCCTCTCGCTGCACAGGGCGGTGAGATCGTCGAGCAACCTTGGACCTCTCCTCCTGAGTGTCTGCGAGCTCAAGGGTGTAGGTTTCGGGGAGTCATTGGCCTTTCACCACATAGGGCGGCGAGGTAGTCAAGCAACCTTGGACCTCTCCTCCCAAGTGTTGCTGAGCTCTAGGATGTAGGCTTTGAGTGAGTTATTGTCCTCTCTTTGTGCAGGGCGACGAGGTCATCGAGCGACCTTGGACCTCTCCTCCTGTGTGTCTATGAGCTTGAGGGTGTAGGTTTCAGGTGAGTCATTGGCCTCTTGCCGTACAGGGCAGTGAGGTCATCAAGCGACCTTGGACCTCTCTTCCTGAGTGTTAGCGAGCTTGAGGATGCATGCTTTGGCCACTTGCTGCATAGGGTGGCGAGGTCATCGAACAACCTTGGACCTCTCCTCCCGAGTGTCTGTGAGCTTGAGGGTGTAGGTTTTAGGTGAGTCATTGGCCTCTTGCTGCACAGGGCGGCGAGGTCATCAAGCGACCTTGGACCTCTCCTCTTAGGTGTTGGTGAGCTCGAGGATGCAGGCTTCGAGTGATTCATTTTCCCCTCGCAATGCAAGGCAGCGAGGTCATCAAGCGACCTTGGACCTCTCCTCCCAAGTGTCTTTGAGGCGAGGGTGTAGGTTTTGGTTGAGTCATTGCCCTCTCGCCTCACAGGGTGGCGAGGTCATCAAGCGACCTTGGACCTCTCCTCCCGAGTGTTGGTGAGCTCGAGGATGCAGGCTTCGAGTGAGTCATTGGCCTCTCGCTGCGTAGGGCGGCAAGGTCATCAAGCGAGCTTGGACCTCTCCTAAGTATCTATGAGCTCCAGCATTGCTTCATGAGGAAGGCACTACTGTGCGATTTTTAGCCGCCCATGGCAACAATCCCTCCTGAGCAGGTTGCTGGTCCTCATAGGTGTACCAGGCTACTTTCAAGTCATGGTTTCAGGACATGGGAGGAGATGGCCATGGCCTGGTCGTGGCTATCAGGATTGCTCAGACCCAGCTTTTGGCCTCCTTCTACTATCCTTCCTGACCCTGAGGTTTCATACTACCATGTTGCAAGTAGGTTTTAGTTTTAGCCCCATGCGGGGAGAGGCTTGTCCACCATAACCACATGGTCGGAGTGGTGCGCCTCATCGGGGTCAATGGGTAATTCAAGTGGGACCCGATATCCTCCCCAATCGATGTGGAGTTTGGCTGTGCCTCATCGAGAGACATCCCATAAATCATCGGCCGTCAAGCCCGTTGGTCCTCGACCGCCTCCACAGCGGTCAAAGGACAAGATGCCTCCCCCCAAAGGGGATCAACCCGGGTGACTTCAAAGCGAATGACTCAAACATAGGGTGAGATGGTCATGTGGCGCCAGACCACCGATAAGAGCCATAGGGGCCCATCTCATCATGCCTCTATCCCTTTGTGGCCTCGAGCCCATGTAAGAACTGGCCTAAGAGCAAATTTCCTAAGTGTGACTCAGGGTCGCATCCGCGGCGGGTCGCTCTTATGCTCAGATTCAGGGGCATGTGGCCTCCTCGATCATGTTGCATTGATGGCGCCCATTCGCAAGCAGCGAGGAATCTTCTGAATGAAGGCGCATAAACCGAAACGATATGAAAAAAATGAAAACACGCATGGCGTACCTGGCTTAGATTATCTCGTGGGAGGCTGCTGCTCCGCCTTCTGCCCGATCGCCATCCTAGCTCTGTGGGATTATCAAAGTGGTTTGTAATGGTCATGGGCCTAGTTTGCTTTTCGAGGTTATCATTGTGGCTATAATTCTGCTAGGGTGATGCGCTGTGGGAGGTATCATTCTTCCGTCCTCCGCATTGCCTTCTTTTCCTTCTTGCTCGCACACTTGTAGTTGTTCCTTTTGATGATGGATCATGAGAAGTGCCTTCGCGAGGATTCACCCGAGGTCAATGGGGCGCCGTCGCTCCTTCTATGTTCCCTGCAAGAACAAGGGTAGGTGATTTTGTGTTGCTCTTTGGATTTGACTGTGGTTGTCGTTAATTGTGGATGTGTTCAGGATCATTTCTTTAGCAATCACGTCAGAGATCGGAGGTCCTTCTGGCACCACCCGTCCCCAGCCCATTCTGGCTTCAGAGCTGGCGAGCCCCCATCCCCTATCCCATACCATTGTGCAGTAAGGGATATGGAGCTTCGTGCTTGAAAGGGATGAGGCTCACCGGTTGCACTCAAGCTCTATCCGCGAGGTGGTGCAGCTGAAGGATCGCATGGAGTATCTCCAGGCGGCTCTCCAAGTGGTAGAGGAAGAGGTCACCGAGGCGTGGGCACTGGCTACCACCGCACGGGTGCGAGCGTACGGTGAGTTCTTATTATCACAAGTTCCTATTCACTAGGTTTTTGTTCTTAGGTTTTCACTTGACTCTCTAGATTGCAGTGCTAGAGGAGCAGCTCATGACGTCCTGCCATGAGGTTGAGGGGGCTCATCCCCAGGAATGTCCCTTAGGCGAGAATCACCACTAGGTCACGGCCCTTGGAGCTCGATGGGGGGTTGGTTTTGATGGGTGACTTGGTTGCCGCTATGGAAGCCGCTGCGGCGATCGTGAAGACAAGGGGTAGTCTTCACGGATGTAGCTAGGTTTTCTAAGTGGCACCAGGTGTTCTTGGTTCGCCCGTGTGCTTCACCGACGGACGATGTTGTAATACCCAAACTATCTATGCATGTGATTTATCGATGGTTTTTACTTCTTGTTCGCTCCTACTGTCGCCTCGCCCTTGTTGTTTTTACATTCCTTTTGTCTTAGCTCGACGTAAGTGGGTCTACGATCTCTACTTACGGATGGCTACTCATAGCGTGCAGACTCTGGTTAGGGTTTGCGTGGCATAGGTGATGAAAGTGTGCGCTGGCAGGGGCCTCACGTAAGCTCCCCCCGTGGGCCGTGATATTTGGCCTCTCGTGAGAAGTGAGTTAGGACGTATTGAAGATGGAATGCCTTCAAGACAAAATGCGTGGGTTCTGTGTCCTTAAGTTTATTCAACGCTTCATTTTAGCTAGTCAGGTTCGTTATTGCATCTATGCATGTATATGAATGTGATCAAATAACAAACAAAGGGACAAGATTGATATCACCGATGCTTGTTCAGGGAGTGGACGCTTGCCATGTTGCTGCTGCTCATGCTGAGGTGAACTCCCAAGCGCTTGCTTGTAGTAGGGTTGTCATGGTTCTTGGGCTTTGGGCTAGTGATGGCACTTCTTTGTCGCTCGAAGGGGTCGTAGCTGGTGTGGGTCGTCCTCCTGGACTTTCGGGGGCTGGCCCTTGCTGGTTCGACACCCTCGGTGGGTCCACAAGCCATCGGGGATGGCTTCCTTGTGTCTATCTTGCCATAGTTTCTGGTCGGGAGGGCCCGCATGCTTCGATGCTTGAGCCTTCATTATGCCTTTGCTTCTGAACATGGTTGCTGCTCTCTACGAGGAGCTAGCGCATACTATCGCCGTGAAAATAGGTTCTGAGGGCAGCGTGGTTAGGTCCGCTCGGCATGGCGCGTGGTGCGTTTAGGGAGCCCACTTCCTCGAATGTACGTGCCTCCGAGTGGCAGCTGGTAGTTCACTGTGATGTACCGGGCGACATGTCTATTATGCGGGACCAAGCCTTGGTTCTAGACTTGGCCATGCGAGGCATGGCGTCGGGCAGCCACCAAGTCATTTGTGATGATGCCACATGGTGGCAGGTGATTTTGTAGTTCATGCGTGCCCTGACACACCGTGCTTTGCTAGTTGTAGAGACACTGCTAGGGGCGTGGTTCTGCCGCCGGACTCAGGCTTCCCACGTAGTGGCCTAGACGGGGTAGAAGCCAGCGATGGACGCTAACCCATTAGTATGGATAACCTCGTGGTTCCCGAAAAGGATGTGGCCAGTTGAGGCCATTCCCTGGGTGAGTCTGCCATGAGTCATGGACCTCCGGCTTCCCGGGTGGAAGACGTGGCCATGACCCATGTCAAGAGAGGGTATTGGCCCCCCTTCATAGGTGAACTCTGGGATGCTGCCACTAGGGGTAGTTCTGAGAGTGTGTCCGCCACGAACCATGGGAACCAGTTCTCCAGGGTAGAGGTTTAGGATGCGGCTGAAGGTAGACACGGGCGCTAACCCTTCGGCACCGATGAACTCATATTTTTTGTGGAGGATGTGGCCACCGTGGCACATTCCATGAGCGAGCCCACCGACGGTGCGAGGAGCCATCGCTTCCTTCTCAACAATCGAGAGTGCGCGACTATCCCCTACCTGGCATGCCAACTGTCAGTGTTTTGCAAACCAGACTAGTAAATTTATACGATTGCCGCACTGCTCTAGGAAGATGATGGTGGCATCCAAAAGACATGAGGATATATATGGGTTCAGGCCAGAGCCCTATGTCCAATCTCAAAGATGATTTGTGTTCATGTTCCTCGCTTGAATGCTCTGAAGTTCTTATAATGGGAGGTGCAAGAATGATGGAAGAGGTTGGAGAGCTAGATCTAGGAGATGGACTACCTGAAGGGAAGCACTAGGAGCCCTACTACGATGGAGAATGAGCAAAATGGTAGAGGATCAGAATGTGTCCAAATCGGTGCCCTGGCTGCCCTTATATAGAGTTCGGGGCCACAACGTGAACAAAGAAGGAGGTTCTCTCAACCAAATAGTCATGAGCCTAAGGGAGGTGTAACACCCTAGTGTTAAGCATACATTTGGCACTTGCATTTCATGAGCACAAGCATCATCCAAGCATTCATGAGCATCGGCATATGAAGTTTCATTTCATTCACCTTCTCTTTATCACATGTAATGTGAATAACATACATGTATATGCTTGTGATCATGTGTGACCAATGTGAGAAATAGTTGTGAGGTCACCAAAACACCTTAGACACATCTAGGATGGTAAATGGAACAATGTTTGAATTCATGATATGGGCCAATTTGCTTCTAAGTCCTAGTTTACTCTAAACTTCCATTTTCATGTTATAATTCTTTGTTGGAAGATGGATTCAATCTGTTGCATCCTATTGTATTGCACAACATCACTGTCAGTTGTTCGCTTGAGAGCAAGATCATTGAACTTCAGAAAACTGATGTGGGTGTGTTTCATATCAAGAGAAAGAGGAAAGAACAAGAGGCTAAGAATTTTAGGCTAGATAAGAGGGGTGTGCTATGGTTTAAAGATCGACTTGTAGTACTAAAAGATAAAGAACTTAGAACCCAAATCTTAGATGAAGCTCAATCTTCCAAATTGTCTATTCATCTGGGTAGTAGTAAGATGTACCAACACCTAAAGACCCATTTTTGGTGGATAAAGATGAAGAAAGAAATTGCAGCCTATGTTGCTAGGTGTGATACTTGTTGCCGAGTCAAGGCCGTTCATTTGAAACCTGCTGGACTACTTCAACCTTTGTCTGTTCTAGGTTAGAAGTGGGAAGAAATCAGCATGGATTTTATTGTTGGGCTCCCACCCACTCAAAAGAATTTTGATTCCATATGGGTAATTGTGGACTGTCTGACAAAGTCTGCACATTTCATTCCAGTCAGAATAGATTACCGACCACATCAATATGTAGAGGTGTATATCGCTCAAATAGTACGCTTACATGGTGTGCCTAGGACCATCATGTCTAATAGAGGGTCACAGTTTGTTAATCATTTTTGGGAGCACTTGCACAAGCAGTTAGATACCAATCTGGTTCAAAGTTCAACATATCGCCCTCAGACCTCCGGACAGACTGAGCGAGTAAAGCAAATCCTAAAAGACCTGTTGAGAGCATGTGTGATCTCTTCCCAGGGTTCAAGGGAAAAATGGCTACCTTTAGCCAAGTTTTCCTACAACAACAATTATCAAGCAAGCATCAAGATGGCTCCTTTTCAGGCCTTGTACAGTCGAAAATGTAGAACTCCTTTGAATTGGGTTGAGCCCAGAGAAAGGAGATACTATGGCATTGATTTTGTCACAGAAGCTAAAGAAGGCAAAAGAGCTATGCCGACAAGAGAAGAAGGCCTATCAAATTTGAGGTGAGTGACTACGTATACCTCAAAGTATCACCCACGAAAAAGATGCAACGGTTTGGTGTGAAAAGGAAACTAGCACCTAGATATGTAGGCCCATAAAAGATCATCGAGTGAAGTGGAAGGGTAGCTTAAAAGCTCCAGTTACCTCTAGAGATGTGAGCCATATTCAAAGTCTTTCATGTTTCTCAACTTAAAAAGTGCCTTCGCATACCTGATGAAGCCATTGAACCCGCTAATATTAAGCTCCAATCAAATTTGACTTGTGAAGAAAAACACATCCAAGGGTTGGAAGAAATGGAAAGAGTGACCCGGAGCAAGGTCATCAAGTTCTACAAAGTGGTGTGGAATAGCCACAACGAACAAGATGTCGTGTGGGAACGAGAGGACTATCTACGTGACGTCTATCCCGCTTTTTACGGAAAACGGTAGGTCTTTCAAATCTCGAGGCGAGATTTCTATAAAGGGGGAGGGGATTTAACACCCTATTGTTAAGCATACATTTGGCACTTGCAGTTCATGAGCACAAGCATCATCCAAGCATTCATGAGCATGAGCATGTGAAGTTTCATTTCATTCACCTTCTCTTTATCACAAGTTATGTGAATAATATACATGTATCTGGTTGTGATCTTGTGTGACCAATGTGAGAAATAGTTGTGAGGTCACAAAAACACCTTAGACACATTTAGGATGGTAAATGGAACAATGTTTGTATTCATAATATGGGCCAATTGTGCTTCTAAGTCCTAGTTTACTCAAAACTTCCATTTTCATGTTACTACTTTGACTAAAGTTGAACTATAGCATAGATTGTTTGCATGGCAGTGCACCCTTAATAAAAGTAGCAGTTCTTGACATGGGTAACAAGCTTTCTTTTAGGACCATGAGCTAATTCAGTGCCTAACACAATCAAAAATAGCTCCAAAGTAGCAATGTAATGTTGTTTCTAAAGCAAAGTTGGACAGTACATGTAGCTCTACATTTCCTATTAAGAGGTTTTTCACCAACTCGAGCTTGTTTGGGAGTTACAAGTGCTTGAAGTTGCTCCGTCAGTCGGCCATCGCCAGCCTAAAACCAAGCTATAGCAGCACAGCAATGGCCGACCAGCACTAGGCCACGCGCGCCACATGCTAGCCTTACGCTGGCGTCGGCCTGGTCGGTCAGGCCAGCAGGGGGAGAAAAGGGAGGTGAAGCCACTGCACTTGCTCATTCTCACTCTATCGCTCTGCTCTCTCCCTCTCGCTAGCTCACCGAGTAGAGCTGAGCTCGCCGTCGCCGCCGCACACCTCCGCCGCGCTTGCATGCCACAGACGCAACACCACTGTCAAATCCATCACGCCCATAGATCCGCCATGCACGTGGCCGGAGCTCACCGCCAGGCCATAGTAGCTCGATCTACACCGTAGAGCTCCGCTAGGGTTAGTAGAAGCTATAGCCACGCTTACCTGACCATGCCATCACCAGAGACGGTGGGTCCGTGCCGCGCATCGCCGTCGAGCCGCCATGCTCGTCGGCGAGGTTGCGCCGGTGAACCGCCAAGCTGACCATGGGTACCATTCGACGCAGGGTGTCATGGGGAGCACGACGGAGAAGACCTCATCGTCGGTGACCTCACCGATGGTGAGTTCTTGCCTGTCAAAGGCCTCTGCGCTGGTCTCGCTAATGGGTGGGACCCGCTGACCGTGGGGCCTAGCTGTCAGTCAGAGTTGAAATGATTTTCTTGATTTATTTTCACATATTTGAATGCAAACTTCAAAAATGGATATCTTGAGATAGGTTGTCCAATTTGGGTGAACCCAATTTTGTTGGATTCATCTTGTAGTGTAGTATTTGATAAAAATATGAAATATACTATTTGGGGTATTTTTCTGGGGGAATTAAATTGAGCAAGATAAGTGCCTATAAATTTGTTTCCATCTTGTAAAATGCATATCTTCAGCTAGGGAAGTGCAAAAATTGTGATTCTAATTTTACTGGTCTTGTGTTGACATGCTCTAGCTAGAAAAAATTCTAAACTTATAGTAGGCATAATTGGAATATGGTTTTTCTATTTAATCTTAATTAATTGCTAGTTTCTAGTGAAAATAAATGAGGTAAAAATACATAACATATGATCAAGCAAATTTTTACACAGTGTTCTTATGCTAGGATGGTAGTAAGAAAAATATGAAATATGTTGTTTGGCACCTTTCACTAGGCTAAACTAATTTTTGCTAAAATAAGCCTAGGCAACTTGTCATTTTTGTAGAAGTATCTATTCATATCCAAATGGCATGAAATTTGTGTAGTAGACTGTTGGGGTCATATGTACGCTACTGTCGTTTTCTCAGAATTTATTGAGCATTGGAAATATTTATCCTTTAAATCACCTTATTATATAAGGAAATTAATAAATGAATATAAATAAATTAGTTGGGCTTAACCATGATGTTTTCTGTGGTGCTTGTGATGCATATGATCTATTGGGAAGAGTAGTTGTGATTAGAAGTAATTAGTTATAGGCAGCTAGATACTTATTACCTTATAATTCAACTAGATGGCTGCATGAGTAGTTCCTGTTGAGGTGACAATTTCATGATGATAATGACCTTTTTAGTGGAACTTGATAATAACAAAGTTGTAGATAACTTACTTATCTACATTATGCTAAATTTTCATAGCTGTAGGCCTAATGGTTTGAGAGTTTTAGATTATTGAAGTTGCTGTCAGTTTTTGCTTATTCTCTGAACGGATCTAGACAGCATTGAGAAACTGATTTGTTTGACCTTGTTAACTGTTGAATTATCTAGAGATGATTATAAGGAAATTGTAGACAATCTCACAAAATTTCCAGAAAGTCTTGTGCCATGTTTGTTGGATGTATAAAACTTTAGTTATAGCAAAAAAAGTAGCTGCTATCTGCAGTCCAGAAAATGACTAAATCAAGTTGTAGTTGTTGCCTTGTGTGATGCTAGTGTAGATGCTTAGGCTAATTAAGATTAGTTGTTAGTTGCAGGTTCTAAGCCTCTCACTGATGATGAACAACTATATCTTAGGTTGCTAGAACTTGGTGAGTGTATGTTCTTATACTAGAGAAGAGATATGCACCTACTCAGTAAACGAAAATTTATCTTGTTATCACTTTAATACATTGCTGTTAAGGACACTTATGAGTATGCATTTTATCATATAATATCATCCATGTCATTATCTATGCATCCATGAGATCTTATTTCATGCTCATACATATAGGATCGCCCGAAGGAGTAACCCTACTAGAATTCAAAGAAGAGGCGGAGGACAATCAAGAGACACCCCAACCCGCAGCTCTCGAAGGAGTGGAGCCAGCCACTGATGAACTTCTGGAGTGCCCTAACAACCGACCCACTTCTTTCGTGAAAGGCAAGCCCTGGAACATTATAAGCCTCCTATGTTTTATAAAATATCACTTGAGTCCTTTATGTTTTATGCATTAGGTTATAAGGGTTGATTTGGCAACACTTGATGCATAGAACTACCTTGTCCAGATATATATACCTTTAACACTGTGTAGGTCTAGGATCGAACATATGCTTAGCAATGCTTAGACCAGTAGAAGTCGAGTGATTTCCTATCACCTGCGAGATATAGGTGGATACCGGAGCATGGTTGGCTATATTTTCTATCGTGGAAAAGAACCATTGGATAATGTAACTAGAGGTCGGACAGAGTCTATGTGTAGGTTGACTCATGTGATTCTGTCTGTGCCAATTAAGGACCGCATCATTGGAGGCCCTATTGTCATTTTGAACGCATGCCTCTCACTTAGCTAGCCAGATAACTCGTTCCGACCATGAAGCCGAGTAGCTCAAGTCAAGCCGGGCCTCGTTCTATCAAAGTACGCACACTATAGGTAGTAAGGATGTGCGGGGAGCCAGTGTGAGGCCAAGCACAGGTTAGAGTCCTGGTCGACCTGGCATCTAGTAGTGTCCCTGAGGGTGCGGCGCTGCTCCAACCCACGAATTGGACCTGAGTTGTAGCATAGGTGACCTAAGGTGACCGTTGATTTGGTCTGCCTAGGTTTGTGTTAGGAATAAATTCCCAGCTAGTTGAAATCGATTCGAATCGCCGTCTCTCCCGGATATTGAGAACTTGACAGAGCTTCCTTCCTCATAGTAATTGATGGAATGTGATGGTTATAAGGAATATGAAAATGCTACACCAGATATGGTTACTATTGTGATGACTTAATTGTACACAACATGTTTGGCACAGGTTAGTTGCTAATCTAGAGATGAATAGCTATAATTAACTTGATGTCTGAATTATAAAATGTATAGCAGCATTAGTGGCTTTTATGCGAAATGTTGTCAAGCTAGCTCCACTTATAAAGCCTTGCGTGATCCTTGGAGTCACTTTATTTTTGGTTTATGACAGGTAAGTCTAGCTGAGTACCTTCTTATACCTAGGGTTTTATTTCCCACTTGTTGCAGATAATACCATGTATCACAGCTACTGTAAGAATTGCTTATGTCCCACTATGGATGAGGAGTAGGCCCCGGGCATGGCGCTTCTACTTATATATCTTATCTATGATGCTTTTTGTGGGTGGTGATCACGAACTGACTTGTATTAAACAATAGTGTGAGATGTTGGTTTTAAAACTACTTTGCTTCCGCTACTACCACTTTATTTGGTACTTGGGTTCTAATAACTGTAATCACACTCTAATGTATGGCAACATATTTGTGAACCTTATGTAACATGTGGCATGTATGTTGAATCATGTATGATCTTGGTTGTATGTTGGCGATGAATCAAGACCCTTCGTGGTACTCGATGGACTACCGGGTTTATATGGGCTCAAGTATGATAGTGCGACCGCTTGCGGGCTACCATTATACTTATGCTCTTATAAATTGGACAGTTCTATTATAGGAGGTCATAGGTAACTTGGCTTGCATGCTATGCTGTCTTGTGGTGCATGTCTGGGCATGGTTGTTGTCATGGTCCTGTGGCCACATTACGGCATGGTGTGACGCAGTGCTACTATACCGCTGTGGTGGCACTGTAGGCACGGTGGTTGTTTGCTAGCCGTCCTATCTGATGTAGTCCCCACTGTGGTCTTCGTCATTGCCTCCTAGTTTCCTAGGGCATCGAATAGGAGTTGGTAGCCGCCTCTAGGTCGTCGATTGCCTGGTTGGCTTGTGGAGCTGAGGGCCATGACCCCGATCATTGGGGTCATGGCGCCCACCAGTCTGGTTGGCCTCTAAGTCAAGGCCCTCATTGTGGATCCCATCCCGTAGTGGGTAGGATCGTACATGCATCTTATTGGGGCCATATTTGGATGGTAGTCATAGTTCTAGCCATCACCGCCTTGGGCGGTGTTGTCTTGTCTGGATTGCGTGATGTAGGGGTGGCGCCTGATCGGACCAAGGCTATTGTCCCCTCGATCCTTGCGGGGTCAATGCAGCGTGCCAGCTGTTGTCAGAGTGGGCGTGCCTAGATATGTTCGACCTCACCCCTTCCTCTCAGGGCTAGGGATGGGAGAGAGGTCGTGCGCCTATCAAGTGCCATGTGGCTAAGGTAGGAGGAAGGGGTCATGGTTGACCCCGGCCTTAGCATTCGGTCTGGTTTGCTCGGCTTGGCTGGGCCTCGGTCGTTCGGGTCTTCGCTAGTTGATGCTTTGCGGGTCGCTTGGCCTGCTATTTAATCGGTGCCTTGAGACACCCTAGGGTTATAACCCTGACATCTTTCAAATTTCACAACTTAGCAACTTGGAGTTTTGGAAGTTTTTCTCAAGAAGAAAACATAGTTCACTTTATACTCCTCAAATGGCACTCTCAAATCACTCAATGGTGTATAAATCCATACCAAGGCATAGCAATGTTTTGCCTCCTTTTGTTTTCTTCTACTTCTAAAAAGGTTTATGTGGAGTTTTAGGTAGGGATAAACAAAATAGCATACTTGTATTGCATATGTTATAAAGTCAAATCGAGGATCCAAGGAGAGAAGTGCCATATTCTTAGATCAAGATCTTCATGTGTGTGAAAAAAGGTAAACTAAAATTATACTCCCTTGGTAGATATGATCTCTCTCTAAAACTTATTTTTTTGAAACATGGCTATCTTTCTTCCTTCTTTTTTTCAAAACATGAGCCTTCATGTGCTCATCATTTTTTTCTTTTGTACTTGGCCCTTCATGTGTCCATATTTTTTTCTTTATAAACTTTTTGCATAGCCTATGTCTCTTCTTCTAAACCACATATTTAGAGAGATCACTATCTTTTAGAACATGGAGTATTTACCAAACAAACATTTTTTCTTTTGTCTACTCCCAGTGTAGGAGCATAGTTTTTTGTGAATCTAAATGGGAGCATGTTTTTGCATACTCCCAGTGTAGGAGCAGCAAGTATATGTGGTTGTATGTGATCTTGATCTTGGGAGCATGATAAATCTTTCAACAAGGGTCAACAAGGCTTGACCAAACTCAACACAATAACAAGCAACATATGTGGAAGGCTTGAAACTTGCAAGATGTCATATTTGGCTTTGGTAGGAATTGCTCACCAAATGAGGAGTATGTGATACTATGCTTTTATAACATTTTTATCAAAATAGATTCTCCATGTACTTTGAATAAAAACGGTAGGATTTCTAAGTCAGAACTGTATCACACCTCACAATAACTTAGTCAACATGATTGTCCTATAGGAATATTTTCCCACAAGCATAAGTGTATGTATATGGAACAAACTTTATGCAGGCTTCTATCTTAGAGATGTTATGAACATGTCACTTTTGGAATTCCGAACGAAGTGTGGTTTAAAAATTTGCATGGAGGTGGAGTGACATTTGTTTTGTATTTTTAAATTTGTTTAGTTTTAATCTTTATGCAAATATAGGAAGAGAGGATGCACAAACTGAGTTGAATGCTTGTGTGGATCATCTCCCCCACACTTATTCTTGTACCTGCTTTTATTTAAATAAAAGTGGAAACAAACAAGGGCTCTACCGGTATGAACTCCGGAGAGCCTAAATCATTTTATTATATATATTTTCATTTATTTATTTGTTCACCAACTTTATTTATTATATATATATTTTTGAAAAACTCATACAAGGTTGAGGTGAAATTGTAATGAATTCCTGGTCTTGGTTTATCTCCATCATGGATTACTTCTATTGTTTATGAAAAGTAATTACTCCAAGTTCATTAATCAAAATTAAACACCATGTCTAAATTTGATTAAAGAAGGTTATTTTAACCTAAGCACCATGCTTAATTTAAAAAGCCTATGGATGTATGGAATTCGAATACACCCAAACCAGAGCATATGTCATAAATAAGGGAAGTATGAATTTGTAAGATCAAGTTATTTGCATATGGAGATAAAACATGAGTAAACGAGTCGGTGAACTTTTATTTACCTTTGCATACTTGAGTCTTCTTACCAGCCGCACATGTGTATAGAGGTTTTGAGGTTGATGTTGCGGCGGCTTTATCATATGTGGTCCTTCTCAGGCGATCAACAAAGCCAGGCCATACACACAAATAGTGTGTATGGACCATGGGCCTTGGTGGTAGCAAAGGTCTAGAGGCGAATCTCTCTTTTTTTCTTCTTTTTTTCTCTTCTTTCTTTTTTTATATTTATATTTTTTCCCAGGATGGCCTTTGGTGGTAGCAAAGGTCTAGACATCATCATTCATCATTTTTTACCAGGATGGCCTTTGGTGTGTATGGAACTTGAAACTCTCAGCATCCTCCCACACACTTGGACTTTTATGTAAAAGTCAAGTGTGCAATGTCGGGGGTATCCCTTTGAGTGTGTTCCATCACCAAAGATCATTAGAGTGTATAGTTGATGTAGCTCCTATGTTCTCGAGTATCGTATTTCCCTTGTTTTTCTTGTTCTTAACCTGAAAGGGTTAGCAACCAAGAATACCCGAAGGTGCATACTAACTTGAAAACATGTTCTTTATTGACGATAATTTTTTTTATGATAATCCAGGGTATGTCCCGGTAGTGCTTCATTTATGGTCTTAAGCTCGACCACAGGAACTCAATCCTGCAGCTAACAATGGTGGTATAGTTCCTAGCTTTACCACCAAACATTTAGCAATAATGTTCAAAGCTGCAAGGTTAGTACCACAATGCAACTATGGGATTTGCAATATTTGTGATAAACAAAAGCATCCACAATCGTCCTCTTTGAAAGCATCTAGGCCCCTAGTTTGGTTTTGGTGATCAATGACAATATGAGATTACTATGACTAACGTGTGTTTTGTAGAGGCAACTAAGTTAGGTCATCGTAATGGCAATTGATTGGGCAATCATGGTTGTCATGCCCCTACGATGGAAATCATTTCGATTTTCAAAGGATGGATGACAAGGTTAAGGATGGATTAGTTCTAAGTGTCGTTTGGTGTTGAAGAGACACTTAGAGTAGTTTAGGACTTTGTTTTTCCTTTGGCCATACTATTAAGGGGGGTATGGACTAGTAGCTTGACCAAGGTGAGTCTAGTGGGTTAGGTGTGGTGCACACTTGTCAAATCTAGCACTAGGTAGCTCAGGACTAGCCCAAAGATAAATTGGAGTGAACTTCATTCACATATGATTTTGAGTTGGAAATGAATGGAGGGTCAAATGTTGATCAGATGCTGGTTTGGTTGTGATCGGACGCTGGCAGTAGGGTCCGATCAGTTCTTTTGATCAAGGAGAAGTCGTCTGGTTGCGATCGGACGCTGAGTGAAAAGTGACCAAACGTTGGGTGCTAGAGTACGGTCAACTCCAATAAGGTTCCAGAAAGGGAGAATTCTAATCAGACGCGTCCGGTCAGTGCTGACCAGACGCTGGTCAGGTTCTGGTTACTGACCGGACGTTGAACAGCAAAGTGACTAGACTCTGGGCGCCAGCATCCGGTCAACATCAGTAAGGGTCCAGAGAGCAGTTTTCGAGACCGGACGCATCCGATCAGTGCTGACCGGACGCAGGTTAGAGTCCGCTCACAACTTAACGGCTCTATGGCGGGGATAACTGACTAGAGCATTCGGTCACCTTGATCGGAGCGTCCGGTCACCCCGTAGAACGCTGACGCAACCTCCTAATGGTTCATTTTGAATGAGGGGGTATAAATACTTTCTCTATTCATCCAAGGGAGGTCTCTTGCCCATTTCAATAGCTGAGAAACATCCTTGAGAGTGCTTAGGAGAGCAAGAAACTAGTGAGGTGATTGAGATTTGAGAATCTAAGATTAAGGCCTCATTAGTGCAAGGAGAGTAGCAAGTGTGCATCCACCCTTCTCATTAGGCTTGTTGTGGTCAAGTGAGAGTTTGTGCTTATTACTCTTGGTGATCGCCATCACCTAGATGGCTTGGTGGTGATCGGGAGTTCAGTGATCATCCGGCGGAGCTTGTGGATGACCTAACTCAAGTTGTGAGCGGTTGTGGGTGATTCATTGCGATAGAGTGTCGAAGAATCAACTCGTAGAGAGCACTTGATCCTTGCGTGGATCAAGGGGGGCTACACCCTTGCGCGGGTGCTCCAACGAGGACTAGTGGGGAGTGGCGATTCTTCTCCTCTCTTTACTTTAAGCATTTATATTTGAGCAATTCAATTCTTGCCTTTACATTCTTAGAATTGCCATGCTAGTGTAGGATTGGAACTTAGGTTGCAAAACTTTTATGTGGTAGAACATTAGAAACACATTCTAGGCACAAGGGGTGAAGTGGGCTAAGTGTAGGGTTTAATTATTGCAAAGAATTTTAGAATTAGCCCAATTCACCGACCTCTTGGGCATCTTGATCCTTTCAATTGGTATCAGAGCCTCATGCTCACGTATTTAGGCTTAACCTCCTAGAGAAAGATGTCCTATGGGGATGGACCTCCTCCTATCTTTGAGGGAGACGATTTTCCTTATTGGAAAATCCACATGGAGGCATACTTATAAGCTCTAGATGTTGGAATTCTTAGAGCCGCCTCTCAAGGTTTCCCAAAACCTAGGGATCCCGCACATCTTCAAGGTGATGAGGTTAATTATGAGAAATAGAATGCAAAGGCTAGAAACACCATCTTTAGAGGCCTTTGCAAAGATGTATTTAACCATGTGCGGAACCACAAGGACGCCGATACACTATGGTCGGATATTTGTGCGCTCCATGAGGGAACAAAGAGTGAGCGTGAGGAATGCTATCATCTTGTCATGAAAAAGCTTAATTCATTAGAGATGCTTTCGAACGAAAGTGCTAATGAAATGTACTCACGCTTAATTGTTCTTATAGCGGAAGTCAATGGGCTTGGACTTACACAAATGCAACCATCCGATGTTGTAAGAAAGATCTTAAGTGTCCTCCCCATTGACAAATATGGGCATATCGTGACCGTGCTTCATCAAGGTGATCTTTCTACCGCTACACCAACTCAAATCTTGGGAAAGATCAACGCGCATGAGATGTACATGCACATCACACCACAAGATGGCTCTTCCTCTACCAAGAAGAAAGACAAAGACTTGGCATTCAAGGCTAGCCAAGAGAAGGGCAAAGCAAGAGTTGAATATGAGAGCTCAAGTGATGATGAAATTGATGATGCAAGTCTTGCTCTCATGGTGAGAAGAACCATCAAGATGCTAAAGAAGCTCAACAAGAACGGTATCAAGTTTGATGGTAAGAAAAAGAAGTTCTTCACTAGCAATAGAAGGAAGCCAATCTCCGAGATGGATTGCTATAATTGTGAAGAACTTGGTCATCTAGCTCATGAATGCCCCAAGCCAAAGAAAGACAAACACAAGAAGAAGTACAAGGGCAAGAAAGATGATTCAAGTGATGAAGATGAAGGTGAGAAGAAGAAAAATAAGCCATACAAGAAGAAGGATGGCAAGAAGAAGGATTTCAACAAGAAGAAAAATGGCAAGGCATACATCATCGGTGATTGGCTCACAGATATTGATTCATCAAGTTGCTCATCCGATGATGATAGTGAAAATGAGAAGGTGGCCGCTATTGTGATTGACTCTTCATCATCTTCACCGACACCACCGCCACCATCCTCTACACACCTATGCCTTATGGCTAAGGGTGAACAAAAGGTATCAAATGATGATGATAGTAGTGGTGATGAACATGCTAGCAATGATGATAGTGATAGTGATGATGATGAATTTGAATCACCTTCATATGATGATCTTATTAAATTGCTAAATCAATACACTAAGATCATTAGAAAGTCAAGAGCTGACAATAAAAAGCTAGAACTTAAGAATGACTCTCTTTTAGCTAAATGTGACATAGCAGAAAAGGCTAGTGATGAGCTTAGAGAAGCAAATGATGCTATGTCATCCAAACTCAAGGAGCTCAAATCTTCTAAGAATGAGCTTAAAGAAAAATATGATAAACTTGAGGGGATACATAATGAGCTCATCACTAGCTACAATATGCTAAAACAAGAGTATACCAACCTCAAGGTTAATCATGATAATCTTGTTATCTCCCATGAGTTTCTATCCAATGAGCCACATGATGCTACTAACCATGTTGTTAAGATTGATATAGCTACATCATGTGATGATTTGATCATTAAGAGCATTGAGCAAGGTTCTAGTAGCAAAGGCAAGCAAGTGGTTGAGTTCAACAACTATGTTGAGTATGTCAAGATCAACAATGAGAATGAGAAGCTTAAGAAAGATCTTGAAGAGCTATCAACCACCAACACTATTGTGATAGAGAACCTTGACCATGATAGTGATCTAATTCTTGAGAATGAGAAGCTCAAAGAAGAGAACAAGAGACTCAAGAAAGAGAAAAATCATGATGAGCTCAAAGAAGAGAACAAGAAGCTCAAGTTAGAAAAGAACATCTCAAGACTAGGTAGAGAAAATTCACAAAGGGTCAACATCTTCAAAGTGAGTTACTCATGAACACCATCATGAAGATGGATAGAAGTGGAATTGGATACTTGGCACATCAAGAGAAGAAAACTCAAGCACAACACCAACAATAACACAAGTCAAAGCCAAAGCCAAAGAGGTGTTTTGAGTGTGGACAAGAAGGTCACTTTGCCCATGAGTGTCAAACTCCTCCACCACAACCCTTGCCCAAGCATGCTAGACCTTTTGCTTTCAATGCTCATTACATGCTTAGAAAGGATTCTAGTGGTAAAATGGAAGTCATGTTCTTAGGACCTCCCAACAAGAATAGGCCTAAGAAAATTTGGGTTGCAAGTCACTTGTTGAGAAAGTCAAGGGCCCTCAACAAGTTTAGGTCCCTAAACAAGCTTGATCTCTTGTGTGTAGGTGAACTACAAGACCGGTGGAAATCATTGGGTAATTGATAGTGGTTGCACTCAACATATGACCGGTGATCCTCATATGTTCACCTCACTAGATGAAGAAGTTGATGGTCAAGAAAGAATTACATTTGGTGATAATTCAAAGGGCAAAGTCAAAGGATTGGGCAAAGTGGCAATATCAAATGATCATTCAATCTCAAATGTGCTATATGTTGTTTCATTGAGCTTCAACTTGCTATCCGTTGGTCAATTGTGTGATCTTGGCTTTCAATGCTTGTTTACCGAGAAGGAAGTGGTTGTATCTAAGAAAGATGATGATCAAGTTATATTCAAGGGATTTAGATACAACAACCTATATCTAGTGGATTTCACCTCTGAAGATGCTAACGTGAAGACATGCCTATTCACCAAAACATCACTTGGGTGGCTATGGCATAGAAGACTTGCTCATATTGGGATGGGCTCACTCAAGAAGCTTATGAAGAATGAATTGGTGAGAGGGTTGAAGGATGTGAAATTTGAGAAGGACAAGTTTTGTAGTGCATGTCAAGCCGGCAAACAAGTTGCAAACACTCATCCTACAAAAGCTTTCATGGACTTATTTGGACCAACAACTTCCAAGAGGTTGGGAGGAAATGTTTATTGTCTTGTGATTGTTGATGACTACTCTAGATATACAAGGGTGTTCTTCCTTCATGACAAGACCCAAGTTGCATCATGTTTCAAGAAGTTTGCCAAGAGAGCACAAAATGAGTTTGAAGTAAAGCTCAAGAAGATAAGAAGTAATGTGGAAAAGAGTTTGACAACACAAACATCGAAGCTTATTGTGATGAAGTTGGGATCAAGCATGAGGTCTCCGCAACATATACTCCTCAACAAAATGGTGTAGTTGAGAGAAAGAACCGAACACTTATCACTCTTGCAAGAACAATGCTTGATGAGTACAACACACCCGAAGCTCTATGGGCGGAAGCTATCAACACCGCATGTTATGCATCCAACCACCTATTCCTTCAAAAGTTTCTTGGCAAGACACCTTATGAGTTGCTCAATGGAAAGAAGCCAGACGTCTCATTCTTCTGGGTGTTTGGTTGCAAATGCTACATCTACAAGAAGCGGCAACACCTAGGGAAGTTTCAAAGACATTGTGATATTGGCTTTCTTGTTGGTTACTCATCAAAGTCCAAAGCATATAGAGTATTTAATCATGCCACCGGCTTGGTTGAAGAAACATATGATGTAGAATTTGATGAATCTAACGGCTCCCAAGGAGCACATGAGAATCTTGATGATGTAGGTGATGAACCATTGAGGGAGGCCATGAAGAACATTCTGGTTGGAGACATCAAGCCTAAAGATGATGTACAAGTGATTGATCCACCTTCTTCATCAAATGTGCCACAAGATGGTGATAAAGATGGGAGAGTAGAAAATGAAGATACTCATGTCTCTCATGATCAAATGGTGGCACAAGCACAAGATGTTGATGCTCCACAACCTCCCCCTCAAGTGGTTGATAGAAGAAATTCACCTCTACTACAAGCTCATCCACAAGATCTCATCATAGGGAGTCCTTCAAAGGGTGTAATGACTCGATCTAAAAAACTTGCTTCATTCATTGAACATCACTCTTTTGTCTCTTGTGTTGAACCTAAGAATGTAGAAGAAGCTCGTAATGAAGTTTGCCATGCATGAAGAGTTGAACAACTTCACTCGTAATGAAGTTTGGACTCTTGAAGAGTGACCACAAGGTGCAAGAGTCATTGGAACAAAGTGGGTGTTCCACAACAAGCAAGATGATGAAGGCGTTGTAGTGAGGAACAAGGCAAGACTAGTTGCAAAGGGGTTCTCTCAAGTTGAAGGATTGGATTTTGGAGAGACCTTTCCACTGGTTGCAAGACTTTAAGCCATTCGTATCCTCCTTGCATATGCATCGAATCATGAAATGAAGTTATATCAAATGGATGTTAAAAGTGCATTTTTAAATGGCTTTATAAATGAACTAGTCTATGTTGATCAACCTCCCGGGTTTAAAGACCCTAGATATCCTAATCATGTTTATAGGTTGTCCAAGGCGCTATATGGGCTTAAGCAAGCCCCAAGAGCTTGGTATGAGCGCCTTCGGGATTTCCTTATTGAGAAGGGCTTCACCATTGGGAAGGTCGACACCACACTATTCACCAAGAAGCTTGATGGAGAAATCTTCATTTGTCATGTATATGTTGATGATATCATCTTTGGATCATCAAATGAAGATTATTGCAAAGAGTTTGGTGAATTGATGTCGAAGGAGTTCGAGATGTCTATGATTGGAGAACTTACATTCTTTCTTGGTTTTCAAGTCAAGCAAAAGAGAGAAGGGATTTTCATCTCTCAAGAAAAGTATACCAAGGATCTTCTCAAAAGGTTCAATATTGATGAATGTAAGCCAATCAAGACACCAATGCCATCTAATGGACATCTCGACCTAGATGAGGGAGGTAAAATGGTTGATCAAACTATCTACCGCTCTATGATTGGTAGCTTGTTATATTTAACTGCATCTAGGCCTAACATCATGTTTAGTGTGTGTATGTGTGCTAGATTTCAAGCTAATCCTAAGGAAGCTCATTTGGTAGCCGTTAAAAGAATCTTTAGGTACCTTAAGCACACACCAAGCATTGGCCTTTGGTATCCCAAAGGAGCTAGATTTTAATTAGTTGGCTATTCCGATTCGGATTATGCTATTTGCAAAGTTGATAGGAAAAGCACATCAGGAGGGTGCCATTTGCTTGGTAGATCACTTGTGTCTTGGTCCTCCAAGAAGAAAAATAGTGTGGCTTTGTCCATCGCCGAAGCGGAATACATTGCTGTGGGTGCTTGTTGTGCACAAATACTTTACATGAAGCAAACTTTGCTAGACTATGGTGTAGTTCTAGAAAAGGTACCACTTTTGTGTGACAATGAGAGTGCGGTAAAGCTTGCTAATAATCCGGTTCAATATTCTTGCACTAAGCACATAGATATCCACCATCACTTTCTTAGAGATCATGTGGCTAAGAACGATATTTCACTAGAAGGTGTATGGACCGAGGATCAATTGGCGGATATCTTCACTAAACCGCTAGATGAGGCAACATTTTGTCAGTTGAGGAATGAGCTCAATGTGCTTGAGTTTAGTAACTTCACTAGAAAATGAGCTTGTGTTGTCCCTTGCATTGCATTGTAATATACAACATGTTTAATTCTTGGTAATGCATTTAGGGCTTGTCTAACATGGTTAAGATAACCGCCGAAAAGCGTGTGAAGAAGCTTAACCTTGGTTCAAACTTGATAAGCAACTAGAATTAATTTCAAGTATTGCATTGCATATGCATGTGTGTTGCTTTGTCGTTTCCTTTCAAATACCCTTTTATTGCTTATTTTTCTTAAAAAAAGTATAGCCTAAGGCAAAATACTTTGAAAATTTTGAGGGTTTGAGAGAGGTCACTCACATCAATCCTAATTGGTGTTTATTTGGGTCTTATTGAAGTTGGGACTTAATTGGGAACAGGCAGCACAAAGGAACATTGAAGATTTGCTAAAAAAGGGCAACCGGACGCTGCACCGGACTCTGGTTTCCAGCATCCGGTCAGTTCACAGGAGGTGAACAGAAGTGCAAAGGAGTGACCGGACGCTAAAATAGTGTTTTTCGTACATCCGGTCAGAAGGTGATCCTACGTCCGGTCAAGCGAAGAAGGTGCATACAGGATCCATCAAACTCTGGCTGCCTCCGGTCACGACCAACCGGACGTGTTCGGTCGTGACTTGAGGGGATTTGGACCTCTCTGTTGTCGACCGGACTCTGGGTGGCAACGTCCGATCGTTGCCACCGGAGCATCCGGTTAGTAGAAATCACGTGGATCCCGAACTCTTTCTCCTTTCCTTATTCATCACATTGGGGGCCACCATATAATTGTGCCATGGTTTGACCTAAGTCCGCATCCATCTCCGCGCCATGATTCCACCGACATTGCCTATGCCCTAGCCGCCACATCCGCACCCATGCCAACCTCACACACCTCCACCGCCGCAGAGTCACACCGCGTCACCACCACAGCCGCCGCACCCTCTCCGCGCCGTCTACCCATGTCGCTCCCGCGCCGCCGCACGCCCTCGCACCCGCGCTTGTCTTGCACGCCTCGCGTCATCGTGCCCTACGCCAGCACTGCCATCGCGCCAGCAACTACATGCCCGTGCCCCTAGTGCCGCCGTGCCAGCAACCACAGCCACACGCCCATGCCACTTTGCTCTCGCCGGTGCCCTAGTCCTTCACTGCCTTGCATCTTCTCGGTCGTCGAACCTCTTCGCGCCGAAACCCTAACCCAAGGTGATTCCCGGTGGTTCCCCGCGATTTGTTCCTCTGCTCTTCAGTTCACCGGTTCATCAGGTAGCAAGCCATCGCCTCTAATTTCGTATCTATTGCTTGCTTCTTAGGGGTTCGTATCTCTAGATGTATTTTGAAATTATTCATATATCCAATCTATTCCATCGTGCAGCAAGTCTGTGTTGTTGAGGTCACTTTGGCAGTTGTCAGATAACTCGGGGCCAAGCTCACGAGTACGGATCGAGGCCAAGCCTCGGAAGTGTCAGTTGGCAGTGGGTTCTTGTCAGTGGTAGTAGTTCTTTTTAGCTCCAGCAATGGCATGTGTCAAGAATGCTGGAGGTGGTCCAGGTGATGAGGATCTGAGGCCTCCGCCTCACTTGTCTGCTCAGGAGAAAGGAAAGGCCAAGAAGACCACAACAAAGAAGCAGAAGCTTGTCGATGTAGAGGCTGAGAGAGCAGCAGCAGTTGCAGCCGCCGTAGATTGTGCAAAGAGAGGAGGAGCTTGGAGTGGTGTTCGCATTGTAGATCAACTTTCTCTAGCTCAGAGGGCCACCGTCGAGCAGGTTGAGCATCGTCATGGTAGTCCAGCTAGGACTGTCATGCTTGAAGGACGGCAGATCACTTTAGATGAGAGTCATCCTTAGGGGGAGCCACAGTAGCAGGCACAGCCAGAAGAGCAGTCAGAGGGCACCCAGTAGACAGAGCAGACTCAGGAGGTTGAGCAGGTCGAGGAGACAGAGCAGGCACCTCAGCCATAGTTACGATGCTCTAGATATACTCGTGCTCAGGTGACACCGAGGCCAGAGACACAGCGAAGGGGTTCTCATCTGCCTCCCAGACCATAGGGTTCACCTCCAGTGACTCACCTTTATATGAGGGCAACCACAGCCAAGCAGGTGCAGCAGCTCAGGTTCGTGCAGTTCAAGGACTGGTTTCCGTCGAGGCGGGATTAGCGTGCTTCAGAGGGATTCTATACACCACTGCAGGAGGACTTCTATAATGCATATCTTAACAGTGGGGTTGCATTCAGATCTTAGAGGGTTTGCTCTATTAAGTCAGTTGTTGTAGCAGCAGGAGAGCAGATTCACCCTCACCTATCTTATCTACCAGGGCTGATAGACTTACTTCGATGGTCTGGCCAATATGTTCCATCATGGGTCTGTGAGTTCTATGCTTCACTTTGGATTGACCTAGACCATAGATTCATTCACTTTGCATTCAGAGGCCGTGACTATAGGCTGATGAGCTATAGGGTTAGAGAGATTCTTAGGATTCTAGAGGCACCCATTTGCTTGCATGAGGTTTGCTATGGTCAGATAGAGCCTCCCAGACACCCTCACGGTGGTCTTGTGCCTCCCACAGATTTGTCCGACGCTGCTTCACAGAGCCTTTTGGCAAGGGGTCGAGCAGGACACCTAGAGACCTCACTCCTACAGCAAGGCTGCTTGATGCTATCATGAGGAGGACCCTACTCCCGAGGATGGGTTATCATGAGAGTTTGACTCGCATCCAATTGTGGCTAGTGAACTCTCTGATACAGCAGACAGTCTTTGACATTTGGGATGTCATTCTATCAGAGATGGAGGACACTCTTGCAGAGGGGTTCAGGGGTCATAGACAACTGCCTTATGCTCACTGGATTACATTTTTGATTCACAAGGCTGTTACAGTGAACTCCCTAGGGACTATGGTTGAGTACACAGGAGCTACTACAGAGTTTCCACCATATAACATGACTTAGATGCTCTGCCACAGTGCAGCGAGGACACCTAGTCAGCCGCGTCATCGCCCAAAGGTGCTAGAGTCTATAGCCCAGTAGGATAAGATTATCAGGGGTGTTGCAGTGACAGAGGAGGAGCAGCTAGATGCTCAGTACGAGCGTATGGTCGAGAGCGACCCCAGTGACAGGTCGGATGATGATTATCAAGATATCCCTCAAATGTCTCCTTGACGACATGACAGTGAGGTCGGTCGCTCTAGCTCAGCTCCACCCCAGCTACCACAGACCGACCCCGCTCTACATGCTATTCTTGAGCGGATGAGGTAGGATCAGGCACGCTAGGCCCAGGAGACTGCAACAGCCCTAGCACCGGTTTAGGCCAGATAGGATGAGTTCCAGTGATAGCAGTATGCCATACGCAGCAGCAGCAGGCCATGCAGCAGCAGCAACTCCTAATCCAGCAGCAATTACTTGGTTTTATGTAGCATGTTGTTACTACTATTGGGTCTGCATTACCACAGTTTACACCTTAGCTCGGCCAGCCTGTCACCACTACAGTGACTCTAGTTTTACAACCCAGTGGGCTTCAGAGTCAGGGACAACCAGCTACACAGTTTGCTTCATCGATAGAGCAAGTGTCCTAGTGGTTTGCTTCTCCAGTGCCAGCCAAAGGTCCTTCTTTCACACCTATTGTTACGGGCTTCACATTGGCTCAGAGTTCCTCAGTGCTTGTGATAGACACCCTAGTTTTCAGGAGCCTTGTTGCTACATTCAGTGAGTTGACAGGGCAACCTACACCGCCAGAGCTCCGTGTCCCTGGTCCTTCCATAGTCACTCTAGTTACTGGGACTACAGAGATGCTCCCTTCTTTGTTGCATCATCAGAGCCAGCTGCTATAGTGTACCTATAGAGTCATAGGTCGCACTAGTCCCACAGCAGACCTAGACCGCTTCAGCTTCACTTCCAGCGATAGAGGGTCAAACTGCTCAGAGCTCTAGATCAGATGGTGATGCTACCTAGCTTCAGATCGCTCATCGCACCTCAGCGCCCGACTCAACTGCTCTAGCCCCACTGACATACCCTTAGGTTTTGGTGCTTGACGCCAAAGGGGGAGAGGGATCGAGTATGATTAGATCTAGGGGGAGCGATATATCTAGGGGGAGCTTATTTATTACGTTTGGCTTTTTATGTGTGATACATTACTATGCATTCATATTTACTTTCATCCATTGAACTACATACGTGTGATTGTGATATTTATGTGATATGTGTGATATTTATGTGATATGTGACATGTGTGCTCTCTACTTTTATCTTTATATATGTCATGTCACTTCATTATGCTCATTTGGTTTGCTTCCGCATTTTACTCCGATTCAAATGAGCTTTATTTCTTGTACTCATGCTTATTTCATATCTATTGAGTACATCATGTTGGCTTGGGTCATATAAGCATGCCTAACTCCTTTGTTCTTATTGTCAAAAGCTTATATGAACCAAGCATGTTGAAAACCTCATCTCTTTTACATACATGAGGTTGTATAGTCATCAATCACCAAAAAGGCGAGATTGAAAGCATCTAGGCCCCTAGTTGGGTTTCGGTGATTAATGACAATACGAGATTACTATGACTAATGTGTGTTTTGTAGAGGCAATTAAGTTAGGTCATGGTAATGGCAATTGATTGGGCAATCATGGTTGTCATGCCCCTACAATGGAAATCATTTTGGTTTTCAAAGGATGGACGACAAGGTTAAGGATGGACTAGTTCTAAGTGTCATTTGGTGTTGAAGAGACACTTAGAGTAGTTTAGGACTTTGTTTTTAGTTTGGCCATACTATTAAGGGGGTATGGACTAGTAGCTTGACCTAGGTGAGTCTAGTGGGTTAGGTGTAGTGCACACTTGTCAAATCTAGCACTAGGTAGCTCAGGAGTAGCCCAAAGATCAATTGGAGCAAACTTCATTCACATATGATTTTGAGTTGGAAGTAAATGAAGCATCAAATGTTGACCGAACGCTGGTTCGGTTGTGACCGGACGCTGGCAGTAGAGTCTAGTCAATTCATTTGATCAAGGAGAAGTCATCTAGTTGTGACCAGACACTGAGTGAAAAGTGATCGGATGCTGGGTGCTAGAGTCCTGTCAACTCTAGTAAGGTTCCAGAAAGGGAGAATCCTGATCGAACACGTCCGGTCAGTGATGACCGGATGCTAGTCAGGTTCCAGTTATTGACCGGATGTTGAATAGAAAAGTGATCGGACTCTAGGCGCCAGCGTCCGGTCAACATCAGTAAGGGTCCAGAGAGCAGTTTTTGTGACCGGACGCGTCCAGTTAGTGCTGACCGGATGCAGGTCAGAGTCCAATCACAACTTAATGGCTCTATGGCGGAGATAACTGACCGGAGCATTCGGTCACCTTGAACGGAGTGTCCGGTCACCCCGTAGAACACTGACGCAACCTCCTAATGGTTCGTTTTGAATGAGGGGGTATAAATACTTCCTCTACTCATCCAAGGGAGGTCTCTTGCCCATTTCAATAGCTGAGAAACACCCTTGAGAGTGCTTAGGAGAGCAAGAGCCTAGTGAGGTGATTGAGATTTGAGAATCTAAGATTAAGGCCTCATTAGTGCAAGGAGAGTAGCAAGTGTGCATCCACCCTTCTCATTAGGCTTGTTGTGGTCAAGTGAGAGTTTGTGCTTGTTACTCTTGGTGATCGCCATCACCTAGATGGCTTGGTGGTGATCAGGAGTTTGGTGATCATCCGTTGGAGCTTGTGGATGACCCAACTCAAGTTGTGAGCGGTTGTGGGTGATTCACCGTGATGGAGTGTCAAAGAATCAACCCGTAGAGAGCACTTGATCCTTGTGCAGTTCAAGGGGGAGCTACACCCTTGCATGAGTGCTCCAACAAGGACTAGTGGGGAGTGGCAACTCTCTGATACATCAGCAAAACATCACCACGTTCCTTCTCCTCTCTTTACTTTAAGCATTTACATTTGAGCAATTCAATTTTTGCCTTTACATTCTTAGAATTGCCATGCTAGAGTTGGATTGGAACTTAGGTTGCAAAACTTTTGTGCGGTAGAACATTAGAAACACATTCTAGGCACAAGGGGTGAAGTGGGCTAAGTGTAGGGTTTAATTATTGCAAAGAATTTTAGAATTAGCCCAATTGACACCCCCTCTTGGGCATCTTGATCCTTTCACTCTTGAAAAGTTTTGAAATGAGGATTGACAGATGGTTGGGATCCTCATAGTTGCACGCGGTACTAAGCACGATGTCCATGGCACAAAAGTTTTCTTTCTTGAAACATACATCATGTAAGATGAACGTTGAATCTTGACTACTATCAAGAACAATGTCCTAATGGCCAAAGGGACATGGCTCAGGTTCGAGCGAGGGTGACAATGGATGTTTCATTTCACACGAAAGTTCAGGTGAAACAAACAGAGATACGAACTTCACCTCCTCGAACGGGTCATGATCGGGACGCTGCTTTGCCATTAGACTTTCTGGGCGAGAGATAAGAGTGGCGGGAGTAGTTTTTCCCAACTTTTCATTTAGGTTCCCTTGGGAGAGGTTTTCTTGGAAAAGATTGTCCAAGGGGTGGCCTATGAGAAGCTCAAACTCAAGGATGGCAAATATATGGAAATCTACGTGAACCTCATTTTTGTCTGTTTCAATGGGCACGGCCCTGGCAATTCCACAACATTCAAAGATGAGTCCCAAGGGACTTTTGAAAAGTTTATTAGTGGAGACTAGTGGTATGTTACCCAAGAGGTTTTTTGCTAGGAATTCAAACATGATACTAGTCTTGACCATGGGGTTGTGCAGGGCTTCTATGTTTGTTTCCCTCAATGAGCAAGGCATGGTCATGGAAGGTACAAGAATCCGAATTGCTTTAGAAGAACGTTTCACTTCCATTAACCATTCTTTCAATGGTTCTACCTTGGGGAAGCTTCAGGAGGATGTGTATGCTTTTTGTGCCAAAAGAGTTTTGAGGTATTGCCATAATCCTCAAATTTGATAGGGAACTCCAAAGGATGAAGTACTCTTTCCTTCGGTGTTCATGGTTTGGGTGAGGGCTCATGAGTTGAATCAAAGGATGGGATGGGTTTGGATTCGACTAATGAGGACTCCTCAACACTCGACATGACTTTGGCCTGGAGAGGTTTGGTTCGTATGATGGAAGAAGTGTGTCTGTCTATGAGGTTTTCATTTAACTTTACTTGTTTGGTCATAGGTTTGTGTGTGAAATGACCTCCGACAGTCATGTCTAGGCATAGGTCAGCATGTATGTCGATACCCAAATAAAAGAGCCGTAGCAATATGCTGTCGGGTAAAGACAAGTGTTGACGGTTGTTAACGTCAATCATAAACCATCAACATATCCTACATATATACATACTTTCATCACCAAACATAGGTATAGAGGTTTAAACTAATGAATTCCACAAGTTTTGGTGAATCTATGTTTGTAGGAGGATCTATCCAGAAAACAAGCAAGGTGGACCCAATAGTCAGATCAAATCACATTTGTCCTCGATGAAACTGACTTAGGAAGGATCTAGAAGCATCCAGAAGACAATCTACCAAGACCTGACCCCATTTGTCAGAATGTGGGGCCACCTTTGGGTCCCACATGTCGGTCTCTCCTTCATACATTGGTTTCCAATCACCTTTGAGAGTCCATCTCCACCATTGCTCAACGTCGGTTCAAGTAGAGGGATGAGATGGAGCCATGCCATATGAGATTGTAGCAGAACTGTCCAATTTATAAGAGCACAAGTACAATAGCAGCCCGCACGCGGTCGCATTGTCATACTTGAGCCCATATAAACTCTGTAGTCCATCGAGTACCACGAAGGGCCTCGATTCAACCAACATACAACCAAGATCGTACATGATTCAACATACATGTCACACGTTACATAAAGTTCACAAATACAGTTCCATACATCAGAGTATGATTAAAAGTTATTACAAACCAAGTTCAGGTAAAATAGTAGATGAAGCAATTAAAGTTTGAAACCAACATCTCCATCGTTGTTCAAATATTGTGCCAACTCATGATCACAATCCCACAAAAGCATAAGAGAGGGATTAATAAGAGATGCCTTGCCCAGGGCCCTACTCCTCATCCACGGCAAGACAGAAGCAGTTCTTATAGTAACCATGATACATCATATTATCTGCAACAATGGGAAATAAACCCTGAGTACAAGAAGGTACTCACCTAGACTTACCCATCATAAACCAAAAATAAAGTGACTCCAAAGATCATGCAAGGCTTTATAAGTGGAGCTAGCTTGACAACATTTTGCATAAAAAGCCACTAATTCAACTATACAGTTATAATTCGGTCATCAAGTTAATTATAGCTATTCGTCTCTAGATTAGCAACTAACCTGTGCCAAACATGTGGTATATCATTTAATAGCATAACAATAATAACCATAGCCGGTGTAGTAATTCCATGTTCTTCATAACCATCATTCCATAATACACTTACTACGATGTTGGACCTAGCCAAGTTTCTCATAGTCTAGGAGAGATGGTGATTCGAAACGATTTTAACTAGCTGGGAATTTATTCCTAACACAAACCCAGATAGACTAGATCAACGGTCTCCTTAGGTCACCTTTGGTACAACTCAGTTCCACATTTTGTGGGTTCGACTAGTGCCGTACAATCAGGGATAACCAGCTTCTAGGATGTTCAGGCCCGGCCTACCCTTGGGCTCATGTTTGCCTCCCCGCACATCGTTACTACCATCCAGAGTGCGCACTTTTACAAAATGGGGCCCAGCCTAAGTTGAGCTACTTTGCTTCGTAGTCAGAACGAGTTATCCAGCTAGTTAAGTGAGAGGCATGCGTTCAATCTTGATAGAAGTGCCAACAACAGTACAGTCCTTAACCGGCACAGATGAAATCACATGAGTCAACCTACACATAGACTCCGCCTAGCCTCATGTTACATTACCCCATGGTTCTGTTCCACGATAGCAAATATAGCCAACCGTGCTTTGGTATCCACCTATATCTCATAGGTGATAGGAAATCACCCGACTTCTACCAGTCTAAGCATGGCTAAGCATATATTCGATCCTGGACCTACACAGGGTTAAAGGTATAGTTATCTGGACAAGGTAGTTCTATGCATCAAGTATTTCCAATTCAACTCTTATAACCTAATGCATCAATTATAAAGGACTCAAGTCATATTTTGTAAAACATGGGAGGCTTAAAATGCTTCAGGGCTTGCCTTTGATAAAAGAAGTTGGCCTGTGGTCTGGGCACTCGGGTAAGTCTTCAAGAGTTTGCTCCTCTCCTTCTAGAGCTATGGCCTGAGGTGCCTCCTGTTGTTCCTCCGGATCTTCTTCAAACTCCAATAGAGTTATCCCTTCGGACGATCCTATATGAATGAGCACGGAATAAGATATCATGGATGCATATATAATGACAACTAGCATAGGATATAGTGTGATGAAATGCATCCTCCTAAGTGTTCTCAACAGCATTGCCTTAAGGTGATAACAAGTTACATTTTCTTTTACTAAGTATTGATGAGTGGAGGAGAAGTATATTGGTACCGATCTACAAGAATAAAGGGGATATTCAAAGTTGTACTAATTACCGGGGAATTAAGTTGATGAGCCATACTATGAAGCTATGGAAGGGAGTTATCGAGCATCGCTTGAGAGCAATAACGCGGGTCTCCATAAACCAATTTGGTTTCATGCCCGGAAGGTCAACCATGGAAGCCATTTTCTTAATAAGACAAATTATGGAGCGGTATAGAGAGAAGAAGGACCTACACATGGTTTTTATTGACTTGGAGAAGGCTTATGATAAAATACCAAGGAATGTTATATGGTGGGCTTTGGACAAACATAAAGTCCCAATGAAGTACATCGGACTCATTAAGGACATGTACAACAATGTTGTGACTAGAGTTCGAACAAGTGATGGAGATACGGATGACTTCCCAATTAGGATAGGACTACATCAAGGGTCAGCTTTGAGCCCTTATTTGTTTGCCTTAGTGATGGATGAGGTCACAAGGGACATACAAGGGGACATCCCTTGGTGTATGCTTTTCGCGAACGATGTAGTGCTAGTTTATGAAAGCCGGACAGGAGTGAATCAGAAACTGGAGTTATGGCAGGAGACTTTGGAGTCCAAAGGTTTTAGACTCAGTAGAACTAAAACTGAGTATATGAGATGTGACTTCGGCACTACTACTTGGAAGGAGGAAGATATTAGTTTGGAAGGTCAAGTAGTGCCTAGGAAGGATACCTTTCAATATTTAGGATCAATGCTACAGAGAGACAGGGATATTGATGAAGATGTTAGCCATATAATCAAATCAGGGTGGATGAAGTGGTGGCAAGCATCTGGTGTCCTATGTGACAAAAGGGTACCACAGAAGCTAAAAGGCAAGTTTTATAGGACGACGATTAGACCTGCTATGTTGTATGGTGCAGAATGTTGGCCTACGAAAAGATGACATGTTCAACAGATAAGTGTCACGGAAGTGAGTATGTTGCGTTGGATTTGCGGTAATACAAGAAGGGATCGAGATCGGAACGATGATATATATGATAGATTAGAGGTAGCACCAATTGAAGAAAAGCTTGTCCAACACCGGTTGAGATGGTTTGGATATGTCCAACGGAGACCTCCAGAGGCACTGGTGCATAGTGGAATCCTAAGCCAGGATAGTAACATAAAGAGAGGCAGAGGAAGACCGAAGTTGACTTGGGTACCCAAAGACTTAACCTTAGATAGGAGTGCTTGGAAGACAGCTATTCACGTGCCTAAACCTTGATTGCTTCTGCTAGGTTTCAACTCTAGCCTACCCCAACTTGTTTGGGACTTAAAGGCTTTGTTATTGTTGTTGTAAGTATGTGCATATCTCTTCTCTAGTAACTAAACAAACACTTATGTAGATCATTATCTAGACTGCAAGGCAGTAGCCACTTGTTCTGACCATGATGGGAGTTATACACATCTAATTAATATGGTTGTGGACTTTCTGGAAATCTTATGAAATTTCCTACCACTTTGTTTTAATCATCTCAAAGTGATTCAGCAGTTATCTAGGTCCAACAATTCAATCTTTTAGATCTATCCAGAAAGCAAGTATTTCTAATGGCAGACTTCTAACAATCATAATTCTTGAACCATAAGACCTATAACTATGAAAATTTAATTATAGGTAGATAAGTAAGTTGTCTACAACTTTGTTATTAACAAGTTTTATATAAAAGACCATTATCATCATGAAATTATCACCACAACAGAAACTATACATGCAGCCATCTAGTTGAATTATAAAGCAATAATTAACTAGTTGCATACAACAAATTACTTCTAATCCTAACTAATAACATCAACAGATCATACGCATCACAAGCACCATAGAAAACATCATGGTTAAACATAACTAATTTATTTATATTCATTTATTAATTTCCTTAGATAATAAGGGGATTTAAAGGATAAATATTTCCAATGCTCAATAAATTCTAAGAAAATTATAGTAGTCTACAGATGACCCTAGTAGTCTACTATACAAATTTCATGCCATTTGGATAAGCATAGCTACCTCTACAAAAATGACAATTTACATATGCTTATTTTAGCAAAAATAGTTTAGCATAGTGAAAAGTGCCAAGCAATAGATTCAATATTTTTCTTACTTTCCTCCTAGCATGAGAATACTATGTAAAAATTTGTATGATCATATGTTATGTATTTTTAACCTAATTAATTTCACTAGAATCTAGCAATTAATTAAGATTAAATAGGAAGACCATATTACAAGTATGTCTACTATAGGTTTAGTATTTTCCTAGCTAGAGCATGTCAACACAAGATCAGAAAAATTGGAATCATAATTTTATCAACTTCCTAGCTCAAGATATGCATTTTACAAGATATAAACTAATTTAAATGCACTTATATTGCTCAATTTAATTCTTCTAGAAAAATACCCTAAGTAGTAGATTTTATATTTTTATCAAATAGTACACTTCAAGGTGAATCTAACAAAATTTGGTTCACCCCATTGGGATACTGCTAGCTCTAGATATGAATTTTTGAAGTTTGTATTTAAATCTATGAAATTAATTCAAAACCCAACTAAACCCTAACTGCTTGGTGCACACAGTCTATACACCCTTGGACGCTGACATGCGGGTCCCACAGTCAACCCTGGTCCCACACGCTAGTGAGATAGAGGCAGGGCATCGGCTTTGACTAGCGAGAACTTGTCATCGGCGAGGTCACCACCGACGTGTTCCCCTCCTCGTTCCGCACCTAGTGAGCTAAGTGGGCGAACCCTTGATGGTGGTTGGCTACGGCGGCAGCGCTGCGGTGGTGCACCCATTGTTTCTAGCCATGGCATGCTCAAGCGAGCTTGGGTACAACATCCTGGTGGTGCAGCGGAGATCTAGCATTAGGTTGGAGCTATGGTGGAGCGGCGGTGAAGCTTGGCCCCGTGCGTGGCATGGTGGTGGCAAAAGCACGGCGGTGCGCAGCCGTGTTCCAGCGCCGGTGTGCCGACATTGGCTCAACGGCCAGCGGCATCACCTAGACCTGACCCTAGGCTAACCCTAACAAGAGAAAGGCATGCGCAAGATGGCTCGGTGGAGCATGGCCATAGTGAAACGCAAGCTCGGCGGAGCTCCAGCGATGGCGCGGCGGCGGTGAACTCGAACAACGGCTTTACCTGAGCACGATTGGTACGGCCACCGGCTCAGGAAGGTGGAGGAGGGGATGCTAGAGCAGTGTGCATGAGCAATTAGACAATGGCGCTATGGTGGCAGCGAGTGAGCGTGGAGGTGATGGCGCAACGCTGTGGTTCCACTATGGAGTGGCGCGCAGGCGAGAGAGGAGGCGAGAGCGAGAGTGAGCGCGTGTGAGCTGGTGCGCGCGACGCAGCACTCTTTACCGCCCGCTCCGGCTTGACGGTGGTGCTAGTGCCGACAGATAGCCACCAGGTGGTGGCCGTGGCCTACGCGTGTTTAGCCATGATGGTCGGCGCGGCACTACTCTAAACCGGCCATTAGTCCGACTGATGGAGCATCTTCAAGTGATTACTACTCCTAATCTGTGGCGCTTTAGCAAAAATTTCCTTAATAAACATTGTAGAGCTACGTGAAAGCTACAAGATTGCTTAAAGGAGTTTGGTGTAATTCCCAATGGTTTTCAAACTACAGTGGTCCAAAGTAAGGTACTTTGAAATTGAAACCAGCATTCTACACTTAGACAAATTTTAAGTCACAAAACAACATTGTGTTGGAACTTGTGAGCTCTATTTGACCATGTTAGACACTGAATTAGCTTATGACCATTAAATATAGTTTGTTACCCATGATGTGAACTACAACTTTTAATTAGGTCACACAACCACACAAACAATCTAAGATACTATTCAACTTTGGTCAAACTAGCATCATGAAAATGACATTACAAAGTAAACCAACACTTAGAAACAAAATTGGCTAAAGTCATGAATATAAACATTGTTCCAAATATCTTTCTAGATGTGTCTAAGGTATTTTAGTGACCTCACAACCATCTCATGCATTGGTCACATATGATCACAAGCATAATTAAGTATATGAGCAACATCACATGTGATAAAGAGAAGGTAAATGAAATGAAATTTCATATGCTCATGCTCATGAATGCTTGGATGATGCTTGTGCTCATAAAATGCAAATGCCAAATGCAATGCTTAACACAAGGGTGTTACGGAGATATGGTGTAAAGTTTAGTACCACATCGGCTACTAAGAGGGGGAGGGTGCTAGGCGCCCCTCATATAAGGCCCCCCATACCCCCCTCCTAAGGCATCTCTCCAATCTCCAGAGAAATCCATCAGAGATCAATATCAAGATACACCAAGAGGATTAGATCTAGAACTCTCCAATGTAGTAGATTAGTAGCTCAGGAGTGAGGGTCGAGTTAGGTTCATGCTTAGGTTCTGGATCCAGTCTCAGAGGCTCGGTAAAGCCATTGTATCTTCACTTATATATATATCTTATGAGACTTTGTTATCATTATAGCATTCTTATCTACATGGCTATACTTACTTTGAATATATATCTTGCTTAGTTAAGGTTATCTTTACTTTTGTGTGTGGGTTCATAGAGCGCTTAGCCTACTAGTTTATCGATTGGGCTAAGTAGTCGAGCCTCATGTAAGCATGGTGCTTATACGATGCTCTGCCTGTGAGTGCACCCTGCTCCCTAGTAATGTGGTAGCAGCGGGTGGTGACAGCCCCGTCTATCCTCTGTAGTCCACCCCATGTGAGGAGGTTCATAAAGTGTAGGACCATAGTTGCGTCAGTAGAGCTCTCCTTTGCAGTGCTCTACCGTCTAGTGGTGTCCTGAAGTGCACAAGAGTAGAGTGAGACTTAGCTATAGTCGGGTATATATATACTTTGATCTTGTAATAAGAATATCATAGGAATCTACCTCACTCGTTGTTCTCCTGAGTTAACTAGTTTACATTATCTTTATAGATTTATCCCCTGTGTGTCATTCTATATAATTTGTATCATTACCCCCCTGCTCTAGTTATGTTGGTATGTTAGTAAATACTCTTTTGTTATTTAATAAATCTTTACTCCATTGTTTCCCTGTGATAAAATATAAATAACGATACCTGGAACACTCTCGGTGAAATGCTACACTGATGTTCTGTGTGCTTGCGGAATCCTTAATATTATATTTACACTCCCAATTGTCAATAAGCATTTTTGGCGTCGTTGCCGGGGAAACAATTAGCGTAAAGATTTAGATCATTAACATACCGCTATCTTTAGTAGGATTACCCCTGTTCTATTATATTATGAAATAGACAGGACAACAGATGTCGTTTCGACCTTCCGGCAAGCTTCCACAAGAAAAGAAGAAAGATATTGAAGGACCCAGGGTGTCTAAACATTCAAGATCCATCAACACTGGAACCCTGCCATCTCATAGGTTTGCATAGACATACAGATATATATTATTCTAACCATGTGTAAATTGGAGAAAAAGGTCGACGTCACAAGAATTCAAATCCTATCTCAAGTGATGAATACTTAATGCTGCACTACTCAGAAATTCTATCATGTGAGTCATGGTAAATATGGTCAAGGAAGGTGAGATAGTCTTGCTCATGGACTTTAAACTTGATGAGTAGCTATCTTTTAATCTTTGCATTCCATTGCATGTTTAATATGAATAATCCATGCATCCATTCTGTTTAGTTTAAATTTTCTCACATCAAATCCACAACATGTTTAGCTCCTTGCATATATCCATGCCATTGGCATCTTTTATCTAAAAAGAAAAAAGTATTACTCACCATGATCATGCTCTTTCATCTCCACTTGAATAAATCTCTGTAATGCTTTCATGCTAACTTTATTTTCTATAGTATGTTTAAAGTTTGGAGTATGTTCATACATCTTTTAAATTACGCATGGTACTTAGTTTAGGAGTGCTAATCTTACTCCTAAAGGCTTTTTAAATTAAGCATGGTGCTTAGGTTAAAATGCTTTTCTAAATTAAATTAGACATGGTGTCTAGTTTGATTTCTGAACCAAGAATATGCCATAGTAGATACATGTTATTTTGTTGGACAAACCCCTACAGAAAACTCTCAAATTCAATTTGGGTAAGTCCTGAGATAAATTCAGATCAGAGATGAATCAAGGCATGTGATGATCTCCAATAACTTTGCACAAAGGAGACCCAACTCATTCTTCATGGAAGGAAGAACTGTGCGTATCAAGGTTTATTCACTTATCTTTTGTTGCAAGTTACCTTTGCCTTCAACCATGATAGAATGCAGCAAACACATAAAATTCGCTATAAGAACATAATAAACAAAATCTATGCTAAAGTAATCCGAAAACATCTTTTATTAGCATAGATGAAAATTACAAAAATTATGGACAAACAACCCATGTCTCAAATTTGATGTATTCCTCGGGTATGTGTACACTAACATTTTGTAGGAAGAATCAATATAAGTTATGCCTGTTCGTCGCTTTGCATGAACCTACAAACCCAAACCAAACTACCACTTTAGTAATGGAACGAAGAGGAAAGAAGACGAGTGCCATAAAATAGATCTCAATACAAGCACTCACTCATGAGAAGTGGACAAATCAATAGGTCGTGAGCAACGCCAAAGACAACTTAGTATTAAACCTTCCCAAGACAAGCTAAGATGATGATGAGAAGCAAGGTATAATCCACCTTGTATTAGCCAGAATATACCTACTTCCATCATCTTTGAAGACACTGATGCGCACGTCAACAGCAAGGTCTAGGACAACGAGATGCCACTACATCATGGAGTGTAATCTCGTGTCAACAAAAACCAGTGGTGGTCTGCCAATGGTGTCTCGTGGAATCATGAACAACCATGGGCACACAAAGACACCTCTAAGTTATTGACACTACTAGAAATATCCACTTCTATGACGAAAATCTTAATGACGAATCCGAAACCGTCAAAAAATCGCTTTTTATGATGAAAATTTTGTTTTCATCATAGATCATCGGTGACGATCCTCGAACCCTCCTTATATATGACAAAATCAGGTATCGTCACAAAAAAACATCATCGAACAGCATAGGGTTTCGTCACAGATCACTCATGTGACTGTTCCTGCTTATCTATGACGATCTTATTCAGAACTGTGACGAACAAGGCTTCATCATTGAACTAATTACTGATCTGTGACAAAAAATATTCGATCTATAACGATGGCGCTTTGTCATAGATGTCCACATGGTACTTTCTCCATCCGATGTGTACCTATGGGACCTGTAGTTACTCATCCGTGATGCTTGGTCATAAAAGTCTCTGCTCGATCCTTTCTCTATGTGATGTGTACCTGTGGGACCTTTCTCCATCAGACCTGTGGGACCCAATGGCTTACGTGTCACGTGTACCTATGGGGTCTTTTTCCATCTCCATCCGACCTATAGGACCCGATGGCTTGCGTGTCACTTGTGCTTGTGGACCCTTCTCGATCCGACTTGTGGGACCCGCCAGCGCCTTTCTCCATCTCCATCCGACCTATGGGACCCGACGGACAGCTTACGTGTCATGTGTACCTGTGAGGCCTTTCTCCATCTCCATCCGATGCATGGAAGTACCGTTGTAGCACTTCACCCGAAAGTATTCAGGGTATCATTTTTTTCACAGGGAATGGGGTACTCTTCTAGCTAGTTCGTCCAAGGACAACACAAGGGCAGAGTAGGTAGAGGTTGAGATGGATTTCTAAGGTTTAGAGTCTAAGGATAGATAAGCTATACTATTACTCGCTTACTTCGGGCACTAGAGACACTACAAAATGACACCCCCTTTTGCAACGCAAATATACATTGCTAAAAGTCCATATATGCGTTGGCAAGGTCTATACCAACGCATCTAATATGCGTTGCTTAAAGTGGAGTTGCAAGGATCTATTGCAACACTTATTTATGTGCTGGTAAACCATACGTTGCAAAGCTGCAACACATAATCATGGGTTATGGCAACACTTATATGTGTCTGTACAAACCATGGACAAAGGACCTCTATGGTTTGTAGGAACATATAGATTTAGTTTTTCACAACAATTATATGTGTTGCAAGGAATAAACCGTTCAATCATTAATAACATAATTATTTATTTTTTTAGATAAATATTGAGATAATGCCTTCACAATTTAACAAGAAATGCAAGACCATCTGACACATAGAAAATAATCACACTCAGCCATATATATAGTATAAACGATTTGTTGCATTACAATCAGTACCAATCCACATAATTCATGAGACAATTTTTGTTCAGAGTAGAAGTTTTTATGGGAGTAAATTATAAAACATAAAGAGATCCCTCCTAGATGACAGCAGCCCTCCTTTCTCCTTCCTTCAGTTTAGTCTAGAGCTCCACAGATGTGATCATCCATTTATCTTCTCAACCTGTAGATGAAAGTTGGATAACTTTAATATGACACTTAGGAGAAGTAAAATCTTTTTAGGTGATAACCAAGTTCATAGTGTGAAAAAAATAAGTACACAACAGATCACACTAGTTGCAAGAAAATTAAATAATCATACGATCATTGAATTGGCAGTTGACAAATTTGTTGTGCCACGTTAATGTTTCTACAAAGTATATATGGAAATTTAGTCTGTAGCTGTAAGAACAATTAAGAAAAGATTAATATGAAGTTTTAAGAGATGTGTCTTATACACTAGCAACACTATATATATAGTGGTCATATTTTTTTAATAAAGCATAGTCATGTTAGGAAAGTTGAAAAGTAGAGGCAATAATGATATCCAAAAATAAATCAAGCATAATTTGTTGCTTTGCGTCCATGGGTCTAGTTCTATATGCAAACCTTATCTCCAGTATAATCATATTTGTTCTGTGCATGCAGGTCATGGTGCTCCACATAATTATCTTGCTCTATCTACAGTGAATAAAAATAATTTTATATATGACTTAAATGTAGTTTAAAAATAAATTCAATCCTACTCCACAATCTTTTTTATTTTTCATAGAGGTTACAGAATAATTTAAAATATTGTTGAAAATTGAGTACCTGGTAACAAGATGCTTCAAGATTTGAGCAATTGGAAGTTGTTTGCTAGTCCACGGCCTGTAATGTTATATAGTATCATTCTCTACCGTAATGTCTTTGTTCTATAATGAAACACATGTAAGAAACTTGAAAAGTAGAGGAAACATTGGTATCTAAAAGTAATACAAACAATTTATATCTTTTTTTATCCATATTGGTATGCATACCTTTTTTGTAATGTGGTTATCCTTCACATTGTTTTCTTGCTCATTCTGTAGTGAACTAAAACTAATAAATATTTGACATAAATCTAGTATGGATAATTGCCAATTCAACTATACCATTATATAATTCAGTTGTTCAACCAAATATCTTTTGTTTTGTCTTGCCACGCTTTACTCTGTCCTCAGTTTCATCTATGTAGACTTACATTGCAACAATAAAATATCTAATCTAATGACAAAAACTTTTATAGATAATAAAACATTCTATTAATAATAATAATATAAAGTAGGTAGTAATTACCATGGAAATTAACCTCAATATCACCACCACTATCTATCTGATCTCCTCTAGCACTAGGATGAAGTTGAGATGCCTTAGTATTTTGTCCATGGCTGACATATATTCATCATGGCCTTGAATTATGAGCTTTCTTCAACCTCTTGCCATGGCTGCTGCACAACGTCATTAATGAAGTAAAAATTGTCCACCAAGTAGTTTCTAACAAAAAATGAAACAGGGAATAGAGTAAAACAATCTTCAACCATTCCTCAAAATTTTAAAAAGATAATATGCATGATCATCTTAATTGTATTAAACCCCATCATGCTAACTGTGTTATACGTTCTGTGATCCAAAAATCTAAACATTCTTACCAAACGTAGGATCAGAGGATAGATGGTGGGAGTGTGGAGGTGCGCCAGACTGATCACAACTTAAGCTTGAACACAATCTTACCTAGTTATTATCCCATTTTTTCAGCAGGGCAACAAATAAAAACCCAATGTTGTAAAAGCACACATGCCTCCAAAGGAATGGCGAAAAAGATAGGGCTTTTTATTAGTTCATTGATTACAAATAGAAAAATCGAACAATTTAAGAAGCTGCAATATACGTACCCTAATGAAGCCAGCCATCGTGTTACCGTAGTTATAGTATAGCAGGTTGCCCAGGTTTTCGATTTTGCTCTCATCAATACCTAGCTTCTCAACCATGTAATCTAGAGTGAATGAATGATGACAAATGCGAAAAGGTTTAGGTGCTCAGTTCACTGAAAGTTCAGAGTAAAAACAAGCAGCAGTTAGTAACAACAGGAGAAGAAGAACCTCACCTTCAATGTTCTTCCTGACGTGGCCTGTGATCCCAGAGCTCAGCGGGTACAGGGTGTGTCGGTGTCTACAGGCAAGAAAAAGTCAGAAAACCTTTGCATTCCGTGAAGAGCCAGAGGAAGAAGGCAACAACAGAATGAAATAAAAATAAGACAGCAAACGACCGCGACATTTTTTTGCAGGAAGCAGAGAAGCGGCTCGCCCTAGAGCAGGTAGTGAAACATGGGCTCCTGGACCTTGCGGCAGCGGATCTCACCGGCACCAGGTCGGAGGGAGCCTGGTGGTAACGCCATGTGAAGAGAGCGGTGGCGCTGGTGAGGATAGGCGTGGGGAAGAAAAAGATAGAACCCGAGCGCCATCGCTAGTGGCATCCTCGAGTTGAGGTCTGAGGCCGAGCGAAGGCCGGAGGGAAAATTGATGTTGTTGCCAGTGCCGGCGCCAGCGAGTGATACCGTTGCTCGTGGTGGAGGGAGCTGCAGCAGCAGCAATGGTTGAGAAGTTGTGGACCGGCGTGCTCCCCGTCCTGCCAGCCCCGGCGATGGTGACCCCACCCGGCTTCGCGCAATCGTGCCTCGCAAGGCAGCCAGGCAGCACCGTCCCAGCCACCCTGTTCATAGTAGGGAAGATGTGGGAGATGGGAGGTACGGGAGTTTTGCGATGAGAGAAAGCAGAAAAGGAACTACAATTCTCAACAGAGAGTTGATGAGATCCACAATTAGGGGGTAGTTCTCATGCTGTTTGACACAGTTTCCTCTAGCCTGTCTCTATGAATGGTGGGGACACTATTAGAGTTCCCAACAATTAGCATGGGGTGTGGGAAATCAGATTAACTGTGATGTGGGAGAAAAGAACGTATATAAGAAACAAAAAAAATATGGAGGGAAGGAGCCACGGGAGCAAAAAAGAAAATATAAAATATTTACTAAGTTGAATTAACATTACTAATACATAGAGGAAAGAATGGAGGCAGCCAGACCAAAAATAGATTATGTTAAATTTATATATTCAATTTTTTCATATGAATTCATTTAGGGCCTCAAACAATCCATTTAAACTCGGGTTAAGATAATACATGGGGAACCAAAATCCAATATAGATACAAGTGTGTTTGAGGTGTAGTGGTAGAGGAGAGTACACATGAGGGGGAAGTCGTGGGTTCAAATCGCACCGACCGTGAAGTGCACAAATTTTGTCACGCGAGGGGAGGTGCAGTGCTAATTTTTTCCTATTTTTTGGGTCTGGATTCATCAATTCTAGAAGCCCCTACAGATCTTGAGCCACCCCTACAAATGCGATTTGTAGGGACGGCTGGCCAACCACCCCTACAAATTAGCAATTTGTAGCAATGCTGTGGTAGGGACGGCTGGCAAAACCGCCCCTACAAATGCTTATAAGCCGGCCCTAAAAAGACTGGCTATAGTAGTGTATCCTGAATTGTTGCAAAGTTTGGCATGAAAATGTGTCTATGACATGAGGTTGGACAAGATACTCATAATTTGTTAGGCCGATGGATGAAGTTGAAGTGCAAGAGAACCATCTTCCATGGCTGCAAGTTTTCAATGAGGCACCGGCAAGTCAACCGACAACAACAACGGTGTTTTTTCTTTGGCTCATGAACCGAATGAGCCAGACTTCTAGCTCATTAGGATAACAAGCCGACCCATGCATATATAAGCTATGGCATGACAACATTTGGCAAGAAACCAAACTTGTCCCCTAATAAGTTAAGGGATCAGATCTAATTTTGTATTCAAAGTTTTTTAAATTGTATAATTATTAGTTATCTCATAGTTGATAAAACTACTATAGAAAAAAATTAGGAGATAAACCCCATGACTAACAGATGCAAGCATTTTGTAATGGTTAGGAGGGCTCTAGGCAAAAGCTCGCCTCTGTCAATCATTTTCTGAGGCATGGATTCTGAGGGGACGTCTCCGTTAGTTGACTATTAATAGAGGCCTGTGAAGTCCACTAAAACGATCACCTCTTTGAATTGATTAACGTAGATGGACTTCTTAAGATATCCCTGTAACAGAACCATCCAATTTATAAGAGCACAAGTACAATAGCAATCACCGAAGCGATCAAACTATCATACTTGAGCCCATATAAACCCGGTAGTCTGTTGAAATCATGAAGGATCTCAAACAAACCAACATACAAACCAAGAACATACATGATTCAACATAACCAGTCGCATGTTACATCACAGTTCACAAAATAGTTCACAAGTATCTCACATACATCGGAGTTCACATAGTTATTACAAACCAAGTTCAAATAGCGGAAGCAAACTAGTTTGGCATTAACATCACACTGAGTTCAAATACATGCTAGTACCACAGTCATTTCTAGCAAAAGCAGAACAGAGAGGATATCTTAGGAGTACCATGCCCCATGGTTTAGTCCTCATCCATGGTAGGTTGAAGGCAATCCTTACAGTACCCATGATACATCATATCATCTGGAACAAGAGGGAATGAACCCTGAGTATGAGATTGTACTCAGCTAGACTTACCCATCATAAACCAGAAATAATATGACACCAAGGAGTATGCAAGGCTTTATCGGTGGAGTTAGCTTAACAACATTTTGCATAAAAGCTTAAGTAACATAACTTGGAGATTTAATACCTCTAGCAACAATTTGAATACCTATTCAATTAAGCATCTCTAGATTAACACCTATACTAGAGTAATCACGTGATTAAGCTAATCAAGCATTAGTAACCATATCTGGTGTATTAATTTGAGCATCATCATAACCATCAAGTTCCATCAATTCATGCTACGTTGCCGCTGCTCAGTCAAGTTCTCACTGTCCGGTAGAGACGATGACTAGAATCGATTCCAACTAGCTGGTGAGTTATTCCTAACACAAACCCATACTTCCCCCGTTGGGGTCGCGTCAGGTCACCTTTGGTACAATTTAGGTACAGTCACGGGGCCGATCAGCGCCACACCCTCAGGGATACTACCAGTCTACCAGGAAGTCTAGGCCCGGCCTTCCCTTGGACTCGCGCCACTGGCTCCCCACACATCCTTATTGCCTCCACTATGCGCACTTTCACTTACCAGGTCCCGTCCTAAATTGAGCTACTCAGCTTCGCGGTAGGAACGACTTATCCGCCCAACTAAGTGCTAGGCATGCGTTCAACATGACATGAGGACGTACAGCGAATCGGTCCTTAACCGACACATATGGGGATAAATAGGCACCAAGACCTCCATGCCTTATTTCTTCTGTCACAATCCCATTCGGTCTCCTTTTTATTTATCAACACATGATTATTTCCATGATAGCAATTATAGCCAACCGTCATCAGATATCTACCTATATCTTGCAGGTGATAGGAAATCACCCGACTTCTACCGGACTAAGCATGGCTAGGCATATATTCGATCTTAGACCTACAAAGGATTCAAGATATATTTGTCTGGACCAGGAAAATATATGCAGCAAGTGTTTCCAGTAAACTCCTATAACCTAATGCATCAAACATAAAGGACGCAAGTGATATTTGTAAAAACATAGGAGGCTTATAATGCTCTGAGGCTTTCCTTTCAAGAACGAGAAAGGTTGGTGGTCAGAATACTCAGGAAGATCTTCCATGTTGACTCCTCCTTCCACCTGAACCTCCTGCTCTTGGGCTGCCTATTGCTCCTCCGGATGCTCGGGTTCGAACTCGAGTAGAGTCACTCCTTCCGGGCAACCTATTGCATGCATATGCACAAATGAGTATTATGAATGCATAAGAGATGAGATGATATGATAAATTGTATACACATGAGCATAGTTATCCGCAAGGTGTATGTTAAGTTTAACATTCATTGACCAAGTAGATGTATAACTTTCTTCTAGTTGATCTTTACTAAGTAGGCGCATATCTTTTCTATAGTACAAGAAACATACACTCACCATGTTCTAGTAACCTAAGGTAAAGTTATTCATCATCAGTAAGAGGCTTAGAACCTGCAGCTAACAACTAATCTCAATTAGCCTAAGCATCTACACAAGCATCACATAAGACAAACAATTACAATTTGACTTAGTCATTTCTAGCTGTAAATAGTAGCTACATACTATGATCTTAGACTTTCTGGAAAGATTATAAAACTACCTACAACTTTCTTATAGTCATCTCATGATGATTCAATGGCTATCAAGGTCAAACAAAGCAATTTCCCAGATCTATCCAAAAATTCCAAAGAATAAGCATTTCTGGAGACCAAATTCTAACAGCAATAACTCTCAAACCATTTAGCCTATTGCCACGAAAATTTGACACAACCAAGATAAGTAAGTTATCTATAACTTTGTTATTGACAAGATTCAAAGCAAACATCATTTTACCCATGCAATTTACTTAACAACAGAAACTATCCAAAACAATCACTAAAATTGAATTATAGAGCAATTAATATTTCACTGCATATAAGCAATCCAATTTGGGCACTGCCAATGGTACCAATAGTTCATAGACATCATATACACTTTAGAAAACATAATAGTCAAGCCCAAATAAATTATTTAAATGCCTTTATTAATTTATTTGGACACTAAGGTGAAACAATGAACATATATCTAAATTGCACAGTAAATTCTGAGAAAATTACAGTTGCCTACATCTTACCCCAAAAATCTACTGTACAAATTTCATGCGATTTGGATAATTATAGCCATCTCTACAAAAATGACAAATTGCATAGGTTTATTTTAGCAAAAATAGTTTAGCCAAGCGAAAAGTGTCAAACAATAGATTTCATATTTTTCTTACTTTCATCCTAGCACCATAACACTGTGCAAAAATTTGCATGATCATTAGTTATGTATTTTTACCCCATTTATTTTCACTAGAAACTAGCAATTATTTAAGATTAAATAGGAAGACCATATTCCAAATATGCTTAATGTAGGTTTAGTATTTTTATCAACTAGATCATGTCAACACAAGATCAACAAAATTGGAATCACAAATTTTTCACTTTCCTAGCTCAAGTTATGCATTTTATAAGATATAAAGTACTTTTAAAAGCACTTATCTAGCTCCATTTAATTCTCCCTAAAAAATATCCCAAACAGTAGTTTTCATATTTTTATCCAATAGTACACTTCATGATGAATTAAAAAAAAATTGGTTCACTCAATTTGGACACTCTTAGCTCTAGATATGAATTTTTGAAACATGTATTCAAGTCTGTGAAAAAATAAGAAAATCAAAGAACACATAGACCGACATATGGCACCCGCGGTCAACGGGGCCCGCTCATCACTGAGACAGAGGTAGGGGACAGAAGTTGACTGGTGAAAGCTCACCGTCAACGAGGTCACCGACGATGAGGTTACCACCGTCATGTTCCTCACCCTCTCGCGCACCTAATGGTACCCTCGGTTGGCTCGGCGGATCACCAAAGTTACCTCACCGGCGAGCATGGCGGACGGCAGTGGTTGCACGGTGGCGCACCGGCCATCTCCAACGATGACACGGCTAGGTAAGCATGGCTACAGCTTCCACAAACTCTATCATAGCTCTCGGGTGCACGGCAGAGCGGTGGTGAGGTCCGGCCACGTGCGTGGAACTAGGCGGCACTCGGTGCACGGTGGCGGTGCTTGCCATTCTGGTGAGGGGGCTATCGGTGACCTACCTCCATCATAGACTATGGATATATAGCTCAATGCGACTCGGTAACGGGTACTAGAGCAGGCTAAGGGTGACTGGTTGGGGTTGGCCGTGGTGAGCTTGAGCTCGTGGCCATGGCGGGCACGCGTTGTGCGGTCGCACATTCCCGCACGGCAGCGGCGGCGGTAGCGGTTAAATGGATGGTGGAGCTAGCTTCTAGGACCTACAATGAAGACTAGATGAGGGAGGGAGAGAGCGGAGGTGCACGGGTTGTGGTTGGCCTCGGGTGAGCTCATGCTTGGCGACGCACCGCAGCCACAACGGTGACGGTGACTCAGAATGTGGTCTCACCTAGGCTCAAGCGGCTACAATGGCGGCTCAGGGAAGTAGAGCAAGTCATGGCGTGCTATGCGCATGACGGATTGAATGGTGGGGCTGTAGTGGTGGTGTGCAAGCACGGTGGAGGCACGTGGCAATGGCAATGGTGGCGCTGCTGCTTGCTCTACGTGCGCGGGCGAGAGAGAAGGAGTGCACGAGTGGGAGTGGAGCAGCAGGGACGCAGCCTTCTTGTCTGTGTGCTGGCCCGACCACCCCGGCCATCACCGGCGTACGGCCACCACATGGCAGTCGTAGCCTGGCACGGTCGGCCACTAACGGCACGGCATTCGCGGCCATCAGGCTCTGATGAATCGACTGACAACACGACTTCCTCCACCTCTATTTCCTAATCCGTTCGTCCTTTGCAAAAACTTCATTAACAAAAGTTGTAGACTTACATGTAAACTCCAACTTTTCTTTAGGGAGTAACATCTAATTCATCATGGTTTTCAAACTACAAAGCTTCAAAGTAGGTCACATCGAAACTAAAATCAGCTTGTGATAGCAAATTTTTCTAAGTTTGAAAACATCATTTTGTTGATTCTTGTTAGGCACTGAATTAGCTCATGACCCTATTTGACCCTATTAGGCACTGAATTAGCTCATGACCCTTAAATAAAGTTTGTTCCACATAAGATAGGCTACAACTTTTATTAGGGGTGTACTGCCATGCAAACACTCTATGCTATAGTTCAACTTTGGTCAAAGTAGGATCATGAAAGTTGGAGTTTCTAGAATAACTATGACTTGGGGGCTGTTTTGAACCATGTCATGAATACCAAACTTGTTCCATGTACCATCCTAAGTGTGTCTAAGGTGTTTTAGTGATCAACATCAACCACTTGCATTAACAAGCATGACCATAAAGCATACACACATCTTTGTTTCATATGTTTCATATGTTTATACTCATCTATGAATGAATGATGTTTATGCTCATGCAATGCAAGTGCAAAAGTGCAAGCCTAACACCTAGGGTGTTACAATCCCCCTCGAGGTTTTGAAAAGTCTTGTGAGATTTAAACTTTTGAATTTTTTAAACTATCTTGTAGATCACCACAAGATCTAGAACTTTGAAGTCAAAACTTTTTTCATTTGAAATCATTTATGGTCTCATAATATTTTATTCAAGATTATGAAATGTTCATACAAAGTGATGGAATCTTATAAATATTCACAAATGAACGTGTAGTGTAGTGGTAGGAAGATGCTATTGATAATTAGGGTCATGAGTTCAAATCTTATGTCAAACATATTTTTTAAGAAAATTGGATTTTCATTTTTTTTAAATTTCCAATTTCCCGATATATATCAAACATATTTTTTAAAATTTTGGATTTGCATCCGTACTGGATGGGAGAGGGGTTGTCACGTCGTGGGCTTATATGCTTTGTGTCCTATTTGTAAAAGAATGGTGAGGCGGGCCAACACAAAAGATTGATTGCTTAGCTCGTTATTGGGTAACAAGGCGTGGCCTTCCGTGAGGTTCCAGGTTCGAACCGGAAATGCTATTGTTTTGGTCGTAATTAACATTTGATTTTAAGAAGGCACGGCCGGAGGAGTATTGGACTAGAGGTAGTATTTGCGTACAGGATACAGATCACTTGGCGAGAATACAGATTACTTTGCCTAGGAGTAACGGATGCAGCTTCAAACAGTTAGTAATCGATGCCACATTATACCTTGCAATGAATAAATTATGTGTTACTATGTATCCTTTGCTAAAGGGGGTTTCTCTTGTAGTGAGAACACCTGGTCTACCAAGCGTACCGGGTCTACCAAGCGTTGCCAGCCTGTAGCCGGCGTCGAAACCGGACATGAGGGAATATAAGGGCCGGACAGGGCTGCCACCTTGTACCGCCTAATTAACATTTGATTCTAAGAAGGCACGGCCGGAGGAGTATTGGACTAGAGGTAGTATTTGCGTACAGGATACAGATCACTTCGCGATAATACAGATTACTTTGCCTAGCAGTAACGGATGCAGCTTCAAACAGTTAGTAATAGTTGCCGCATTATACCTTCCAATGAATAAATTATGTGTTACTATGTATCAGTTGCTAAAGGGGGTTTCTCTTGTAGTGAGAACACCTGGTCTGCCAAGCGTTGCCAGCCTGTAGCCAGCGTCGAACCTAGACGTGGGGAAATACGAGGGACAGACAGGGCTGTCACCATCTGCCGCCTACCCCTCAACCGTAGCAAACGAGGCAAACGAAGGTAGCTTCAAGTCTAGACACCACGTCTATGCTATCGACTACTACTTTAGTGTGCTAGCAAGGGTTATCCGTCTTTATCAGGGCCCTTCTACTAGAGCATCCACCACTAGGACGGATGACGAACTCGCAAACAAATAAGAGTAAAGCTGAACTAATCAAAAGTCTTTATACCATAGAAAACACGAACACTCACTTAGCGGGAAAACCCGTTGAAGTAAAGATGCTTGTCGAGGTACAAGTTGGGGAGACACCGACAAGCTCGGCACTTCCCCGAGCTCTCCCTCACATCTCTCCCTTACTACTCTATTAGCTATCTAGGGCCTAAGCCCTTGGAGTGAAGCTCAATGGTGGAGTGCTCTTTCTCTTGAGTGTTGTGTGTTGAGTGAGAGGGAATGAGGGGGTATTTATAGGTTGAGAGAAGGAGTGAAGGCCACCCAATGTGCCATGTCAGCAATCCGTGTGCCTCTTCACCATAGCCCTTGGATCAAATCGTCATAGGATTGGATGGTGGAGATGGAGTGGAGTTATGCTTCCTTGCATGCCCTCCTATCTTGAGCAAACCACCATCTTCCGTGCCAAGTCTTCAGCGAAGCACATGCAACCGACGTTTGAAGAGGTGGTATGAGGTAGCACGCGAAGTTCGGGCCTGAACAGAGCTAGTGGGGCAGTCGTTCTCTAGGAGCGGCTGCTCCACGACTAGGGCCAAATTGGCCCATTTTTTGTGGGTGACCTCCTTTGGGCTTCTAGAGTGGGCCTACGTAGTGCTTTCGCTGAGAAGAAGTGATTTGCTTTTGGTTTGTCCTTGTTCCCCTCTCTTTCAGGCCCTGATTCTGCTGGTAAGTTGGCCATCTCCTCTTGGCTCATGTCGGTCATCTATAATGTTGTATTTCTTGTATACTTTAGGCTCATTTTCTATGTAATTTCAACATGTCCTCCTGCAAATGAATAATCACCAAAACTTGTGGAGATTGTTAGTTCTAAAGCCCTATGTCCAAGTTTGATGTTCATTTTAACAATTTTTATATGAAGGTTGGCGGTTAGAAATGTGAGTTAAGCACCGCCAACAGGGACCCGATGACTTGCTTGTCACTTGTGCTTGTGGACCCTTCTCCATCCGACTTGTGGGACCCGATGGCACCTTTCTCCATCTCCATCCGACCTATGGGACCTGATGGCTTGCGTGTCACGTGTACCTATAGGACCCTTCTACATCTCCATCTGACCTGTGGGACCTGACGGCTTGCGTATCACTTATGGACCCTTTCTCCATCTGACCTATGGGACCTGATGGCTTGCGTGTCACTTGGGGACCCTTTCTCCATCTGACTTGTGGGACCCAACTGCTTGCATGTCACTTGTTGCCACCCGGGTTTAATAAATTCAAACTCAAAAAAACCATGAGACCTGGCAGTCGAACCCAGGACCCAGAGCAAGGAAAAGACCGTCTTCACCATTGCGCTAGACGTCTGGTTGTGTTGACATATCTTTGGAGTCCTCATAGTAGTATATGTTCTCTGTGTGGATAGGTTGACTTATATATTGGATATATCCCCAGCAAGTGGAAACAAATCTGTGCCCGTTGGACTTGCGGTGGCGGCGGTGGTGGTAGTGGAGGATCCCCGGTGTGCTGTTGTGGTGGCTCAGGCGTCCTTTTGGAGGCTAGGTGGTGGATCTTCCTGGTGGATCATAGCGGCATTGGCGTCCATGTCTATCGTGTGCCATGGTAGAGACGACAGATCTGATCCACAGGTCTCCTTTCTCACCTTTTCCTGTTCGCTTCACTATTTTGGTCCTTGCTTGAACATGAGGTATACAAGAAACGTTGTAGCACAGATCTAGTTAGGCCAATGCTAATGAAAAGAACTAGGAGGTGGCACTGGTTGGTTTTTGCTGATGTCTTGGTTTTCTGCATATGTTCAGTGTCCATACTATAAATGCCTGTGTGCAACTAGGCCTGTTAATTTTCAAGTGCTTGTTTGATTATACCTATTTGTCTAGGCAAACATAGAGTCCCTTCACTTCAGCCTTAAAATATTTTTTCTGTCCACTGCTTGCTTGATTCTACATTTCTATTTTGTATGCTCCAGTGCCACTAGTGAGTCCTTATGGTATTTTGAACTTGTAACATATCTGAGACCATATTTCTATGGCAATGATGTCTACATGGTTGCTGGATGTATTAGGATGCAGCTCATATGTTTGCTTTCTATGTCTTCTCCTTGTTGACAACCAAGTTATCTATTTGGTACCAAACAAGAGGAAGGCATTGAAAGCAAATCAATGCTTTGTGTCCATCATTCACATGACTGAGGCCACTAATGTTTAAGCTACACATGTTGCTACTGATGCCAATGATGATCACTACCACTTGTTCACTAACATTCTACTTGTGAAAACTGAGGCAGCCTATTTGGGTTGTGCCGATTTGAGATGAGTCATCCCTGCTATGTTGTGTTCAATAGCCATGAGCCAGGAGTTTACTACAACTGGCATGACTGCTAGGAACAAGTTCATAGGTTTCGTGGTGCTTGTTATAAAAAGTACAACTCCTATGAAGAAGGAATTGCTGCCTTCAAGTCAAGACCCAGCTCAAATCCAACCTTAGCTCATGATAATGACTTCTATCTTCAAAACCCAACAACTGCTCCACCCTCTTTGTCCTTCAAAACTGTTGTAATTGTAGTCCTTTTAATCTTTGTCTGTCTCCTATGAAAGAAGCTCTGAGCTCGTGTACTGATTGTAAGTGTGATGGTTAGACTTAATTTAGCTAGAATTATAATGGTTATAGCTCCATTAACTGCTACTCTAGTTTGAGTTATATATATCTATGTGGTGCTACTCTAAATTTAGATGAGGTCGTACCATGAAAATTGCTTGGGGAGTTTGTTGACGATAGTTACCATCTATCATAAACCATCAATATAACTTGAAATCATGCATGAAAATGATCACCAGCATAGACTTAGGGGTTTAAACTGACAATTTCCACAAGTTTTGGTGAATCTATTTTTTCAGTAGGGTTTATTCACAAAACCACCAAGGTGGATCAAATCATCAAATTAAATCACGCTTATCCGTGGCGTAAACAACTCTAGAAGGTTCCATAGGACACCAGAAGACACTCCACCAAAGCGAGGCATGAGAGGATGCCAGGTGGGGCCGGTCGGCCCCACCTGCAGGCTGGCCAGACCCTGGCCCACATGTTAGCCTCCACTTCGATGTCGGTTCCTCCACCGCCTCCTAGATTGCATCTATGCCATTTATTCAAGTCGGTTTGATTCGAAGGCTCAGAATTGACGCTTCAGCCTATATATACCAGCCCCTGCCCCCTCCCTAAAGCATTTGATCATAAGTCAACAGTAGATCAGAAATTCGGGTTTCTAGAGAGAAGAGAATAGAGCTCCGATTCTTCAAAGTTCTAGTATAGGCTAGCTCGCAATATTCAAATAGAGTTTGGGCTATTGCTCAAGATTTTGGATTGGCCGTCTGGAGGCTGGTAAAGCCATTATATCTCTCTATATTTTGTGACTTTGTGCTACTTCAATACCATGTTTCTATTTATTATGTTCCTAGTTTGCTCTAATTGTATGCTTGATATAGTCATGATTGATGATGAATTTATGTATATGTTCACAAAGTGCTTAGCTCAATACTCGAGTGAGTTAAGTGGTCGACATTGTATAAGTGTGGTGCTTAAATATTGTTTACCTGTGGATGCACTCTACACTCTGGGTCATGTGGTAGATCGCGAGTGTGACACTCTCGTTGAGTCCTTTGTAGTCCACTCCCTGTTTGTAGAACAAGTAGAACCCGGTTGTGATGGGAGTCAAGCTCTGTTCTTGATCTTCCTTACTAATGTTCCTTATGCATAGATACAGAGTTAATTATGCTATAGATGAGAGTGTATATACTTGGGTGTACAAAAGACTTAGTAAATAAGGAATGACTTTGGATTCTTTTGCTCTTAACTAATCTCCTGCCTAGCCATACTACTTTTATGAGTATCTATTTCTATCTCTGGAATACTATCTATGCCTTATATTTATCATTTATTTATCATTTGACTTACCCTTGCTATAGCATGAGAGTTAATGATCTTGTCATAAGTATGCATATTTGTCAATATCTCTTGCCACCCCATCGCTCCTCCCTGTGGATAAAATATAAATAATGATACCTGACATACTCCTGGGTGAAATGCTACAATGGTATATTATCTGTGCGCTTGCGAATTACTTAATATATATAAGCTTACAAGTGTTCTCAATAATTACCAACAACGCATTTCTGGCATCATTGGTAGGGATGACAACTTAGTAATGAGTGATGCTAAGAAATGCCAATACTTGTTAAAGTTGCACTTTGGTATGAGTTGTGGACTTCACTGATGGATTTTTGTTGGATTATTTTCCTCCTCAGTGATCTCATTACTAATCAAGCTCTCATCCTACTGCATGCACACTGACAAAATGGAGGAGCCCCCCAGCAAGAGGAACGCACTGGCTAGCCTCATGGATGATGTCTTTCTTGAGATCCTCTGTTGCCTCCCCGCTCGCTCCTTGTTCTACTACAATTGTGTCTGTCGCTCCTAGAAGTGCCTCATCATGGACAACCATAAGTTGATGCCCTAGATTGTGGCCGGCTTCTTCTATGATGGAATCTACGGCCAACGAAACTTAACCAGCATCACCGGTGTTTACCCCTCCTTATCCTTCTTGCCCTTTACCATGAACAATGTAGTTGTCTTAGATTGCTGGAATGGCCTCATCCTATGTTGGTGCCTTAGGGCTCACGTGTACCTATGGGACCGTTCACCATCTCCATCCGACCTGTGGGACCCAATGGTCGATCTCCATCCAACATGTGGGACTCGATGGCTTGCGTGTCACTTGATGCATGTAATTCATCACAAAAATCTCCGCACGGTCCTTTTGCATCCGACCTATGGGACACGACGGCTTATGTGTCACATTTACTTGTGAGACCTTTCTCCATCTCCATCTGACCTATGAGATCTAACGGTATGCGTGTCACTTGTACCTTGTGTGCCATCAGGGTTTAATTTCTCTAAAAAAAGGTCTGATGCCTAGGAGTCGAACATGGGATCTGGACCAAGAATTGGAGCATCTTTACCATTGCGCTAGATGCCTAGCTGTGCTGACATCTCTTTGGAGTCACTATAGTATCCTATTGGCTGTGTGGGTGCCCTACAGGTTGACCTAAATTGGATATATCCCCTGCAAGTGGAAACAAATCTGTGCCCGTTGGACTTGCGGTGGCGGCGGCGGAGGCGAAGGCGGAGGATCCCCGGTCTGCTATGGTGGCTTAGGCGTCCTTTTGGAGGCGTGGTGGGGCTCTCCCGATGGAGTATGGTGGCATTGGCGTCCATGTGGTTAGGTGTGTGCCACGGCAGAGGCAGCTTGCAGCCGAGCCATGCCAGTTCATAGAACAAAGGTATGAGTACCTTCTTTTGTGATTATAGAACTCCATTTTCTGTACATGATAAAGTAAAGAACACATAAAGAAAGGCTATTCTGAATGAATTTCAATTGAAATCAATGCTTTTGTCACACAAAAATAGAAAACCAGACTGCCCCATAATATGATATGAACAAATGCACATATTAGTGCTCTCGAACACTATATGCTTTGTTCTAATGCTAGTTTTGCCATTGTCCACCCAATGGTTGAAACTCTAATGGACTTTGAATACTTTTGCTGCAATAGATGGACAGATCCTAGATTCCTAATGGGAGACCATTCTCACTGACGTTCATCGCAGGAGTTGAAGAGTTCATGGATATAGTTAAACAAAAATACTTGGAGCAAAAGATCCCTTGCTAGTGTACACATTGTCTTAACCAGGTGGTTAAAACATAGCAGGAGGTGAAGGACGACTTACTTATACATAGAATGTCACCCACATACACCACATGGATACATCATGGGGAAGAGGGAGGAGGTACTGACATTATAGAGCCATCAGATGTGCATGGATCTCATCATGATGGTTGGATTGTGGAGGAGGTGGAACAGGAGGACCGCGACGATAACATATTACTAGATTTTGATGATTTAGTTCAATACCTGTTAACATCTGAAGAGCGGGCTGGAAGAGTCCCAAAGTTTGAAAGAGTATTGGATGAGTTGAAGCAATCAGTTTCTTTTGGATATACCTTCTCAAGATTCTCCTTCCTTGTTAGGTTGCTCTATATCAAGTCCCACTATCGAGTTAGCAACAACTATTTTGATGCACTACTAGCATTGCTGTTAGATGCATTCCCTAGTAGCAATGTACCAAAATCATGTGAGGAGGCACGCAAATTGTGCTTCAGCGAACACATAGGCTTTGTTCGCTAGGGTCAGTAATGCACTATGCGGACTATCTGTTGTGTGCATCACTATTCCATTCAACTGGAACTAGTACTTGTTATAGGTTCATATACACTACATAAGCCATTGCCATAAAGCATTCCTTTCACACAGCATCCTTCAACCACTACAGCAAGATCATTAATCAGTTCGATCAGCGTGCCAAGTACATATATTGATATGCGTCTGGTTTACCTAACCGAGGCACAAAGCAACCCTTGAGCGGTTGCCAATAGTGAATTGAATGCAAGAGGAAAGCCTCTATAGTTATTTCACTCCAAAAATGCAGTCACAACAGTCGAGGGGCAGACTAAAGAGTTTAGAGGAGTTACTTTCATAAGTAATTTCTCTTGGTTGGTTTTGTAGAGGCATGCAAGCAGCTAGCTAGAGATGGCTACACTTTTTATTATCCGACGAGAGATCAAATGGACAGTGGTGGACTTTCTGGCATGTGCAGTAAAAAATTGCAATAGCTATGCCTCCTCTATTGTGCATTAGATCAAGGCGACACTTGTTCAGATGAACTCCTCGCTGCATGGTTCTAGCAAATTCAACAAATTTTATCGAAGACATGAGTTGGGTTCACCACAGATCAAAGCCACTCATGACTACTACCACTATTGATTCATTTTTTGTTCACCAAACCGAGGCACAAAGGTAACCTTGCGCGGTTGGCAAGATTGAGTGTCTGGCCCAGTCACATGGATGATGCTCGCACCATGAACTATGCACAAAGATAATGGTAAACGTTACTTTGGGAACCAAAATCTTTGCACAAATGCCTAATGCCATCTGACCATAAGAGGAGAGCAGTGTCATCCCACTACTCAAAGGCATCTAGCTATTACCTAGACATACTAGTTCTAACTATAGATGATTAACATGACTTCAGACGAGGCAGCATACTAGACCTCTCCGCCACGGCAAACCGGCATGGCCAGATGATCCCTTTAGTCCATCCAGCGCTGGTTCCTCGCCAGGGCACGATGGTGAGCAATGTTCTTGTCCTTGGTGTAGTAGCCGTCTCAGAGGCCGCATGCCTTTGCTAGGACATGTGCTCTGGCGTCGGCCTTGTTCCAACCATGGGGCATACGGTTGGGGCAAACGGGGCACACCAGGCCACCAAATGGGCTGGTGTGGATGAATAGATTCGAGCCCACAGGGACATGCGTTGGGTAGCCATGCAGTCGATCATCGTCAGAGTCCGTCGTGATGTTTCCTAGAGAGCCCTCGGACTTGCCCACGGCCTCGGTGGATGGCGAGGGGGGCGGCAATGGTGAAGGAGACCCGCTCCCACTAGGTGCAGATCTGGTGCCAGCGAGCGGACCCAGTGATAGTGAGTGGGACCGCACCGAGGCTAGAGGTGGCAAGCGAACCACCGGTGTCGATGGCGTTAGCGTCATCGTCGAGGGCGACGAGGAGAGCAATGGCCGCCTAGGAGACTACCTGTGATAACGTGATGGGAACGCTGATCTCCTATGACTAGACATTGGCGCCACCTACACCGACAACAACCCGGGGTGCGCCATCGGCCCTGACTCTGCTGAACCACTGGAGGAAGCGAGGACTGGAGCCGGTGCACCTTGCACGATGCACACCTATAGCGATTCCTAGGAATGGCCTTCATGGCAACAGACGGGGAGGTGTAGGTGGGAACTTTGTGAGGCGGGGCGAGGGTTTTTGCGCAATGCAAGGAATGAAACAATTGAATTGGAGCAAGATAAAGATTTATTTTTTCCAAACCGCTACGCGTCGCCTTGGGTGCTATCGCACAACCTCAGGAATCGCAACCGTATTACACCGGGGAAGGCATGTGTGACTGGAGATGCAGGAGTAATGGCGTACCCAACCAATGAGATGACACGATGATACCAAATGTATGGCCGTCGGACTTTCTATCCAGGCGAGACTTGTTCAAATGAACTCCTCACGGCATGGTTATTGCAAGTTCAACAAATTTTATCAGATACATGCAAACAAGACGAGTTGGGTTCACCATAGATACGTGCGTAGTAGACTTTCAACACCTATGGCTACTCTATTATGCATTTAGGCCAGGCTTGCTCCTCTTAAAGAAAACTTGCGCGGTTGCCAAGAGCGAAGTGATGAGTTAGGTTCAACACAGATCAAAGCCACTCATGACTACTACTACCACTACTGATACATGTTTGGTTCACCAAACCAAGGCACAAAGCAACCCTTGCACGGTTGGATTGAGATATGTCCGGCCTGTTCAGGTTTACAATGCTCGGACCATCACGTGCGCACAAAGATAATGGTAAATGATACTTTGTGAACCAAAATGTTTGCACAAAAGTGCACATTACATGCATAATAAGATGCTATTAATGCTACTAGATAGAAAGATAACGGCAAACCAGACTTCATATATATATGGATTACAGCAATGATACGAGTTCAGCCTACATAACCATGCCTTCATCTGCCATAATAATAAGAGGAGAGCAGTGCCATCCTTCTAGTAAAAGTCATCCAACTACTACCTAGACATACTATTTCTAACTATAGATGATTAACATGCACTTCTGGAAATATTCACTTCTATGACGAAAATCTTAATGACGAATTTGAAACCGTCATAGAAGAGCACTTTTTATAACGAATATTTCTATTTCGTCATAAATCAGTGGTGACGATCCTCCAACCCTCCCTATCTATGATGAAATCAGGCATCATCACAAAAAACGTCATAGAAGAGCACATGGTTTCATCATAGATCACTCGCATGACTTATCTGTGATGATCTCGTTTGATACTATGATGAACAATATTTGATCTGTAATGAACGGCGCTTCATCATAGATCTCCACACGATACTTTCTCCATCCGACGTGTACCTATGGGACCTGCAGCTACTCATCCATGACGCTTACAATTCATCATAAAAGTCTCCGCTCGATCCTTTCTCATGCGACGTGTACCTATGGCACCCTTCTCCATCCAACGTGTACCTGTGGGACCTACAGTTACTCATCCGTGATGCTTGCAATTCATCATAAAAGTCTCCACTCTGTCCTTTCTCCAACTGACGTGTACCTATGGGACCCAATGGCTTACATGTTAGGTGTACCTATGGGACCGTTCTCCATCTCCATCGGACCTATGGGACCCAATGCCCATCTCCAGCTGACCTGTGGGACCCGATAGCTTGCATGTCACTTGACGCTGGCAATACATCCTAAAAGTCTCCGCTCGGTCCTTCTACATCCGACCTATGGGACCCGATGGCTTATGTGTCATGTGTACCTATGGTACCTTTCTCCATCTCCGTCCAACCTATGGGACTCGACGGTTTGCGTGTCACTTGTACCATGTGTGCTATCGGGGTTTAATTTCTCAAAATAAAGATCTGATACCTAGGAGTCGAACATGGGATCTAGATCCCGGATTGGAGCATCTTTACAATTGCACTAGATGCTTGGCTATGCTAACATCTCTTTGGAGTCGCTATAGTATCCTATTGGTTGTGTGGATGCCCTATAGGTTGACCTAAATTGGATATATCCCCTGCAAGTGGAAACAAATCTGTGCCCGTTCGACTTGCAGCGACGGCGGCGGTGGAGGCGGAGGTGAAGGTGGAGGATCCCTAGTCTGTTGTGGTGGCTCAGGCATCCTTTTGGTGGCGTGGCAGGGCTCTCCCGGTGGAGCATGGCGACATTGGCGTCCGCATGATCAGGTGTGTGCTGCGGCAGAGGCGGCATGCAATAGAGCCGTTCCAGTTCGTAGAACAAAGGTATGAGTACCTTCTTCTGTGATTATTGGACTCCATTTTTTGTACACGATAAAGTAAAGAACACATAAAGAAAGGCTATTTTGTATGAATTTCAATTGAAATAAATGCTTTTGTCACACAAAAATAGAAAACCAAACTATCCCATAGTATGAGATGAGCAAATGCACAGATTAGTGCTCTCAAAACCTTTATGCTTTGTTCTAATGCTAGTTTTGCCATATTCCACCCATTGGTCGAAATTCTAATGGACTTTGCATACTTTTGCTGCAACAGATGGACAGATCTTAGATTCCTAATGGGTGACCATTCTCACCGATGTTCATCACAGGAATTGAAGAGTTCATGGATATGGTTAAACAAAAATACCCAGAGCAAAACATCCCTTGCCCATGTACACATTGTCTTAACTAGGTGGTTAAAACTTGGCAGGAGGTGAAGGACGACTTACTTATACATAGAATGTCACCCACATACACAACATGGATTCATCATGGGAAAGAGGGAGGAGGTACTGACATTATAGAGCCATCAGATGTGCATGGATCTCATCATGATGGTTGGATTGCGGAGGAGGAGGAGCAGGAGGACTGCGACGATAACATATTACTAGATTTTGATGATTTAGTTCAAAACCTGTTGACATCTAAAGAGCGGCCTAGAAGAGTCCCAAAGTTTGAAAGAGTGTTGGATGAGTTGAAGCAATCAGTTTCTTCTGGATCTACCTTCTCAAGATTCTCCTTCCTTGTCAGGTTGCTCTATATCAAGTCCCACTATCGAGTTGGCAATAGCTATTTTGATGCACTACTAGCGTTGCTGTCAGATGCATTCCCTAGTAGCAACATACCAAAATCATGTGAGGAGACACACAAATATATTCGAGAATTGGGACAAGGTTATGAAAGTATCCATGTGTGCAAGAACAATTATGTGTTGTTTTGGGGTGATCATGAGGAATTGCAAGCATGCCCAAAATGCAAAGAGTCTAAATGGGAGGATGTAGATGGTAGCAGGTGGGTTCCTCATAAGGTTTTGAGGCATTTTCCTCTAATACCAAGGTTGCAGAGGATCTTTGCTGCTTGAGGAACAGTAGCGGACGCCCAATGGCATGAGACTAAGCGAGAGAAGAATACCGGTGAAATAAGCCATCCAGCAGACGGGGAGGCATGGCAGGACTTTGATAGAAAGCACAAAACTTTTGCAGATGATCCAAGGAACTTGAGGCTTGCCATCGCCATAGATGGTTTCAATCCATTTGGCAACGTTAGCTCGACATATAGTATGTGGCCTGTTCTTGTAACGCCTCTGAATCTACCACCATGGGAATGTGTGAACCCATTGAATTGCTTTATGTCTCTATTGATCCCAGGCCCAACCTCTCCTTGAAAGGATTTTGAAGTATTCTTGGAGCCTCTTGAAGAAGAACTAAGAGAACTATGGAAGGGTGTCGACACTTTTCATGTACTACATCGTGATAATAAGAAAGGCTTCACTCTACGCGCTACCGTGCTTTGGTGCATACACGCTTTTCTAGAATTGAGCACCTTGTCAGATTGAACTACAAAAGGTTATTATGAATGTATTTATTGCAACAAAAATCCATTCTCAATGAGCCTAAGAAAGAAGCTAGGCTACCTTGGACACCGTCGTTACCTTCCTAGGGATCACCCTTGGAGGAAGAGCTTGGATTTTGATGGAAAAACTGAGGACTGAGATGCACCAGAAAAGTTCACCTTACAGGAGGTCCTTAAGGAACTCAAGAAGGTGAAAGATGTCTACCCAGGTAAGCACGATGGAAATAGAAAATGAAAGGATGGAGAAGTGCTAGTGATTTATAATAAAAAAATCTGCTTGGTGGGGGCTGCCATATTAGAAGGACCCATTGCTGCCACACAATCTTGTTGTCATGCACATTGAAAAGAACATATGTGAAAACATTCTTTGGACCTTGCTAAAAGTGGAGGGCAAGAAAAAGAACACAATGAACGCTAGGCTAGATTTGCATGATATGAGTATAAGGCCTCAATATCACAGCGTGCAGCAAGGCACCTCGCTTAAATTCCTGGAAGCTCACTATGTCATGATGGAAAAACACAGAGCAGAATTTTGCAAGTTACTTAAAGGTGTCAAGTTTCCAGATGGTTATGCAGCCAACCTAGCAAAATTCATAAGTGTAGATGGTACCAAGGTAGTTGGCAAGCTAAAAAATGCATACTTGCCATATCCTTCTCTAGAGGATCATACCTACAGGCTTAAGAGGTTTTGTTCCCAAAGATCTATATGAAGTTATTTCAGAACTTGGGAACTTCTTCAGGCAACTGTGCAGTAGAACTCTGAGGAAAGAAGTCATGAAAAAGCTAAAACGAGACATCCCACTCATCTTATGCAAGCTTGAGAAGATTTTTCCACTAGCCTTTTTTGATGTTATGGTGCACTTTGCTATCCATCTACCTAACGAGGCACTTCTTAGAGGGCCCATACAGTACGGATGGATGTACCTAATAGAACGGTGACTGGGCACATTGAAGAATTTATTAAGGAATAGGGCCAAGCCTAAAGGATCAATTGTAGAGGCTTACTCAGAAAGTGAGACATTGGCATTTTGGGAGAGGTTCATAGACGATGTTAAAACAAGATATAACCATGGCAACAATATGTCACATGATGGGCTAGCACCTGGTGAGACCTCTATTTTCATGCATGGTGTCTAGCCCATTGGCCAAATTACAGTAAAGGACATCAAGGATAAAGCCGAAATCAATAAGCTAGCTTTGTATGTGCTTAATAACTGCAACAAGGTTGGACCATATGTGCAGTAAGTATGATTTTTTATATGCTAATTTATTGTTTCCTATATTACGTATGAAATGTTACAAATAATAATGCTTATATGTGCTACAAAATATACAAACAAATTTTAGAGGAACAAGGGGCAAGTGATGATGTTGATAGTAGGCTAGTAGCGTAGTTTCTAGCATGGTTTAAGTCTCATGTATGTGATTTGCATATTTTAGTTCTGTTAGGCCGATCATTGGAAGAATTATACGACAACTTAGTGGTGATGGTGGTTTAATATTGTGTGCAGATCGAGGAGCTGCGTAGAGAGAAACCAACAGAGGTTAGTGAAGGTTTGTATGCACTGTCATGTGGTCTTGATACCTGAGTTCGGGTCTGTGCAGCTTTCAGTATTAATGGAGTCAGGTATAGCACTATTGACTGTGAGAAATCCCTATGTACATAGAACAGTGGTGTCATGACCGCCATCACAAATGAAGGCCAATCAGTGCAATTTTATGGTGTCCTTAGAGAAGTTATTCAGTTGATGTATAACTCCAGCGTACAAAGCCATAGGACGGTGGTTCTTCTGCATTGTGGCTAGTACAATTTTGATGGCACTACGAAGTCTGCAGGCATTGATAATGATGGACATTACAGATCCATCAACATTAAATCATTCTGGTACAAGGATGACCCTTTCATTCTCATGACATAGGCAAGGAAGATTTTTTATCTACTGGACACCTTCTTGGGCAAAGATTGGCGGGTCGTTTAGAAGTTTGAACATAGGGATATGTATGATGTGAATGAAATAGAACCTGTAGTGCACCAAGATGATCACTGTTCTGACAACGAGCTTGAAGTCCTGCTAGGTGATGGTGATCAGGTTATGCACGAAGCTAGTCATGGTGGAGAAGGCACTGTCATTCAAGCCAATTTAGAAGACCTTCTAAGAGATAAGAGGGAAGTAGTTGGCATAGTTGAAGGCAGTGAGGATGAAGATGATACTGGAAACTAGTATTGCAGTGACGATAATAACTATGGTGGCAGAGATCACATGTCTGGAGATGACGATGACTTGTAGGAGATTTAATGTATAATCTTTGGGAGAACTTGTATTCTAAAACTACACTTTGCTTTGGATTTCTGGCTTTGTATTCTATAAATGTTTGGTATGCTCAGCTGTTATAAACTTGTGCTTTAGCAAACACATAGGCTTTGTTCGCCGGGGTCAGTACTACACTATGCAGACTATCTGTTGTGTACATGACTATTCTATTCAACTACAACTAGTACTTGTCATAGGTTCATATACACTGCATAAGCCATTGACATAAAGCATTCCTTTCACACACCATGCTACAACCACAACAGTTGAGGGGCAAGTATGTATACTAATACGTGTCTGGTTTACCAAACCGAGGCACAAAGCAACCCTTGCATGGTTGCCAATAGTGAATTGAATGCAGGAGGAAAGCCTCTATAGTTATTTCACTCCAAAATTGCAGTCACAACAGTCGAGGGGCAGACTAAAGAGTGAAGAGGAGTTGCTTTCATAAGAAATTTCTCTTGGTTGGTTTTGCAGAGGCATGCAGCAGCTAGCTAGAGATGGCTACACTTTTTATTATCCGATGAGAGATCAAATGGACAGCGGTGGACTTGCTGGCGTGTGCAGCAAAAATGCAATAGCTATGCCTCCTCCATTGTGCATTAGATCAAGGCGACACTTGTTCAGATGAACTCCTCGTTGCATGGTTCTTGCAAATTCAACAAATTTCATTAAAGACATGAGTTGGGTTCAACACAGCACTACTGATACATTTTTTGTTCTCCAAACCAAGGCACGAAGGTACCCTTGCGTGGTTGGCAAGAGTGAGAAGTGTCTAACCCAATCCAATGGACGATGCTCGGACCATCAAGTGTGCATGAAGATAATGGTAAACATTACTTTGTGAACCAAAATGTTTGCACAAATGCGTAGTGCCATCTAACCATAAGAGGAGAGCAGTGCAATCCCACTACTCAAAGGCATCCAGCTATTACCTAGATATACTAGTTCTAACTACAGATGATTAACATTACTTCACATAAGGCAGCATACTAGACCTCTCCGCCACGGTGAACCAGCACGGTCGGATTATCCCTTTAGTCCATCCAACGCTGGTTCCTCACCAGGGCGTGATGGCGGGCAATGTTCTTGTCCTTGGTGTAGTAGTCGTCCTGGAGGCCGTGTGCCTTTGCTAGGACATGCGCCCTGGTGTCAGCCTCATTCCAACCATTTGGCATACGGTTGGGGTAGATGGGGCACACCAGGTCGCCAAATGGGCTAGCGTGGATGAATACATTTAGGCTCGTGGGGACAGGCGTTGGGTAGCTGTGCAGACGTTATTCGTCTGAGTCTGTCGTGATGTTTCCCATAGAGCCCTTGGACTCACCCATGGCCTTAGCGGATGGTGAGGGGGACCATGATGGTGGAGGAGACCTGCTCCCGCCGGGAGCAGATCCCACGGCGGCGAGCAGGCCTAGTGACAGCGAACGGGACTGCACCGAGGCCGGTGATGGTGAGCGAACCACCAGTGCTGGTGGCGTCAACGTCGTTGTCGGGGGTGATGGGGAGAGCAATGGCAGCCTAGGAGACGGCCTGCTGTAGCGTGATGGGAACACCAATCTCCCACGACTGGACATCAGCGCCGCCTCCGCCGACAAGAAGCCAAGGTGCGCCATCGGCCCCGATTCCGATGAACCACTGGAGGAAGCAGGGACTAGAGTCGGTCCACCCTTCCTTGATGCGGACCTGAGCGATTCATGGGGATAGCCTTCATTGCACCCGATGGGGGGCAGAGTTGGGGACATTGTGAGGCCAAGCGAGGGCTTTTACGCAATGCAAGGTGGATTGAAATAATTGGAATTGAAGCGAGATAAAGATTTATTTTTTCCAAACCGCTGTGTGTCACCTCGGGTGTCATCGCACTACCTCAGGAATCGCAACCGTATTACACTAGAGAAGCCATGTGTGACCAGAGATGTAGGAGTAATGGCGTACCCAACTGATGAGATGGCACGACGATACCAAATGTATGGCCATCGGACTTTCTATCTGGGCGAGACTTGTTCAAATGAACTCCTCGCGGCATGGTTGTTGCAAGTTGAACAAATTTGATCAGATACATGCAAACAAGATGGTTGGGTTCACCACAGATATGTGCGTAGTAGAATTTGAACACCTATGGCTACTCTGTTATGCATTTAGGCCAAGCTTGCTTCTCTCAAAGAAACCTTGCGCGGTTGCCGAGAGCGAAGTGACGAGTTGTGTTCAACACATATCAAAGCCACTCATGACTACTACTACCACTACTGATACGTGTTTGGTTCACCAAACTGAGGCACAAAGAAAACCCTTGCGCGGTTGGATTGAGATATGTCTGGCCCGTTCAAGTTTACAATGCTCGGACCATCATGTGCGCACAAAGATAATGGTAAATGATACTTTGTGAACTAAAATGTTTCCACAAATGCACACATTACATGCATAATAAGAGGATATCAGTGCTACTAGATAGAAAGATATGTGGATTACATGCAAACCAGACTTCATATATATGTGGATTACAACAACGATACGAGTTCAGCCTACATAACCATGTATTCATTTGCCATAATAATAAGAGGAGAGCAGTGCCATCCCACTACTCAAAGTCATCCAACTACTACCTAGACATACTATTTGAACTACAAATGATTAACATGACTTCATACTAATTCTAACGGCACCTGGAAACAAACTAGTCCTAACTACTTATGTTGACATGACTTGATACTACTAATGAGGAGTGCCATCCCACACCTCTATACAAGTCATGCATTAAGGGCACCAATAGGTGCAAACAAAATCCAACGCCTACAAGGTAAACCAGCCTTGGCTGAAGCCAGCAAACCTCCTCATCACAGCGAACCAGCGTGATCGGACGATCCCTTCAGGCCATTTAGTCCTGGTTCCTTTCCTGGATGCGATGGCGAGCAACATTCTTGTCGCTAGTGTAGGTGCCGTCTATGGGGCATGTTCCCTCGCCAGCACATGCGCCCTGGCGTTGGCCTCACACCAACCACAGGCCTTATAGTTGGGGTAGACAAGGCACACCAGACCGCCATATGGGCTGATGCGTAAGAACAGATTTGGGCCTAGGAGAATAGGCGTTGCGTACCCATGCAGACGATCATCTTCCGAGTCCGTCGTGACGTACCCTAGAGAGCCGTTGGACTTGGCCTCAACCAAGATGTCAGTCATGGCATCGGCCTCGGCCAAGATGTGAGCCTCATCATAGGCCTTGGCCTCAGCCTCGTCGTCGGCGTCGGCGTCAGCGTCGGCGTCGGCGGATGGCGAGGGGCACCGCGATGGTGCAGGTGACCGACCCACGCGGGTTGTAGATCCAGCGATGGCGAGCGAACCCGATGACAGCAAGTGGGACCGCACCAGGGCCAGCGGTGGCGAGCAAACCACCGGTGCCAGTGGTGTCAGTGTTGTCACCAATGACGACAGGGAGCGCAACAACCAAGGAGATGGCATGAGTCTCGATAATGGGAACACCGATCGACGGGGACTGGACGTCGCTGCCACCTCTGTCGACACCAACCTGGGGTGAGCTAGCGGCCCCAATTCTGCCAAACCACTGGAGGAAGTGGGGACCACAGCCAGGCCACCAACGGCCTTCATGGCAATTGACGGGGTGGCGGAGGTGAGTGGTGAGGAGGGGGCTTTTGCGCAATGGAAGGTGGAATGGTAAACAATATCAATTGGAGCGAAGCTAGGCTTTATGTATACATAGGGACGCTCGGGCTTCTAAGGAAAGATACTCCATAAAGATTTATTTATACACAGGGACGCTAAGGTTTCTAAGGCAATATACACCATGAAGATTTATCTTTCCTAGAGGTGGGTGCCGTCGCACTCCCTTGGGAATCGCAACCGTATTACACTGGCGGCTGCAAAAAAAGAGCATGTCTCCTCCATTTACACCAGTGACACAGCGTGAGTCTTGGCACGACAACATCAATTGAGTGGCCAACGCACTTTTTGGCGTGCACAGTAAAATTTCATAGTTTGTGATCGACTACACTCACTTGTCATTTTATACAATATTATTATTACTAGTAGTAGGGTCATGGTCACGTGTACCATGTTTTGCTTGATTTTTAATTTAATTCCTCAAAGAAAGTAACATTTTTCATAATGTATGACATGGACACGTATACTATCCGATGCGTTCAAATATACGGAGGTAGGACTTTCTTGCGTGTGCAGTAGAATTTTCAACACCTATGGCTCATCTGTTCTACATTAGGCCAGGCTTGCTCCTATCAAAGAAACCTTGCACGGTTGCCGAGAGCGAAGTGAATGCATGATGAAAGCTGGACAGGAGTGAAAATTTAAGAGATTTTGATCACCGTGACATGGTTTAGACTTGAAAGCCTGGTGCGGTTGTGATAGGTTTTTTCACTCATATCCAAGTAGTCACAACAGTCGAGCGGCAGACTAAAGAGTGAAGAGGAGTTGCTTTCGTAAGCAATTTCTCTGGGTTGGTTTTGTAGATACATGCAGCGGCTAGCTAGAGATGAGTACACTTACTATCTAACGAAAGATCAAATGGATAGCGGTGGACTTTCTGGCATGTGCAGTAAAAATGCAACATCTATGCCTCCTCCATTGTGCATTACATCGAGCCGAGACTTGTTCAGATGAACTCCTCGCTGCATGGCTATTGCAAGTTCAACAATTTTTATTAGAAACATGCAAATAAGATGAGTTGGGTTCACGATGGATTAGAGCCACTCATTTTGAACATGATCAGAGCGACCCATGACTACTACTACTACCGATATGTGTTTGGTTCACAAAACCGAGGCAAAAAGCAACCATTGCACTGTTGGCAAGAGTGACATGTGTCCGGCCCAGTTAGATTTACAATGCTCGGACTATCACTTGTTCAATGAGATAATGGTAAATGTTCCTTTGAGAATGAAAATGTTTGCACAAATGCGTATGACATGAATACTATCTGACACATTCAAATATACAACAATAGGACTTTCTGATTACCGAGACTTCCTCATCTCAAAGAAATCTTACATGGTTGTCGAGAGCAAAATGAATGCAGGATGAAAGCTAGACAGGAGTGAATTGACCACCATGACACGGTTGAGACTTGAAAGCTTGGTGCGGTAGTGATAGGTCTTTTCACCCCTCGTGTGCAGTCGCACTCCCTCAGGAACCTCAACCAGTCATACCACAGAAGGCATGTTCGACCGGAGATGCAGGAGTATTGACGTTCCCAAGTGTACACTAATGAAAACAGAGCACGTCTCCTCCATTTATGTCGATGAGACGGCGTAGTCTTGGTGCTAGTTTTTACTACATGTTAGCTCCTCCACTGATGCCCCAACACTATGTGCACTCCTTGCATTTGTGACAACACCAGAAACACAGAAAAAGAAAGCACGAGGAGAACGAGAACAGAGACATAACAGAAAGGATTCCTCAAGACTATCAAGTTCTCTAGTTGGCACAGCGGAGCTACAAGAAGACATGGTAGGACCGAGCCAGAGTGACCTAGAGTGCATGAAGATCCTTCTTCCTAGATTGTATGCAAAAACATTGGTTAGTGCCCATTTTCTATGTGCTAAATCTGATCTGCTGGGTTTTGCCTTAGGGAATGAACTTGTCCCTCTATCTGGCTATGTTGATCGTTGTGCACGCAGAAACTACCAGCTGCAATGGCCCGGGCCATTGGAGGTTGCTAGAAACTCAAGCTTTGTCTGAACGATGAGTAGAGCCTTGCCTAGTGGAAGGTGGAGGTGTTCCCCAATGGAGGTCACTTGTACCTCCACCGGGGATGGAAGCACTTCGCTCGTGCCCTCAACCTCCAATACGGGTTCTTTCTTGTATTGTGGTATGACGGCTAGTCATAGATTAACGTCAAGGTCTTCGATCTTACCGCCTATTGCAAGCAGTACCCACACGACTTTGAGGCTAGCGGAAGTTAGCTCTCCCTACCCATCATGGAGCCAAGGAGTTTTGTAGTGATCCTGAAGAAGTACCACCTCAAAGCAAAGTATCTGGTGAGCACTCGCGCGAGACACACAGTGTACTGATGTCGCATGTTACCAGTGTCATCTTTCTCATCAATCTTTTTTTGTGTGAGGCGAAGAACGTGCTAGTGGACTTCAAGGTAGCACATGGCTACCAGCAATGGCAAGCCGTCAAGCTACAGATGGTTGTGCAGTCCTGGTCCATGGCCTTGGAGAGGACCCGCATGAGCAACAAAGTGTGCACGTCATTCAAGTACGGGCGGGATGAGTTCTGCGCAAGCAACCACCTCAACGTCGGCGACACCTGCTTCTTCAGTGTGATTAGCAAGGCAACCTACAGCAATGACAAGGATGAGGAATGGGAGGAGGAATAGGAGTACGATGAAGCTAAGCTCAAGGTGGAGGTGCGCAAGACGAACAACGGATGGTTGCGGTGAACTCGACGCAAGAGTTGACATAATCTGTATTTTGTCATTTCATCAGAACTATTATCCGACCTGTAACACCCCTATGTTAAGCTTTGTGTTTAGCACTTGCATTTCATGAGCACAAGCATCATCCAAGCATTCATGAACATGAGCATATGAAATTTCATCTCATTCTTATACATTGTCACATGAAATGTTGATTTATAAATATTCTTATGCTTGCAATCATGTATCACCAATGCATGAGATGGTTGTGAGGTCATGAAAACACCTTAGACACATCTAGGATGGTAAATGGAGCAATGTTTATATTCATGACATAGGCCAATTTTGCTTCTAAGTGTTGGTTCCATTTGAAATGCCATTTTCATGATACTAGTTTGACCAATGTTGAACAGTAGCTTAGATTGTTTGCATGGCTATGTGACCTAAATAAAAGTTGTAGTACTTGACTAGGGTAGCAACTTTTATTTTTGGGTTAAGACCTAATTCAGTGCCTAACATGTTCAAAAATAGCTCCAAAGTAGCAAGGAAATGCTGTTTTGAGACTTGCAAAATTTTCTAAGTCATAATGCTATTTATAGTTTCAATGTACCCCACTTGTGAGCATTGTAACTAGCTAACCATTCTGAATTAGGGGATGCTTCCTAAAGAAAATTTGTAGATTACATGTAGTTCTACAACTTTGGTTAATAAAGTTTTTGCAATGGACGAACGAATATGGAGTAATATCACCATGAAGCAGCGTTGTCAGGCTTTGTTCGTGACTCTGATCGCGTGGACGTGCACGGCGTCATGGCCGATCAGCCACAAGCCGTGGCCACCATGTGGTGGCCGTACACCGGTGTCAGCCTGGCCGGTCAGGCCAGCGTAGGGAGAAAAGGGGTGCACCTCTGCTGCTCGCCTTCAATCGCTTTCTCTGGCCCTACCTCACTTGCTCTCGCTGCTCGCCGAGCGAATCCGTGCCGCCGTTGCCATAGCCGCATCGCTGTCGCGCAAGCTTGCTGCCACCATAGCACTGTCATCCCATAGCTCTCACTAGCAACTCCGCCATCACCTTCCTCACCTCCCCGACCTACTTGCCCCTTCGTCCGAGCCAAGGTAAAGGCCTACGATTCCTTTCCACCACCGTGGCCATCGCTGGAGCTCCGCCGATCTTTGAGCTCACCATGGCCGGCCTCAACCAGAGCCCATCCCATCTCTCTCTCTCTAGTTTCACCCTCCCTATAGGACATAGATGCTCAAGCCACGACCCATTTAACCTCTACCATGGCGTCCCTATCAGAACGTGCGTGCGTGCCGTGCGCGGCCACCATTGCCGTCCTAGGTTTGAGCTCATCGTGGCCGAGGTCGTTCGCTCTCCCTTTCTCCTTTCGCATGTTAGGGTTAGGATGAAGTTAGGTCTAGCTCATGGCAGGACCTTAAGGCCAATGCACGCCTCGTTGGAGCAAAACGCGGCCTTCCACCACTGCGCTCTTGCTGCCCTGGTGCCATGCATGCGGCCAAGCTCGCTGGTGCCACCTCGAACCCTAACCTGCACCTTGTAGCTTCGCTAGGTCACCACGTAGATGTAGCGAGTCTCGTCTGAGCTCACCGTGGCCAAAGCATGTCAGAGCACCATCGCGTAGCTCCGCCGTCTACCATGGCTACTGTCGAGCCTACTCCAGTGAGTCTCTGGACCAACCAAGCGCACCCATCTATGCGGGACGTCGAGGTGAAGCTGTCGGTGGTGACATCACCGCCGGTGACCTCGCTGGCGATGAACTATGGTCGGTCAACCATCGTACTCTGTTCTGTGTGACTAACACATGGGCCCATGCTGACTGTGGGGTCCAGTTGTCAGCGTCTCTGGGTAAATGGACCGGGTGCACTTAGCCGTGAAGTCAAATTGAAATGTGATATTCTTGATTTATTTTTCTAGATTTACATGCAAACTTCAAAAATTCATATCTCAAGTTAGGAGTGTCCAATTTTGGTGAACGAAATTTTGTTGGGTTCCTCATGAAGTGGAGTATTTGATTAAAATATGGTATATACTGTTTGGGGTATTTTTATAGGAAAATTAAATTCAGCAAGATAAGTGCTTTTAAAGTAGTTTATATCTTGTAAAATGCATAACTTGAGCTCGGAAGGTGATAAACATACCATTCCATTTTTTCTGGTCTTGTGCTGACATGATATATCTAGGAAAAATACTAAACCTACAGTAACCATACTTGAAATATGGTCTTCCTATTTAATCCTAATTAATTGCTAGTTCCTAGTGAAATTAATTGGGGTAAAAATACATAACATATGATCATGCAAATTTTTACACAGTATTCTTATGCTTGGATGAATGTAATAAAAATATTAAATCTGTTGTTTGGCACTTTTCACTATGCCAAACTATTTTTTCTAAAATAAGCCTATGTAAATTGTCATTTTTGTAGAGGTAGGTACACTAATATAACTGGCATGAAATTTTTACAGTAGACTACTAAGGTCATTTGTAGGATACTGTAATTTTCTCAGAATTTATTAAGCAATGGAAATATTTATCCTTTAAATCACCTTATTATCTAAGAAAATTAATAAATGGATATAAATAATTTATTTATATTTAACCATGATGTTTTCTGTGGTACTTGTGATGCATATGATCTATTGATGTTATTATTTAGGCTTAGAAGTAATTGGTTGTACGTAACTAGTTAATTATCGCTTTATAATTCAACTAGATGGCTGCATGTATAGTTTCTGTTGTGGTGATGATTTCATGATGATAATGATCTTTTATGTAAAGATGCTTAATAATAAAGTTGTAGATAACTTACTTATATACCTTATGTTAAATTTTCATAGTCATAGGCCTTATGGTTTAAGAATTATGGCTGTTAGAAATCTGCTGCCAGAAATGCTTGCTCTCTAGATAGATCTGAATGATTGAATTGTTTGACTTAGATAACTACTGAATCACATTAAAATGATTAAATTAAAGTTGTAATAAATTTTATAGGCTTTCTAGAATGTCCACAACCATATTATTTTGATGTGTATAACTCCAGTTATGGTCAAAACAAGTGGCTATTGTCTTGTAGTCTAGAAAATGATTTACATAAGTGTTTGTTTAAGTTACTAGAGAAAAGATTTGCACCTACTCAGTAAAAGAAAATGTAACTTGTTATCCATTAATTCAATGCTATTGAAAATACTTATGAGGATGCATTCATCACATCATATCATATTATACATGTCATCATATATGCATTTGTGATATCTTATTTCACGCTCATGCATATAGGATCGTTCGAAGAGATAACTCTTCTAGAGTTCAACGAAGAAGAAGAGGAGGATCAACATGAGACACCTTAGACCACAGCTCTAGGAGAAGAGGAGCAAACTCTTGAGGCCCTCCCTGAGTGCTCGGATCACCTACCAACCTCTTTCCTCAAAGGCAAGCCCAGAGCATTCTAAGTCTCCTATGTTTTATAGAATATCACTTGAGTCCTTTATGTTTGATGCATTAGGTTATAAGATTTGATTGGAAACACTTGATGCATAGAACTACCTTGTCTAGTTACCTATACCTTTAACCCTGTGTAGGTCGAAGATCGAATATATGCTTAGCCATGATTAGACCGGTAGAAGTCGGGTGATTTCCTATCACCTGCGAGATATAGGTGGATACCAAAGCATGATTGACTATATTTTCTATCATGGAAAAGAACCATGGGGTAATATAAACAGAGGTCGGGTGGAGTCTATGTGTAGGTTGACTCATGTGATTTTGTCTGTACCGATTAAGGACCGTACTATTGTTGGCACTTCTGACAAGATGAAACGCATGCCTCTCACTTAGCTAGCCGGATAACTTGTTCCGACCATGAAGCCAAGTAGCTCAACTCCGGCCAGGCCCTGTTCTGTTAGAGTGCGCACTCTGGATGGTAGTAAGGATATGCGAGAAGCCAGACATGAGCCCAAGGGTAGGCCAGGCCTGAACGTCCTAGCAGCTAGTTGTCTTTGATTGTGCGGCGCTGGGCGAACCCATGAAATGTGGACCTAAGTTTTACCATAGGTGACCTAAGGTGACCGTTGATCTAGTCTACCTTGGTTTGTGTTAGGAATAAATTCTCAGCTGGTTGAAATCGATTCGAATCACCGTCTCTCTCGGACAGTGAGAAACTTGGCTAGTCCCAACATCGTAGTAACTGTGTTATGAAATGATGGTTATGATGAACATGGAATTACTATACCGGCTATGGTTACTACTGTATGCTACTAAATGATATATCATATGTTTGGCATAGGTTAGTTGCTAATCTAGAGATGAATAGCTATAATTAACTTGATGACCAATTTACAACTGTATACTTGAATTGGTAAGCTTTTTATGCAAAATGTGTCAAGCTAGCTCCACTTATACAGCCTTGCATAATCCTTGGAGTCACTTTATTTTTGGTTTATGATGGGTAAGTCTAGCTGAGCACCTTCTCATACTTAGGGTTTTATTCCCATTGTTGTAGATGGTACAGTTTATCATGGCTATTGCAAGAACTGCTTTTGTCCCGCCATGGACGAGGAGTGAGCCCTGGGCAGGCATCTCTTATTAATCCTTCTCATATGCTTTTGTGGGTGTGATCATGAGCTAGAACTATGTTTGAACTATGATGGCAGATGTTGGTTTCAACTTTAATTTGCTTCTGCTACTATTTTACTTGAACTTAGTTTGTAATAACCTAAATTCGTACTCTGATGAATGAACTATATTTGTGAACTTTATGTAACGTGTGACATTTATGTTGAATCATGTATGATCTTGGTTGTATGTTGATGGTTAATTGAGACCCTTCGTGTTACTCGATGGACTACCAGGTTTATATGGGTTCATGTATGACAGTGTGACCATTTGTGGGCTGCCATTGTACTTGTGCTCTTATAAATTGGTCGGTTCTGCTACAGCTGGCATCAGAGCAAGATTCAACATTAATTGCCACATGTGTATTTAAAACAAAGGTTTTTGTTTTCCAAAACCAGTTTCTATCCACTTATAGCTATATATATAGGTGTTTAAAAATCTAGAGTTTGAATCTAAAGTGTGCCAGTGATCACTTCCTTTATGCCCAGTTAAGAACTTCAGGTGGCTAATTAAGTACTGACTTGGGGGTTTTTAATTTCGTCGTCCATACGGCGTGCTATTGTATGGATCAAATGCCTCTACACCCAAGGTAAGATGCCACTCATCATCATAGTGGTATGACCGCAAGATGTGAGCGCGTGGTCTATGGGGAGAGTTAGCTTTGATACTAAATTGTATATATGCCTCATATATATACGGAAGTATTTAATTGTGGGTTAGCTTTGATACGGCTATATATGCATATTATATGTATATATAGAACGTATTTACTCTCGGGTGGCTTTGATATGGAAGTATATATATATGGGTATATATATACGAAAGTATTTATATTGCAACCTAGAGCCCTGATTTACATTCTGCATATATAATTATGGAGTTAGGCTGAAATGAAATTCTTGTACAGGTACACTAACAGCAAAACATGTAGCCCGACTAGTTACATTATATATGAGAGAACGTATGCATACCACCATTTATGCCATTAGAGGTTTTAATTTTCCTAAGTTTGTGAGGACGTACGGAACGTGCATGCATCATGATAAATCATTATTACACACTTGCATTGTTTCTCCCCTTTTGGATTTCTTACTTGGTTATGTAACTCTTATCCATTATGACTTTGTCTCATGAGAGTTGCACCATGTTGTTGGTATAGATGGCAGCATCGGCTGGAAGTGAGAATTTCCTATTGATGTTTGGTACCCCTACCCTACTTTGGAGAGTCTTGCATTATGCGGGGTATTACGAACTGCCCCTCTATTACTAGAATGAAGTATACCTGGAGGGACAACCATGGTATGAAGTACAACTGACCATACCAGCTCATAACCAAGCACCCTTCTGGCAGGAATGGAGGGCATAATCTAAAGGAAGAACTCCTTGGGAAGCTACCGAAGTAGTGGCTTTTGAGGTGCTGAGTCAGATTTGTCAGCAGCACGGGGATGAGCTTACTAGTAGTGCCGCTGGTACTTTTCCTCAGGTGGATGCATCCACAATAGTTTGGGCACAGTGCAACTGCAATGCATTGATCTGAGACTGATATGAGCGGGTAGACATTTCTAGTCTCGCTATGAGTGCAATGTTGTCAGTGATGAAGATGTTCTATACTCGTTAGGACACCAGGGACTTCTGGTAGGAGTTCAATACCACTTGCATGGATAAGCTCATGAGAGCCAAAGCTGCACAGCGTAAGCTAAAGAAGTGTGTACGTAAGCACAAGAAGGCAGCAAGTGAGGCTCGATGGGAAATTGATCAAGCATATGTAGCATTGGGAATTTTCCACACCTAAATGGAGCAAGTTGATCAGCAGTGAGCTACCACCCAAGAGGAAAGAGCAGATGATCAGGCAGTGTTAGCAGGACTGCTGGAGCAGCTGGAGGCCACCCGTGCTGTGGCGTTCACTGCTACATGCCAGCAGATCCAAGCAAACAACCGTGCAGTTATGGTAGAAGCAGAACAAGACAAGACCTAAACCTTGAGCGTACAACAGGACCATGTCGAGAGGGACTTGCACCAGCAGCTTGCATAGACCTAGAATGTGGTGGTTGATCTTCAGCATGAGGTGCATTTCCTGAACAACCAACTGCACCCGATCCTTAACGAGGAAGAAGAAGATCTAGAGATGTGGGTCAAGGATGACGGTTGGGAGGAAGAAGAAGTGAAGCTAGAGGATGAGGACGAGGTTGTCTCTGACCTGGATAGCGAGCACGCTGAAGATTATAATCGCCTAGTGACTAGTTAAAGCGCTAGATTTATCCCTGTTATTCATGTAATGGACTTGTAGCTTGAAGTTTGGTATTCGTGATTTGACTTCCATGTAATATTGGCACTTTGCATGTTGTTTCACTATGGTTTGTGTAACACCCTAGGTGTTTGTCTTCCACAAAAATTGCATTTCATTTCATAAACATATGCATCATCTATGTCATCATGCCATTGTTACTAAAACATGCATATGCAACATTTTCAACTGTGTGTTTCATACTTGATTGTTGTGAATAGTAATGGTGTAACCTGTGAATGCAACATGAATTTCTCATACCTTGAAACATGGCAACATGGTAGTAATATGACAAGTATAGAATAACAACAAAGTCATGAAACATATGAAACATTGAATTGCAACATTTGAGTGAATTGATCGTTTTGTTGCTTCATCACATGTGATCATTAGAAATTTGTATAGCACTTGTGTAGAGTGGTTAATTAGGGTCTAATACAACTTAACTACACTTAGGGAATTTGTTTGGACATTGTTCATATAGATCAAAATGACAAAATGGCCCTTGAGTGGAGGTTTGACTTGAAATGACCCCTAGAGTGCCACTGTTTGACTGATTCAAAAGACCAAAATAGAGACTTTGCATGGCTGTGCACTCTTTACCAAAGTTGTAGCCAATTTATCAAGGAACAAAAGTTGTTTTATGATCATCTCATGAAAATGGCTAGAACATGCTCAAACATGGCCCACAAGTTAGAATTTCATGCTGATTTCACACTTGGAAAAGATTCTAAGTCCTAACTGTATTTTTAGTTTGATTGAGCCACCTTTGGCTTGATGTAACTTCTAATCCATGGCGAATTAGATGATGATCCTTGAAAAGAAATTGTAGATGGATGGTAGACCTACATTTTTCATGAACACAGTTTTTGCATTGGATCAATCGTTTAGCTGTACCAACACGTTGAAGTCGCGTTGTCAGTCGTTGTTTTTGAACACTGAAACGAAAAAAATTCAGAAAACGTTCGGAGCTGCCGTGGCCGACCGGCACAGGAGCTGCTCACCGCGTGGCGTTCATGCTCTACCGACGATACCACATCGCGTGTCCGCGCTCCAGAAGAAGGCCAGCGCCTGCCCGACGCACTCGCCAGCTCCATTTGCTTCCCTCTCGCCTTCACCGCGCGCAGCGCCAAGCCACAGCCGTCCGCCATTGCCGGCCGAGCCTTCGCCCTCGCCTAGCTCCCGTGTCTTTGCAAAAACGCGTTGCCCAGTTTGCCCAGAGCCTCGCCGTGATCCCCTCTACCACCTCCACTGTTCAATCGAGTCAGTTGAGTCATGGTAAGCGTGTATTCGTCATTTCTTCCACCGCCGCCATGGCTGACCTCGCCGGAGCTGGCGCTCCACGCGGCCAACCGCCACCGCAGCCTTATCGTCCCTTCTATCTCTTGCACTAGCTATTGTGAGCGCTGCTGAAGCTCGTAGGGTCACCATTTAGGGTTGCGACGCCGTAGCCTCGCCGGAGCCGGCCGAGCCGTGGCCGAGCGCCGCCGTGGCCGTCACCACCCCCTCTTGCCGCGGTGATAGCCAAAATTGATGGCACCGCTAGATGCGCATTGATGAGATGAGCACCGATGCACCGCTGATCTCGCCGGAGGAGCCACCAGCGACGAGCTACGCCATCGTCTTCCTCCGTTCCCCTGTCTGTCTCGCTGTCGCGTGGGTCCTGTTTGTCAGCCGCTGAGGCCAAGGCGGGAGCCAGCGTGGGCTGCGCCGCATTTTGGGCCGCGCCAGCGCCAGCGCGCACTTCGCGGGCCGCCGTGTCCTTCGGGCCGGCCCAGCAGTAGAGTAGGGTTTCAAATTTATTTTTGGTTTATTCTTTTCACATATTTGTGTATAGATTCAAAAATATGTATCTCCTAGTTGGTAGCTTTAAATGATGTGGTTCCAATTTTGCTAAGTTCATGATAGTGTCTAGTTTATATTAAAAATATGATTTATGCCATGTTCTGTTATGAAAATGGGAGTTTCTATTTATCTCTTTTAATCATGGAGGAATTATGGTGTACTGCTCATATCATGAATAGCTTGTAGTTAAATTTTCATATATATTTGGACATTGTATGTAGGAGATATAAAATTCTCTTGTTTGCATGGATGGATATTGTGTGAATTTTCATAATTTTTCTATAGATCCAGTAAAGGTAAAATTTGGTGAGTGCTATTCTTATGCTAGAATGATGCTAAGAAAAATGTGAAATCTGTTGCTTGACACTTTTCATTAGGGTTTCCTAATTATGCTAAAAATAGACATGCCACCTGTTATTTTGGATATAGCAAGTTATCCTTGCCCAATGGCTTTGAATTTTTTATGGTAGTCTATGTGAAGCATGAGATAGCTACTGTAATTTTTGTAGATTTTTCTGAATAGTTTTACTATATATTGCTTTAATCACCTAATTAACTAAAGAAATTAGAAAAGGGCATTAAATACATTGTTTAGAAGTTGGCACTAGACTTTTCTGATGTTTCTTTGGTATGCAAAACATGTTGGTAAACTTGGTTTGGTCCAATTATGCTTTTGCATCATCATTAAATAATTAATTTAGTAACCCTGTCATTTCTGGACAGATTCTAGGTTTCCTGGAATTCGATTTGGTTAACGTAAGAATCATGCTTTGATGTTTACAAATGATTTGTAGAGAATTTCATAAGCTTTGTAGAATGTCCTCATGCAAGTCATTTGGATTTGTAGAACTCTTGTTGTGATTGAATTAAGGAACTACCCGTGTGCATATGAAACTTTAACTGTTGTTTAAAGTATGCCTTTACTATTTCTAAGTTGTGGTAATGTTCCTAGGTGTTAGGCCTTTAACTGAAGATGATCATCTTTATCTTAGGTTATGCAAGTTAGGTAAGTTGATCTTGTTCTTCAAGTTAAGTTAGATATCTGTTTTAAAGTGATTTGAATAGAGCTATTCTTAATCGGTAAACGAGTGTCCAGTGATGTTTTCGTTAAACACATACTGTGATTCATTCATCATGAGCATCATGTTATTCCTTATGCATCCATGATATTTATCTTGTGCATCGGCATGCAATGGGTGTACCGGAAAGAGTGACCCTGCTGGAATTCGAGAAACCGAGAGAGCAGCAGCAGCCGACACCGGAGGTTCAGGAGGTGCAACCTTCAGGAGAAGTGCTAGACGAGGTCATCGTTGAGTGCCCGGATCACCGTCCATGCAACTTTGTGAAAGGCAAGTCCCAGAGCATATTAAGCCTCCTAATTTTCGAAATGCAGTTACAGTATTATTGTTACATATATGTATTGTTGCATTAAGTTTAGGTGTTGGATGCAAACACTTGCTGCATTGGTTATCCAATCCTTGTCCAGATATTGATACCCTGAATCCTATGTAGCTCAGGCTCGGGTAGTGCTTAGCCCTACTTAAACACGGTAGAAGGTGATTTCCTATCACCTGCGAGATATAGGAAGATACATATGGCACGGTTGGCTATATTTGCTATCGTGGAAAAGAACCAGTCTTAATGTGAAATGAAGACTCGACGGAGGCTTGCCGGTTTGTAGTGACTCCGTCTGTGTCGATTAAGGACTGAATCTTGGAGCCTTTCCTGTTCATGTTGAATGCATGCCTCTCTCTTAGTTGGCCAGGTCTGGAGACCGACCACGAAGCCGAGTAGCTCACCTCAGGCCGGGAGTCGATAAGTATAAAGTGTGCCTCGGAAGGGAGCCGTAGGCGTGAGTCCAAGGGCAGGTGATTTAAAAGTCCTGATCGTCCTGGCAGAAGGGTAATCCCTGAGAGTGCTGGCGCTGATCGAACCCGCGAATTTGGTTCCTGAGTTGTTCCAAAGGTGACCCACGGGTACCCTTGCTAAGTATGCCAGGGTGAGAGTTAGGAATACCCCCTCAGCTGAGTTGTAATTCGATTCGAGTCGCCGTCTCTCCCGGTTAGTGAGAACTTGATGGGCTTATCTCCAATCTAGATACACTAAATAACATAATGGTTCAGAAATGATGATATGATGATGACAGCCTTATTATACCTGCTATGGTTAATATTGTTTGCTCCTAATAAGTGAGTGCTCTAGTACAGGTGCTAATCTAGTGGACAGGTAAATGATGATAAGCTTGATGCTAAGTTTAAATTGGTCACTATATTCATAAGCTCTTTTATGCAACTGTGTCAAGCTAGCCCACCTCATAAGCCTTGCATGATCCTTGGTGTCTTTTATTTCTGGTTTTGACGAGTAAGTCTAGCTGGGTACCTTCTCGTACTCAGGGTTTATCTCCCACCTGTTGTAGATGACCAGTTTTACTTTGGTTGCTGCAAGTATTGCCTTCTCCTGGCTGGGGATGAAGACTAGACCGTTGGGTGCGGTCTCTACTAGTTCTCGTACCTGATGATGCTTGTAACACCTCTGGTGTTTGGACCTAGAACTAAAACTTGGCATGTCATCATATGCATTGCAAAGCATTCATAAAGTAGAAAATTTTGAATGCATTCACTAATAAGCTTTATTTCATAATGTTGTTATTTCATGTGATGCGATTCAAAACCCTAAATAAAGATCATGACCACAAGGGTCAAATTTCATGTGATCAAGTGAGGCCATGTGTCTTTTGACTCAAATAACCCTAATGGGCCATGTTACTAGTCAAAAATCAAAATTTAAGTAAAAGGAAGACAAATCAAATTTGAATTCAAATTCAATTTATAAAAGTCCTTTTTGCCCCTTTTGGATATTTCAAAATCCATTTGGAATTTGGGGTTGTGACACAAAGCAAATTTGGAGCTTATTTTATAAGGATCAACTTTGGTATTCCAAGTTTTTCAAGTTTACATATAAAATTTGGAGTAATTTTGAAATTATTCAAATGCTCAGATGCACCCCAAATTTAAATTTCAAAATGGAGGCAGAATTTGAAAATATTTCTAGAAGCAAAGTTGTAGAGTTTGAAAAATTGAACAACTTTCATTTTTGGAGATTTTCAACTTCTTGAGAAAATTTGTGAGTAATTTAAAAAAATGGACGCAGTGGCAGTTCTGTAAATTTTTCAAAAAATCAACCTCCACCTCTCTGCTTGCCGCCGGTGCCACGCGGAGATCACCGCCGATCGGATTTCGCCGCTTACACGCGCAGTGACACGCCAATACCTCCGTGGCGAGTTCGCCTGTGTGCTGTCAACACCGCACGCCCTCCTTCTTGCTATAAATAGGAGCACACCGTCGTCATTTCAGAGTTTTTCCGTCGACTGTTTGCCGCCGGTGTCTTGCCGCACTTGCGCAATTCGTCCTCGTCGTAGTATCTAGGGCCAATTGCTTTGGTCAAAAGCTCTGCCTTGTCTTCCTACTCATCCCAAGCCCGATGGTGTCGCTCCTGGAAGTCCAGCGCCGTCGCGTGACTTCGTCTTCTTCGGAGCCGGCCGGAGCTCCGCCATCCTTGGTCTCACGTGGTCCCGTCGATTCGGTACATCTCCGTCTTCACCGAGCCTACCTACGTGATCACGGTGAGCTTCTGAAAGTGAAAACCGTTTCGCTTTAATCCCTACTGCAGCGTCACCGTGGCTACGCCGTACACCGTCGTTCCTAGTCCGCCATGCCCGGCGTGGACGTGTCTCCAGGGCACCTTTTTCCTTTCTGATAGTTGAGATTGGTTCGGGGGAAGTAGTAGATCATTTTTGGTGAGGTCTGTTTCGCCGGAGCATCACCGTCGGCGCATTTTGCGGCCGATCAGTGAGGGCAGCGTCGTCGTGACAGGTTTGAGTCACTGACGGGTGGGGTCAGCCTGTCAGTGCGAGTGAGCAAGAAGAACAGTGATGATTTTAATTTTTTGAATTTGTGAATAGTGCTGAAACTTTGGAAATTTGTAGGAAATTCATGATATCTCCAAAAATTCTGAAATTTTGTGTGTAGCTTCTGTACATGCTCTAGTATGGTTTAAAAATTTGAAACTTGAAATTTGAATAAATTTTTAATGTTCAAAAATTCAGTCCATTAATTAATAAATGCAATTTCCATGATTTTTGTAGACCACTGTATAGCTGCAAAAATTATGAAATTTATTTTGGTACACTAATTTGATATGTGGAAGCTTACATAAAATTTTGAGGTCATTTGGAACAAGTTTATTTTTGGGATTATTTTAAATTAATTAAAAATTTAATAAAAGCAACGCTAATTGTTTGGGTTAGGGTTTAATTTTTGTTTGGGTCAGGTTGTGTGACCAGTAGGGTTTCAAGATCCATTTGGTCAAGTCCCATGTATGGTTCTTGATGGTAGGATTGCAAGTTGGTTTTGTTGGCTTGCAACTGTACCGTGAAATAAAATCATTTGCGGGGTGTTGTTACATTTCATCTACCGTGAAAGCATCATGTTTACATTATCATCATGTTAAAGCATATGTTATCATTTCGTGTAGAACCCGAGAGTGAAACAATTCTAGTTGAACAAATGCTGGAAGAATATCCGGTTGTCGCGGGATTTGGTAATTGTGGTACTGATCCGGAACCTGAGATTGTCAACGAAGGCAAGCCCCGGTTTATACATTAAACCATTACCTTGTTTACTTTGAAAAGTTTATCACTTATGTTACTTATTGCATTAAGTTCATTTACTTCAAATGTTACCTACTAGATGCATTGCCTACCTTGTTAATTGTTTACCATCCTTGAAGATGTTTTTGTTTACAAAGGCGTAGAATGCTTAGTATGCTTTATGGTAGGTTTTCAAAGTAAAAGTTTCGATACAATCAAAGATGGCATACTGGCCAAAGAAAGAAAGAAGGTTGAATGACTAGAGACTAGTCGGGTGACTTACCTTGAATTTTTGGGTAATGTTGCCGGCTATGTCGCTTAAAGGCCACTCATTGTGGATCTTCTGAACGAGACACTTTGTAGTACTGGTCACATACTCTGGTAAGCCTACTTCGGCTAATACGATACTAAGATGAATGCCCACGCACTGGGAGTGGATAGATGGTGGGAGTAGCGTGTACCCTCGTGGCTGGAATGTGGCCGGATTTGAGGTGTGCTGTGCTCTCGGGTGGCGTGGAGACGGCTTAGTACGGGAGGATCCGGTAGCGAGGTTGATATATGCAAGATTAAGTTCATCATATGTCGTGTGATAAGGAATCCCCAGCTGGGACTTGAATCAATTCGAATTGCCGGTGCTCCGCGAATATGGAGACTCAATTCATTATAGAAGCAATGTAGGACAGGTGAATTACTAAAACATGAGAAAAAGAATGGAATGAGAAGGATTGGAACATGGGATATGAACACTTAGTTGGAGATATTGAACTAAAATACTTAGTGGTAAAACTTGAAACTAGGATCAAGAATAGTAAGCTTTTGGCAAAGAATTTTTGAATCTTTCTACATCCTTACCTTGACCCAACACCTGCATCCCTAAGACCTTCGTCCTTTTTCGTCGGGTCAGTCTTGTTGAGTACTCTTTGTACTCAGGGTTTATTAACCCTTGTTGCAGGTGAGTCGCATGCGCAGGCTTGTTTTGGTCCCTGTTGCATGTCAGTGTATGAAGTCGATGACGATGAGGAATGATGAATGGCCTTTGGACAAGGCACTAGTTTGTGTGAAATAAATAATGTTAATGTAATATTATCTCGCTACTATGGTTGTATGACACTTATGGTTTTGTAAGTTTGAAACAACTGGTTTGTAATATCAAAACTTAAGTCTTCCGCTTTATAATCTCTGGTATGTATATTGAAAACTGTTGTAATCTGCAATGACTGTGATTGGGATCCTGTTTGGAAAAGATTCGTGGATGATTCGGGTTTCCCGAGGACACCCGACAGATCTGTTAAGTTGTTGGAAACTTGTGTACGCTATCTGAGGTCTGTTGAGACATCGATAGGTGCACGTGGGCCTGATTTCTTAGGAGGTTCTGCCACAGCTGGTATCAGAGCAGGTCCTATCTAAGATCATTGTAGGTTACTTTGGAAAACCTTCAAATTGATTTGGATCAAAGAAAGTAAACTTGATATTTTAAAAAGTTCAAATTTCTTTCTTCTTTCCTCTAATCTAGCCTCAATCCTATCTTATTTGAAAGTTGTGGCGGATAATATGATTAAGTTTGTCCTATGTGTTAAAAATCTAGTACTGTTGATTGTATAAATCTTTTATACTCGGATTCGTAAGATCGATTCATGCATCATGCTTGAACACCTTGCATAATAATTCCCCTTAAAAGTGGTTGGGTAAGTAATGTCAATCCCATTCTTGCTAACCTCCATTATCCTCAAGCTATCCTTATAGTCCTATCCTAAATTCTACAGGGCTATGGCAAAGACCAAGATAATCGCACGCATAAGTCCACTTTGGACCTCACGGAGTCCCTCGTCACCAGTTGGCACCACAGTAACTGTGTGAGCTTGGTGAAGGAAGTTCAAGACCCTAGGAGATGAAGGATCTTCAAGCAATCCCGCCAACATTGAGAACCTTACCAAGGAGCTCAACACTCTTCGTCGAGCTCATGCCAAAGATCAAGAGAAGTGGCCCGGAAATGGAAAGGGACATCACCAAGAATACCGAGTTGAGGAATGAAGCCCGGACACGAGAGGATGCGCCAATGAACGCGCGTCCATGAGTTGGAGTTCTACGTAGAAGACCTAGAGATGGACAATGCCATTCTTCATGAGAATGTCCACATTGTACACTCAACTTCATCCACCTCATGGGGATGGTGAAGTTCTGAGATGAAGAAATGATTGTAGCTCCGGAGAAGTCGAGAATGAAGAAGAGGAGGAGGATCCCGAGGAGTTAGTGTACTTCTCGGATGAAAGTGAGGTTTCATTCCGATATGGGCACGGATGCCATGACCCGAGAGCTCGGAGTAGTAATAGTTCCTTTATCGCTTTCTTAGTAAACTGTGGTTGTCTTGTGGGATACAAGACATGTAATTTAAATAAGTAACCCTTTGTAGCATGAAACCTTTTAAATGCTTTTAATAAAGAATAATGTAAGTAAATGTGTTCTCTAACAGATGCCTCGTCCTATCACCCGAATCGGGTGCTAGTGGCTCACATGACGATGATGAGTGCCCAAATCCTCCACCAATGCCTTCGACTATGGAAGATGCCATAGCTGCACTCATCAACGCAACGGCAGAGAATGCTAGGTCATTAAGGGAATTGGCGCAACCAACCAGCAGGCACCATACCCTAATCATGGTCGTCAGTAATGGAAATGACGAGTCAACCTATGTGGATTTTCTTGACACACGCGTCCACCTATGTTCTCTAAAGCGAGGCGAACCTTTAGAAGTCGATTTATTGGCTTAGGACAATAGAGCAAAAGTTCGAGCTGATTCAACTGTACCAAGGTTCGAAACCAGGTTTTGCGACACGACAACTCCGAGGAGTCTGCTGGTGCCGTGTGGGTAAATTTGGTAGCGATCAACACTGCTGGTCACCAAATCAACTAGAGGGAGTTCAAGGATGCCTTCAGGGCACACTATATTTCAGACGGTGTGATGACCATGAAGTTAGAAGAGTTCTTGTCTCTTAAGCAAGGGGAGCACCCGGTGATGCATTATGTCGGGCGTTTCAATCACCTGTCGCAGTATGCTATAGAGTATGTGAATACTGACAGGAAAAAGAAGAATCATTTCATGAGAGGTCTAAACACCAAACTTCAGACAATGATGGCAACTTATGGCAATGCAACTTATCATGAGACTATCAACATTGCTATCGCTTCAGAGGAGAATTACCGCCGACACAAGGAGGCGAAGAAAAAGAGGTCATTTGCTTCCGGATCATCAAGTGGAAAGCGTCAAAAGGTGATCTACCATCCTAAAAATCATGGCCGTGCACCATTCCGCCCACAACAAAGCCAAAGCAGGCAGCAAATATTTATTCGCCCTGCAACTAATACGCCTTATACTCATCAAGCGCCACAGCAGCAAAACAATACAAATAATGCAAACCGCAATGCTACTCCCCAGAATCACAATTTTCCATGCTATAATTGTGGTAAACCCGGACACTTTTCCCGAGAATGTCCATATCCTAGGAAGAACAATCCTGATGCACCCAAAGCCCCTGTTACTCAAGCTCAGAATCAGTACAAGGGCAATGCTCAGAATAGTCAGAAAGGTCAGGTTGAGAAGAAATCTGGAAGGGTCTTCTATACTCAGGTGGAATCTATTCCAGAAGGAGAACCAGTAATGATTGGTATGTTTCCCGTTGCTAAGCACCCTGCAATTACCTTATTTGATTCTGGTGCATCCCATACATTCATCAATCGTACATTTGTTGTGAAGCATGGGATAACTATTGGGGAAACAAAAGAACCATATCATATACAGTCGCCAGGGGGATGACTCTATACAAGGGAGATAGTGCAGCATGTACCTATTGATTTGGGAGGACATGAGTTCCCTACCAGCATGCTGATATTAAAGGATCAAGATATAGATGTGATCCTTGGTATGAACTGGTTAACTCAACACGGGGCTATCATAGATGTCCTGCGTAGATCCATAAGAGTAAATGTACCTAGCAGCAAAACCCAACTTCTCATCCAACTTCCCTTTCCTAAGAGTACAGTTGGAACAGTCTGTGCAACTACGATTGAAGAAGCCGAGAACATTCATGTGGTATGTGAATTTATGGATGTTTTTCCCAATGATCTGCCTGGACTGCCACCAGACCGAGATGTGGAGTTTAGAATTGACCTGAAACCAGGAACGGCACCTGTGTCTAGAAGAGCATATAGGATGCCACCTAAAGAACTAGCAGAATTAAAAATGCAACTGCAAGAGTTGTTAGACAAGGGTTTCATTCAACCCAGTTCATCACCTTGGGGATGCCCTGCTATCTTCGTGAAGAAGAAGGACCAAACCTTAAGGTTATGTGTTGACTATCGGCCATTAAATGAAGTCACCATAAAGAACAAATACCCCTTACCCCGAATTGATTTGCTTTTTGATCAACTTGCGAGAGCTAAGGTGTTCTCGAAGATAGACTTGAGATCAGGCTATCACCAGATTAAGATCAGACGAGAAGATGTGCCGAAGACAGCGTTTACTACCCGATATGGTCTATATGAGTATTTAGTCTGTCTTTTGGGCTGACCAATGCCCCGGCTCATTTCATGTACCTGATGAACTCAGTTTTCATGCCCGAGTTGGATAAGTTTGTAGTGGTATTCATTAATGACATTCTTATCTATTCTAAGAGCAAAGAAGAACATGCGGAACATCTCCGCATTGTTCTACAACGATTAAGAGATCACCAATTATATACCAAATTCAGCAAATGTGAATTCTGGTTAGAGGAAGTACAATTTCTAGGTCATGTACTATCTGCTGAAGGTATAGCTGTTGATCCAAGCAAGGTAGAAGAAGTCCTTAATTGGAAAGCACCCACAACTGTACATCAAGTTCGTAGTTTCCTGGGGTTGGCAGGGTATTACCGTCGGTTCATCCCTAACTTCTCTAGAATTGCGAAGCCAATTACTAGACTACTGAAAAATCAAACTAAGTTTGTATGGTCAACAGAATGTGAAGAGGCCTTTCAGACATTGAAGAAGTTGCTGACAACTGCACCAGTATTAGCATAACCTGATATCGAGAGGCCATTTGATATCTATTGTGATGCATCTGGAATTGGTATTGGCTGTGTTCTTATGCAAGAAGGCAGAGTCATAGCATATGCTTCCAGACAACTCAAGAAGCATGAAGAACATTATCCCACCCATGATCTTGAATTAGCCGTTGTTGTTCATGCACTCAAGATTTGGCGACATTATTTATTGGGCAATGTATGTCATATCTATACGGATCATAAAAGTTTGAAATATATCTTTACTCAGTCAGAGTTGAATATGAGGCAAAGAAGATGGTTAGAACTTATCAAAGATTATGACTTAGAAGTGCATTATCATCCGGGCAAGGCTAATGTGGTTGCCGATGCCATGAGTCGCAAGAATCATTGCCATTGTCTGACTGTGAAACCTATGCAACGAACATTGTGTCAAGAGATGGAGCATCTGAATTTACAAAACATAGAACAAGGTTCCCTGTCCAATATTGCAGTTGAGTCCACTATCAAAGATCAGATCATTGCTGCTCAACAGAAAAGTAAGGGCATAGCCCATATCAAGGATAAAGTCAGATCTGGAAGATCAACATGTTTCAAGATTGATGAATCAGATGTCGTATGGTTCAAAGATAGATTGGTAGTACCCAAACATCCAGAGCTGCGAAAGCAGATTCTTGATGAAGCTCATTCTACAAGATACTCCATTCATCCAGGTAGCAACAAAATATATCATGATCTAAGAACGAGATATTGGTGGACCAAAAATGAAAATAGAAATAGCTCAATATGTGGCCAAATGTGATACTTGTCAGAGAGTCAGCGATTCACATGAAGACTGCGGGTCCATTACATTCCTTGCCAGTTCCATCTTGGAAATGGGAAGATATCTGTATGGACTTCATAGTAGGGTTGCCTAGGACATCTGCAGGCTACAATTCAATATGGGTTATTGTTGATCGCCTAACCAAGATAGCTCATTTCTTACCAGTCAGAGATAAATATCGAGCGGAGCAGTATGCAAAGCTTTATCTGAATAGAATCTTCAGTCTGCATGGGGCACCCAAGACCATTGTCTCTGACAGAGGGTCATTGTTTATATCCAAGTTCTAGAAAAGTCTACATGAGTCTTTGGGAACTAAACTTATCCGTAGTTCTGCTTATCATCCGCAAACCGATGGACAGACGGAAAGGGTAAATCAAATTCTTGAAGATATGTTAAGAGCATGTGTTCTCTCCTATGGTGCTATATGGGATGAATGCCTTCCCTTAGCTGAATTCTCATATAAAAATAGCTATCAAGAAAGCATTAAAATGGCACCATTTGAAGCATTGTATGGTCGTAGATGCCAGACACCTTTACATTGGTCAGATGTTGGAGAACGTTGGTTCTTTGGACCGGATGTGGTCAAGGAAGCAGAAGAGAAGGTTAAACTCATATAGGCTAATATGAAGGTAGCTCAATCCCGACAGAAAAGCTCTGCTGATAAGAGGAGACGACCGCTAGAATTCAAAGTGGGAGATTATGTCTACCTCAAGGTATCACCAATGAAAGGAGTTCATCGTTTTGGGATTCGGGGAAAGTTGGCGCCCCGTTATGTCGGTCCGTTTCAAATCCAACAAAGATGTGGACCAGTCGCCTATCGTGTTAAGCTACCAGATCACATGTCAGCTGTGCATGATATCTTCCATGTATCCCAGTTGAAGAAGTGTCTTCAAGTACCTGACCAAGTGATTGACTTTGGTGATGTAGAACTAGCACCTGATTTGACTTATGTCGAGTACCCCATTAAAGTCTTATATCAGAAGGATCGAGTCACTCGAAGGCGTACAATCAAGTTCTACAAAGTACAATGGAGCCAGCACACTGAAGAAGAAGCTACTTGGGAGTCTGAGGATTATTTAGAAGAAAACTTTCCTGACTTCTTTGCTTCTCTCTAGTTGCAATACCTCGTCTATATTGTAACTTGTTTATTTTGTCAAAAGAATGGAAAACCCCCTCACTAGTCTTTTGAATAAAGTTATGATGTGTTAGCTTGACACATTTCCTTTTCCATTACTTAGCCTTAAGTTTTAAATCTCGGGACGAGATTTCTTTAAGGGGGATGGGTTGTAACACCTCTGGTGTTTGGACCTAGAACTAAAACTTGGCATGTCATCATATGCATTGCAAAGCATTCATAAAGTAGAAAATTTTGAATGCATTCACTAATAAGCTTTATTTCATAACGTTGTTATTTCATATGATGCGATTCAAAACCCTAAATAAAGATCATGACCACAAGGGTCAAATTTCATGTGATCAAGTGAGGCCATGTGTCTTTTGACTCAAATAACCCTAATGGGCCATGTTACTGGTCAAAAATCAAAATTTAAGTAAAAGGAAGACAAATCAAATTTGAATTCAAATTCAATTTATAAAAGTCCTTTTTGCCCCTTTTGGTTATTTCAAAATCCATTTGGAATTTGGGGTTGTGACAAAAAGCAAAGTTGGAGCTTATTTTATAAGGATCAACTTTGGTATTCAAAGTTTTTCAAGTTTACATATAAAATTTGGAGTAATTTTGAAATTATTCAAATGCTCAGATGCACCCCAAATTTAAATTTCAAAATGGAGGCAGAATTTGAAAATATTTCTAGAAGCAAAGTTGTAGAGTTTGAAAAATTGAACAACTTTCATTTTTGGAGATTTTCAACTTCTTGAGAAAATTTGTGAGTAATTTAAAAAAATAGACGCAGATGGCGCTTTACGTAAATTTTTCAAAAATCAACCTCCACCACTTTGCTTGCCACGGCATTACACGCGAGATCACCGCCGATCGGATTTCGCCGCTTACAGCGTAGTGACACGCCATAATACCTCTGTGGCGAGTTCGCTGTGTGTCATTAACACCGCACGCCGCCTCCTACTTGCTATAAATAGGAGCACGCCCGTCGTCATTTCGATTTGAGTTTTTCCGTCGATTGTTACGCCACGGTGTCTTGCCAAGACTCGCGCAATTCATCCTCGCCGTAGTATCTAGGGCCAATTGCTTTGGTCGAAGCTCCGCCTCGTCTTCCTACTCATCCCAAGCCCGATCGTGTAGCTCCACCGGAAGTCCAGTAGCCAGCGTGACTTCGTCTTCTTGAGGCCACGAGCTCCGCCATCCTTGGTCTCACGTGGTCCCGTCGATTCGGTACATCTCCGTCTTCACCGAGCCTACCTACGTGATCACGGTGAGCTTCTAAAAGTGAAAACCATTTCGCTTTAGTCCCTACTGCAGCGTCATCGTGGCTACGCCGCACACCGTCGTCGTTCGATCCGCCATGCCCGTGGGAGGTGTCTCCAGGGCACCTTTTTTCCTTTCTGATAGCTGAGATTGGTTCGGGGGAAGTAGTAGATCATTTTTGGTGAGGTCTGTTTCGCCGGAGCATCACCGTCGACGCATTTTATGGCCGGTCAGTGAGGGCAGCACCGTCGTGACAGGTTTGAGTCACTGACGGGTGGGGTCAGCCTGTCAGTGCGAGTGAGGAAGAAGAACAGTGATGATTTTTATTTTCTGAATTTGTGAATAGTGCTGAAACTTTGGGAATTTGTAGGAAATTCATGATAGCTCCAAAAATTCTGAAATTTTGTGTGTAGCTTCTGTACATGCTCTAGTATGGTTTAAAAATTTGAAACTTGAAATTTGAATAAATTTTTAATGTTCAAAAATTCAGTCCATTAATTAATAAATGCAATTTCCATGATTTTTGTAGACCACTGTATAGCTGTAAAAATTATGAAATTTATTTTGGTACACTAATTTGATATGAGGAAGCTTACATAAAATTTTGAGGTCATTTGGAACAAGTTTATTTTTGGGATTATTTTAAATTAATTAAAAATTTAATAAAAGCAACCCTAATTGTTTGGGTTAGGGTTTAATTTTTGTTTGGGTCAGGTTGTGTGACCAGTAGGGTTTCAAGATCCATTTGGTCAAGTCCCATGTATGGTTCTTGATGGTAGGATTGCAAGTTGGTTTTGTTGGCTTGCAACTGTACCGTGAAATAAAATCATTTGCGGGGTGTTGTTACATTTCATGTACCGTGAAAGCATCATGTTTACATTATCATCATGTTAAAGCATATGTTATCATTTCGTGTAGAACCCGAGAGTGAAACGATTCTAGTTGAACAAGTGCTGGAAGAGTACCCGGTTGTTGCGGGATTTGGTAATTGTGGTACTGATCCGGAACCTGAGATCGTCAACGAAGGCAAGCCCCGGTTTATGCATTAAACCATTACCTTGTTTACTTTGAAAAGTTTATCACTTATGTTACTTATTGCATTAAGTTGATTTACTTCAAATGTTACCTACTTGATGCATTGCCTACCTTGTTAATTGTTTACCATCCTTGAAGATGTTTTTGTTTACAAAGGCGTAGAATGCTTAGTATGCTTTATGGTAGGTTTTCAAAGTAAAAGTTTGGATACAATCAAAGATGGCATACTGGCCAAAGAAAGAAAGAAGGTTGAATGACTAGAGACTAGTCGGGTGACTTACCTTGAATTTTTGGGTAATGTTGCCGGCTATGTCGCTTAAAGGCCACTCATTGTGGATCTTCTGAACGAGACACTTTGTAGTACTGGTCACATACTCCGGTAAGCCTACTTCGGCTAATCCGATACTAAGACGAATGCCCATGCACTGGGAGTGGAGAGATGGCGGGAGTAGCGTGTACCCTCGTGGCTAGAATGTGGCCGGATTTGAGGTGTGCTGTGCTCTCGGGTGGCGTGGAGATGGCTTAGTACGGGAGGATCCGGTAGCGAGGTTGATATATGCAAGATTAAGTTCAACATATGTCGTGTGATAAGGAATCCCCAGCTAGGACTTGAATCAATTCGAATTGCCGGTGCTCCGCGGATATGGAGACTCGATTCATTACCGAAGCAATGTAGGACTGGTGAATTACTAAAACATGAGAAAAAGAATGGAATGAGAAGGATTGGAACATGGGATATGAACACTTAGTTGAAGATATTGAACTAAAATACTTAGTGGTAAAACCTGAAACTAGGATCAAGAATAGTAAGCTTTTGGCAAAGAATTTTTGAATCTTTCTACATCCTTACCTTGACCCAACACCTGCATCCCTAAGACCTTCGTCCTTTTTCGTTGGGTCAGTCTTGTTGAGTACTCTTTGTACTCAGGGTTTATTAACCCTTGTTGCAGGTGAGTCACATGCGCAGGCTTGTTTTGGTCCCTGCTGCATGTTAGTGTATGAAGTCAATGACGATGAGGAATGATGAATGGCCTTTGGACAAGGGACTAGTTTGTGTGAAATAAATAATGTTAATGTAATATTATCTCGCTACTATGGTTGTATGACACTTATGGTTTTGTAAGTTTGAAACAACTGGTTTGTAATATCAAAACTTAAGTCTTCCGCTTTATAATCTCTGGTATGTATATTGAAAACTGTTGTAATCTGCAATGACTGTGATTGGGATCCTGTTTGGAAAAGATTCATGGATGATTCGGGTTTCCCGAGGACACCCGACAGATCTGTTAAGTTGTTGGGAACTTGTGTACGCTATCTGAGGTCTGTTGAGACATCGATAGGTGCACGTGGGCCTGATTTCTTAGGAGGTTCTGCCACAATGCTTTTGTGGGACATGACTCAGACTTGGCAATGTATTTGAAACTATGAAGTTATGTACTAAACTATGTTGCTTCCACAAATTTGAACTTGGTTTGTAATATTTTATTTTGAACTCTGATGGATGTAATCCGAATGCTACTTGTGAAATGTTGTAACGAATGATGTGTTGTGTTGAATCACTACGGTCTTGGTTTGTATGTCGAGAGTTGGTTGAAATGCTTCGTGATTTCTGGACTACCAGGATTATGGGAGCTTAAGTACAGAAATTTGATCGCTTCGGTGATTGTTTTTGTACTTACGTTCTTATGATTTGGTCGGTTCTGTTACAGCTGGTATCAAAGCAAGATTCAACACTAAACATGTCATTTGTGTATTTAAAACAAAAGTATTTGTGAAAATCCTAAATTAAATACTAAGTATTGCCAGTGGTCATATCCCTTATGCCCAAATAAGGACTCTTAGGTGGCTTATTAAAGTACTAACTTGGGGGTTCCTGCTTGTTTCTGTTTCGTCATCCATATGGCGTGCTATTGTATGGATGCCATCCACTTGGGTGGTAATGTATGGATCAAAATACCTCTACGCTCTGGTAAGTGGGAGTTGTGAGAGCATGACCGTCCAACCGTCGGTCTAGGGGAGAGTAGTTGTGGTTGCTCGCATACTTACATGTTCAATCATGTATCTATGAGAGTACTTAAATGTGGGTATCTCTGTCGGGTAGCTGTGATACTAGAGTATGTACATCGGGGGATGTATGTATGAAAGTATTTAGTTTATTGCTTACTTTACATGCATTTTGGGAAAGTATTGGGCTGAAATGAAATTTTCTGCAGGTACACTAACAACGTATCGTTGTAGATCGACTAGCTACCGAATACGAGAGAACGTATGTATGCCACCGTATATTCGCTAGCCTTTAATTTTTTTTTCTAGGTTTGTGAGGACGTACGGATCATGCATGCATCATGTTCAAGCATACATGGCATTTCTTGCATTACTCCCTCCTTTAAAATTGATGGTCTCGACTAATTAAATTTCGTATCCCTTAAATGATTCTCCCCTTACGTTGCAACTTTTTGCTACAGATGGCGCGCACGAAACTCACTGCTCGCAAGTCCGCTGGAGGTAGGGCGCCTCGTCACCGTTTAGCTCCTCGTGAGCCCCGTCCTGAGCCTATTGAGGCGAAAAGGCTGAGGGCAGAGCTGGCCCGGGTGACTGCTGAGAGGAATGCAGCTCAGCACCGTTTGGAGCAAGTAACATAGGAACGGGATCAAAAGACCCTGGAGGTTCAGAGGTTGACAGTTGCTCACCGCAACTGTGAACGTATGTTGATTCACGTAATGAACCAACGGAATGAAGCCTGGCACGAAGAGAATGTGTTGAGGGCGCGGCAGGTGGAGCTAGAGCAGCAGTTGGCAGTTGCCGAAGAGTACAATGACCATCTCCATGAGGAGGTTCACCTGTTACACAATCAACTTCACCCTCTCCTACCACCTGATGATGAGGATGAGATGGGTTCTGGTGTCATCATGGCTGAAGGTGATGATGGCATTGAGGTCAATGGACCTGAGGACTTTCCACTTGAAGAAGAGGAAGATGAGGAGTTAGAGCCTGCTAGTGATGAAGATGGAGGAGAGATCTTCGACACTGACTCCGAGGACGATGCGTAGTTTAGCTTACTACTTAGCTAATGCGAAAGAGCTAGTCTTTTGTTGATCCTCATGCATGAACGAGTAGCTTTGTAATAAGTTAATCGTTGGGATGTAATATCGGACCCTCTGTTATTTCGGACGAAGTTTGGAACCACTATGGCTTGGATGTAACCTATCGAACGTATTATGCTCCGCGTATGTGAGCCTTTGATGTATTCCATCTTTGCGGTCTATAGATCTCGTTGTTGGTTAAGTTCATCGCATTTATGTGTCAATTGATGCGCATGATGAGTTGTGTGATTGTGATGAATGATTGTGCCTCTGTTGATTATATGAATGCATTCTCTCCAATGGACTCAGTTGGCATGATTATACAATTCATCTACAAAAATTTCCACATCGTCAGTGCTCATTGGCTATACATTTTGTAGATGGCTTATAACCTTCGTCGTGGTCGTAGCATGGGAGATGAGGAACAACCACCTCCTCCACCGCCCACCCCAGCTGAGCTAATGCAGACAGTCATCGAAAGTCAGTGCATGCTAGCTGAGGCTATGCGCCAAATGGCTAACCGCAATGATCGACATGTCCGCCAGGGACCCGAGCCGAACCAGTACAGTAGCTTTAAGGACTTCATGGACACAAAGCCTCCTATCTTTCGTGAGGCAGAAGAACCATTACAAGCTGATGAATGGTTGAGTACGATAGAGCAAAGGTTTGGATTGCTCTGATTGACGAAAGGTATGAAGGCCACGTATGCAGGACACCAGCTCCAAGGCCCTGCAGGCATCTGGTGGACCCATCACAGGACCACCTTCCCTACAAACGTTGAGATAGTTTGGGACCAGTTCCAGACAGCTTTTCGGGGACACTTTATCCCTCTTGGTCTCATGGCCATTAAGCATACCAAGTTTATGAAGCTAACCCAAGGCAACAAGAGTCTTAATGAATACCGCCAGGCATTCAACAACCTGGCAAGGTATGCTCCCGAGTTTGTCGATACTGACGCTAAAAGAATAGCTAGTTTCAAGAGGGGACTTTCCCCTAAACTGATGAAGTCTATGGGCAACTGCAAGTGTGTCACCTTCAATGAGTTTAGCAGTGACACCCTGACTCAGGAGAATAATGATAAGATATATGCTGCTTCCAAGAACCGTAAAAGAAACTTTGAGGCAGGTGCTTCTCAGTCTAAGGCACCAGTGGTATCCAAGACCCAGTACCGTCCACCCAATGCTAATGTCCGATACCGCCCGCCTCAGCAGAAGAATCAAGCAAAAACTGGTTTCCGCAAGGGGTACACAATTTCCTTGCTAAAGAATACCTCTGGGCAGGGCAGCTCCAATGTCCCACCAGCTAACAGGCCGTGTTGGAACTGTAACCAGCCTGGTCACTGGGCTAATAAGTGTCCCTATCCTCCCAAGCAGAATGCTCAGGGAAATGTCCGTCAGGGGCGTGTTCACTACACTACTGTGGAGGAAATTCCTGCGGGTGAAGTGGTCACTGCTGGTAAGTTTCTTGTTAATGATCACCCTGCAGTTGTGCTCTTTAATTCGGGTGCTTCACATTCCTTTGTGAGTTCTACTTTTGCATCTAAGCATAAGATGAATGTGATTACAATTGTCAAGGGTGGTTATTGTATTAGTGCTGCTGGGAATAATATCATGACTAACCAAGTAGTTAAAGATGTAAAGATTGAGATTGGGGATCAAGAGTTCCTTACTGATCTTGTAGTTCTACCGGGGGTAGGAATCGATGTAATCCTAGGAATGAAGTGGATGAGCGGGAATGGAGTGTTGATCGATACATCAACCCGTGTGGTAATGTTGAGGGATCCTATGGATAAGAAGGGTTTTCTAGTGCAGTTACCTTGTGATATCTCTATCCACAATACCACCAATGCTACCCTAGCCAAAGACATTGAGGAGATACCGGTTGTCTGTGAGTGTCCAGATGTCTTCCCTAATGACTTGCCTGGATTACCTCTGGACCGTGATGTAGAATTCAACATAGAACTCATTCTGGGTACGGCTCCTATTTCTCGAAGGCCCTATAGAATGCTGCCCAATGAGTTGGCTGAGCTGAAGAGTCAGTTAAATGAGCTATTAAAGAAAGGTTTCATTCGGCCTAGTTCTTCTCCTTGGGGTTGTCCAGCTATATTTGTGAAGAAGAAGGACGAGTCTCTACGCATGTGCGTAGATTATCGCCCCCTTAATGCTGTTACCATCAAGAACAAATACCCTCTTCCTCGCATTGATATTCTGTTTGATCAGCTCTCCAAAGGTAAGGTATTCTCCAAGATCGATTTGAGGTCTGGTTACCATCAGATCAAAATTTGTCCTGAAGATATACCTAAGACAGCTTTCTCTACTTGTTATGGCTTGTTTGAATACCTTGTCATGTCCTTTGGGTTGACAAATGCTCCGGCACACTTTATGTATCTGATGAATTCAGTATTCATGCCAAAACTGGACAAATTCGTCGTCGTGTTCATTGATGATATCCTTGTATATTCCCAGAGTGAAGAAGAGCATGCTGAACATCTGCGAATTGTTTTAACTCGGTTACGTGACAACCAGCTTTATGCTAAGTTCAGCAAGTGCGAATTCTGGTTGAACAAGATACCTTTTCTAGGTCATGTGTTATCTGGAGATGGAATTTTGGTTGACCCTACTAAGGTGCAAGAAGTCCTAGAGTGGAAGGCACCTACTACAGTCACAGAAGTCCGAAGTTTCCTGGGTTTGGCTGGTTACTATCGTCGCTTTATCCCGGATTTCTCTAAAATCGCTAAGCCCATGACTCGACTACTTCAAAAGGATGAGAAGTTTGTGTGGACTCCGAAGTGTGAAGAGGCTTTCCACACTTTGCGGACCTTATTAACCTCTGCTCCTGTATTGGCACAACCTGACATCGAGAAGCCTTTTGATGTCTATTATGATGCATGTGGCACTGGATTGGGGTGTGTTCTTATGCAAGAGGGCCGAGTCATTGCTTATGCTTCGCGCCAGCTTCGAAAGCATGAAATCAATTATCCTACCCATGACTTAGAGCTAGTCGCAGTTGCTCATGCCCTAAAGATTTGGAGACATTACTTGCTGGGTAATGTGTGCAACATCTATACTGACCATAAAAGTCTCAAGTACATCTTTACTCAACCCGAGTTGAACATGCGTCAACGACAATGGTTAGAATTGATCAAAGACTACAACCTTCAAGTGCACTACCATCCTGGTAAGGCAAATGTGGTTGCTGATGCGTTAAGCAGAAAGGCCCATTGCAATTCCTTAGTTAGTGAATACTTTCATCTGGCACACCTCCTTCATCTTGTAGTACTCCACAATATCACTGTGGATTGCTCTCTTAGAAGTCGAATTATCGAACTCCAGAAGACTGATGTGGGTGTGTTTCATATCAAGCGGAAGATGAAAGATCAGGAGACCAAGCACTTTAGGGTCGATGACAAAGGAATTCTCTGGTTTAATGATAGGCTTGTAGTACCCAAAGACAAAGAGCTTAGAAATCAAATTGTGGCTGAAGCCCATTCTTCTAAATTGTCCATCCATCCTGGCAGTAGTAAAATGTATCAAGATCTCAAGCTATATTATTGGTGGACCAAGATGAAGAAAGAAATCGCAGCCTATGGTGCAAGGTGCGATAACTGTTGCAGAGTCAAGGCTATTCACATGGTGCTCGGATTATTACAGCCACTCTCTATTCCTGGCTGGAAGTGGGAAGAAATTAGCATGGATTTCATTGTTGGATTACCCACTACAAAAAAGGGTTGTGATTCCATCTGGGTTATCGTAGATCATCTAACTAAATCCGCTCACTTTATTCCAGTCAAGTCTACCTATCACCCTCACAATTATGCTGAGATTTATTTTCAACAAGTGGTATGTCTCCATGGTGTACCCAAATCCATTGTTTCAGATAGAGGACCGCAATTCACGGCTCGCTTTTGGGAGTGCTTACATCAGAATCTTGGCACTCATCTAATCCGTAGTTCTGCCTATCATCCGCAAACATCAGGACAGACTGAGCGTGTTAATCAAATTCTTGAAGACATGCTTAGAGATTGTCTTATCTCTTGCAAAGGCTCTTGGGAGGACTAGTTGCCTCTCGCTGAATTCTCTTATAACAACAGTTATCAAGAGAGTATCAAAATGGCTCCTTTTGAAGCTCTTTATGGCCGCAAGTGTAGAACTCTTTTGAACTGGGTGGAACCCAGAGAAAGAAGATTCTATGGTATTGATTTTGTAAAAGAAGCCGAAGAGCAAGTCCGAACTATACAGAAGAACATGACTGCCGCTCAGGCTAGACAAAAGAGCTATGCTGACAAGAGAAGAAAACCTATTGAGTTTGAAGTAGGTGATCATGTTTATCTGAAGGTATCCCCTACGAAAGGAGTAAAACGTTTTGGAATCAAAAGGAAGCTTGAGACTCGATATGTTGGACCTTACCGCATTATCGAGAAAAGTGGAAGAGTAGCCTATAAACTCGATCTACCACGTGAAATGGGAGCTATATTCCCGGTATTCCATGTGTCCCAGCTGAAGAAGTGTCTCCGTATTCCCGAGGAAAGAATAGCAACAAGGAAAATCAACTTGAAATCCGATCTTTCTTATGAGGAGAAGCCCGTGCAGGTTCTGGATACTCAAGAAAGAGTGACTCGTAGATGAGTAGTTAAGTTATACAAAGTAGTTTGGAGTAATCATAGTGAACGGGATGCAACCTGGGAGCGGGAAGATTATTTAAAGGAAAATCATCCAACTTTCTAAACTAAATGGTACGCTTTCCAAATCTCGGGACGAGATTTTTCTAAGGGGAGAGGGCTGTAACACCCTAGGTGTTTGGCTTCCACAAAAATTGCATTTCATTTCATAAACATATGCATCATCTATGTCATCATGCCATTGTTACTGAAACATGCATATGCAACATTTTCAACTGTGTGTGTTTCATACTTGATTGTTGTGAATAGTAATGGTGTAACCTGTGAATGCAACATGAATTTCTCATACCTTGAAACATGGCAACATGGTAGTAATATGACAAGTATAGAATAACAACAAAGTCATGAAACATATGAAACATTGAATTGCAACATTTGAGTGAATTGATCGTTTTGTTGCTTCATCACATGTGATCATTAGAAATTTGTATAGCACTTGTGTAGAGTGGTTAATTAGGGTCTAATACACCTTAACTACACTTAGGGAATTTGTTTGGACATTGTTCATATAGATCAAAATGACAAAATGGCCCTTGAGTGGAGGTTTGACTTGAAATGACCCCTAAAGTGCCACTATTTGACTGATTCAAAAGACCAACATAGAGACTTTGCAAGGCTGTGCACTCTTTGCCAAAGTTTTAGCTAATTTATCAAGGAACAAAAGTTGTTTTATGATCATCTCATGAAAATGGCTAGAACGTGCTCAAACATGGCCCACAAGTCAGAATTTCATGCTGATTTCACACTTGGAAAAGATTCTAAGTCCTAACTGTATTTTCAGTTTGATTGAGCCACCTTTGGCTTGATGTAACTTCTGATCCACGACGAATTAGATGATGATCCTTGAAAAGAAATTGTAGATGGATGGTAGACCTACATTTTTCATGAACATAGTTTTTGCATTGGATCAATCGTTTAGCCGTACCAACACGTTGAAGTCACGCTGTCAGTCATCGTCTTTGAACACTGAAACGAAAAAAATTCAGAAAACGTTCAGAGCTGCCGTGGCTGACCAGCGCAGGAGCTGCTCGCCGCGTGGTGTTCATGCTCTGCCGACGCCACCACGTCGTGCATCCGCGCTCCAGAAGAAGGCCAGCGCCTGCCCAACGCACTCGCCAGCTCCATTTGCTTCCCTCTCGCCTTCACCGCGCGCAGCGCCGAGCCACAGCCATCCGCCATTATCGGCCGAGCCTTCGCCCTCACCTAGCTCCCGCGTCTTTGCAAAAACACGTTGCCCAGTTCGCCCAGAGCCTCGCCGTGATCCCCTCTACCACCTCCACTGTTCAATCGAGTCAGTTGAGTCATGGTAAGCGTGTATTCGTCGTTTCTTCCACCGCCGCCATGGCTGACCTCGCCGGAGCTGGCGCTCCACGTGGCCAACCGCCACCGCAACCTTACCGTCCCTTCTATCTCTTGCACTGGCTACTGTGAGCGCTGCTGAAGCTCGTAGGGTCACCATTTAGGGCTACGACGCCGTAGCCTCGCCGGAGCCGGCCGAGCCGTGGCCGACCGCCGCCGTGGCCGTCACCACCCCCTCTTGTCGCGGTGATAGCCAAAATTGATGGCACCGCTAGATGCACATTGATGAGACGAGCACCGATGCACCACTGACCTCGCCGGAGGAGCCACCGGCGACGAGCTACGCCGTCGTCTTCCTCCATTCCCCTATCTGTCTCGCTGTCGCGCGGGTCCCGTTTGTCAGCCGCTGAGGCCAAGGCGGGAGCCAGCGTGGGCTGCGCCGTGTTTTGGGCTGCGCCAGCGCGCGCTTTGCGGGCCGCCATGTCCTTTGGGCCAGCCCAGCAGTAGAGTAGGGTTTCAAATTTATTTTTGGTTTATTCTTTTCACAGATTTGTGTATAGATTCAAAAATATGTATCTCCTAGTTGGTAGCTTCAAATGATGTGGTTCCAATTTTGCTAAGTTCATGATAGTGTCTAGTTTATATTAAAAATATGATTTATTCCATGTTCTGTTATGAAAATAGGAGTTTCTATTTATCTCTTTTAATCATGGAGGAATTAGGGATAATTATATCTTTTTCTATGTAGCTCCAAATGGAATGAAATTTTTATGGTGTACTGCTCATATATTTTGGACACTGTATGTAGGAGATATAAAATTCTCTTATTTGCATGGATGGATCTTGTGTGAATTTTCATAATTTTTCTATAGATCCAGTAAAGGTAAAATTTGGTGAGTGCTATTCTTATGCTAGAATGATGCTAGGAAAAATGTGAAATCTGTTGCTTGACACTTTTCATTAGGCTTTCCTAATTATGCTAAAAATAGACATGCCACCTGTTATTTTGGATACAGCAAGTTATGCTTGCCCAATGGCTTTGAAATTTTTATGGTAGTCTATGTGAAGCATGACATAGCTACTGTAATTTTTGTAGATTTTTCTGAATAGTTTTACTATATATTGCTTTAATCACCTAATTAACTAAAGAAATTAGAAAAGGGCATTAAATACATTGTTTAGAAGTTGGCACTAGACTTTCTGATGTTTCTTTGGTATGCAAAACATGTTGGTAAACTTGGTTTGGTCCAATTATGCTTTTGCATCATCATTAAATATTTAATTTAGTAACCCTGTCATTTTTTGACAGATTCTAGGTTTACTGGAATTCGATTTGGTTAACGTAAGAATCATGCTTTGATGTTTACAAATGATTTGTAGAGAATTTCATAAGCTTTCCATAATGTCCTCATGCAAGTCATTTGGATTTGTAGAACTCTTGTTGTGATTGAATTAAGGAACTACCCGTGTGCATATGAAACTTTAACTGTTGTTTAAAGTATGCCTTTACTATTTCTAAGTTGTGGTAATGTTCCTAGGTGTTAGGCCTTTAACTGAAGATGAGCATCTTTGTCTTAGGTTATGCAAGTTAGGTAAGTTGATCTTGTTCTTCAGGTTAAGTTAGATACCTGTTTTAAAGTGATTTGAATAGAGCTATTCTTAATTGGTAAACGAGTGTCCAGTGATGTTTTCGTTAAACACTTACTGTGATTCATTCATCATGAGCATCATGTCATTCCTTATGCATCCATGATATTTATATTGTGCATCGGCATGCAATAGGTGTACCAGAAGGAGTGACCCTGCTGGAATTCGAGGAACCGAGTGAGCAGCAGCAGCCGACACCGGAGGTTCAGGAGGTGCAGCCTTCAGGAGAAGAGCCAGACGAGGTCACCGTTGAGTGCCCGGATCACCGTCCGTGCAACTTTGTGAAAGGCAAGCCCTAGAGCATATTAAGCCTCCTAATTTTTGAAATGCAGTTACAGCATTATTGTTACATATATATATTATTGCATTAAGTTTAGGTGTTGGATGCAAACACTTGCTGCATTGGTTATCCAATCCTTGTCCAGATATTGATACCCTGAATCCTATGTAGCTCAGGCTCGGGTAGTGCTTAGCCCCTGCTTAAACACGGTAGAAGTCAGGTGATTTCCTGTCACCTGCGAGATATAGGAAGATACATATGGCACGGTTGGCTATATTTGCTATCGTGGAAAAGAACCAGTCTTAATGTGAAATGAAGACCGGACGGAGGCTTGCCGGTTTGCAGTGACTCCGTCTGTGTCAATTAAGGACTGAATCTTGGAGCCTTTCCTGTTCATGTTGAACGCATGCCTCTCTCTTAGTTGGCCGGGTCTGGAGACCGACCACAAAGCCGAGTAGCTCACCTCAGGCCGGGAGTCGATAAGTATATAGTGCGCCTTGGAAGGGAGCCATAGGCATGAGTCCAAGGGCAGGTGATTTAAAAGTCCTGATCGTCCTGGCAGAAGGGTAATCCCTGAGAGTGCTGGCACTGATCGAACCCACGAATTTGGTTCCTGAGTTGTTCCAAAGGTGACCCACGGCTACCCTTGCTAAGTATGCCAGGGTGAGAGTTAGGAATACCCCCTTAGCTGAGTTGTAATTCGATTCGAGTCGCCGTCTCTCCCGGTTAGTGAGAACTTGACGGGCTTATCTCCAATGTAGATACACTAAATAACATAATGGTTCAGAAATGATGATATGATGATGACAGCCTTATTATACCTGCTAAGGTTAATATTGTTTGCTCCTAATAAGTGAGTGCTCTAGTACAGGTGCTAATCTAGTGGACAGGGTAAATGATGATAAGCTTGATGCTAAGTTTAAATTGGTCACTATATTCATAAGCTCTTTTATGCAACTGTGTCAAGCTAGCCCACCTCATAAGCCTTGCATGATCCTTGGTGTCTTTTATTTCTAGTTTTGATGGGTAAGTCTAGCTGGGTACCTTCTCGTACTCAGGGTTTATCTCCCACCTGTTGCAGATGACCAGTTCTACTTTGGTTGCTGCAAGTATTGCCTTCTCTCGGCTGGGGATGAAGACTAGACCATTGGGCGCGGTCTCTACTAGTTCTCGTACCTGATGATGCTTTTGTGGGACATGACTCAGACTTGGCAATTTATTTGAAACTATGAAGTTATGTACTAAACTATGTTGCTTCCGCAAATTTGAACTTGGTTTGTAATATTTTATTTTGAACTCTGATGGATGTAATCCGAATGCTACTTGTGAAATGTTGTAACGAATGATGTGTTGTGTTGAATCACTACGGTCTTGGTTTGTATGTCGAGAGTTGGTTGAAATCCTTCGTGATTTCTGGACTACCGGGATTATGGGAGCTTAAGTACAGAAATTTGATCGCTTTAGTGATTGTTTTTGTACTTACGTTCTTATGATTTGGTCGGTTCTGTTACAGTTTGAACTTTAATGAAATTCCAATTTTGTTTTACTGGTGGATTATAGGCCGCTTAATGTTGTGACCATTAAGAACAAGTATCCTTTGCCTCGTATTGATATCTTATTCGATCAGTTGGCAAAAGCAAAGGTATTCTCTAAGATTGACTTGAGGTTAGGCTATCATCAGATTAAGATCAGGCCAGAGGATATACCTAAAATAGCTTTCTCCACTAGGTACTGCTTATATGAGTATTTGGTCATGTCCTTTGGACTAACAAATGCTCCTGCCTACTTCATGTACTTGATGAATTCGGTATTCATGCCCGAGCTCAACAAGTTCATGGTTGTGTTTATCGATGATATCTTGATTTACTCAGAGAATGAGGTAGACCATGCACAGCATCTGAGAGTTGTTTTGTCCAGATTCAGGGAACATAAGTTATATGCCAAATTCAACAAGTGTGAAATTTGGTTGAGCAAAGTACCTTTCTTGGGTCACATCTTATCTAAAGATGGAATTTCTGTAGACCCATCTAAAGTACAAGAGGTCATGGATTAGAAGGCCCCAACTTTGGTTCATGGAGTTCAGAGTTTTCTAGGGCTAGCAGGTTACTATCGTTGTTTCATTCCTGATTTCTCCAAGATAGCTACGCCCATGACCAGACTACATCAGAAGGATGAAAAGTTCAGTTTGACGCCAGAGTGTGAAACCACCTTTTACACCCTAAGGACCTTGTTTACTATAGCTCCTGTTCTAGCACAACCCGACATTGAAAAGTCTTTCGATGTGTTCTGTGATGCATCGGGTATAGGTTTGGGGTGTGTGCTCATGCAAGAAGGAAGAGTTATTGCCTATGCTTCTTGGCAGTAGAGAAAGCATGAAGTCAATTATCCTACGCATGATTTAGAGCTTGCAGCAGTTGTTAATGCGTTGAAGATATGGAGACATTACTTGTTGGGAAATGTATGTCACATATGTACTGACCACAAAAGTCTCAAATATATCTTCACTCAACCTGAGCTGAACATGAGGCATCAAAGATGGTTAGAGCTGATTAAGGACTATAATTTGGAAGTGCACTACCATCCAGGAAAGGCTAATGTTGTAGCAGATGCACTTAGTCAGAAATCTCATTGTAACACTTTGGAAGCCTTGTTGGAAGTTAATTTGTTGCATCCTATTGTGCTACACAATAACACTGTCAGTTGCTCACTTAAGAGCAAAATCATAGAACTGCAGAAGACAGATGTAGGTGTATTTCACATCAAGCGAAAGATGAAAGAACAAGGAACCAAACATTTTAGGTTGGATGAAAGAGGTGTGCTATGGTTTGAGAACCGACTTGTGGTACCAAAAGACCGTGAGCTTAGAAATCAAATTTTAGATGAAGCTCATTCATCCAAGTTGTCTATCCATCTGGGTAGTAGCAAAATGTATCAAGATTTGAAAACCCATTTTTGGTGAACCAAGATGAAGAAAGAGATCACTGCCTATGTAGCTAGGTGTGATAATTGCAGTAGAATCAAGGCCATTCATTTGAAATCTGCTGGATTACTTCAGCCATTGCCTATTCTAGGATGGAAATGGAAGGAAATAAGTATGGACTTTATTACAAGCCTTTCGCTAACACAACAAGGTCACGATTCCATATGGGTCATTGTAGATCGCATCACCAAGTCACCGCATTTTATACCAGTTAACACAAGGTATCTAGCTGGGAAGTACGCTGAGTTGTACGTTTCTCAGATCATGAGACTACATGGAGTACCAAGGACCATAATCTCAGATCAAGGACCATAGTTTATAGCTCGTTTCTAGGAACACTTGCACCAGGCTTTGGGAACTAAACTAATCAGAAGTTCAGCATATCATCCACAAACTTTGGGACATATCGAGCGAGTGAATCAAATCTTAGAAGATATGTTGAGAGCCTGTGTTATATCTTCCAAGGGTTCATGGAAGAAATGGCTACCTTTAGCTGAGTTTTCCTACAACAACAGTTATCAAGCGAGCATCAAGATGGCTCCTTTTGAAGCCTTGTACGGTCAGAAATGTAGAACTCCCTTGAATTGGATTGTGCCTGGAGATAGAAGATATTTTGGCATTGACTTTGTCATCGAAGCTAAAGAACAGGTACGCATTATCCAACACATATGAAAGCCGCTCAATCAAGACAAAAGAGTTATGCTAATAAAAGGAGAAGACCGCTAACTTTTGAAGTGGGAGATTATGTGTACTTAAAAGTGTCGCCCATGAAAGGAGTGTAGAGATTTGGAGTAAAAAGAAAACTTGCGCCTAGATATGTCGCCTACAAGTTACAACTTCCTCTAGAGATGTGTACAATATTCGATGTCTTGCATGTTTCTCAGTTGAAAAGATGTCTTCGCCTACCTGAGGAAGCCATTGCACCCACCAACATTAAGCTCCAATAGGATTTAACTTATGAAGAGAAACCAATTTGAGTGCTAGAAGAAATGGAAAGAGTAACACGGAGCAAGGTCATTAAGTTCTACAAAGTGGTGTGGAATAACCACAGTGAACAAGATGCACATGGGAACAGGAGGATTATTTACATGAGGTTTATCCCGCCTTTTATGAGGAAGGGTAGGTCTTTCAAATCTCGGGATGAGATTTCTATAAGGGGGAGGGGCTGTAACATCCCTATGTTAAGCTTTGCATTTAGCACCTACATTTCATGAGCACAAGCATCATCCAAGCATTCATGAACATGAGCATATGAAATTTCATCTCATTCTTATACATTGTCACATGAAATGTTGATTTATATATATGCTTATGCTTGCAATCATGTATGACCAATGTATGAGATGGTTGTGCGGTCATGAAAACACCTTAGACACATCTAGGATGGTAAATGGAACAATGTTTGTATTCATGACATAGGCCAAATTTGCTTCTAAGTGTTGGTTTCATTTGAAATGCCATTTTTATGATACTAGTTTGACCAAAGTTGAACAGTAGCTCAGATTGTTTGCATGGTTGTGTGACCTAAATAAAAGTTGTAGTACTTGACTAGGGTAACAACTTTTACTTTTGGGTTAAGACCTAATTCAGTGCCTAACATGTTCAAAAATAGCTCCAAATTAGCAAGGAAATGTTGTTTTGAGACTTGCAAAATTTTCTAAGTCATAACGCTATTTATAGTTTCAATGTACCCCACTTGGGAACATTGTAACTAGCTAACCATTGCAAATTAGGGGATGCTTCCTAAAGAAAATTTGTAGATTACATGTAGTTCTACAACTTTGGTTAATAAAGTTTTTGCAACGGACGAATGGATTTGGAGTAATATCACCACGAAGCAGTGCTGCCAGGCTTCGTTCATGACTCTGATAGTGTGGATGCGCGTGGCATCGTGGACGACCGGCCATAGGCTGTGGCCACCAAGTGGTGGCCATACGCCGGTGTTGGCCCGGCTGGTCAGCCCAGCGTAGGGAGAAAAGGTGTGCGCCTCTACTGCTCGCCTCCATTCGCTCCCTCTCGCCCTACCTCACTTGCTCTCACTGCTCGCCGAGCGGAGCCACGCCGCTATCGCCATAGCCACACCGCCACCACGCAAGCTCGCCGCCACCATAGGACCACCATCCCATAGCTCTCGCCAGCAACTCTGCCATCACCTTCCTCACCTCCCTGACTTACTCGTGCCTTTGTCCGAGCCAATGTAAAGGCCTACGATTCCTTTCCACTGCCGCGGCCATCACCGGAGCACCATGGTCGGCCTCAACCAGACCCCCTCCCATCTCTCTCTCTCTGGTTTTGCCCTTCTTATAAGCCATAGATGCTCAAGCCATGACCCATTTAACCTCTATCGCCATGTCCCTACCGGAATGCGCGTGCACGCCATGTGCGACCGCCATTGCCACCGTAGGTTCGAGGTCACCATGGCCGAGGTTGTTTGCTCTCCCTTTCTCCTTTCACATTTTAGGGTTAGGATGAAGTTAGTTCTAGCTCATAGCAGGACCTTAAGGCCGATGCAGGCCTCGTCGGAGCAGAATGCGGTAGATGTTGGTTTCAACTTTAATTTGCTTCTGCTACTATTTTACTTAAACTTAGTTTGTAAAAACCTAAATTCATACTCTGATGAATGAATTGTATTTGTGAACTTTATGTAATGTGTGACATGTATGTTGAATCATGTATGATCTTGGTTGTATGTTGACGGTTAATCGAGACCCTTCGTGGTCCTCGACGGACTACCGGATTTATATGGGTTCAAGTATGACAGTGCGACAGCTTGTGGGCTGCCATTGTACTTGTGCTCTTATAAATTGGTCGGTTCTGCTACATGGCCTATCAAGATTTCCTATTATTAGACTATCTTAGGCCCTATTTGGATGGACTATGACTAGTTAGCCATGGCTAAAAGAGGTGAACTAATTGTTGGGTTCTATATAATAGAACTAGTTGTTAGCCCCTGATAGCTGGGTTCTATGGACTAGTTGGATAGCCCCTGATAGTTGCCAGCACTGTATTTCATTGTTCATTGACTCATAGTGATCCGAAGAGTCTATATTTTGTAGGGTCAGACTGTCTTAGGGTCCCAAAAATCTCAATAGCGATACACCCATGTCCTCCGATCAGAAAGGGCAAACTTTGACGATTGCCATGCCCATGGCGATGCGATGGACGCAGCCCAATCTCAATTCAACCACATTGATGCAGTAGTTACTGATCATCCTCCATCTAGTGTTTGGAACTGCCACATCACATTTCTGTACTTAAGTGAAAAGTTAGTAGTGCACAACTTTTTTGGCCACCGACTTTGTTGTGACATCCATCCACATGACTATTGTCGCTTCCCATGGCCTCCGACAAGCCCACCGGTGGCAACATCCAGCATATGGTGCTAGTAGAGCACAACACTGGTGCTGTCCCTGGTGCCATGGTTGTCGATGTTGATGGCGCAGCGGTTGCCGATGCTGGTGGCGCCGTGGTTCTCAATGCTGATGGTGCCACGGTTGCTGGCCATGGCCTTAGACTACACCACCAAGAGGACGCCAACCTCATCCAGGTGCAACTACACCACAAGTACTCAGGTCTTAGCATCGATCGTGCCGACGCCTCCTACATCATCCCTACAACCAATAATCCCTCCAACGATTCAACCTCGTCTAATGACGAGGGCGCAAGCAATTTGAGTCCTCATGATGATGAGGTCATGCAACCACCAAGCCCATAGGAGCGCCACACCGAGGTCATCTTGGATATGGTTATCAGTGAGTTCATGAAGTTGCTGACTATGTATCCCTCCTATTACAAGGAGATGTCCCTACCGGACACAGCATGCAAGATGTTGGTCCCAATCGTGCAGGAGACGTTCAAGCAGTTGACGTGGTATGATCTGTTGGAGCAATCGAATAGGAAGATGGAGGCGGTGAGCAAGCTCAAGTACATACTCTTGGATGATGGGTCTGCCTCCTTGCCATATGCCAAGCTGCTCATTGAACTGGTGGTCGGCCCCATTATGAAATGGTTGAATGAGAGTGGACTCCCACCAGGTTCCCACAGCAGGAACAACTGGTACAGTTCTTGCACAACCTACCGCTAGAGTTCCCTCATGCTAGGGAATTCCTACATGATGTAGTGTTGCTTGGGCTGTCCGGTGCTGCTGACAGGTATGACGCTTCTTGGGAGATTGTTCTAGTTAATGTATTTTAGTAGGCATGGATGTTGACCATCGATCGATACTTGCTATAGCCGATGCTCACCAAGGTGCTGACCGTAGTCTAGAAGTTCCTATTGAAGTGTACTGGTGAAAACACGCACAAAAATTATGACATTGTGCTGCCATGGAAGCAAGCGGCTTGGCCTGACGTTTGGAACGGGTTTGTCGATGGTTTCATCATTCCTTACCTAAAGCGTGGACTTGGAAATGTCCGCAATAAGACACCGCCGGGAGGAATGGTAGCTACGAATGCACGGGTTGACCACCTGATGAGGTGGGCGTATAAGATTTCACCCCAGAAAATGCTTGACCTCCTATAGGATGAGTTCCGTAGAAAAGATTGGCAGGGTGCTCTGTGAGGTGGTTCTTCACGGTAGATTGCGATGACAAGATGGTTCTACAGTATGAGCTCGCTTTTGGTGGGACCGATTGGTGGATGCCATTCGTCAACAAGCTCGTTGTACCACGCTTGGCGTCCTGGTTCGTTGCCATTAGTGTCCTCCCACCAAATGAAGGGTATGACGTGTTCCACATGCTCATCACCAAGTGGAAGCCAGTCATGTCACCGGAGTCGATGATGAAGAAGGTCCTTAAGCGCTTCATGGAGAAATAGACCGACAGGCTATGCCACTAGTTGTTCAATGCACAACCCACAAAGGAGTTGGCCATGGCCTGGTGCCAGGAGTGGATGCAGCTCCTAATGCCGGATCTGCATGCCATCAACAATGAAATACACAATGGCCTCCAACTGATCCCTGAAACATAGGAAATATCATAGGTAACTTAGTAACTTATTATTGTATTTCTATTCTGAATGATTGCACCTATGTCAGGCATGGTAAATATTAATCGTTGGCACAATGTGTATTACTCTTTTCTAAATGCACACACGAGAAAGTCTGAAACTACGTGATTGTAACGTGTTGTACAATGACTGAATGCTTTCACTTGTGATAGGCATTGTATAAATGTTAATCATTGCCACAATGTGTACTATCTTTTTTGAATGCACACACGAGAAAGTCTAATACTATGTGATTATAACATGCCGGACAATGACTGAATGCTTTCACCTACGCCAGGCATTGTATAAATGTTAATCGTTGGCACAATGTGTACTAATCTTTTCTGAATGCACATGCGAGAAAGTCTGATACTATGTGATTGTAACATGCCAGACAATATCTATTACTCTATTTCTGACTGCACCCGCTGCAACCTGTTGCTTAGAAATCCACAGCAATTAAATCTGTATTAAATTTGCATGAAACCTAGAGAGCCTAGTGTGCCTAGTTTAGCGACAAATCTATGAGAGAGGTAAGGGCGAGGCAACCACTCTTCTCTATCTTCCTACAATACTCCTTCGCCTTCTCTCTAGCCTTGAGCGAGTCACGTCTTCGACCAAAGTGATGGACCATGGGAAGCGCCCGGCAGAGAACCCTTCGAAGGGGAGCGGGCCTCTGCCACATCTCTGCTCCCATTTGCGGCACCTTGGGTAAGGCAGTCTTGTTCTTAGTTGCTGAAGTCATTCTGTTCTGATCTCCTTAATCTTTTTAGGGCCATTTCTCACGCTGTGACGCTAGAAGTCAGGCGATTATCCAGTGCCACCCGCTCTCTGGACGCATGCCCTGTGGAACCAGAGGGGTCTTCTTCCCCCGGCCACCGGGAAGCCCACAAGCCCCTCTGTAATCGGGATGCGGCTTGCGGCCCATGCTTTGACCTCAGGGGCAAGGTTAGTCGGCTCGTGCTCTGCCTCGATGCCGTCTAGACTGCCCTTGCCGCCTTGGAGTGGGAGACTACAGATCGAAAAGGTTTCCTTCATCGAGAAGCTCTGTAAAAATGTCAATGGCCTTGTTTTGATGGTTTTTAGTGTTGTCAGGCCTGGAAGAGGAGTTGGCCGCTCTTCGAGAGGCGGCCCTCGTCGCCATCAATGACATGAATGCAGGTGGTGTCCAGCTTGAGGACCGTCTACAGGCCATGCCAGCTCGAGTTAGGATGGTGGCCCTTAGCGGGGTGTGCCATGGGGCTGCCTTAGCCCTGGCCATGGCACAGCTTCATTCCACCCATGATCTCTACCTGCTTGATCCTGGCTTTCCAGTTGGCGCCGATGAGGACGAGGAGGAGCTCACTGGTGACTTTACCGCCGCCGCGGAGGCTATCGTGGTGGCCACGCATGCGGGAGATGTCATCCTCGCTGCCTTCTTTGAGCCATAGATTGTATCTACGGTCAATCCAATCTTAATGAAAGGCTAGTTTGTTACTTTAATTCGAAAAACAACTTATACGCGTTGCTTTGTCTTTCATGGTTTTGCTTCTTGTGCTTGGATGCGATCGGCTTGTGCGGTCGACATGCTCAGGTGAGTTGATTAGGAGGTCATGGGCTAGATCCTGCCTCCCCTCTCAAAAGGGAGTTAGGTTTTAGGGAAGCTTCATTCCCTCTTATGAAACACCGAAGGTAACTTAGTAACTTCACATATTTCTATTCTGGATGCTTCCACCTACGTCAGGCATTTGTAAATGTTAATCGTCGACACAATGTGTATTACTCTTTTCTGAAAACACACATGAGAAAGTCCGACGCTATGCGATTGTAAGGGCGGTGGACAATATCTATTACTATTTTCTGAATGCACACGCAAGATTTGATTGCGCATGAAAGAAAGTCCCCTAACTCTATGATTGTAACACGTTGGACAATAGATTTCGTGTTCGACTTGCAATCGGGTTGTTCGACCCTGTAGTTCTCTCTTAAAAGGAACGACTCGAGTTGCAAGAAGGTAGTCTAACTAGATTGATGTCGCTCATATCGCACTTAGATGTTAGGTTTAATTTACAATGGCAACATAGTGATAAAAATGGTTCAACATGTAGAACTTATTATAGAATCATAAAATAGACATTGTGTCGTAGGAAAGACATCAATTATTACATCAAGAATTGTTTTAAATCCAAATTTTGATGCCTACGTGGCAACATAGTGATAAAAAGGGTAAAACTTGTACAACTTATTACAGAACCATAAAATAGACATTGTGTCATAAGCAAGACTTCAATTATTACATCAAGAATCGTTCTAAATCCAAATTTTGATGCCTCCATTCCCTCACCTTCTATCGCATCCCTCCCTTCGACTGTCGAACTATCACCAATCTCTTGTATGTCCCTTCCTCGGTAGGGAATCAAGGTGACTACATGTTCGAAGGATGTGGTGATGACGATGAAACAGGCATTGAAGTCATGTCGGTGTTGTTCAGGTCAAACTCGCCAGATGAGTGCATCTCGCCTGGTGAGTATGCTAAAATCTCATCGTTCGAATTTGATGTCTCATCATGCTTAGTGACGTGGTTACCTAGACAAATAGTAGACTCTCTGGTCTGCTAAACTGAAGTAGTAGTATTAGACCCTGGGGTCGACTCAACTCTATTAATGGTAGGATTAGTAGGCTCGGCGGTCGCATCAGGCTCTGCGATTGTTGGTGAAACCCTAGGAGGCTCTGTATTTGCCCCTGTAGCATTGCATGCAGTATCTAGCCCCTCGACCTGATTGGGCAGAGAAGGTCGATCCGGTGCCTCATGAGCGAAAGCTGAACTCTGCTTATGTTCGACTGCAGTAATACTAGCATTAGCAGGTTTAGGCATCTCGATCATTGTAGAAGCCTCGAGAGGCTCTGCATGTGTCCCCGTGGTGGCTTACACCTCAACCTAAGGGGGCGAAGAAGGTGGATCACCTGCCTCATCAGAACCTAAAGCTGGCTCAGGTATCTTGGGCATTAGAGAAGCCTCAAGAGGCTCTAGATGTGCCTCCATGGTGACTTGCACCTCGACCTGAGGGGGTGAAGAAGGTGGATCACCGGCCTAATCAGGACCTAAAGCTGAACTCTAGTTATGTAGCATTGTTGTAATGGGTAACTCTATGTGGATAGTTGTATTATTAGGACCAGTCAGATAACCAGTAACGGGGTTGACCTGACTACCACATTGCAACTGAAGTGTCTGAAAGTTAGGGTCCTTAACCCCTATGGCACTTTACAGTTGATTAAAGCAACAGATGTACACATTGCACATCAGGTCAATTTTTTGGCCTTGTTGGTTGATGGCCTGACAAAAAGGAGATGATTGCTAGCTCATCTGCTCTTTGAGAAAGACCACACTCTCTGCTTGCTTATCAATACTTGCTTTCAAACACATCTCTTCTCATTCCATACGCTTCTGGTTTTCTTCCTAGCCAACAACTAGCCTAGTAAGTATCTGTCCAAGCTCTGACGGTTGTTGAACGAACACTAGAGGCAGTGCCTGCTTGGCTAACGCCTCTGTAGTAGGTGGAACATCATCCATCTCTTTGTCGACCACACCACCGGAGGGGGACCCTCCCTCATCGTAGTCCTTTAACATAGGGTCACGGTAGTCGCTATCATCGAAGTCTGAATCTTGCATTCGTACATTCAAGATTCCTCCAATCCCAGACTAGTGATCTGCCTGCTTTAGGGCTACATCCACCATTTCATGTCTTTCTCTATCTTGTATGGGTAACAGCTCTCGAATGGACCTAAGGGAACACTATCCATGACAACGATCATCGAACTTGCTGGCATGTAGGTCACAATCTCGCATGTCGACTCATTGTACAACGGCCCATTCTTTTCAGAGTTAATCATGTGTAGTAGATAGATGATGATGTGAGGGTACACGTGCTGCCATCTAGTACTAATAGCATTAGCTATCACATCCTTGATCTTAGACAAGAAAAAGTGTAAGAAGTCAAACTACTCGCCTCTCCATATTGATAGTAGTAGCCACTACTGCAAGCTGGTCAACGACTCCCTATTGCTGCCATGAGGAAGGACTGTCTTCCTCAGAGCCATGTGTAGAACGTAAGCCTCTAGACATAGTCTATCTGGTGTACGCAAGGAGCCATCAGTGAAGGGCTCCATGAAGAGTAGCCGAATCTCCTGGTCTATAGGAAAAGTACCTCTAGCCCTACTATGACATGGAGGAAGAGCATCTCCATAGACTATCTCGTGGAGCTTCCTATCTAAAGTGTCCACCCTGAGGAGTTCTTGCAGGCGGTCATAGGACATTCGCTCTGGCCAACCATGGAGCATAAAACCAATGTAGTCATGCTCTAGATGAATCCACACTGTTGCATAGAACTGACGCACCGAGCTTATCACAATTCGATCAACCTCACTGAAAAGGTAAACGAAGCCCGGGAACCACTCAAAGAGGGGACGGATGGGTATACTAGCTGCTCTCTCAAGCTCATCCCAACCAAGTATCCTTTGGTGTTCTAGTGCCATCCCTCTAGCACGGTAGCTCCTGAAGAAACTCTCCTAAGTCAGAGTCCAAAATTATGATTTCATGTCAGGCTCTTTGAGTAGTGGAAACCAGAACTCAATATCGTAGAACCTGATGCTCTATATCTTCTTTGAGCTGTAATACCGAAAGTCATAGAACTGAACCACCTCTTTCTTTCTCTCAATATTATTGCTCCTCATAGCACCATTGGCAGACATCAAACCTCCTTGACTGCTCCTCGTACCACTGATTGTGGCACACATTGAACCTCCACGAGTGCGAGCGCACGCGCCCCCATGAGTAGCTGTAGATTTGATCTAGGAAGGTGCAAAGTGACTGGTCTAGTTTTTGGAGTGGAACTCAGTCATTTGTTGTAGTTGTTCCTCAGTGAGGCCTTCCTCCTTGAGTTCCATTTTAGCACTCTCCTCACGCTGCTGCTGTCGACGGGCTATTTGAGTCTACCTACAAGAATTCCCAAACTCTAGGGCTAGTATAGCTTTGGTTGCTTCTTCGTCTCCTTCACGGATACTGTCCGCCTTCCTCTACCTCTTCCTGGGCTGTGGTGGTGCTTAACATGTGCTTTATTGGATTAATGCTTTTGTATAAGCTGTAGTTACTAGTTAGGCGCTTATTTGTATACTCTTGCTCTATTGGGTTGACATTCCGTAGAAGCTTTAGTTAATAAATGCCTTTGTAATCTAGATGAACAACCACTAACTGCTTATGAACGAGACCAGGATGCACAAATCACAAGGAATCATAGAAAGATGGAAGAACTTGGAATACAACGTGTGTGCCCAAAACCTGTGTCACCAAAGGCAAAAAAATCAAGCACAAAGGATAGACACGGAGAAGATTTGGAATATATCCCTAAACCAGGGGAGGTAGTTGAGGGATTTGATGATACAGATGAAACAGATTTAGATTTAGAACATGAGCTAGTGCCCCTATCAATTGAGGTGCTTGGTCTATCTTGTATTTAGTTTGGAGGGGGAGGGGAGGTAGGTAGCCATGCAATGCTTTACTGTTTGGCTAGCAATGGAATTTGTACATGCTTGCTGCTTAAGTTTGTATCTCCAATTTTAGTGTCCGGGTCGAAGAAGCCACAGAGGAGGCTCTGCCAGCAGGACAAAAGGCAGCACTGCCATGAGTCCTGGGCGAAGGCCCTCCAAGCGAGTGAGGTCAACACCACCAGAATAGGCTACTCATGGAGTTTGTACTCAGAGGTCTGCCGCTGGCAAAAGGGTGGAGGTAGCAGCAGTAGGTGAACATAATTCTCCATCACGACCGACACCCATACCCAGGGATCAATTCCAAGTCCATGAATTAACCGGAGACATTTGTCGGGATGGCACCCTACTTAGCCCTGTGAGAGACTCCTCATGGCCAGATGATGATAGCCATGCCAAAGAGGAGCCCTCTTAGCAAACTCCCATCTCCCCCCACCTGTAGAACGATGAAAGTTACCAAGGTTAGAATTACCTTATAGATGTCTATCAATCAATTCGCACTAGCTATTTGAGATCCATGTTACTTTTCTAACAATCTGAATGTATGAAAACTATGTAGTACCATTGCTAAGAATAGCGAGGAAGCCGAGGCCTTGAACTCGTGGAATTATGCTTGACAAAATAAGCAAATCACTAGGATGATTGAGGATGCCCATCTCTGTTGCCTAGGGGAATAGAAGGCCACATGATATAGTGCAAGCTGCCAAGTTTTCCTCAGAGGCAGGTGTAGTAGTCAGGCATGAAGTACCAATTTTGACGCATTAGAAACAATACAAAGGGAAGAATCCTGGCTTCGTCTATTGCACAAGATTTGTGGATAGGCTAAATATATGTATGGGTATCCCCTCTTGACATTCAACTATGCTTTGAGCAACTTTAACCGATTTACTTTTCATTCACACTACTGTGTGCAGCAAAGGTTGTGCGTTAACAATGCTCACTCAACAACAAAAGAAGCTTGCCAAAATGTAATGCAGTCTGTGGTACGACAGGCACGCTATAGGTTGTAGCAAAAATACTTCATTGGCATCCCTGCTAATCAGATCCATATGACCTCTCCTATCTCGTTCATGAACGATGCATAGTGGTGTGAACTTGTTAAGATTTGATCTAGTGCTAAGAACAAGGTGTGTGAACCCATCGATTTCCAGTCTAGTCTTGCTATGGTCTACTTGTACTGCAGTCTAACACAAATGAAGCTATAGGAAACATCTGAGAAGAACAAGCAAAACCGTGCAAAAGTGAAGTACCACCAGGCTACAAGATCTCACTCCTATGTTGTCTAGATGCAAAAAATTTGTAAGTGATGGTTGTGTTTTATTGTTACTCTTGCCTTTGTATAAATATAAACTGAAACTCATGTACAATATGAACAGAAGGAGAACAAGACGAAGGCAGCATAACATGATCAAGGACTTGAAGAAGAAAATGGTCCATCTGGTAAAGATGTTCATGCTATGGAAGTCTTCAGGTACTTCCATACTAGTAGCAGAAACGGCCTGAGCAATGGTACAATAGCATCAGTTGTAAGTACCTTCTTTTGCTTTCCTTGAAATATACTGAAGCCATTGCCATAAAAGAAGGAAACATAGTAGGAGCCTAGTGTTATGAAATTCTATTAAAATCTATTGAAGCTTATGTAATCTCTATCAGCAGTAGGCTGAGGAAGGCCTATGCATTACTTGTTATGAATCAATCTCTTGGGTTTTCAATTGAAGTCCTCTTACACTATCTGTAATCTAATGTTTTACTGATTGAATTTTGTAAGAAGCTATGGAAACTATGCAAGCAAAACCTATTCCTGATGGGCAGCAACTAATGACTAGTGTTGATGTTGTTTGCAAGGTCCTCTATGTCCACTAGGGCAAGGCTCACTCCCAGGGAAGTGGCAACAACCTTTTTTTGAAGAATGCTGGTATCCAGACAAGCTCCACCAGAACAGAGACATCGGCAGAGAGAATGCTTCGGGAACAGCTTGCTGCTCAACAGGAAAGTTCCACTACCCTCGTCGATCAAGTGGATGAACTGAAGAGGAAGACAGAAAAAGACTGAAAGGGAGCTTGAGGAATACAAGAAATGGCAACAAAAGAGTACAACAATCTCCGTGAGCTATGCACGTGCTTCAGCTCTTCTGCTAATTCTCAGTCTTCAACTCCTGCGGTTTGATGCAGTGAACATTTGTGGTTTGATGTGTGGACTCATGTGCCGGTTTGATGTGTGGACTCGTATGCCGGTTTGATGTGGTGATACTCTATTAGTGGTTCGTTGCTAATGTGTGAAATGTTAATTGTTGTTATTTGATTGCCAGGCTAAATAGTTTTGTAGTCAATCTATGCAGTAGTGACGATCTCGAATTACTTCTATGATGAATTGATTGTACTCCACGTGGTAGAACTAGAACAGGCCATGTGATCAAATAAAAATGCGACATGTGGACAAACCAGTGCATGACACGTGCAATAGCCAGGACTCGACATGTGGGCTATTAAAATCCAACACATGGAAGGAAGTCATGAAGCCACGTGGCTGAATAAAAATACAAAACATGGACAGACAGCATTGTGACATGTGGTCGAATAAGAAACGGCCACATGGACCAATAAAAATAGGACACATGGCCCAATGAACAAGTGACACATGATCCAACCACAACATGACACGTGTGCCAATAGAAAACTGATATGTGGAACAACAGGGACCCGACACGTGGTCTAGTAAGAACCTGATACGTGCAAGAAATAGAGATGGCCACGTTGTGCAATAAGAGGTGACACATACCTGAACCATCTCCAATGCAACCAGCTATAGCATGTACACGTGGAAAGGATCTCCAACGGAAGCACCCACCAGCGTGGTAGGGCCCCCCTGCCACGCATGCCAAAACAGGTCTATGACGGTTTGTTTTTCATCACAGATTAGGACACTTCTATGACGATTTTGTCAGATTCGTCATAGATGTGCAAGTATGATGCGATTTCTATGACGAACCATTTTTCGTCATAAATTCATCATAGAACTAAAATTATGACGAATTTGGCTCCTTTAGTGATGAAAGCTAATCGTCATAGAAGTGGATATTCCTAGTAGTGTGAAGACAGAGCTTCAATGCAAGTACCAAAGAGGTTCCTTCCATGACCATCAAGACTGATAGCATATCACTAACAAGCGAAGAACAACTCTCCACCATGTCATTAGACAATCAAGGAGGAACCTGAGTTCGCATCCCTAAAAGAACAACAACTCGTCAACCAAGAATCAATAAAAACCTAGTAGGGTTGATGAGAGAAGAGCATGCAATTGTCTGAATGGTACAAAGAAAAGCTTAATACAAGGAAAGGTCCTACTCAATGGACTACAAGTCTCACCAATAGGTAAATCAGACAAGCCTCCTTCAGCTATGTTTATCACTAATCATTTCAATAAATAGAATGAAAACACAAGCTATATCAAACTAAGCATTATGCAACATAGAATTGCATTCATAGGAGAATTCTATCATCCAAACTTGATTCTACATTCTACAAAATTCAAGTATGAGGATGGAGTTCTTTAAAACATCTCATGGCATGTTGCTAATTTGTCTTGGCCATCTTTACCTTTGTGATGTGCTAAACTTGCTAAATCTCCAACAAATAAAATATGCCCAAGGATAGAGGAGAACAAATAAAGTTTTGGTTATGTTGGTGTTTTCCCACCAATAGAGCCCATGCACTTGATCTCTACCTTGTTTTTATGAGCAAAACACACTTCGAGCAAAGTGTGGGGGAGTCGATCCCACAAATTCCATAAGTGAAAGTTCTGAACCGACAATAATGATGCACACAAGATGTTGCCAGCTTCTACAACTAATGCTTAACAAGGAGGAAGAACAAAATCAAGAAGGATGAACCTGTCAAATCAAAATCAAACTCAAAACCAAGACAAGTTTGGTAGGAAAAAGGTGGCACCACCATTGGAAGCGCCACTACTAGAGGAGCCACCACAAGAATCCTCATCTTCAAGAGCGAACCAAGGCCCTCGATCAATGAACTTTGTAAGGAGGAGACTTGTTCGAAGGACTTAAAACATTGAACCCTCGCCGAAAGGTAACTCGGTAGTTATCCTTGTTTATTTATAGCATTTAGCATTTTCATTCATGCATTGCATCTAAAAAAGTAATAAATAAACAATAATCATTATTGCATAGTCATAAAAAGTAGATATATAACCTTTAAACTTTAGCATGTTTAATTCTACATTGCATTTAGAAAACTTGTATGCATGGCATATATAAAAAGAGAAATAAAAAGTTGTAAAGTATGCATGGCATATATAAAAAGAGAAATAAAAAGTTGTAACTTTGCATAATAAATTTAACTTAGTCTCATTCTAACATTTGCATCAAGTAAATTTCAAAGCCTCATATGAGCAACCTTGTGGCATGTAGCAACCCATATGAATTTTATTGTGGTGGCAATAAAATAAAAAAAATCATAAAACTTATAAAACAAAATAAACCAAAAGCTAGCTTGGGGGTGACGTATCTCTAATTATCCAGGTAAGTATTTTTTCACCTCATTTTATTTTTTAGCATTCCAAGCAATAATGTTTTTTTGTGATAGTTTTCTTTAAAGTGCTTAGTTCCAATAAAATAAAATAAACATTGTTGGGAGTTTAAGACTTTCTCTTCGAATAAACTTTTGATGGACATGATGAATAGTTGCTCTGTTGTAATTCCTTTGAAGTGCCTAGTTTTCAGTCCGAAATGCTCCTGAGTATTGGATAGAATTGATTTGACATAAGAACTTACTTTGAACTTGATACTCGTGGGTAGTGTGTGCTTGATCTAAGTCTAGGTGGTTGATGGATATGATGTGAGATGGTCTGAGCTGCTATTTATCTAGTTACAAAGTGAAACTAAGTTTCAGAGTATTTTCTTTTGAAAAAATGAAAAATAAATTATGATGAGTTCTTGTATGATAAAGCTAAAATTCCTACCGATGCCATATATATTTAGATTAGGAAAACCTTCCACTTATATGCTGCTTGTATATGTGTTTAGTTTTGTCAAGCTTTGTTGACCCTTATGAGAAGTCTGTCATGCTTTTAAAATCAAGATCACGTACACTCTACCCAAATATGCACTACTCCTACACTGGGAGTAGGCGCAAAAACATGCCTTCCATTTAGATCCACCCAAAAATGTTCTACTCCTACACTGGTGGTAAACACAAAAACATGCTCATTCGGTTTCCACTCAAAATAAATGCTCCATGTTCTTGTTATCTCTCAAAAGTTTTGTTGCAGAAAAGAGACAGGGGGCTATAAAAAAGGGAGAGAAGAAAAAATGGGCACAAAAGTGTCAAATATATTGAAAATAATGGGCCTGGAAAAAATGAAGAAAAGAAAAAAAAATAGCCCCTATTCTCTAAGCAAATGTTTCCAGGTTTCAATAGAGAGATGTTTTCAAGGAGCATAGTAGAATTAGGTTAGCCACTAGATATATCCACCAAATACTCCACACAGATGCACATCTTGATTTGATCGTATGACATTTTTCTCTTTGGATCCATTGCTTAACTTTACAATATATGCATTGCAAGTATGCTCTCTAGTTTTATCCCTACCTATGAACTCCACAAAGGCTTTAAGGAGAAAAGGCAACAATAAGATACACCTCAGAGAGGATCCACAAATACCACATATAAATAGAGACTAGAGAGTTAGGATCCAAAAATACCACATATAGAGGGATCTGAGAGTGTCATACAAAGGAATCTCTGAGTTTTATTTGAAAACTTATAAAACCTCTGGAATAAGGTGGAACAAAAGAACTTGGGACATAGTGCTTGACTTGATGGTTCTATCTTTCAACTACTCAAGGACCCAAGTGAAGGCCAAGAAGCCCCATAGTTGAAGGTAATATGGGTAAGTTTGAAAGTTAAGTCAGTTTATTTTAATCCGAAGGAGAATTTTTTATTGAACACCTGTGTACTTTTGAGGCATGAAAGCATTGTAGCAACTCCTGATCCATTGTTCAAGTTTAACTTTGCTCAGGGACTAGCAAAGGGTAAGCTTTGGGGAACTTGTTGACAGATGTTAATGTCAATCATAAACCATCAACATATCCTACATATATACATACTTTCATCACCAAACATAGGTACAAGGGTTTAAACTAATGAATTCCACAAGTTTTGGTGAATCTATGTTTGCAGGAGGATCTATCCAGAAAATGAGCAAGGTGAACCCAATCGTCAGATCAAATCACATTTATCTACGATGAACCCAACTTAGGAAGGATCTAGAAGCATCCAGAAGACAATCCACTGAGACCCGACCCCGTTTGTCAGAATGTGGGGCCGGCCTATGGGTCCCACATGTCGGTCTCTCCTTCGTACGTTGGTTCCCCACCGCCTTTGAGAGTCCATCTCCGCTGTTGCTCAACGTCTGTTCAAATAGATGGACGAGATAGAGCCATGTCATATGTGATATGGTCTAAAGTTTAGTACCACATCAGCTACCAAGAGGGGGAGGGTGCCAGGCGCCCCTCATATAAGGCCCCCCATACCCCCCTCCTGAGGCATCTCTCCAATCTCCAGAGGAATCCATCAAAGATCAATATCAAGATACACCAAGAGGATTAGATCTAGAGCTCTCCAATGTAGTAGATTAGTAGCTCAGGAGTGAGGGTTGAGTTGGGCTCTTGCTCAGGTTCCGAATCCAGTCTCGGAGGCTCGGTAAAGCCATTGCATCTTCACTTATATATATCTTATGAGACTTTCTTATCATTATATCATTCTTACCTACATGGCTATACTTACTTTGAATATATATCTTGCTTAGTTAAGCTTATCTTTACTTTTGTGTGCGGGTTCATAGAGCGCTTAGCCTGCTAGTTTATCGATTGGGATAAGTAGCCGAGCCTCATGTAAGCATGGTGATTACATGATGCTCTGCCTGTGAGTGCACCCTGTTCCCTGGTCATGTGGTAGCAGCAGGTGGTGACAGCCCTGTCTATCCTCTATAGTCTACCTGATGTGAGCAGGTTCTTAAAATGTAGGACCGTAGTCACGTCAGTAGAGCTCTCCTTTGTAGTGCTCTACTGTATAGCGGCGTCCCGAAGTGCACAAGAGTAGGGTGAAACTTAGCTATTGTCGGGTATATATATACTTTGATCCTGTAATAAGAATATCATAGGAATCTATCTCGCCCGTTGTTCTCCTGAGTTAACTAGTTTATATTATCTTTACAGATTTATCCCCTGTGTGTCATTCTATATAATTCCTATCATTGCCCCCCTGCTCTAGTTATGTTGGTATGTTAATAAATACTCTTTTGTTATTTAATAAATCTTTACTCCATTGTTTCCATGTGGTAAAATATAAATAAGGATACCTGGAATACTCCCGATGAAATGCTACACTGATGTTATGTGCGCTTGCGGAATCCTTAATATTATATTTGCACTCCCAAACATCAACAAGTCTAGGCCGGCGTGTATTAACGCTGAAAACCTGGCACAGGCTGCATCTATAGACTCCTTCTCGTGCTGCTCAAAGTTGAGGATTGCCCTTGGTAGAGAGACGATACGGGACATGGGGAAAAATGCAAGACAAAACTTGTCCTTAAGTTCATCCTAGTCTCCATTCGTACTTTCTACGGCGAGTGTGTACCATTGCTTCACCTTCTGTATGAGAGAAAAGGGAAACAATTTCCACCTTAAAGTTTCTTATGTCATGCTAGGAATGCTCAAGCATGAACATATTTCCTCGAACTCTCACAGGTGATGGCGAGGGTTTTCATTGTCATGCCCTAAGAAGGGTTGTGCCCAAACCATGGCTTTTAGACTATGGTGGAGTTCGTAGCCAGATGAAAGGGATGGTTTTGGTGGTGGCTTAGAGAACTCGCCCTTCGAAGCAAAAAGGTGTGGATTTGGTGTTTGCTTCATGGTGAAAAAAAGATAAAAGAAAATATTTTGTTTTTATAAAAAGAAAGGATACAGATATGAGGATGAACTAGGTTCAAAGAAAATATAGCAACCATTCCATGGCAATGGCGCTAGAAAGCATGTTGATATTTCTTAACGTCTACATAAGTTAATCCGCAAGCATACGGAATTACTGTTGGAGCTTTCACCCCAGAAGTATTCAGGGTATCATATTTTCCATAGGGAACAGAGGTTTTTCTTCAAGCTAATTCGTCCAAGGACAACACAAGGATAGCTAATGAGGTTGGAGATGGATTACTTTGGCTTTAGGGTCTAAGGATAGATAAACTCTACTTTTACTTGCTTACTTCGGGCACCGACTTACACCTAGTCTGCCAAGCGATACCGGCATGTAGCTCTACGCCATACCCAAACATGGGGTATTACAAGGGACGGACAGGGCTGTCACCATCTGCCATCTACCCCTCAACCATGGAGTACGAGGCAAACAAAGGTAGCCTCTAGCCTAGACACCACATCTATGCTATTGACTACTACTCTAGCGTAATCAGGGTTATCCATCTTTATCAAGTTCCTCTACTAGAGCATTCGCCATGGGGACGGACGATGAACCCGCAAACAAGTAAAAGTATAGCGTAACTAATCAAATGACTTTTATAACCAAAGGAACCACGAACACTTACTAAGATACCCATTGAGGTACAAAGCCGATGTTCGTCGAGGTACAAGCGGGGAGACACCAACAAGTTCGGCTCTTCCTCGAACTCTCCCTCACATCTCTCCATATTTCTCTTCTAAAGCTAGCTAGGGCCTAAGCCCATGGAGTGGTGCTCTTGCTCTTGCTCTTTGTGTGCTCTTCTCCTTGGTGGTTGTTCAAATGAGGAGGAGGGAGCCTCCTTTTATAGGTGGAGAGGAGGGGGTTTTTTGGAATATTGTCCATTCCCACATGGAAGGAGCAAACCAACGTCCTCAGCATTAATGTACTGCTTTCCCCACCTGAACCGACCAAAGAGGGGTGGTGTGAGGCGGCCCATGAAGTTTGGGCCCGAACAGAGCACTAGGGGTGCAGCCGCACCACCACTGGGGCCAAATGCGGTGACCCTCGGCCTGCGCTCTCCTTTGGGCTTCTAGATAAGGCCTGCAGGGGTGTTCACATCAAGTGGGCTTAGTGGGGGTGTGGCCGCACCCATACTAAGCCCTTTTGGCCCCATCTTTTGTGGGTGATCTTCTGTGGAGTTCCTAACTTGACCCATGATAGTTTTGGCATAGAGTTGAGTTGTTTTGATTTGGTTTTAGGCTTCTCCTCCCCATGACTAGGACCTGATTCTTCACATAATTGGGTCTTCTCCCCTTTGGCTCATGTCAGATACTTGTTTTGTTGTGTTGTTTGTATACTTTTGGTACATTTTCTATGTTATTTTGACATGTCCTCCTACAAAAGATGAATCACCAAAACTCGTGGAATTGATTAGTTATAAGCCCTAATTATAAGTTTGGTGTCCATATTATTTTATTTTATGTGATAATTGGCGGTTAATAAAAGGAGTTAAGGACTGCCAACAGTGTTGTTCTTGGACAAACCAGCTAGAAGAGTACCTCCGTTCCCTGTGGAAAATATGATACCCTGAAAACTTCTGGGTGAAATGCTACAATGGTATTTCCGTGCGCTTATAGATTATTTGTGATTGGGTTAACAAATACCAACACTGACCAACAGCACGGAAGCTAGGGGGCACTAGCACCAACTTCTGGGTTGTCGAATTATAGACGACATAGCGGTGTCCAGCAGCCCCTTTGCACCAGCATAGGATGAGGTCATTGCAGCAATCTAAGATAGCTACATTGACCATGGGGAAGGGCAAGAAGGATAAGGAGGGGCATTCACCGGTGACACTGGTGAAGTGTCGCTTGCTGTTCTCGCTGTCGTAGAAGAATCTAGCCACAGTTTGGGGTAGCACCTTATGGTTGTTGGAGTCCGAGATGAGGCGGTTCTAGGAGCGACAGACACATTTGCGGCAGAACAAGGAGCGGGCAGGGCGGTGGTGAAGGATCTCGACAATGACATGGTCAGTGAGGCTGGCTACTACGTTCATCTTGTTAGGGTGCTCTGCGATGTTGAAGAGCCTGCAATAGTCAATGCGCAGTAGGATGAGAGCTTTCTTAGTAATGAGATCACTAAAGAGAAAAATAATCCAACAAAGATCCATCAGTGAAGTGCGAAAGAATTAACCTTGCCTTTGGATTTGGCGGCGGCGCAGCACGAGGCGTGCAATGGTTCACACAAATTGCGAGATAGGAACAGTGTGCCAACCTTGAAGATGGAAAACTGGAACTAATGGTGATGCAACTGTGTTTTGGGTAGTTGGGATATATAACTCATGCTGAATTTACCGCCTATAGACCAAATGGTCATGTAGGGCTTGCAGCCATAATGCCTATCCCAGTCGGCTTGGCTTTTCATATGACGACGAAAATATACCACTGCCGCATCTATCGTTAACCCATCAGTGGTAGAAGTTTCAACTACCGGTTTCATTCCTTAGGAGGCCTCGGTATCGGTCCAATCTATGAGGAAGTATCACACCGTCGCTTATGTCTTCTATGGCAATGAAAGTGGCGACAGTGGTAGCTCAATTTGTAGTAGTGTAATAACTCATCACAAGAGGTGCATACATGTTTCTTCCTCACATAACAAGGGTTAGCAACAATATGCAATTGATCATCTAATCCATGTGATGAGCTCTCACTAATTTTAATTTCTTTATTGGAAAGCTTATTAGTGAGAAAAGCATGGTCTAGTACCAAGTTATCATGAGCAACACTAAGCTCCTCATGATTCAAAAGTAGATGTTTTTGTTATTCACATGCATTTTTTATAAATGAGTTTTCTTTTTTCAATTTATTTGTTTTAGCTAACTCATTTTCTAAAAGCATGGTCATACTAGCATATCTATTTAGAAGCTCATCATATGAATCAAGATCAATCACACTAGCATTAGATACCTTGGTGTCACCTTGTGACATGAAGTAATGTCATGTAGTAGATGAGCTTGTGGTAGCAATATCATCCAGGCATGGACCATCATCAATGTTAAGTGATCCTGTGGTAGATAGATCATCATCATCACTTGACCATGAGGTGGAGTGGATATGCTCAACATCCTCATGCACCTCCTCGTGATTCTCCTCCTTTAATTTTCCATCATCAAACATTGAGGAGTCACCATAGAGATGCTTAATTGACTCCCACATATCATGGGCACTTCCTTTTGTATTCACATGATCAAATATCTCAAAACTCAAAGCATTCATTAGATAACAATAAGCATGTGCATTGAGTCCAAAGCAAACCTTTTGAGCTTTGGTTAGATTTCTATGATCCAAAACATGAGTAGGGCCAACAACAACAATCCACAAAAACTTCGGACCCTGTTGATGGTAGTTAATGTCAATCATAAACCATCAATATACCCTACATAAATGATTAAAATGGATCACCAACATAGGTATAATGTTTTAAACTAATGAGTTCCACGAGTTTTGGTGATTTATTAACTACATGAGGATTTAATCAGAAAACCATCAAGGTGGACCTAATTGACAGATTACATCACAGTTATCCACGATGAAACTTACTTAGGAAGACTCCAGAAGGCAAACCACCATGGCAAACCACATGTCTCTGACATGTGGGACCTGCCAACCCCACCTGCCAGCCCCTTCGAAGGTTAGTTCTCCACTGCCTTAAAGATTAAATCTACGTCGTTGCTCAAGGTTGGTTTCATTTGAGGGTCCAGAATTAACATACCCCCCTATATATATGGCCATGTACCTCCTCCAGTAGAGCCATCCTAAATTCAAAAACCCTGAGCCACAATTCATATCCTCCTCATCAAGATCAGAGCTAGCAATCAAGAGAAGATTAGTCCTCCAAGTTAGGATCTAGTCTTTGTAATTAGAAATAGTGAGATAGAGAGTGATGGAAGAGTTTAGAGGAAGTGTTGACCTATCAGTGCTCTCTCTTTGGCTTGTACCCTAGCGGAATCAAGTTCTATTTGAGCTTGCTTCTAAGATTTCTCTGGTAATCAACTTCTGATTCAAGTAAGTATCTTGTTTATATTGTTCTTTAGGTTTGTGACTCTTTTTGAGTACTTTAATCCTTGTCGCTCTTGGGTTAGAGTAGTATTCATAGTGTAAGCATGGTGCTTAGACCCGGTTACTCATAGATGTACCTTATATTCTAGATCGGTACTAGATCGCAAGGGTGACTTTATAGCCTTGTTGAGTCCTTCATAGACCACCTCCCGTTTGTAGGCCAAGCAGGACCTGGTTACTAGGAAAACATACTTTGCTAATGTTTATCCTTAGTAATATCCCTAGTTGAATAGTAGAAGACATAGCTTACTAAAGTTAGAACTAGAAAACCCTAGTGATCCTCTCTATGCTCCTATTTATTTTAAGCCTTGTTGCTACTCTGGGTTAAGTTAGACTTAGTTAAATTCACACACATTTCCTTGAGTTTGATATTCTGGAATACTTTCTGGTGAAGTGCTACATCGATATCCGTGCACTAGCGGATTTATCTATGTGCGTTTAAATATACCAACAAGCATTTCTGGCGCCGTTGCTAGGGAAACGGTTGTTGAATTAACTTCGAACCTAGCTTAACCTTATATATTTATTCTTTTATTGTTTTATTCTTTTCTTTTACTATGGATTTAGAATCCACTCCTATCCATCAATATGCTGAACCTACAAGCGCACGCCTAGGGCCACCAAAATCTTCAAAGCCTATCCTAACACCTGGTTATGAGCTGCGCCCGTGTTTAATCAACATGGTCCGGGATCAATCCTTTTTGGGCGAAGATGATGAAAATCCATACTTCCACCTATGTGAGTTCGAGCAGACCTGCGCATGCTTACACATTGTGGGCATGTCAGATGAAACCTTATGATGGAAGCTTTTTTCGTTCTCTTTCATAGGAAGAGCTAAACATTGGTGTAATCAGACCATAGGAAGTAGGCAAGGAGATTGGGAAGCTTTATGTCCTAGCTTTTGCATAAATTTCTTTCCTATCTCTAGAGTAGTCAGCCTTTGTTCAGAGGTTCTATATTTTAAACAAAAAGAAAAAGAATATCTCGGCACATTGAAAGCATCTAGGCCCCTAGTTGGGTTTTGGTGATTAATGACAATACGAGATTACTATGACTAACATGTGTTTTGTAGAGGCAATTAAGTTAAGTCATGGTAATGGCAATTGATTGGGCAATCATGGTTGTCATGCCCCTACGATGGAAATTGTTTTAGTTTTCAAAGGATGGACGACAAGGTTAAGGATGGACTAGTTCTAAGTGTCGTTTTGTGTTGAAGAGACACTTAGAGTAGTTTAGGACTTTGTTTTTTCCTTTGGCCGTACAATTAAGGGGGTATGACCTAGTAGCTTGACCTAGGTGAGTCTAGTGGGTTAGGTGTGGTGCACACTTGTCAAATCAAGCACTAGGTAGCTCTAAAGTAGCCCTAAGATCAATTGGAGCAAACTTCATTCACATATGATTTCGAGTTGGAAGTGAATGGAGGGTCAAATGTTGACCGGACGCTGGTTCCAGTGTGACTGAATGCTGACGCAGAGTCTGGTCAGTTCATTCGGTCAAGGTGAAGTCGTCAGGTTGCGACTGGACGCTAAGTGAAAAGTAATCGAACGATGGGTGCCAGAGTCAGGTCAACTCCAGTAAGGTTCCAGAGAGGGAGAATCCTGATCGGACTCATCCGTTCAGTGCTAACCGGACGCTGGTCAGGTTCTGGCTACTGACCGGACGCTGAGTTGCAAAGTGACCGGACACTGGGTGCTAGAGTCTGGTCAACATCAGTAAGGTTCCAGAGAGCAGTTTTCATGACCGGACGCTGGTCAGAGTCCGGTCACAACTTAACCGCTCGGTTGCGGGGAGAACTGGCCAGAGCGTCCGGTCACCCCGCAGAGGCACATAACGGTTCATTTTGAATGAGGGTGTATAAATACTTCCTCTATTCATTTGAGGGAGTACTCTTGCCCATTTCAACAGCTGAGAAACACCCTTCAGAGTGCCAAGGAGAGCAAGAGCCTAGCGAGGTGATTGAGATTTGAGAATCCGAGATTAAGGCCTCATTAGCAAAATGAGAGTAGCAAGTGTGCATCCACCCTTCTCATTAGGCTTGTTGTGGTCAAGTGAGAGTTCTTGCTTGTTACTTTTGGTGATCGCCATCACCTAGACAACTTGGTGGTGATTGGGAGTTTGGTGATCATCCGGTGGAGCTTGTAGATGACCCAACTCAAGTTGTGAGCGGTTGTGGGTGATTCACCGCAACGGAGTGTTGAAGAATCAACCTGTAGAGAGCACTTGATCCTTGCGCAAATCAAGGGGAAGCTACACCCTTCCATGGGTGCTCCAACGAGGACTAGTGGGGAGTGGCGACTCTCTGATACCTCGGCAAAACATCGCCGTGTTCCTCCTTCTCTCTTTACTTTAAGCATTTACTTTGAGCAATTCAATTCTTGTCATTACATTCACAGAATTGCCATGCTAGAGTAGGATTGGAACTTAGGTTGCTAAACTTTTGTGCGGTAGAACATTAGAAACACTTTCTAGGCACAAGGGGTGAAGTGGGCTAAGTGTAGGGTTTAATTATTGCAAAGAATTTTAGAATTAGCCCAATTCACCCCTCTCTTGGGGATCTTGATCCTTTCAATTGGTATCAGAGCCTCGTGCTCACATATTTAGGCTTAACCGCCTAGAGAAAGATGTCTCATGGGGATGGACCTCCTCCTATCTTTGAGGGAGATGATTTTCCGTATTGGAAAATCCACATGGAGGCGTATTTAGAAGCTCTAGATTTTGAATTCTTAGAGCCGCCTCTCAAGGTTTCCCAAAACCTAGGGATCCCACGCACCTTCAAGGCGATGAAGTGAACTATGAAAAATGGAATGCAAAGGCTAGAAACACCATCTTTAGAGGCCTTTGCAAAGATGTGTTTAACCGGGTGAGGAACCACAAGGACGCCCATGCACTATGGTCAGACATTTGTGCGCTCCATGAGGGAACTAAGAGTGAGCGTGAGGAATGCTATCATCTCGTATTGAAAAAGCATAATTCTTTTGATATGCTTCCTAAAGAGAGTGCTAATGAAATGTACTCACGCTTGAATGTTCTTGTAGAGGAAGTCAATGGGCTTGGACTTACACAAATGCAACCATTTGATGTTGTAAGAAAGATCTTGAGTGTCCTCCCCATTGACAAATATGGGCACACTATGACCGTGCTTCATCAAGGTGATCTTTTCACCACTACACCAACTCAAATCATGGGAAAGATCAACGCTCATGAGATGTACATGCACATCACACCACAAGATGGCTCATCCTCTACCAAGAAGAAAGACAAAGACTTAGCATTCAAGGCTAGCCAAGAGAAGGGCAAAGCAAGAATTGAGTATGAGAGCTCAAGTGATGATGAAGTTGATGATGCAAGTCTTGCTCTCATGGTGAGAAGAACCGCCAAGATGCTAAAGAAGCTCAACAAGAATGGCGTCAAGTTTGATGGCAAGAAAAAGAAGTTCTTCACTAGCACTAGAAGGAAGCCAATCTCCGAGATGGATTGCTATAATTGTGGAGAACTTGGTCATCTAGCACATCAATGCACCAAGCCCAAGAAAGACAAGTACAAGAAGAAGTACAAGGGCAAGAAAGATGACTCAAGTGATGAAGATGAAGATGAAGATGAGAAGAAGAAAAAGAAGCCATACAAGCAGAAGGATGGCAAGAAGGACTTCCACAAGAAGAAGAAAAATGGAAAAGCATACATCGTCGGTGATTGGCTCACGGACATTGATTCATCAAGTTGCTCATCTGATGATGATAGTGACAACGAGAAGGTGGCTGCCATTGTGATTGACTCTTCATCATCTTCACCGACACCACCGCCATCATCCTCTACACACCTATGCCTTATGGCCAAAGGTGAACGAAAGGTATCAAATGATGATGATAGTAGTGGTGATGAACATGCTAGCAATGACAATAGTGATAGTGATGATGATGAATTTGAATCACCTTCATATGATGATTTTGTTAAATTGCTAAATCAATACACTAAGATCATTAGAAAAACTAGAGCTAAGAAGGAAAAGCTTGAAATTAAGAATGACTCTCTTTTAGCTAAATGTGACATAGCGGAAAAGGCTAGTGTTGAGCTTAGAGAAGCAAATGATGCTATGTCATCCAAACTCAAGGAGCTCAAATCTTCTAAGAAAGAGCTTAAAGGAAAACATGATAAACTTGAGGGGATACATAATGAGCTCATCACTAGCTACAAAATGCTAAAGGAAGAATATACAAATCTCAAGATCAATCATGATAATCTTGTTATCTCTCATGAGTTTTTATCCAATGAGCCAGATGATGCTACTAACCATGTTGTTAAGATTGATATAGCTACATCATGTGATGATTTGACTATTGAGAGCATTGAGCAAGGTTCTAGTAGCAAAGGCAAGCAAGTGGTTGAGTTCGATAACTATGATGAGTATGTCAAGATCAAGAATGAGAATGAGAAGCTTAAGAAAGATCTTGAAGAGCTATCAACCACCAACACTATGGTGTTAGAGAACCTTGATCATGATTATGATGTAGAGCTCAAGGAAGAAAATGAGAAACTCAAAGAAGAGAACAAGAAACTAAAGATGGAGAAAAATCATGATGAGCTAAAAGAAGAGAACAAGAAGCTGAAGTTGGAGAAAGAACATCTCAAGATTGGCTTCAGCAAATTCACAAGAGGCAAGCATCTTCAAAGTGAGCTACTCATGAACACCGTCATGAAGATGGATAGAAGTGGAATTGGGTATTTAGCAAATCAAGAGAAGAAGGCTCAAGCTCAACAACAACAACAACACAAGTCAAAGCCAAAGCCAAAGAGGTGTTTTGAGTGTGGACAAGAAGGTCACTTTGCCCATGAGTGTCAAACTCCACCACCACAACCCTTGCCCAAGCATGCTAGATCGTTTGCTTTCAATGCTCATTACATGCTTAGAAAGGATTCTAGTGGTAAAATAAAAGTCATGTTCTTAGGACCTCCCAACAAGAATAGGCCTAAGAAAATTTGGGTTGCAAAGTCACTTGTAGAGAAAGTCAGGGGCCCTCAATAAGTTTGGGTCCCTAAACAAGCTTGATCTCTTGTGTGTAGGTGAACTACAAGATCGGTGGAAGTCATTGGATTATTGATAGTAGTTGCACACAACATATGACCGGTGACCCTCGTATGTTCACCTCACTAGATGAATAAGTAGATGGCCAAGAAAGAATTACATTAGGAGATAATTCAAAGGGCAAAGTGAAAGGCTTGGGCAAAGCGGCAATATCAAATGATCACTCTATTTCAAATGTGCTATATGTTGCTTCTTTGAGCTTCAACTTGCTATCCGTTGGATAATTGTGTGATCTTGGCTTACAATGCTTGTTTACCGAGAAGGAAGTGGTTGTATCTAAGAAAGATGATGATCAAGTTATGTTCAAAGGATTTAGATACAACAACCTATATCTAGTGGATTTCACCTCCGAAGATGCTAACTTGAAGACATGCCTATTCACCAAAACATCACTTGGGTGGCTATGGCATAGAAGACTTGCTCATGTTGGGATGAGCTCACTCAAGAAGCTTATGAATAATGAATTGGTGAGAGGGTTGAAGGATGTGAAATTTGATAAGGACAAGCTTTGTAGTGCATGTCAAGCCGGCAAACAAGTTGCAAACACTCAACCTACAAAAGCTTTCATGTCAACAACAAGAGTGCTACAGCTCCTTCACATGGACTTATTTGGACCAATAACTTACAAGAGTTTGGGAGGAAATCTTTATTGTCTTGTGATTGTTGATGACTACTCAAGATATACATGGGTGTTCTTCCTTCATGACAAGACCAAGGTTGCTTCATGCTTCAAGAAGTTTGCCAAGAGAGCACAAAATGAGTTTGAAGTGAAGCTCAAGAAGATTAGAAGTGATAATGGAAAAGAGTTTGACAACACAAACATTGAAGCCTATTGTGATGAAGTTGGGATCAAGCATGAGGTCTCCACAACATATACTCCTCAATAAAATGGTGTAGTTGAGAGAAAGAACCGGACACTTATCACTCTAGCAAGAACAATTCTTGATGAGTACAATACACCCAAAGCTCTATGGGCAGAAGCTATCAACACCGCATGTTATGCATCCAACTGCCTATTCCTTCCAATTTTCTTGGCAAGACACCTTATGAGTTGCTCAATGGGAAGAAACCAGACGTCTCCATCTTTAGGGTGTTTGGTTGCCAATGCTACATCTACAAGAAGCGGCAACACCTAGGGAAGTTTCAAAGAAGTTGTGATATTGGTTTTCTTGTTGGTTACTCATCAAAGTCCAAAGCATATCGAGTATTTAATCATGACACCGGCTTGGTTGAAGAAATATATGATGTGGAATTTGATGAATCTAACGGCTCTCAAGGAGCACATGAGAATCTTGATGATGTAGGTGATGAACCATTGAGGGAGGCTATGAAGAACATTCCGGTTGGAGACATCAAGCCTAAAGATGATAAAGATGATATACAAGTGATTGATCCACCTTCTTCATCAAATCTGCCACAAGATGCTGATGAAGATGGGAGAGTAGAAAATGAAGATACTCATGTCTCCCATGATCAAATGGTGACACAAGCACAAGATGTTGATGCTCCACAACCTCCCCCTCAAGTGGTTGATAGAAGAAATTCACCTCTACTATAAGCTCATCCACAAGATCTCATCATAGGGAGTCCATCAAAGGGTGTAATGACTCGATCTCAGAAACTTGCTTCTTTTATTGAACATTACTCTTTTGTCTCTTGTGTTGAACCTAAGAATGTAGAAGAAGCTCTTCAGGATTCTGATTGGATAAATGCCATGCATGACGAGTTGAACAACTTCGCCCGCAATGAAGTTTGGACTCTTGAAGAGCGACCACAAGGTGCAAGAGTCATTGGAACAAAGTGGGTGTTCCGCAATAAGCAAGATGGTCAAGGCGTTGTTGTGAGGAACAAGGCAAGACTAGTTGCAAAGGGGTTCTCTCAAGCTGAAGGGTTGGATTTTGGAGAGACCTTTGCACCGGTTGCAAGACTTGAAGCCATTCATATCCTCCTTGTATATGCATCGCATCATGAAATGAAATTATATCAAATGGATGTTAAAAGTGCATTTTTAAATGGCTTTATTAATGAACTAGTCTATGTTGATCAATCTCCTGGGTTTGAAGACCCTAGATATCCTAATCATGTTTATAGGTTGTCTAAGGCGCTATATGGGCTTAAGCAAGCCCCAAGAGCTTGGTATGAGCGCCTTCAGGATTTCCTCATTGAGAAGGGCTTCACCATTGGGAAGGTCGACACCATACTATTCACCAAGAAGCTTGATGGAGAGATCTTCATTTGTCAAGTATATGTTGATGATATCATCTTTAGATCATCAAATGAAGATTCTTGCAAAGAGTTTGGTGAATTGATGTTGAAGGAGTTTGAGATGTCTATGATTGGAGAGCTTACATTCTTTCTTGGTTTTTAAGTAAAGCAAATGAGAGAAGGGATTATCATCTCTCAAGAAAAATATACCAAGGATCTTCTCAAGAGGTTCAATATGGATGAATGTAAGCCAATCAAGACACCAATACCATCTAATGGACATCTTGACCTAGATGAGGGAGGTAAAATGGTTGATCAAACTCTCTACTGCTCTATGATTGGTAGCTTGTTATATTTAACCGCATCTAGGCCCGACATCATGTTTAGTGTGTGTATGTGTGCTAGATTTCAAGCTAATCCTAAGGAAGCTCATTTGATTGCCGTTAAAAGAATCCTTAGGTACCTTAAGCACACACCAAGCATTGGCCTTTGGTATTCCAAAGGAGCTAGATTTGAATTAGTTGGCTATTCCGATTCGGATTATGCCGGTTGCAAGGTTGATAGGAAAAGCACATCTGGAGGGTGCCATTTGCTTGGTAGATCACTTGTGTCTTGGTCCTCCAAGAAGCAAAATAGTGTGGATTTGTCCACCGCCGAAGCGGAATACATTGCCATGGGTGCTTGTTGTGCACAAATACTTTACATGAAGCAAACTTTGCTAGACTATGGTGTAGTTCTAGAAAAAGTACCTCTTTTGTGTGACAATAAGAGTGCGGTAAAGCTTGCTAATAATCCAGTTCAACACTCTCGAACCAAGCACATAGATATCCGCCATCACTTTCTTAGAGATCATGTTGCTAAGAATGATATTTCATTAAAAGGTGTAAGGACCGAGGATCAATTGGTGGATATCTTCACTAAACCGCTAGATGAGACTACATTTTGTCGGTTGAGGAATGAGCTCAATGTGCTTGATTTTAGTAACTTCACTAGAAAATGAGCTTGTGTTGTCTCTTGCATTGCATTGTAATATACAACATGTTTAACTTTTGGTAATGCATTTAGGGCTTGTCTAACATGGTTAAGATAACTGCCGAAAAGCGTGTGAAGAAGCTTAACCTTGGATCAAATTTGACAAGCAACTAGAATTACTTTCAAGTATTGCATTGCGTATGCATATGTGTTGTTTTCTCGTTTCTCTTCAATCACCCTTTTATTGCCTACTTCCTTAAAAAGAATTATAGCCTAAGGCAAAATACTTTAATTTTTTTTGAGGGTTTGAGAGAGGTCACTCACATCAGTCCAAATTGGTGTTTATTTGGGTCTTATTGAAATTGGGACTTGATTGGGAACAGGCAGCGCGAAGGAACATTGAAGATCTGCTGAAAAAGAGTGACCGGACGCAGCGTCGAACTCTAAAGTCCAGCGTCTGGTTAGTTCACAGGAGGTGAACCGTCACTGCGAAGGAGTGACCAGACACTAAAATAGTACCTTCCCTGTGTCCAGTTAGATGATGTTCCTGCGTTCGGTCAAGCGAAGAAGATGATCTAAGGATCGATCGGACTGTGGCTGCGTCCGGACAGTGGTGGTCGGACGCGTCCGGTCGTGACTCGAGGGGTTTTGGACCTCTCTTGAGTCGACCGGACTCCGGATGGCAGCGTCTGGTCATTGCCACCGGAGCGTCCGATCAGTAGAAAACGTGTGGGTTTCCAACTCTTTTCTCCTTTCCTTATCCATCACGTTGGGGGCCACCATAAAATCGCGCAGGTGTTTGACCTATTCCGCATCCACCGCTACCACCAACGCCAACATCGCCATCGCACCTCCACCGCTCGAGCTCGCCTCGCGCCCATGCAACTCCAGGGCAACCGCACGCTCCCGCGTCCGCACCGCTCTCACGCTGCCGCACTGCGCCACTGAGCCTGAGTCGCCCGTAGCACTCCCGCGCCGCCACCTGCGACTCCCCTGCCGCATCAGCACCGCCTGCCAAGCGCCGCCGTGCTAGCTTCCACGGCTATAGTTGTCCTCCATGCCACGCGCTCGCCCCCCTTTGCTCCACGCTGGTGACCTAGCCACTGCCTCCACATCTTCTCAGCTGCCGCATCACAACCCTACCCCTAGACATCAAATTGCCGACCCGGTGGTTCTCCGTGATATGTTCCTTACTCTTCGGTTCGCTGGTTCATCAGGTAGCAAGCCAATCACCTCTAATTTCGTATCTATTGCTTTCTTCTTAGGGTTTTGTGTCTCTAGATATATTGAAATTATTCATATACCCAATCTATTCTATCGTGCAGCGAGTCAATGTTTCTGAGGTCACTTTAATAGTTATCAGTCAACTCGAGGCCAAGCTTGCCAGTATGAATCGAGGCCAAGCCTCGGAAGTGATAGTTGACAGTTGATTCTTGTCCGTGACAATAGTTAGTTCCATCTCTAGCAATGGCACGTGTCAAGAATGCCGGAGGTGGTCTAGGTGATAAGGATCCGAGGCCTCCACCTCACTTTCTTACTGAGGTAAAAGGCAAGGCAAAGAAGCTAGCAATGAAGAAGCGCAAGTATCTAGATACTGATATAGCAAGAGCAGCAGTAATAGCAGCCGCCGTAGAGCGTGTAGAGAGAGGAGGTTCTCAGAGTGGTGTTGTCATTGCAGATCAGCTTTCACCAGCACAGAGGGCAGCCATTGAGCAGGTTGAGCGTCATCATGGTAGTCCAGCTAGGACTGTCATACTTGAGCGATGGCATGTTGTGTTGGAGGAGACTCAGCCTCAGGGGGAGCCACAGCAGCAGACATAGCCACTACTGTAGTCAGAGGGTGCTGAGCAGACTCAGGAGGGAGAGCAGATAGAGGAGATAGAGCAGGCACCTCAGTCATAGTTACACCGCTCTAGTCATACCCGTACCCAGGTGACACCTAGGCCAGAGGCACAGAGGAGGGGTTCTTGTCTACCTCCTAGACCATAGGGTCCTCCTCTAGTGACTCATCTAGATTTGAGGGCCAGCACGGCCAAGCAGGTACAGTAGCTCAGGTTTGTTTAGTTCGAGGACTGGTTCCCACCAAGGAGGGATGAGCGTGCCTCAGAGGGTTTCTATACACCACTATAAGAGGATTTTTATAATGCATATCTTAACAGTGGGGTTGCATTCAGATCTCAGAGGGTTTGTTCCATTGAGGCCATTATAGCAGCAGCTGGAGAGTAGATCCACCCTCACCTCTCTTACTTGCTAGGGCTGATAGATTTACTTGGATGGATAGGAAGATATGTACCATCATGGGTTCATGAGTTCTACGCTACACTTTGGATTGACCCGGGCCATAGGTTCATACACTTTGCATTCAGAGGCAGGGATTACAAGCTGATGAGCTTCAGGGTCAGAGAGATACTCAGGCTTTAGGAGTCACCCATCCGACTACATGAGGTTTGCTATGGTCATATAGAGCCCCTAGACGCCCTCACGGTGGTCTTTTGGCGATGGGTCGAGTAGGACACCTAGGGATCTTACTCCTACAGCTAGACTGGTTGTTGCTATCATGAGGACCCAGTTACCGAGGATGGGATATCGCGAGGGGTTGGCTCGCATTTAGTTATGGCTACTGAACTCTCAGATTCAGCAGACAGTGTTCGATGTATGGGATGTCATTCTTTCTGAGATGGAAGATACACTAGCAAAGGGATTCAGAGGTCACAGGCAGTTGCCGTATGCTCACTGAATTACATTTCTGATTCATAGGGCAGTTATAGTGAGGCCTCCTAAGATGTTGGTAGAGTATTCTAGTGCTACTACAGAGTTTCAACATATAACATGACTCAGATGCTCTACCATAGTGCAGTGAGGACACCTAGTCAGCCGAGCCGCCGCCTAAAGGTGCCAGAGTCTGTAGCCCAGCAGGATGAGATCATCAGGGGCATTATAGCGATAGAGGAGGAGCAGTTAGATGCTTAGTAGGAGGGTATGGTCGAGAGCGACCCTAGTGATAATTCAGATGATGACTACCAGGATATCCCTCAGATGCCTCCATGACGACATGACGGTGAGGCCAGTGGCTCTAGCTTAGCTCCACAGGCACCGCAGACAGACCCCGCTCTTCTTGCTATACTTGAGCGGATGAGGCAGGATCAGACTTGCCAGGCCCAGGAGACCATAGCTGCTCTAGCATAGGTTCAGGCTAGACAGGACAAGTTCCAGCGACAGCAGCAGCAGCAGCTCCTCTTGCAGTAGCAATTACTTGGATTCATGCAGCATGTCGTCTCTGCTATTGGGGCTCCACCGCCACAACTTACACCCTAGATCAGCCAGCCTACCGCCACTACCATGACTCTAGCTTTATAGCCTAGTGGGCTTCAGAGTTAGGGATAGCCAGCGACATAGTTTCCTTCACCGACAGAGCAGGTGTCCCAGTGGTTTGCTTCACCTTTGACAGCATAGGGTCTTTCCTTCACACCTCTACATACGAGCTTCACATCGGCTCAAACTTCGTCGATGCTTGTGACTGATACCCCAGTTTCTAGGAGACTTGATGCTACCTTCAGTGAGTTGATAGGGCAGCCTACACCGCTAGATCTACATGTCCCTGGTCCTTCCACAGTTGCTCCTATTACTGAGACTACAGAGACACTCCCTTCATCTGTTGCATCATCAGAGCCACCTGCTTCAGTGATACCTGCAGAGTCACAGGCTGCACCAGTCCCAGATTCGACCCAGACCGCTTTAGTGTCACTTCCAGCGACAGAGGATCATACTGCTCAGAGCTTAGGATCAGATGATGATGCTACCCACTTTCAGATCACTAACCGCACCTTAGCGCTCGACTTGTCTGCTCCAGCCCCACCGACCGACCCTTAGGTTTTGGTGTTTGACGCCAAACAGGGAGAGGGATCGAGTATGATAGACTTAGGGGGAGCGATATATCTAGGGGGACCTTATCTATTACATTTGGCTTTTTATGTGTGATACACTATTATGCATTCATGTTTACTTTCATGTATTGAACTACATACGTGTGATTGTGATATTTATGTGATAGTGATGTTAATGTGATATTTATGTGATATGTGACATGTGTGTGTGTGCTCTCTACTTGAATTATTTATATGTCATGTCACTTGGTTATGCTCATTTTCTTTGCTTCCACATTTTACTCTGATGCAAATGAGCTGTACTTCTTGCATGCTTATTTCATATCTATTGAGTACATCATGTTGGTTTAGGTCATATAAGCTTGCCTAACTCTCTTGTTCTTATTGTCAAAAGCTTATATGAACCAAGCATGTTGAAAACCTCATCTCTTTTACATACTCGAGGTTGTATTGTCATCAATCACCAAAAAGGGGGAGATTGAAAGCATCTAGGCCCCTAGTTGGGTTTCGGTGATTAATAACAATACGAGATTACTATGACTAACGTGTGTTTTGTAGAGGCAATTAAGTTAGGTCATGGTAATGGCAATTGATTGGGTAATCATGGTTGTCATGCCCCTACGATGGAAATCATTTTGGTTTTCAAAGGATGGACGACAAGGTTAAGGATGGACTAGTTCTAAGTGTCGTTTGGTATTAAAGAGACACTTAGAGTAGTTTAGGACTTTGTTTTTTCCTTTGGCCATACTATTAAGGGGGGTATGAACTAGTAGCTTGACCTAGGTGAGTCTAGTGGGTTAGGTGTGGTGCACACTTGTCAAATCTAGCACTAGGTAGCTCCAAAGTAGACCTAAGATTAATTGGAGCAAACTTGATTCACATATGATTTCGAGTTGAAAGTGAATGGAGGGTCAAATATTGACCGGACGTTGGTTCCGGTGTGACCGGACGCTGGCGACGAGTCCGGTCAGTTCATTTGGTCAAGGTGAAGTCGTCTGGTTACGACTGGATGCTGAGTGAAAAGTGACCGGACGCTAGGTGCCAGAGTCAGGTCAACTCTAGAAAGGTTCCAGAGAGGGAGAATCTTGATCAGGCGCGTCCGGTTAGTGCTGATCGGACGCTGGTCTGGTTCCGGCTACTGACCGGATGCTGAGCAGCAAAGTGATCGGACGCTGGGTGCCAGAGTCCGGTCAACATCAGTAAGATTCTAGAGAGCTGTTTTCACGACCGAACGTGTCCGGTCAGTGCTGACCGGACGCTGGTTAGAGTCCGGTCATAACTTAACCACTCGGTTATGGGGAGAACTAACCAGAGCATCCGGTCACCTTGACTGGAGCGTCCGGTCACCACGCAGAGGCACATAACGGTTCGTTTTGAATGAGGGTGTATAAATACTTCATCTATTCATTTGAGGGAGTACTCTTGCTCATTTCAACAGCTGAGAAACACCATTCAGAGTGCCAAGGAGAGCAAGAGCCTAGTGAGGTGATTGAGATTTGAGAATCCAAGATTAAGGCCTCATTAGCAAAAAAAGAGTAGCAAGTGTGCATCCACCCATCTCATTAGGATTGTTGTGGTCAAGTGAGAGTTCTTGCTTGTTACTTTTGGTGATCGCCATCACCTTGACGGCTCAGTGGTGATTCGGAGTTTGGTGATCATCCGGTGAAGCTTGTGGATGATCCAACTCAAGTTATGAGCGGTTGTGGGTGATTCACCATGACGGAGTGTCAAAGAATCAACCCATAGAAAGCACTTGATCCTTGCGCGGATCAAGGGGGAGCTACACCCTTACGCGGGTGCTCCAACGAGGACTAGTGGGGAGTGGCGACTCTTCGATACCTCAGCAAAACATCGCCGAGTTCCTCCTTCTCTCTTTACTTTAAGCATTTACTTTGAGCAATTCAATTCTTGCCTTTACATTCATAGAATTGCCATGCTAGAGTAGGATTGGAACTTAGGTTGCTAAACTTTTGTGCGGTAGAACATTAAAAACACTTTCTAGGCACAAGGGGTGAAGTGGGCTAAGTGTAGAGTTTAATTATTGCAAAGAATTTTAGAATTAGCCCAATTCACCCCCCTCTTGGGCATCTTGATCCTTTCACACATCATGGGAATGCTTTAATGATCTTATTAATACCGGCCCTGACCTTGCCATTCAAGACCCCATTCTTCTTCAACACTTTTATATGGGTCTTAATATGTAAACCTCTAAGTTTCTTGACATAGCTTCAGGAGGTTTGTTCTTGCATGTCTCTGCCAATTTAGGGAGAAGCATTCTTGATAAGGTTTTAGAGAACACCCCATTACCTGAAGAAGTGAAAGAGAAGTTACTAGAGGCAGAATCCCAGATAGCTGAACCAAAATCTTTGCCAAACCCATCACAAACTTCAGCTATCCCAAATCCCGAACCACCGGAAAAGGAGGAAACTCCAATTTCGGATTTTATGCTTGAATTCGAGGATGAACTTTTTGCCGAATACGGAAATACCTTGAATTATCATACTATGAGAAAACCCTAGAAGCCAAGGAAGTCATCACCCCAAGAAGAAATCTTTGACCCTTCTTAGGAAGCTTTCCTTAAAAAAACTATGAAAGAGCTAGTGTCTATAATAAGCAATGAATGGTTAGAAGAATCAGAACTTTCCTCTGAGGTGATTCGTCTAGACTCACCCTCTGTTTCCATTCAGTGCCAGATAACAGAGCTCCTTTTAATGCTCTCTATAATCCAGTTGTGGGTGTTAATATCATGTCTACATCTTTTGCTCATGATTTATTAAAAGACATGACATTGACCCAACAAAAAAATTATTGAAAAGTCTTTCAGGACAGATTCTTCCAAGTTTGGGAATACTTTATGTCCTCCCTATCTAGGTTAAAGGAACCTAGGTTCATTTGAGCTTTTATATCTTTGATATTATTGAGTTCGACCTATTGATAGGACAACCAATTGAAAGACTCATTCAAGAATGACAAACAGGGAGATTGAAAATAAGCCTCGAGAAAAACTTTATACTTTCTTTACCTATCGCTCATTCTCTAAATGTTGAGTCTGAACCAAGTTCCGAGTAAGACCTAATGGAAGAGGTTAAGGTCGCATCTCTTGATGAATTTATTGAACTCAATCTTAAAGATGATGCCCAGTTCTTCACCGAGGAGGAGAATGACAATTTTGTAGAACCTGAACCCTTAGATGAATTGCAAGAGCCACCTAAGCCCTCCATTGAGCTTAAACCCCTACCTTCTGGTATTAGATATGCTTTTCTTAATAATGATCAAGACACTCCTATGATCATAAGTGATAATCTTTCTCAAGAAGAATCCCTCTGCTTGTTAACTGTCTTAGAAAAGCATCGCTCTGCTTTTGGCTACTCACTCCAAGATCTTAAGGGAATTAGCCCTGCTCTTTGTAGACATCGCATCCCTACAGACCTAGATTCTATACCTTCTGGGGAGCCACAGTGTAGGCTTAATAAGGCGATGAGAGAGGTGGTTAAGGAAGAAGTTCTAAAACTCTTGCATGCTAGGATCATCTATCCTGTCCCAAATAGCGAGTGGGTTAGCCCAGTGCAAGTTGTGCCTAAAATGGGAGGCATGACTGTCGTTAAAAATAAAAAGAATGAATTAATCCCACAAAGAACCGTCACTAGATAGCGGATGTGTATAGACTACTAAAAACTTAACAAGGCAACAAAGAAAGATCATTTTCCATTGCCCTTCATTGATGAAATGTTGGAGCAACTAGCAAATCACTCTTTCTTCTATTTCCTTGATGGGTATTCGGTTATTACCAAATATCGATCCATCCTGATGACCAAAGTAAAACCACCTTTACATGTCCATGTGGAACTTATCCTTATTGTAGAATGTCTTTTGGACTATGTAATCATCTAGCTTCTTTTCAAAGATGCATGATGTCTATATTTTCTGATATGATTGAGGAAATCATGAAAGTTTTCATGGATGATTTTTCTGTTTATGGAAAAACTTTTGATGATAGCCTTGAAAATTTAGACAATGTTTTGCAAAGATGTGAAGAAAAGCACTTAGTCCTTAATTGGGAAAAATGTCATTTCATGGTTAGAGAAGGCATAGTGCTTAGACACTTAGTGTCCGAATGAGGGATTGAGGTAGATAGAGCTAAAATAGAAGTAATTGAATACTTACCTCCTCTAGTAAATATCAGAGGGATCTGGAGTTTTCTTGGTCATGCGGGGTTTTACCGCCACTTTATAAAAGATTTTTCACATATTGCTAGACCACTTACAAATCTTTTGGCCAAGGATATTCCCTTTGAATTTGATGATGCATGCTTGAAATCTTTTGAAATTCTTAAGAAAGCATTCATCTCTCCACCAATCATTCAACCCCCTGATTGGTCGCTACCTTTTGAAATTATGTGTGATGCAAGTGATTATGTAGTGGGGGCAATTTTGGGTCAAACAAAAGATAGAAGCATCATGCAATTGTCTATGCTAGCAAAACTCTAAGAGGACCTCAACTTAATTATGTAACAAGTGAAAAAGAACTCCTAGCTGTTGTTTTTGCTATTGACAAATTTAGATCTTACTTAGTAGGAGCTAAGGTGATTGTTTACACTAATCATGCTGCTTTGAAATACCTGCTCACTAAGAAAGATGCTAAACCTCGACTTATAAGATAGATTTTGTTACTTCTAGAATTTGACTTCGAAATAAAAGATAAAAAGGGAGTAGAAAATTCTGTTGTCTATCATTTGTCCAGAATGCAATTTGAAAATCCACAGGAATTACCCATTAATGATTCTCTATGGGATGACATGCTCTTCAAGGTCACAAGATCCGACCCCTGGTACGCGAATATTGTCAATTTTATAGTTGCGGGTTATGTACCACTAGGGGAGACACAAAAAGAAGCTCATCTACGAAAGTCGTCTCACATATGGGATGAGTCGTACCTCTATAGAGTTTGCTCTAACGGCCTACTCAGAAGATGTGTATCGGCAGAAGAAGGCATCAAGATCATAGAAAGATGCCACTCATCACCATATGGAGGGCATTATGGTGCATTCCGCACTCATGCAAAGATCTAGCAAAGTGGATTTTTCGAGCAACCATGTATGAAGACATGAGAGACTTTATCCAGAGGTGTGGCTCATGTCAGAGGCACGGAAATATCAATTCAAGAGATGCCATGCCACTCACCAACAGCCTCCAAATCGAACTTTACGATGGGCCATTTCCAAAGTCAAAGAACTATGAGTACATCTTGGTGGCAGTCGACTATGTCTCCAAGTGGGTCGAAGCCATGCCATGTAGAGCTGCTGATGCTAAGAGCTCCAAGAGGATGTTTGAAGAAACAATATTTCCACACTTTGGTGTTCCAAGAATGGTGATAAGTGATGGAGGCACTCACTTCATTGACAAGAACTTTTGCAAGTACTTGTCAAGACATGGGATCTATCACAACATTGCAACTCCATACCACCCTCAGACAAGTGGCCAAGCAGAAACATCGAACAAATAAATCAAGAATATTCTACAGAAGATGGTCAACGAGATGGGGACTTCATGGAAGGATAGATTACCTGATGCATTGTGGGCCTACCGAACGGCCTACAAAACACCCCTTGGAATGTCATCATATCAACTTGTCTACGGGAAGAGATGTCATCTACCTGTGGAGCTAGAAATCAAGGCACATTGGGCCGTCAAACGATGGAATATGGATTTGGAAGCCGCAGGAACCAAGAGAAAGATGCAACTCTCTGAGCTTGATGAATGGCGTGAAAAAGCATATCACAACGCCAAGATATACAAGGAGAGAACAAAGAGATGGCACGATAATAGGATCAAGAAGGAGTTTTCCCTAGGAGATAAGGTATTACTTTTTCATTCCAGGGTGAAATTATTCGGGCGCGGAAAGCTTCGGAGTAAATGGGAAGGACCATTCAAAGTTATAAGCACTTCGCCGCATGGAGCGGTAACACTTCAAAATGACGAAGGTACGTTATTCAAGGTAAATGGTCATCATCTCAAGATCTTTCTAGAACCTAAAAAATCCATAGAGGATTTAGATGAAGTAGATTTCATTATTTAGCCATAATAATTATCTCTGCCCTCCTTTTTACGATTCGTAACATGAAAATATGTTTTTCGGGATTAGATAAGCGTTACGAGGCGTAACGAAAAACGAGACCATGAAGCGGCAACAGGAGAGGCCGGCCGGCCTACTACTGGGCTGCCCGACCCACCTGTCTGTCTCCTCCCCTCCGCTCAATTGTTTCGCGAACCTTCCGTAATTACCTAGTAGAATTCTCCAGATTCCCGAGTCATTCGATCATCTGTGGTTACGAGAGCCATTATGGATAGATCTTGACCCCTGCTGCCCTTATCTCCCCCTATATAAACAAGCCCCCCGCTAGCCTCCAAAGTCATCCCAACAATTTAGGGCCCTAGCTCTTTATCTATATTGTCTGCTTGAGTCCTAGGTATAGCTAAAATAGAACGTGCAGATTTAATTTCAACTTGAGTATTCAAGTTTGGGGCAAGTTTAAAATAGCTGCTCCAAGTCCATGGTTAGGACAGAGGTTAAATTGGGGAGTGTAATGTAGGTTGTTTCTATAGATTGGGTTGCCATTCTTTATTATTGGCATGTTTACAGTATTTTCTTACCGATTTGCAATGGGGATTACCTTATTGAGTCCTTGAATATTTGTTTAAGCTTCGATTGTTCACGGAAGAGCTGGATTTGCATCTTGAACATAAATAGACTCTCTTCGGGTTCGTCTTTATGGTTGAGTGCTTTCTAGTCAAATAGTGAAGTCAGCTGAAGTGTTTCTGTTCCTAGAGTAGTAGATCTGTGCTGGATACCCTGACTTATTGAGCATGGTATGCATTAGAGCATTGTGGTCTAAATGTGTCTTATTTATTATGTTTTGTTAAGAAGTGAATGAATTCGGGGATGAATTCTTTATAGGAGGGGAGAACGTAACATCCTGTATAAAAGTTACTAAATTAGTAGTGTTAGAATGGGCCAGTGGGCTAAACATGGAGATAATATAAGCCCAATTAGTGTCCGCTTAGGGAAGCCAAGGAGATTTAACCCTATTGTATCCCCACGATGCTTGTGTTTCTCTGATCGTGTTGTCTTCGGCTTCGAGAGAGTCTGTCAGTGGCGAAGCTGCACAACCCCATCAGCCGGTCGTTCTTGCCTCTGGTGTCTCCTTGCTGTTCCATGTAAAAGCAGCCAATCTCACGCATGCTAGTGCTTCCCATCGCTGCTTTCTTCTAAGTCTTTTTCGAGGCAAACGACCATACGGCAGATTGCAGCCAGGTCACGTGAAGGCCAGGTCCGTAGAAGCCAGTAGCAGGAGGTCGGGTACATCAAGATCGAGATTCCGTTTAGGTACTGAAAAGATCAATTTCGTTTTTTGTCCTCTACTTTGCCTCTTGATCAGGTCTGGTAATTAGGATAATCTTGCCGCAGTATTTTATTCTTTAACTAGAAACAGTTCTGACATGGTGTTTGTTTAAGGGCCTCATAGGCCGGTTTTTCTCAGGGGAATAAACTAATTGGTTTTATCCAATTTCTTTCCCTTCATGTAGAATTTTACAAATTAAATTCGTTGCAATAAATCAGGATCTGTGCAATTTCTGAGTAATGTTATGTTCCAAACCAGCGTGTTCAGATTGTAGCTTAGATTAAATTAGTTAGCGTCCGAAATAATTTTGTGGTGAATATAAAAGTTTTAGATAATTTTACGTAGAGGCTTATACTGTGCTTGATCATTGCTTTTGCTGTTGTATAAAATAGATTTGAAAAAAATGACAAGTTGACCGCTCAGAAATAGACATGCGAGTATTAGGCTTCTGTGCATTCTATATTCAGTTTTTAAGAGATTCTTTTGCAACTAGAAAAGGTGGGAAATACCATCGACTAAGCATAGGGGCTTGTATCTATTATTTATATAATAATGTATAATTTATTGAGTATACCAAATACTTCTCTTTGCCAGGAGTATGATCCTAACGTGTTATTAGTCTTCATCATCAACGCTCAGCTTCTCGGTAAAAGGCAAGTAATGTAGGGGTGTGGCTAATGCTATGCTTATATTCATATCTTGCATTCTTTTTGAATAAAATGCAGCAAGACTAATAATATAGTTTACTTTGATTCTTGTTTATTATACATTGTGTATGGATTTATTTATCATGTCGATGTCGCTATGAGATGACGGTTGCAGATTATTACATTATAATTGTTGCACTATGGAGCTATGCATACATGATCATTCATATACATATATATGCATTTCATATGGAGTTAATGGCCGGTCACCACCATCGTGCAGTGACTAGTACCGGTACATGGAGTTGCATGAGAGGTTGGCACCATCCAACGTAAAACTCGCAATGGAGTTGCATCATAACATGCATACGTCTTTTACTTGATGTTTTGGAGAATATCAATACATGGATAATGTGATACTCTAGCCCTATGATAATGTTTGGAAGTTACTACAATATGGAGTTGCTCAATTTGTTTGTTCGTTACTTTCTTATCATTATGGATGTTCATATGGTTTTCAAATTTAATAACTCAACACATGTGAGATGTGTCTATATTCATAGCCGTTGCTTGCTGAGTTATCTCACCCCTTTATTCTCTTCCAGGTTATTAATGATGAATGTTGGCATGAAGGGCATGGGATTAGCAGCACCTCTCGCACTCTTGTATCACCATAAAATAATTGCAGAGTCACGCACTAATAAAGATAATAGATGTTATCTTTTGTACCTAAAAATAATAATCATGCATCTCTCTTTCCCATGTATAGTTTGCTTGTTGTACCACGTATATCTGCTTATTTAAATGTTTTTCTTCCGCTTGTGTTTATCTTTTATGTAGAGGTTGCCGAAAGCTATGAGTTTGGCAACTTTGTAGTGTTGTGTGGTAGCATCTCAGGGTTGCGTGGTACCAAGGGTGTTACACCCCTAGCCAGTCCTACTTCGCCCTAGCTATTCGTCGCCCGGTGATCGCTCCACCTCCACCGTGTCTACTTATTGAAGACAAGCCACGCCAGCGGGAGCCGCTATTTGGTCAACTCGACGCACCAAAGACGATCAAGGTGCCCAAGGAGATCAACTTCCTTCCGCCCAATCCGAATGAGACGCTGACAGGGTACGGACCAACAAGTTCTGAGATGTCACATGTGCCAAGTACAAGTCGGTCATGCCACATGTGACCATCGATGGTGTTCGGGCTGCACCCGAGCAAGTCAAGGTTGTGCCGCCTAAAGAAAAGAAGAAGGAGAGGGCGCCACTGCCTCTCCAGGAGAATGATAAGAAGCGCCAACGGATGACCGTTGCAATTCTGAATAACAAGATCGAAGACCTTACCCTAGCCAACCATGCTTTGCAGCATAGGATTGACCAAGAGAATATCTATCGCAAGGATCTACAATATGAGCTCACTATCCTCTGCCGCTATGTTGTCAATAAGGACAAATATAAGAATTGAGAGTTCAGTCGTTGATCAATTAGACACGCTTAGGTCGATTGTTTAGGTCGCTTAATTAGATTGTTTTAGTTAAAGATTGTGTTAGCTAGTTAAAGTTTGTTTAGATTGAGATCGTAATAAAGTGCCTTATTGTATCAATGGAATCTTGTTACTATTATCTGCTCTCTATTTTTGGATATGTATTTGTCTTCACATGTTGTGAATAAAGGTAAACAGGAAACAAGTGTAGGGGAAGGACAACGCGACAACGAAACAAGATCCGATCACGAAAATCATGAATTTCAGAAAGCATTAACGCAAAGACCATGTATGACAAAGCTGGACTCAAGCGAGCCCCATAGCGGGCCGCCCGGCCTCCTACATGGTGAAAGATCCTTATTTGGTTTTGGTAATTGAGTGACAATCTTGGTGGACTAATATGTGTTTATGTGAGATACACATGAAATTAGTCCATAGGTACACATGTGTTGAAGGAGCTCATTGCATATCATACATGACATTGAGTCATGTGACTAAGGTGGAGAAGATCAAGACAAGGATTGGCTTGATGGACTAGTTGCAAGCGTGAAGGGCAAGTTGGAGGCTTTGGAGCGATGGACCGTGTGGCGATGAACCTTGAGCAAGACTTAGGGCCCATGGACGAAGGCAACGGTGAAGAGCAAGTGAGGTCAAGATCGATGAACTAATAAGGTCACATGATGATATTAAGTGGATCATATCATTTGTGATTGGTTGGTGCATGTGTTGCATCAATCTTGGAAGGGATGGACTGGAATGTCCAAGGCAAAGGTATAACCTATAGGGTATTTCGTTTCACTGGTCATAAATGTATAGAGAAATTTATGACCGGGTTTATGATAGATAGCCGTACTATAAAGAGGGAAAATCTTTTAGTTGCAATAGTTATCTAGTGCCACTAAGTGCGAGTTTCGTGCATATGCATTATGCTTAATAACGTGGTGAAGTGGTTGAGATAGCCCTGAAAAATCTTTGTGAAAATGCTAACTCTAAGTACTAATATGGTTTAGTATTTTTTTGAGGAGTCAGTACCTTGTTTAATAAATAAAAAAAAGAAAAAGGAGTCGGAAGGAGGCTGTTGCTTAAGCTAGTTTGGCTAGCTGTCTGATGAGCGCGTAGCTGGGCTGAGAAGAAAGAGAGCGCGTGGGCCACTGGGCGCTGAGCGCTGAGCGCTGGCGCTGTGGAGATGCTGGGCTGGCTCATCGTAGTGCAAGAGCTGGGCCAGCGGCGTGGGGGCGCAGCTGATGCGCGTGGCCCGGCCATCAGGTGGCGAGCACCTGCGCCTGCTCGATGGAAGGAAGCGCGCCGTCTCCATTGCTTTCTACCGTGTGGGGCAGCTGGCAGGGTGCAAGCACCCTTTGGCCGTAGAGACAAGGAGAAGGGCGTGCACACCGGTTGGAGGAGCAGGGCCGTGCGAGACCGTTCTGCTGCTGCTAATTTAAGCTGCGTGGGGTCCACCGACTGCATGCAGAGATGAGAGCGCACTGCGCCGTTGCCTCCACGTTTCCTGCGCATGCATTGACCGAAGAGAGCGGCTTGGGCAGCCTTTGGCCAGGTTCGCGCGTCCTGGCTGTGCGCGTACGTGAACGGCATTGAGCGCTGTTGGCCTGCTGCTTCTGTCCGTGGGGGCCGCGCGTCAGAAGAAGGAAAGGAGCCGTTGGAGTGGCCGTAGCCGTTGGTCGGCTGGGCCACTTGGGCCAGGCCTGGTGCGGCTGGGAGGGGGCTGGCTAGGGATAAGGCAGCGCCCCTCCCCTTCCTGGTGGCTGTAGCTCTGTTCCCCTTCTTGCTCTTGGTGTTGCAAGTTCTAGGATTCTTCCTCCTCTCCTCTCTCTTTCATGATTTGAGCTGAAATTTCTTGTAGAGATTGAGAGCCCTTTGTGGGTGTGCATGAGAGGTTGAAGATCCACCTCCTCCCCTTCCTCTCCCTCTCAAGGTTGGTGCTAATTTGAGTGGGGGATTGAGAGCCTAGTGTGTGCATTTGAGGATTACATTTGGTGACACTATGTAATCATTGTGATTGGAGATTTCTTATTATTTTTGGAGGTTGCCACCTCCTAGACGGCTTCGTGGCGTGGTCTCCGTTGTGAAGCCCGTAAGAAGCTTGTGCGGTGCTCCGGAGAAGGATTTGTGAGGGGTATCGTACTCACCCCGCGGGAGCCGTGAAGAGTAACAGTAGTAGAGCATGTCATTGAGCTACCGTCACTTGTGGGGTAGGTTCTTGCGGTGCCCAACGTGTGGGCTTGGCGGGTGAAGCCAATTAGCCGTCGAACCACCAAGTGAGTGGTCAACACAACGGGGGACTAACTTGGTGACAACCAAGGGAACCTCGGGATAAACATAACCGTGTCATCATCTTTCCGTTGGTTTGCGATCCCCATGCACAAGCTTGTATTTACTTTCATATATTTTGTGCTTGTATAGTTGCTCTTGCGATTAGTTAGCTTGTATAGCTTGCTAGTTACCTTCTTGCTTGTATAGCATAGAAGTAGCTCCCTTGCGTGACTAATTGGCTTGAGTAGCTTTGTTAGTCACATTGTTTAGTCTGTGTAGCTAAATAATTTGAGCTCTCTAATTTAGCTTGCGTAGCCTTGTTATTGAGCATTGCTAGTGAGCTTAGGAGCTTTGTGCTTTTGCTACTAGCTTGTATAGGAGCTCCTCCGTGCTCGAAGTACTGTAGCATAGGTTTGTGTGACCTTGCTCATAGAACTAGTTAGGTAAGCTCTAGTTAGCCCGGCACCTTAGTTGCTTGTTTAGGTTCTTTTTAAGGTGCTTGATAACTTAGATAGAGGGGTGTAGTCTTAGCTAGACCGAGAGATTTAATTCCGTATTTATTTCGGTTAGCCGGTGCGATTAATTTTAGAAATGATTATTTACCCCCCTCCTCTAGTCTGCCATCTCGACCCTACATGTGGCATCGGAGCTAGGTCTCTCATTTGTGGTCTTCACCGACCTGAGAGGATGGCGACTTACGGGCTAGATGTTGAGTGTCCACATATTTTTAATGGCACACACTTTACACCGTGGAAAAATTGGATGACTTACAATTTTAAGTTTATTTGCCCTCAAATATGGTGGATCGTAGATGTGGGTTTTTCTCATGCAATTGATGGAAAAATGCAACTCAAGCGCAAAAGAAATGCCTACATCTCAATTGCCAAGCTACTAATATTTTCTATCAATATATGAAAGATAACATATTTGGTGAGATCATGGATATGGAATCCACCCATGAGATTTGGATTTATCTCAATGAAAAATATGGGATGGTCTCCAATGATGATGATGAGCCCAAAGAGGAGGCATATGAGGATGTTGAACATAGCCACAATTCGGTGATTGTGGAAGATTGCTCCACCTCATGGTTAAGTGATGATGATGAAAGATCTACCACAAGTTCACTTGACTAGATGGATAATGATACCCCAAGTGATGCAAATGATGATTCTACCTCAAGCACACTTGGTGATGATGTTGTTGGATCATGCTAGGGAAATAATTGTGTTGCTACTACAAGCCCATCTACTACATCACAATGCTTCATGCATGTCACTAGGTGACACAAAGGTACAAAATGCTAATGTGATTGATTATATTGATTCATATGATGAGCTTGTAGATAAACTTGCTAGCATGACCATGTCTTTAGAAAATGAGAAAGCTAAAACATTGAAATTGGAAAAAGAAAACTCATTTCTAAAGAATTCATGTGAAGAACATAAGCACTTACTTGATGTTCTTAGAACTTCACATGATGAGCTAAAATTGACTCATGAGGGACTTCTTGTGTCTCATGAAGAATTATTAGAACAACATGGTTCTCTCATTAAAGTATTTTCAAGGAAACTTAAAAAGAATGAGAGCTCATCACATGAGTCAAGTGATCAAATGCAACATGTGACTAACTCTTGTGATGTAGGGAAGAAGCATGTATCCACCTCTTATGATGATTTATTAGCTATGCCATGTTCTTCTCATTTAGATGCTTGTTCTACTTCTATGTCTTGTGAGACTAACGTTTTGAAGGAGAACAATGAGCTCAAAAGTGAAGTGAAAAATTTGAGCAACAAGTTAGAGAGATGCTACAACTCTCAAGTCACCTTTGAGCACATGTTGAACAATAAAAGAAGTTATGGTGACAAGAGTGGCATTAGCTTTAACAAGAGAAAGGGCAAGAAAATGAAGAAGCAAGAACAAAAGAAGCTATCTCATTTCATGTGCTTTAAATGCCATGAGATGGGACATCTTGCCAAGTCTTGCCCAACCAAGAAACCAAAGATGAGGCCACAAGATGAAAAGAAGAAGCCCCAAGAGCAAATCAAGATCAACCTTGAAGATGGTGGTGACATGAAGAAGATGAAGAAAACAAGAAGGGGTGGAAAAGCAAGAGCAAGGTATCCAAAGCTTATTCAAGATGCCAAGATGATGAGCAAGAATCAAAATGAGAAGAGAGATTTGGCTCACATCAAGTGCTTCAAATGTGAAGATATATGACACTTTGCCTCGGAGTGTCCTACCAAGCTTGACAAGAAGGCTCAAGCAACTCATGAGAGGCAAGACAATGAGAAGCAATATATGAGCAAGGAAGAGAAGGCTCTAACAAAGAGAAATTGCTACTCATGTCGGAAAAAGGGGACATATGGCTAATTCATGTCCCCTAGGTAACATTTCTAAGCCTATTTCAATTGATAATAATTTTGTTCTTAGAAAGGATAGTAATAGTACCTCTGTGGTTGCTATTACGAAACATTCCACTATTCATACTAAGGCTATGCCTAAGTATGTTGCTCCTAACTTGAGAGGACCTAAACTAGTTTGGGTATCATCAAAAACTGGATGATTGATTGTAGGTACCATGGCATTGGAGGCATGATTCAATTTATTTCATATTATTTATCATAAGTTGAATCAAGTTATGAAGCTTAGTGCATATCCAAAACCAATGCCAAGTAAAAATTGAGTGAAGTCCAAGTGCTATCAATGTACAAGTACAATATTCATGTTGTAGGAGATTTATTGGAATTATTTGATGGCTTGCAAATATTTAAGTTGAAGCTTGCTAATGAATTATCATGAGCTAACAAAGGTATATCTTTAGTTGATCCATTTTATTTTTGGTACATATGAGTTAGTTGAATTGGATAAATATACATATGTTGCTTGCTATGAGATGTTTGAATGGTTTAAATGCTTAGTAATCAAGTTTGAGTTGATTTGAGTTGGATAAGTTCATGAGATGACTTTTAGTAAGTGGATTGAATGGACATATGTCTTGTGAAATTATTCAAACAAGTTAATTTCAAGTTTGATTCACATTTGGTGAAGTATAGCTCAAGTGCTTGAAATCTATCTTTTATTGAAAATCTGAGTGAGCTGTGTTCAAGTCTGAGTTTGAGTGATCAAATCTACTTGGATTGACATGAAATTTGGTATGCATGCTCTAGACTTATGATATTAATTGCTGCATGAGTTTCATGAGAATTATATAAGAAATGCTTTGGTTTTGGAGTAGATCTTGTCAGATATAGTGCAACAGTTTTTAGCATATAGCAGTGTGGGAAGATGTGAAATATGTTAGGAATCTATAAGTTAAAGAAAGCTCAAGATTTTATAGTTACTAGATAACTTAGTGAAGCACATCTCCACTAAATTTTGTGGTATTTAGATCTATACACTAGGAGTTATGGATTTCTCTTTGAAGGGTGTAGAATCTGTCAGAAAAGTGATAATTATTGGATTAATCAAGAGTCACTTTGATTGAAAGGTCCTCAAGTTAGAAACATGTTTATAAGTGGTTGAGGTACCTAAGTGTGGTTTTACTACCTGAGCTTGCATCTGAGATTTCTCTGGCAAGTAAGCATCGTGTTTATATTGTTCTTTAGGTTTGTGACTCTTTTGAGTGCTTTAATCTATTGATCATAGGTTAAAGTAGTAATCTGTAGTGTAAGCGTGGTGCTTAGACTTTGTTACTCATAGATATACCCTACATTCTGTATCGGTGGTTGTTCGCAAGGGTGACTCTTATAGCCTCATTGAATCCTTTGTAGTCCACCTCCCGTTTGTAGGCCGAGCAGGACCTAGTTACTGTTGGCGGTCCTTGTCGACCAAATTCAACCTCCAAATAAGACATAAAAAGAGGAGAACTAGCATATCTAACATACATATGTTACTTATATTGATCTAGTTCCACATGTATTAGAGAATCATTGCTTTGCAGGACACATACAAGAAATGCATGGGAATAGAGTCAAAATGCACAATCAGGAAAGCGCAAAATAAGCAAATAAAGAGAGAAGCCCACCTACCAATCTAATCTGGGCCAAGCACCAGCATGGCTGCGCTCCTGGCCCAACAAGGAACTGCCATGCAAAAGGCGGTTGCAAGCAGGCGCCATCAGGGTGAGGGTACGGCCACACCCTCCGTGCCTCTTGCCTCCAGCCGCCACGTGTCACCTCCTAGTGCCTCCTCCATGGCGGTTGCATGCGGGATCCGGTGGAATATTGTCTAGAATCGACGTTTCCATGGCTATAAATAGAAGAGGAGGCCTCCCCTCTCTCACACACCACACAAGATCCTCTCTCTCACACTAGTATCTTTTTACTATTCTTAGTAGTTTTATTTGGAGCAAGGCAAGAAGCTTCATTGGAGAGCTTGTACTTTGAAGAATTCTTGGTATGAATAATATTCAGGATTCTTCTATGTTTTTGCTCTCATATTATCATTATAGCTATGCTTAAGAAATAGAGCTAAGTTCTTATGTTATTAGATTAGCATATAGAACTTTATGCTTAATCCTTCATACAACATACATGTTTAGACCAAGAGCTAAGTTGAGGTGATGAGTTCTGCTTTAAGTTTAGTTTTGGTCATTATATTATTGCGGGTTCGTCGTCCGTCCCCGTGGCGGATGCTCTAGTAGAGGACTCCTAATAAAGACGGATGTTCTTGGCCAATGCTAGAGTAGTAGTCGATAGCATAGACTTGGTGTCTCGGCTGGAGGCTACCTTCATTTGCCTCGTATCCTCCGGTTGAGGTGTAGGCAGTGTTGGCGATCACTAACGATCGAATCCGACTACCAAATAATGTCCAAAACAGGAGAATTAAACAAACTTTTGACACATATGCATATACTATTGACCCAGTTCCACTTGTATTGGAGAAATCATGTTTTGCAGGACTCATATTCAAATACAAGTGGAAAACCAATCAAAAGGCGCAACTCGAAAAGCGTAAAGTAGAAATGCGTAAAGGAAATAAATAGAGAAGCCCACCTACAGGATAAATCTAGGCCAAGCACCGACGTGGGAGGGGCCTAGGACCACCTAGGAACCGACCATGCGAAGGCAGTCACAAGGTAGCCCCACCAAGGTGCAGGCACACCAACTATGACTGGCTCCTGGGCTGGCTTCCACCGACGGTTGCATGGCGGCATGCTATGGCGGTGTAGGCTAGTTTCCTAATTTATTGGCGCCAAACCGACCTCCATGCTTGTATAAATGTAGGGGTGGAGCTCTCTCTCAAACACACACCATTTGGAGCTACATACCTCACCTCTCTCTACTTGTACTCTCTTAGTTTTAGTAGTAGTTTTTGTGAGCAAGGCAAGAGCTATCAAGGAGGGCTTGGCTCCTTGGAAGAAGAGTGACATCTTAGTATGAATAATACGATGAAGGGTTCTTCCATAGTCATGCTCTCATATCATTTATATAGTAGTGCATATGAACTAGAGTATAGTTGTCTTGTTATAATCATGATATATGAACTAGTGCATAGTTTATGTTTTATGATCTTAACATGATCAACTTCATGCTTAATCATTCATATATATACTAAATTTTGACCATGTTTCAACACCCAAAAAGTGTTGTAATAGACCCAAAATAGTTGCAATATCAGAAATAGCAACACTTTTTTTGTTGGGAGGTGTTGCAGGCGCTTGCGTGGGTAAAGCTTTGGACAACCATGTAAAGGAATCAAACAAGTATGATAGATAAAAGGATCAGCATCCACGCCTACTTCTCTAGGCATGGGCGCACCATCATCAAGTAAGCACTGAAAGGAGAATAGTCCTGCTCATTGGACTTTAAACAGTGAGCCCTTGCCAAAGGTAAATCGGTAGTTATCCTTTATATTTTGCTTAATAAAAAGTTGCTTAGAATTCTTATATAACAAAACTATAAACTATGCTTAAAAATAACAACAATTAGTTCGCCTTTCATATATCTAGAATAAATTTCTCTTCCATGATTTATACAAAAGTACGTTTTGGTTTGAAGTATGGTTAGTGTGCAATCATACTCTCATAGACTTATCAATTTAAGTATGGTGCTTAGGTCGTTTAGTCTACCTTGATCAAATTAAAACATGATGTTTACTTTGATCATTGAACCAAAAACTGCTGAGTATAGACATGGCTGAGTTCAAAACCAAATAAAAATATATAAATAAAAGTAATAAACTACCTCAAAGTCATCACCAAGCAACCGGCCATAAGCTAGCTTTGGGGAGGGCACCGCAAAGGTAACATGTATCTTTTATCACTTATACTTCTTACATTTATTTTTGTTCATAAAAAATAAAATATGATAAAAATATGAATTCCACTGTCATATGTGCTCAAGGAATGTTTAGTTTCTCCTAAGTTGAAATGATGAATAGTTGCTCTATCTATAATTCATCTGTGCCTAGGTTATAACTTAGTATTTCCCAAGATTTAAGTTTGTTGGCTAAAAATGTCTCATCCTAAAAACTTGAAAACTTGTGGGTTACAAATGTATGCTCCTTTTCTAAGTTGTTGCGAGTTATGATATGGTATAAATAGAATTTACTATGGCTTTGTTCTAAAAGAGACTTGACATCCGGTGATTTCATTTTCAAAAAAATGTTGTGGGGGTACGACCCCCGATATCCACAAGACAAGACATGGGCCGCACCATCAGAGGTGGCCCAGCCCACAAGATCAAGGCGTGCACGGCGCTGCTCGGCGTGCACCACAAGGTATTGTAAAGTACCAAATAGGATACTTTCCCTGTAACCCTACCCCTTTAGAGTATATAAGGAGAGGCAGGGGTCCCCTAGTGGACACAATTGACTACATCTCAATGCAATACATCAGAACACAGGATGTAGGTATTACGTCATACTGACGGCTGAACCTGTCTAAATCTTTTGTCTTGGTGCTTGTATTACCATCTCGCTCCTGATCTCGCTCACCTCTACGACAAATCTACCATCGTGGGATACCCCTCGGTGAACTGCCGATCATCTATTGTCGACAGTTGACGCACCAGATAGGGGTGTGCGCTTGATCCATGGTGGGCCAGATGGGATCTCAAGATCAACGGCGTCCGTGGCAACTTGGCATCTCGCTGCGGCGGCAGCATCCTTCATCAACCTACGATGATCTCGGTGTCTCGATCCTACTTGCAGCAGCACACTCCATGTCGAGAGCACCGGTCATGATTTCCATCCACTAATACCTGACGCCGGCAAATGTGCGTACGGATCTACAGAACAAGCAAGAAGTAAAGACGGATGTGGATCAATCTACAGAGCTGAGATAAGCAACTGTACGTGTATTATCAACTGCACCGGCCATGCAAGTTATTAAATAATTTATTTATCTGGCAAATGCAAACCTGTACGTGTATGAATTCAAGACGGATTCACCAGCGACATGAATATCAACTACGAATAGAGCAGCTGTTTCAACGCCGGAGCAGAGCACTCTCGACTTCAACATCAACGGGATCATCGCCGACAACTTCACCATGCCCGTGCTCTACGCCAGATTCCACACGCCTGTGTAGGCTCCAGCCTTTGCACAGTACATGTACTTCGACTATGTACATTCGACTATGACTACACGTATGACTCCACGCGTTTATCCGACCGCATCGAGCAGTCTGAGCCCGCCATGCAGCGTCGCTTCTCTGACCAGATTGAATGCGGCTACGACAACGATCTCTCCGTATTTGATCTGCCCGAGTCGCCGACCACTAATATAAGGACGACATCGCCGAACTACTCGCTCCGATCGCCTGCCGCGTCAACGCTGACCAGATAATGCCATACGCCGCTGACCAGACGTTCTGTCTAAAGCTAAGTCACGCTTTAATATTCTTCTAACTATTCTTCAGCCTCCATATATCGTCGCAATGTTTCTCTGAGCTGTTTTCTCCATATTTGCTCTCCAAACGATTTTCTGAACCCCCGAACAGTCATGTTGATGCTCAGACACCTCCAGAGATGGCTCTGTCTCCGGCTCCTCCTTACACGTGCTACGGGCTCCGCGCTCTGTGTTATGGGTGGTCGGTAGTGGTTCCTTGGTCACGCCTATTCCTCCTACACGTGTACGGGCTCCGCGCTCGATGTTATGGACTATGGGCTAGCTAGGGCTGAAGACTCAGCTACACACTAACTGTTTGGGCAGTTTATATGAAACATAAATACGTCTTCACACCAACTGATCACCGAGCTACATACGCTATTTTTTTTTCTCTAGAGTTCATATATGTTTACATCATGTACTACCCGTTCTACATGTCTGTATTGTAGAATCATTGTCCAGGTGATCGGACCATCTGGTGCTCGGACTTCTCCATCGATCAACTAGTCGGACCGCTTAGTTTATGGACTCCATCGCTGACCAGTTGATCAGACTGTTCGCCGGTCGCTTCTACTCAATGCTCACTTCGTCGCCGACCAGTTGACCAGACTGTTCGTCGCTTGTGCTTCATCGCCAGCTACGCCGGTTACTCCTCGGTGCTCGGATTCTTCGTGCTCGAGGACTAAGTGGGCACACTTCGCCGCACAGACATTGTCAGCTATGCCGATGCTCGGACCTCGCCAGCTACGCGCGGGGACTTCTCGGTGCTAGGACATCGCCAGCTACACCGGGGATTCCTCAGTGCTCGGACATCGCCAGCTACGCCGGAGACTCCTCGATACTCGGACATCGTTAGCGATGTTGGGGACTCCTTGCTCTTTGGTGCTCGGACATCGCCAGCGACGCCGGGGACTCCTCGCTCTTCGGTGCTCGGACATCGCTAGCGACACCGGGGACTCCTCGCTCTTCGGTGCTCGGACATCACCAGCGATGCCAGGGCCTCCTCGCTCTTTGGTGCTCGGACATTGCCAGCGACGCCGAGGACTCCTCGGTGCTCCCTTGGTGGTCGGATCTTGTTACGTCTCATTGGTGTGCTATCAAGCTGCTCCATGCTATTCGGATCAGGGTGCTGATCTTGGGCAGCACATCTGGGGTCTTAATACGCGCATGTCGGACGACGTTGGCAAAGCTTTTAGACTTCTTTTTTTTTGACCCTACTACAAGATTTATTCTTCATCTTCTAGCAGGCTCGGGGACTAAGTGGGCACACTTCACCTTGTGGTGAATGTGCGTTTTTCTCATCTCGAGGCTACACCCAGGGACTGATTGTCTGCTCGGCTGGTCTTCTACTTTCTGACCCTGGCACCACATGACTACATCACCTACTATCAGGCTCGGGGCCTAGCTGTGGGGGTACGGCCCTCGGTATACACAAGACAAGACATGGGCCGCACCATCAGAGGTGGCTCAGCCCACAAGATCAAGGCGTGCACCGCAAGGTATTGTATAGTACCAAATAGGATACTTTCCTTATAACTCTACCCCTCCAGAGTATATAAGGAGAGGGAGGGGTCCCCTAGTGGACACGATCGACTGCATCTCAATGCAATTCATCAGAACACAAGATGTAGGTATTATGTCATACTGACGGCCGAACATGTCTAAATCTTGTGTCTTGGTGCTTGTATTACCATCTCGCTCCTGATCTCGCTCACCTCTGTGACAAATCTACCATCGTGGGTTACCCCTCGGTGGACTGCCAAGCATCTTTTGTCGACAGTTGGTGCGCCAGGTAGGGATGTGCGCTTGATCCATGGTGGGTCAGATGGGATCTCAAGATCAACGGCGTCCGTGGCAACTTGGCTTCTCGCTGCGGCGGCAGCATCCTTCATCAACCTACGATGATTTCGGTGTCTCGATCCAACTCGCAGCAGCACGCTCCATGTTGGGAGCGCCGGACATAATACCTGACGCCGGCAAATGTACGTACGGATCTACAGAACAAGCAAGAAGTAAAGACGGATGTGGATCAATCTACAGAGCTGAGATAAGCAACTACGGCTAGGAGGCGCACATGGACAGGATCGGTTCGATCGATCAAGCTCCGTCTTGGTAATCCAACATGGCCACGATTGATCTACAAGCAAGCAAAAAGAAGATGCAACGCTGTGCAAGTTATTAAATATTTGATTTATCTGGCGCATCCAAACCTGTACGTGTATGAATTCAAGACGGATTCACCAGCGACATGAATATCAACTACGAATAGAGCAGCTGTTTCAACGCCGAAGCAGAGCACTCTCGACTTCAACATCAACGGGATCGTCGTCGACAACTTCACCACGCCCGTGCTCTGGTCTTCGTCAAACTACGCTAGATTCCACACGCCTGTGTAGGCTCCAGCCTTTGCACGGTACACGTACTGCGACTATGTCCGTTCGACTATGACTACATGTATGACTCCACGCGTTTATCCAACTGCATCGAGCAGTCCGAGCCCGCCATGCAGTGTCGCTTCTCCGACCAGATTGAATGCATCTACGACAATGATCTCTCCGTATTTAATCTGCCCGAGTCGCCGACCACTAATATAAGGACGACATTGCTGGACTACTCGCTCCGATCGCTTGCCGCGTCAACGTCGACCAGATAACGCCATACGCCACCGACTAGACGTTATGTCTAAAGCTAAGTCACGCTTTAATATTCTTCTAACTATTCTCCAGCCTCCATATATCGCCGCAATGTTTCTCTGAGCTGTTTTCTCTATATTTGCTCTCCAAACGATTTTTCGACCCCCGAACAGTCACGTTGATGTTCGGACACCTCCAGAGATGGCCCTGTCTCCGGCTCCACCCTACACGTGCTACGGGCTCCGCGCTCTGTGTTATGGGTGGTCGGTTGTGGTTTCTTAGTCACGCCTATTCCTCCTACACGTGCACGGGCTCCGCGCGCTCGATGTTATGGACTATGGGCTAGCTAGGGCTAGAGACTCAGCTACACACTAACTGTTTGGCCGATTTATATTAAACATAAATACGTCTTCACACCAACTGATCGCCGAGCTACATACGCTATTTTTTTTCTCTAGAGTTCATATATGTTTACATCATGTACTACCCGTTCTACATGTTTGTGTTGTAGGATCATTGTCTAGGTGATCGGACCACCTGGTGCTCGGACTTCTTCATCGATCAACTAGTCGGACCACTTGGTTTATGGACTCCATCGCCGACCAGTTGATCGGACTGTTCGCCGGTCGCTTCTACTCAATGCTCACTTCGCCGCCGACCAGTTGACCAGACTGTTCGTCGCTCATGCTTCATCGCCAGCTACGCCAGTTACTCCTCGGTGCTTGGATTCTTCGTGCTCAAGGACTAAGTGGGCACACTTCACCGCATGGACGTTATCAGCTACGCTGGTGCTCGGACCTCGCTAGCTACGCGTGGGGACTTCTCGGTGCTCGGACATCGCCAGCTACGCCGGGGACTCCTCAGTACTCGGACCTCGCCAGCTACGCCGGGGACTCCTCGGTGCTAGAACATCGCCAGCTACGCCGGAGACTCCTCGGTACTCAGACATCATCAGCGACGTCGGGGACTCCTGGCTCTTCGGTGCTCGGACATCGCCAGCGACATCGGGGACTCCTCGCTCTTCGGTGCTCGGACATCGCTAGCGACACCGGGGACTCCTCGCTCTTCGGTGCTCGGACATCACCAGCGATGCCAGGGCCTCCTCGCTCTTTGGTGCTCGGACATTGCCAGCGACGCCGAGGACTCCTCGGTGCTCCCTTGGTGGTCGGATCTTGTTACGTCTCATTGGTGTGCTATCAAGCTGCTCCATGCTATTCGGATCAGGGTGCTGATCTTGGGCAGCACATCTGGGGTCTTAATACGCGCATGTCGGACGACGTTGGCAAAGCTTTTAGACTTCTTTTTTTTTGACCCTACTACAAGATTTATTCTTCATCTTCTAGCAGGCTCGGGGACTAAGTGGGCACACTTCACCTTGTGGTGAATGTGCGTTTTTCTCATCTCGAGGCTACACCCAGGGACTGATTGTCTGCTCGGCTGGTCTTCTACTTTCTGACCCTGGCACCACATGACTACATCACCTACTATCAGGCTCGGGGCCTAGCTGTGGGGGTACGGCCCTCGGTATACACAAGACAAGACATGGGCCGCACCATCAGAGGTGGCTCAGCCCACAAGATCAAGGCGTGCACCGCAAGGTATTGTATAGTACCAAATAGGATACTTTCCTTATAACTCTACCCCTCCAGAGTATATAAGGAGAGGGAGGGGTCCCCTAGTGGACACGATCGACTGCATCTCAATGCAATTCATCAGAACACAAGATGTAGGTATTATGTCATACTGACGGCCGAACATGTCTAAATCTTGTGTCTTGGTGCTTGTATTACCATCTCGCTCCTGATCTCGCTCACCTCTGTGACAAATCTACCATCGTGGGTTACCCCTCGGTGGACTGCCAAGCATCTTTTGTCGACAGTTGGTGCGCCAGGTAGGGATGTGCGCTTGATCCATGGTGGGTCAGATGGGATCTCAAGATCAACGGCGTCCGTGGCAACTTGGCTTCTCGCTGCGGCGGCAGCATCCTTCATCAACCTACGATGATTTCGGTGTCTCGATCCAACTCGCAGCAGCACGCTCCATGTTGGGAGCGCCGGACATAATACCTGACGCCGGCAAATGTACGTACGGATCTACAGAACAAGCAAGAAGTAAAGACGGATGTGGATCAATCTACAGAGCTGAGATAAGCAACTACGGCTAGGAGGCGCACATGGACAGGATCGGTTCGATCGATCAAGCTCCGTCTTGGTAATCCAACATGGCCACGATTGATCTACAAGCAAGCAAAAAGAAGATGCAACGCTGTGCAAGTTATTAAATATTTGATTTATCTGGCGCATCCAAACCTGTACGTGTATGAATTCAAGACGGATTCACCAGCGACATGAATATCAACTACGAATAGAGCAGCTGTTTCAACGCCGAAGCAGAGCACTCTCGACTTCAACATCAACGGGATCGTCGTCGACAACTTCACCACGCCCGTGCTCTGGTCTTCGTCAAACTACGCTAGATTCCACACGCCTGTGTAGGCTCCAGCCTTTGCACAGTACACGTACTGCGACTATGTCCGTTCGACTATGACTACATGTATGACTCCACGCGTTTATCCAACTGCATCGAGCAGTCCGAGCCCGCCATGCAGTGTCGCTTCTCCGACCAGATTGAATGCATCTACGACAATGATCTCTCCGTATTTAATCTGCCCGAGTCGCCGACCACTAATATAAGGACGACATTGCTGGACTACTCGCTCCGATCGCTTGCCGCGTCAACGTCGACCAGATAACGCCATACGCCACCGACTAGACGTTATGTCTAAAGCTAAGTCACGCTTTAATATTCTTCTAACTATTCTCCAGCCTCCATATATCGCCGCAATGTTTCTCTGAGCTGTTTTCTCTATATTTGCTCTCCAAACGATTTTTCGACCCCCGAACAGTCACGTTGATGTTCGGACACCTCCAGAGATGGCCCTGTCTCCGGCTCCACCCTACACGTGCTACGGGCTCCGCGCTCTGTGTTATGGGTGGTCGGTTGTGGTTTCTTAGTCACGCCTATTCCTCCTACACGTGCACGGGCTCCGCGCTCGATGTTATGGACTATGGGCTAGCTAGGGCTAGAGACTCAGCTACACACTAACTGTTTGGCCGATTTATATTAAACATAAATACGTCTTCACACCAACTGATCGCCGAGCTACATACGCTATTTTTTTTCTCTAGAGTTCATATATGTTTACATCATGTACTACCCGTTCTACATGTTTGTGTTGTAGGATCATTGTCTAGGTGATCGGACCACCTGGTGCTCGGACTTCTTCATCGATCAACTAGTCGGACCACTTGGTTTATGGACTCCATCGCCGACCAGTTGATCGGACTGTTCGCCGGTCGCTTCTACTCAATGCTCACTTCGCCGCCGACCAGTTGACCAGACTGTTCGTCGCTCATGCTTCATCGCCAGCTACGCCAGTTACTCCTCGGTGCTTGGATTCTTCGTGCTCAAGGACTAAGTGGGCACACTTCACCGCATGGACGTTATCAGCTACGCTGGTGCTCGGACCTCGCTAGCTACGCGTGGGGACTTCTCGGTGCTCGGACATCGCCAGCTACGCCGGGGACTCCTCAGTACTCGGACCTCGCCAGCTACGCCGGGGACTCCTCGGTGCTAGAACATCGCCAGCTACGCCGGAGACTCCTCGGTACTCAGACATCATCAGCGACGTCGGGGACTCCTGGCTCTTCGGTGCTCGGACATCGCCAGCGACATCGGGGACTCCTCGCTCTTCGGTGCTCGGACATCGCTAGCGACACCGGGGACTCCTTGCTCTTCGGTGCTCGGACATTACCAGCGATGCCGGGGACTCCTCGCTCTTCGGTGCTCGGACATCGCTAGCGACGCCGAGGACTCCTCGGTGCTCCCTTGGTGGTCGAATCTTGCTACATCTCATCGGTGTGCTATCAAGCTGCTCCATGCTATTCGGATCAGGGTGCTGATCTTGGGCAGCATGTCTGGGGTCTTGATACGCGCATGTCGGACGACGTCGGTAAAGCTTTCAGACTTCTTTTTCTTTGACCCTGCTACAAGATTTATTCTTCATCTTCTAGCAGGCTCGGGGACTAAGTGGGCACACTTCACCTTGTGGTGAATGTGCGCTTTTCTCATCTCGAGGCTACACCCAGGGACTGGTTGCCTGCTCGGCTGGTCTTCTACTTTCTGACCCTGGCACCACATGACTACGTTACCTACTATTAGGCTCGGGGACTAGCTGTGGGGGTACGGCCCTCGGTATACACAAGACAAGACATGGGCCGCACCATCAGAGGTGGCCCAGCCCACAAGATCAAGGCATGCACCGCAAGGTATTGTATAGTACCAAATATGATACTTTTCTTATAACCCTACCCCTCCAGAGTATATAAGGAGAGGGAGGGGTCCCCTAGTGGACACGATCGACTATATCTCAATGCAATTCATCAGAACACAGGATGTAGGTATTACGTCATACTGACGGCCGAACATGTCTAAATCTTGTGTCTTGGTGCTTGTATTACCATCTCGCTCCTGATCTCGCTCACCTCTATGACAAATCTACCATCGTGGGTTACCCCTCGGTGGACTGCCGAGCATCTTTTGTCGACAGTTGGCGCGCCAGGTAGGGGTGTGCGCTTGATCCATGGTGGGCCAGATGGGATCTCAAGATCAACGGCGTCCGTGGCAACTTGGCATCTCGCTGCGGCGGCAGCATCCTTCATCAACCTACAATGATTTCGGTGTCTCGATCCAACTCGCAGCAAAATGCTCCATGTTGGGAGCGCCGGTCATGATTTTAATCCACTAATACCTAACGCCGGCAAATGTACGTATGGATCTACAGAACAAGCAAGAAGTAAAGACGGATGTGGCTCAATCTACAGAGCTGAGATAAGCAACTATAGCTAGGAGGCGCATATGGACAGGATCGGTTCGATTGATCAAGCTCCGCCTTGGTAATCCAACATGGCCACGATTGATCTACAAGCAAGCAAAAGGAAGACGCAACGCTATGCAAGTTATTAAATATTTGATTTATCTGGCGCATCCAAACATGTACATGTATGAATTCAAGACGGATTCACCAGTGACATGAATATCAACTACGAATAGAGCAGCTGTATAAGGAGAGGCACTGTATAAGGAGAGGCAGGGGTCCCCTAGTGGACACGATCGACTACATCTCAATGCAATACATCAGAACACAGGATGTAGGTATTACGTCATACTGACGGCTGAACCTGTCTAAAGCTTGTGTCTTGGTGCTTGTATTACCATCTCACTCCTGATCTCTCTCACCTCTACGACAAATCTACCTTCGTGGGATACCCCTCGGTGGACTGCCGAGCATCTTTTGTCGACAAATGTTAAAATTCAAAGTTCCTCAATGATTATGAATACCTACCAAGGCCATATGACATGATATTCAAATTCAAACCGTAGTTATATGCTACTTGTTTGATCATTGAGCTTTGTTAAATTGTTGTGACCCTTATTGAGATTCTCGTCATGCACCCATGATCAAGATACATGTACACCCACAAATAAACTGCTAACTCTTACACTGAGACTTATGCAAAAACATGCTTTTTCGTCCACCAAATAATTACTCCATTCATTTATCAAGTGTCTCTCTCTCAAAAATTTTCATATGCCAAAAAGAACAGTATGGGCTATGCTAAAAAAGGAGAGAAAAGAAAGAAATGTCCATGCCAAAAGGCATGAGAGAAAAAAATGCATACCAAAGAGCATGAAGAAAAGAAAAGAAAGAAATAAAGATAGCCCATACTTTCAAATAAAAGGCATTTATCCAAAAGAGAGAGAGTCATGATCCAAATGAGTACAAAAATATTTAGAATTAGGAACATTATGAAAAATTTCACACACTTGCACATCTTGATCAAAGTGTATGACTTGCATCTCCTTGAGGTTTGATTTTTGACTTAGCAAAATATGTGATGCAAGTATGCCCCACTTTCATACCTACCCAAAACTCCACTCAAAAGCCTTAGTGGTAGGATATGAAAAAAAAGAAGGCAAAATATCAAATGCCTTTGGTGAGGTTTCATACACATTGAGCGATCGAGGGAATCATTTGAGGAACTTATATTTGTTTTACAAAATTCATAAAACCTCCGGATAGATGGTTGATCAAAGAATAAATGATTCATGATTCTGTTATAACTGTTCTATCTTGCAACCACCCAAGAACTTGGAAAAGCTATACGCCCCACAGGGATTAAGGTAAAGGGTGGATAAAATGCCAACTTATTTAAATTGCGAAAGAATACTGTGTTATAGGCATAGCACTTGTGAATTGTATCGGCCTAGTAGCAACTCCTGATAAACAACCAAGTACTTAGCTATTTGCTCGGGATGAACAAAGGTTAAGCTTGGGGGATTTGTTGGCAGTCACTAACGATCGAATCCGATCGCCAAATAATGTCCAAAACAGGAGAATTAAACAAACTTTTGATACATGCAAATACTATTGACCTAGTTCCACATGTATTGGAGAAATCATGTTTTGCAGGACTCATATTCAAATACAAGTGGAAAACCAAGCAAAAGGCCCAACTCAAAAAGCGTAAAGCAGAAATGCACAAAGGAAATAAATAGAGAAACCCACCCAAAGGATAAATCTGGGCCAAGCACTGATGTGGGTGGGGCCCAGGCCCACCCAGGAACCGACCATGCAAAGGCGGTTGCAAGGTGGCCTCACCAGGGTGCGGGCGCACCAGGGGGGCGGCTGGAGCCCTATGACTAGCTCCTGGGTCCAGCTTCCACCGACGGTTGCATGGCGTCATGCTATGGCGGTTTAGGCTAGTTTCCTAATTTATTGGTGCCAAACCGACCTCCATGCTTGTATAAATGTAGGGGTGGAGCTCTTTCTCAAACACACACCATTTGGAGCTACACACATCACCTTTGGGAAAATATTCCGCAAGCGCACGGATATATCGTTGTAGCATTTCACCCGAAAGTATCCGGGTATCGTTCATTTATATTTTCCCAAAGGAAGGCATGGTGTAAAAGTCATTATTAAGGATATGGACAAGATAACATGACTGCAAAGTAGACCAATGTCCATAACAGGGGTAATCCAAGATAGATATTGGATAGTGTGACACACACACTTAAGTCAATCTCAAGGATAAAGATAAAAGAAAGAATAAAGAATAAAAAAATATACCTAATAGGAGCAAGCTTATCTTGTATAGCTATGCTATGCAGATAGTCATACAAATATATGAATTTCTAGTGGTTAGAGATTCTTAGCTAAGGTAGCTTTGGTCACTATAAACTTACTTCGGGCACCGGATCGCACCTGGTCTAGCAAGTGATGCTGACCTACAGCTCTACGTTGTATCTGAACATGGGGGATTACGAAGGACGGATAGGGCTATCACCACCTACCGCCTACCCCTCAACCGAAGGATACAAGGCAAACGAAGGTAGCCTCTAGCCTAGACACCAAGTCTATGCTATCGACTACTACTCTAGCGTTAGCAAGGAATATCCGTCTTTATTAGGAGTCCTCTACTAGAGCAGCTACCACGGGGACGGACAACGAACCCACAGAATATAATGACCAAAACTAACTTAAAGCAGAACTCATCATCTCAGCTTAGCTCTTGGTCTAAACATGTATGTTGTATGAAGGATTAAGCATAAAGTTCTATATGCTAATCTAATAACATAAAAACTTACCTCTATTTCATAAGCATAGCTATAATGATAATATGAGAGCAAAAACATGGAAGAATCCTTAATATTATTCATACCAAAAATTCTCCAAAGTACAAGCTCTCCAATGAAGCTTCTTGCCTTGCTCCAAATAAAACTACTAAGAATAGTAAAAAGATACAAGTGTGAGAGAGAGGCTCTTGTGTGGTGTGTGAGAGAGGGGAGGCCTCCTCTTCTATTTATAGCCATGGAAACATCGGTTCTAGAGAATATTCCACCGGATCCCGCATGCAACCGACGTGGGGGAGGCACCAGGAGGCGACACGTGGTGGCTGGAGGCGAGGGGCGTAGAGGGAGGTGCGGTCAGCGCCTGCATGCAACCGCCTTCTGCATGGCGGTTCCTTGTCGGGCTAGGAGCGTAGCCATGCCGGTGCTTGGCCTAGATTAGATGGGTTGGTGGGCTTCTCTCTTTATTTGCTTATTTTGCGCTTTCCTAATTGCGTATTTTGACTCTATTCCCATGCATTTCTTGTATGTGTCCTGCAAAGCAATGATTCTCCAATACATGTGGAACTAGGTCAATATAAGTAACATATGTGTGTTAGATATGCTAAATCTCCTCTTTTTTGTGTCTTATTTAGTGGTCGAATTTGGTCGATAAGGACCGCCAATAGTTACTATAGGAAACATACTCTGCCTGTGTTTTCCTTAGTAATATCCCCAGAATTGTACAATAGAAGACATAGCTGACCGACATTAGAACTAGACGACCTTTGTGATCCACTCTATACTCCTGTTATCTTAAGTCTTGTTGCTACTCCTGGTTAAGTTAGATTATAGTTAATCTCACACGTTTCCCTATGGATACGATCCTTGGAATACTTTTGGGTAAAAACTACAGCGATATCCGTGCACTTGCAAATTTATCTGTGTGCGTTAATAAATACCAATAAGCTTTCTAGCGCCATTGCCAAGGAAACGATTGCTGAGTTAACTCCAAACCTAGCTTAACCTTGTATCTTTTATCTTTTATCTTTTTTATTTTATTTTATTCTTTCCCTTTTCACTATGGATTCCACTCCTATATATCAATATGCTAAACCCACGAGCACAAGCCTAGAGCCACCAAAATCTGTAGAGCCTATCCTAGCACCTGGTTATGAGTTGTGCCCGTATTTTATAAAAAATGATTCGAGAACAATCCTTCTCGGGAGTAGGCGATGAAAACCCATACTCACACCTATGAGAGTTTGAACAGACCTATGCATGCTTCTATATCACTAGCATGTCTGATGAAACCTTAAGATGGAAGTTGTTTCCGTTCTCTTTGACGGGAAGAGCTAAACGATGGTATAGACAAACTGTAGAAAGTATGCAAGGAGATTGGGAAACACTATGCTCTAAATTTTGTTTGGCTTTCTTTTCCATCTCTAGAGTTGTCCGCCTTAGATTTGAGGTTCTATCTTTTAAACAAAAAGAATAAGAATCTCTTGGCACATCATGGGCTTGTTTTAATGACCTCATCACCACTGGCCCTGACCTTGCCATTCAAGACCCTATACTTCTTCAACATTTTTACATGGGTCTTAACAAGGATTCCAAGAATTTCCTTGATATGGCCTCTAGAAGAGCCTTCCTTTATTTGTCTGCTAGTAAGGCAAGGACTATCCTAGACAAAATTATTCGATGCATTCCCTACACTAGCATTCATGATGAACTCCTCGAGGAAGAGAAGAAATCATCTCCCGATCAAGAAGAGGAAGTTTTGATAGCCAAATCACAACCATTCCAATCTCAAGATTTAGCCATCAATCCTAAACCATCAATACCCCAAAATCCTCCAAAGCAAGAAGAAATTCAACCTTTGGAAATCCCTTTTGAAATTAAGGATGATCTTTTTTATGCTGATTTTGGAAAAAGCTTAAACTTCCAACCTCACAAGGGACCTTCGAGCGAATATAATTCAAATCCTCTCAAGAAGGGATCTCTTAAAAAGCATCTTAAATCAAATTCCTTTGGGGAACATATAGAAAAACTCAAGGGTGGCATATCAAGTGATGCCATAGAAGGAGGGTTGAGTCATTTAGAAGCCAATCCTATCTTCTCCCCTTCTATGCCACATTAGATGTCTCGTCTGATCCCATCTCTAAACCCATCCTTGATCCCGATGATTCCCTTTATGCTCATTTTCCTGAGTCTCATGATGATCCTAGAAATCCCAAGCATAGGAATCATGAAGGATCCAAAGATAACCAAGAAAAGCAACAACAACGACTAGACCATTCATGCATCGTTGCAAGTAAAGAATGGTTGGACAAGGCCGAAACCTTAAGGTTAGAACCCAAACCTAATCCAAAAGGTAAGCTGAAGTCAATCTCCTTTATAAACATGACTCATCCAAGTTTGGAGGAGGCCTTAGACAAGATCAACCCGAGAGTCACCAATCTAAGGGAAATTTTGGACATTCATGAAGAATCAACCTTGGAGCTTGAAAAGGAAGATAACATCAATGAGCATGGAAGCTACTTCATGAACACCTCATCAAATCCATGCTCTCTGTAGCACCCGGTTTTAAGAACAAAACCAGATACGTACCATATGTGAGCCCAAGAAGTCAAATCTCACATATAGCTACAAATAAGGGTAATATCAATAGACAATGCTTAAATACATAGTGTAGTAGTATAAGGAATATAACCTTAGATAGCAAACAGTGGAAAGACAACTCCGATCTTCAGGTGTAGACTCCAATTCCACAGGGACAACTGACTGGTTGATCACAAGCCTAATTCCTCTAAATTTTAGCAATCTGGTACCCATCCAGGATTTTTCCAAAGATTTAAAAAGTAAAGCAAGCATAAGTACATGTCGTACTCAACAAATATAACATGGGGTTCATGAGGCTCAAAAGGCTGACACTAGTTTAACTACGGTTAGCTTTTAATGAGTCATCTTTTAGCAATTGGGTGGCAACAAGTTTATCATAAGCCCATAAACACATGATCAGGTAAACATGAATAATGAATAGCATAAACATTTAACCATTAGCGAGCATCTTCGTCATCCATATCATTAGTGTTCATCATCTACTCCATAAGGGTTCCAAGGCCGCTCGTGATCGTGAGCACGGCTGATATACCAGTTTTACACTATGTAGAGGTTGTACACTTTCACTGTGAGTCGTGATACCCATACACCCGGGTTAATTACTCCCAAAACACTTCTAAGGAGAGCAGGCAGGGGTCACTATGAAGCCTTTCAAAGGTTCGTCTAACAAGTTAGGGCCATTAGATTCACTCGGCAAATAGATATAGGAACCCCCTGTCAAATGGCACAATTCCCTCACGGCTATACACATGAGAGTAGAGGCTATTCTATACCCGATTCGTCAAGCCATTCTTACGCCAATAAAGGTAACCACTAACAAGCTAGAAAAGGTCCTCATACTGAGCTAAAGCTAGAGCCATGTTGCCCTCACAGCTGTATTGTAAGTCCTGGATGATCGCTTACAGATAAGTCCTTAGGGAGAGGAATCTAGAGCACCATAAAAATAGCCCAATGCTCTAGCCCCCTTAGTCCATGTTGCTAAAAAAACATCTTTTAATGTTTATTGCATATACCATTAGTCAAGTTACAAGATCATGGTCTTTAATTGAGCACTAGCATCATACTACCCAATGTAATAACCGTTAGGTATCAAGGTATAGGGTAACAAAGTACTAGGAAATCCTTAGTGGCAGTCAAAATAGACACATGCAGTATGAATTAAGTGATTAAAGGTGTATAGGACAACAAGGAAGATCCCATGCTATACTTGCCTTAAACACCGATCCTTCGGTACGCTTTAATCTTCAACATTCTTCTTCTTCTTCTTGATCACCACGTATATCTCAACGACTGGACGAAATCATAAAGCACCACAAAAGTATCCATACAATCATACACGAAGCAAACAATAGAACTAAATTAGAATAGTACACCAATCATAGAAAAATAAGTGAAAGAGTTTGAAATACGATTCTACGCATCGCTACGAACACACAATCTCAAGAAGCACTCTAATCGAAGCTACGGTTGAAAAGATACAACTACCGAGAGATTTGCTTTATACGTGGAAAAGAAAACTATAGACTTTATTTATTTTAACTACATAAATTAATATATAAGATATTTTATAAATAATATAAATTGAATTAAGTCAAATTTAGATTTGAATTATAAAACTAAAGTAAAACAAATCATACTTTATTTATAAAGTCCAGTTGCATAATTATTAATCAAGATATGATTTAAACCATTAAATTTCAGAAATAGTAATATGATAAACACTATTACTAACATGTAGATCTCGTTGTAATGAATCTAGCACAACTTGAACGGGTCAATTCGGAGCTAAAACGTAGAAGATATGAATTAAACAAGATTTCCTTTAATAAAATAATAGATTAAATCTAACCTATAATTTGAAAAGTTTAAAACCTACTTAACAGTAGTATGAACATGTCGATTATGAAATTATGAACCTAACGCAAGTTGAATGGGTCAAATCAGAGTTAAAACGGAGAAGTTATGGCCTAAAGAAATCTAGTGGCAAATTTGTGAATAGCTAAAAACGTATTTTCAATCTAATTGAACCAAAGTACGCTTTCAGAAGAAGAAGACAAAATCTAGAAAGGCACTTGGGACCACGGGTTCTATTATTGAAAAGCGTAGGGACTCTTTAGCAAAATCGGCTGGCGAAGGGGTACGGGAAATCTTGGGCCGTTGGATTAGCAATAGATGGCTGAGATGAGAAGACGGGGAGGGAGAAAAGATGCCGACGCCGGAACAATAAGGGCGACGCAGTGGCTGCCATTGCTGGTGACAGAGCACGTTGGCGAGACTCGGAACATGGCCTATGGTTCACGGTTTTCAACGAGAAAGGCACGGGGTGAAAGAGGAGGTTGAGGCGAGCTCACCTAGGGGAATTTTGGCGGCGCGAAGCAAGTGGAGGTGTCCCTGGCGGCGTCGAGCTTCACACGGCGAGATCTAGGTGATAGTGTTGCGACTCGGTATGGGTGGCAGCTAGTACTCTCAGGTTCGAGGAAAGCGGCGCGGATGCTCGGCTTATATGAGGCAAGGCGGCGTGGCGCGCAAGACAACGAATACTGAAACGACACGAGCGCGGACTCACCGACGACGAAGTCTGTCTCAAGTACGAGCGGAAGGATGGGGACGTAGCTGACAGGGATGGCCCACCTATCGGTGAGTTCAGGAGTGGGACTAGCTTGTCAGGCAGAGAGAAGAGAAGGGAGCGGCGAGCGACGCTGGGCCGACTGCTTTGCTAGGCTGCTACGGGAAGAGAGTGGTAGCCTACAGAGGGGAGGAAACGGGCCGGCGCTGAAGCAAAGGAGCGCGGGGCCTGAGCGGGCTGGAAAGGGGAAAAAGGAGAGGCAGGCCCATGCGGGAGCAGGCCTACGGGCCGAAAGCGGGGAAAGGAGAAAGAAGGGAAATTCATTTTTTTAATTTTTCCAAAGCAATTTCAAAATGCAAATTCAACTCAATTTGAAATCCGACTTCAAACCAAGCAATACAAAATATTATGCAATAGCATGAATTCACATACATGTTTGTTGACCTATATTTGATTTTATTTTTAACAAAATTATTATTTTCCTAAATTCAAATGCTCACAAAAATGCATAATTAATCATTTTCTCCTATTTCAAAATTATGCAAATTTACGGTGTTACAATTCTACCCCCCTTAAGATGAATCTCGTCCCCGATATTTGGAAGACGTCGACTAGGAGATAGAAACACTTCATCTTTGGATTCTTCTTTACTTCCTCGTGTAGCTCCGTCTTCTTGTTAAGGACCCCACTTTACTTTGCATACCCGTTGACCTTACTCCATATATCTTGTCAAACTAATTCCAAGATTTTGATAGATTCTCCAGACCATGCCTAGGTAACATCAATCACTAGGCCATTTTTTCCTTTTTAGCCCATAATATCAATTCTTTTTCTTAAAATATTCACCTTCCAATGAAGGCTGACAAATCTTTTGGTCAGAAAGGGATTCTACTACCAATCTTTAAAACATTAATGATTCCGGTTAAGTTGCTCGAACTTGGAACACAATTCTTAGCCCTTGGTGTCACCCGAACCTTCTTAGCACCATTCTCCGTTGCTAAGGGCATCGGCCATGACTTTTGCTTCTCCAAGTGATAGCACTTTTCCAAGTCATAATCAATCTCATTCCAACGAAGATATCACAAGCTCAAGACCAACTTAGTGAAGATGTCCTATAGATTCTTGTGATCCTCCTATATGTCACTTTTACTTCCAAGAAGATATTACTTCTATGCTCCATAATGGATAACTCCAAATGCATGTTAGGTAGTTCAACCCAGGCTTCCTTAATTGACTTAATGAACAAGCCACTTCTTTTCTTCTCGTATAAGGACACATTCCACACCCTGACAAGGTGCATCAATGTAGATATGAAACTCTTGTCTGGATCTAGCAAAGCTAATACTTAGGTTTTACTCCAACCTCTTCTTGGATTCCTTCAAACACTTACCTGAGGTTTCTTGATCCAAACTAACTTAAAACCTCTTCTAGGAGCATTATCAATATCTTGATGATCTTGGTTCAACCTCCCTTGAACCTTTAATCAAACTTCATTGAGACTCTAAGTTTCTCTCACATCTTTGGGTACCACCACGCTTCCGCTACGCAATCTAGAACGCATGATACTTCATCTTGCAAATTCTTCAACTTGGCTACCCCCCTTAAGAAAAGATAAACTAGAGGACACCAAGCATAGCTTGCACATTCTTTTAGATAAGCTAACTAGTATGAAGTCATTCTGACATCCCGATGGTACTCTTGTATCTGGGCAAGGACAAGAAATTCTGAAATTCCTCGCGAGCAGAAAAACAGCAGCGTAGTAAAACAGCTGTAACTCAAATTCTGTTAATCCAACGATATTATAGCTTCTACCATTGGAAAACTTATCAAATTCTCCACAACTTCCTTATAGAACACTTTTCCAAATTCTACAGTTTATATGGTCGAAAATAGTGCACAACAGAAACTACTCTAGATTCCAAACAGCACAGATGCATCGCCTTGTGATTTTTATAACTCCATAACAAAAACTGATATGAGGGCAACTCTTGAGGTCACAGAAAGATATTATAGTCTACTGTTTTCTAGAATTTTCTCGTGATTTTTTTTGGTAATCTAAGATTAGATATATAAGCCGAAGAGTGCAGACTGCTCTGAAAGGACAGGATAGGGAGAACAGAAGAAAACCATAGCCCAACTATTTATTGCACTAATCCTTATACCTTAGGCCTATAAACTAAATGAAATTGTGGGAACACCCAACAAGATCATTGCAATCATTACAAAGATTCAAAACAATCATAAGCATAATGACAATTCAACAAGCAATAAAGGTGCACAACTCAATCATTGACTCAACTTGTGATACTATCGTTTTTATTACACAAAGGGCACAAACTCCTATTCCTTAACTAAGGATCTTGGGTAATCTAGCATAACTTCTTCATTCGTCAATTTCACCAAATGCTTCGTTCGGGTTGGGTATCACTAACACTTCCTGGTGGCAACCTTGTAGTGATCCGACTCTGGCTACTTCCATGGTACAATTGTTGATTCTTCTGTGGATAAAGTTTAACATAATGTCCTTCCTGTTGGCAATGATAACACTTTCTCTTAGCTGGATCTTTTGTGATGTCATACTCCATAGAATTGTTGCTTAGAGCTTTGTCATCTTGCTGACTTTGAAGGTTAATCTTTGTTTGACTGGACCGCTTCCTAGCTCGCTTGATCTTTTGGGGTTGAAACTCCTTATAGGTGATTGTCCACCCATCTATGCATACCTCCTATGGAAAGAGTGGAGTAATCTTAGCTTGAGAAACTTTTGACTCTTTAGAGTCTAGGTTTATCTGACTAGGGATTGGAGCTGGATGTGACAATGTAGTAGAACTAGAATGTTGATTGCTTCCCAATTCTAGCTCTGGTGAGACTACCTTCCTCTTCTTATCCACATTAGCTTCACAACTCGGGTCCATCTTGACTTCCCTCTTATTAGACTTGTTCTAAAGACAAGGAAAAAAATAGTGTTTACAACACTGGCATGGATCCTAACTTCCAAGAGTCTTGCTATCAACACCTTCATTGGACTTTATTTTCTTCCAAGCTTTTGCCACTTGTCCCTTCACTGGTCCCTTTGGTACGTTGGTTTGACCTTGTGGCAAGCACTATGGAGAACTCCCATATTGAGTCATTCCTTCAAGTACTTGTTGTTGCATAGCTACAAACTTCTCCTTGTCAAATGCGCTTATGGACAACGTAGCTTGGTCCTCCTGACCTTTGATACCGGTGATCTCCTCATTACGACCCATCTATATAGACGGAGAGAGAGGATTTAGAATAGAGATAGGGTTTTCATAACAGAACAGAGGCTGAAGTGAGCATAACTTTTCACAAATAACAAGGTTAGAGAGAAAGCAAGAACTAAGCAAAGATGCAAGCATGCTAAAACATCTAGTTCTATCTAGGCTTGAGTCCTACAATCAGCATTGCTCTGATACCACTTTGTAGCACCCGGTTTTAAGAACAAAACTAGATACGCACCATATGTGAGCCCAGGAAGTCAAATCTCACATATAGCTACAAATAAGGGTAATATGAATAGACAATGCTTAAATACATAGCGTAGTAGTATAAGGAATATAACCTTAGATAGCAAATAGCGGAAAGACAACTCCGATCTTTGGGTGAAGACTCCAATTCCACAGGGACAACAGACTGGTGGATCACAGGCCTAATTCCTCCAAATTTTAGCAATCTGGTACCCATCCAGGATTTTTCCAAAGATTTAAAAAGTAAAGCAAGCGTAAGTATATGTCGTACTCAACAAATATAACATGGGATTCATGAGGCTCAAAAGGCTGACACTGGTTTAACTGCGGTTAGCTTTTAATGAGTCATCTTTTAGCAATTGGGTGGCAACAAGTTTATCATAAGCCCATAAACACATGATCAAGTAAACATGAATAATGAATAGCATAAACAATTAACCATTAGTGACCATCTTCATCATCCATATCATTAGTGTTCATCATCTATTTCGTAAGGGTTCTATGGCCGCTCGTGACCGTGAGCATGACTGATATACCTGTTTTATACTCTACAGAGGTTGTACACTTTCACTGTGAGCCATGATACCCATACGCCTAGGTTAATTACTCCCAAAACACTTCCAAGGTGAGCAGGCAGGGGTCACTATGAAGCCTTTCAAAGGTTTGTCTAACAAGTTAGGGCCATTAGATTCACTCGGCAAACAGATATAGGAACCCCCTTGTCAAATGGCATAATTCCCTCATGGCTATACACATAAAGTAGAGGCTGTCCTATACCTGATTCATCAAGCCATTCTTACTCCAGTAAAGGTAACCACTAACAAGCTAGAAAAGGTCCTCATACCGAGCTAAAGCCAGAGCCATGTAGCCCACACAGCTGTAGCATAAGTCCTGGATGATCACTTATAGACAAGTCCTTAGGGAGAGGAATCTAGAGCACCATAAAAACAGTCCAATGCTCTAGTCCCCTTAGTCCATGTTGCTAAAAAAACATCTTTTAATGTTTATTGCATATATCATTAGTCAAGTTACAAGATCATGGTCTTTAATTGAGCACTAGCATCATACTACCCAATGCAATAACCCATAGGTATCAAGGTACAGGGTAACAAAGTACTAGGAAATCCTTAGTGGCAGTCAAGGTAGACACATGCAGTATGAATTAAGTGATTAAAGGTGTATAGGATAACAAGAAAGATCCCATGCTATACTTGCATTAAACACCGATCCTTCGGTAAGCTTTAATCTTCAACGTTCTTCTTCTTCTTCTTGCTCACCATGTATATCTCACCGATTGGACGAAATCAAAAAGCACCACACAAGTATCCATACAATCATACATGAAGCAAACAATAGAACTAAATCAGAATAGTACACCAATCATAGAAAAATAAGTGAAAGAGTTTGAAATATGATTCTACGCATCACTACGAACACACAGTCGCAAGAAGCACTCTAATCGGAGCTACGGTTAAAAAGATACAACTACCGAGAGATTTGCTTTATACGTGGAAAAGAAAACTATAGACTTCGTTTATTTTAACTACATAAATTCATATATAAGATATTTTATAAATAATATAAATTGAATTAATTCAAATTTAGATTTGAATTATAAAACTAAAGTAAAACAAATAATATTTTTTTTATAAAGTCAAGTTGCATAATTATTAATCAAGATATGATTTAAACCATGAAATTTCAGAAATAATAATATGATAAACACTGTTACTAATGCGTAGATCTCGTTGTAATGAATCTAGCACAACTTGAATGGGTCAATTCGGAGCTAAAACGTAGAAGATATGAATTAAACAAGATTTTCTTTAATAAAATAATAGATTAAATCTAACCTCTAATTTGAAAAGTTGAAAACCAACTTAACAGTAGTATGAACATGTAGATTATGAAATTATGAACCTAACACAAGTTGAATGGGTCAAATCGGAGTTAAAACAGAGAAGTTATGGCCTAAAGAAATCTAGTGGCAAAACTATGAATAGCTGAAAACGTATTTTCAATCTAACCGAACCAAAGTACGCTTTCAGAAGAAGAAGACGAAATCTAGAAAGGCACTAGGGACCGTGGGTTCTATTATTGAAAAGCGCAGGGACTCTTTAGCAAAATCGGCTGGCAAAGGGGTATGGGAAATCTTGGGCCGTTGGATCAGGAATAGACGACTGAGATGAGAAGACGGGGAGGGAGAAAAGATGCCGGCGCCGAAATAGTAAGGGCGACGTGGTGGCTGCCATTGCCGGTGACGGAGCACGTCGGCGAGACTCAGAAAATGGCCTACGGTTCATAGTTTTCAATGGGAAAGGCACGGGGTGAAAGAGGAGGTTGAGGCTAGCTCACCTAGAGGAATTTCAGCGGCGCGGAGCAAGTGGAGGTGTCCCCGGCGGCGTCGAGCTTCACACGGCGAGATCCAGGTGATGGCGCTGCGACTCGGTATGGGTGGCGGCTAGCGCTCTCGGGTTCAGGAAAAGCGGCACGGGTGCTCGGCTTATATGAGGCAAGGCGGCATGGCGCGCAAGACAACGAATCGTGAAACGGCACGAGCGCGGACTCACCGACGACGGAGTCCATCTCGGGTACGAGTGGAAGGACAGGCATGGAGCTGACAGGGATGGCCCACCTGTTGGCGAGTGTAGGAGCGGGACCGTCTTGTCAAGCAGAGAGAAGAGAAGGGAGCGGCTGCTTTGCTGGGTCGGCTGCTTTGCTGGGCCGCTGCGGGAAGAGAGCGGCGGCATGCAGAGGGGAGGAAACAGGCTGGCACTGAAGCAAAGGAGCGCGGGGCGTGAGTGGGCCGGCGCAGGGGAAAAAGGAGAGGCAGGCCCATGTGGGAGCAGGCCTACAGGCTTAAAGCGGGGAAAGGATAAAGAAGGGAAATTCGTTTTTTTTTTAATTTTTCCAAAGCAATTTCAAAATGCAAATTCAACTCAATTTGAAATCCGACTTCAAACCAAGCAATACAAAATATTACGCAACAACATGAATGCACATACATGTTTGTTGACCTATATTTGATTTTATTTTTAACAAAATTATTATTTTCCTAAATTCAAATGCTCACAAAAATGCATAATTAATCATTTTCTCCTATTTCAAAATTATGCAAATTTTAGGGTGTTACACTCGCATGAGAAAACTCCTGAATCAATTGGTCTCCCCAGCATTGCCACACATAAGATCTTCAACCCCCTCATACTTCCTGTTCATAAAATTTTTGAAAGGGTGGTTGTAGATGCGTTTGTTTATCGTAAATATTGTAGATCTCATTGTGTGTTGGCATGAATCTCGAGATAGGTACGCAAAGGTGGTGTTCTAGGGGAAACGACTTCACCAACTTGAAGTGCAATTCGAAGGTTTCCCAAGGACAAACTTCTGTCCTAAAATAAGCACTTTTGGGAGATAACATGAGCTTTCATCTTTTGCTATAATGCCCTTGTGAAATGAGCATAGAAATATAATTGTGAAAATACTCCTTTGTGTATTTTTGTCACTAACCATTCTAGGTTTGAAGCAAAAAGAACGAAGGATGACGACACAAGGTATGTCCAACCAATCATCATGCAACATTGAATCATATTCACACATGAGAGTTCTATCATCCAAACTAGATTTTGTTGCAAAATTCAAGCTGGGGGATAGTCTTCTCTAAAAACATTTCATGCCATGTTGCTTAATTATCTTGGTTATGTCTACCTTCAAGCCATACTCAATTTGCTAAATAACAACCATGCTCTTTCATCTCTATTTGAATAATTTTTTTTTCTCGAAAACGCAGGAGAACCGTGCTTCATTATATTAAGAAGAAAAAAGGGGGAGAGATCCTAGTTACAACACACACAACACCACTCCAAAATAAAAGTACAAACACGCCTGTTGAAACAAAGAGGCGACCAAGACTAGACGTCCTCTAGACTATAGGGCTATAGGGGGAGGGGGAGGCTGGGAAGCCAAGAAAGATAGCCCCTGAGCCCCCGCCACAGCCCAAAGCCGACTCTCTTCTAGAGCAAAACCCAAAACACCACCTAAGCTGGGAGTACCTCTATCAAAAACATGCCTATTTCAGTGGTTCCACAAGGTCCAAGCTTCTAAGATCACAAGAGAGTTAAACCCCTTCCTTGTTAACCCAACAGTAGCATTGTTTGAATTTTCCCACCACACATCAAAAGACAAATTTGAAGGTTGTGGACATAATTGTTGGATCCCAAAGTGCTGGAGCAAATAGAACCAAAATTGCCGAGCAAAGACATAAGAAATTAGCAGATGGTTAACGGTTTCCTCCTCTTGATCAAAGAGGGGGCACTGTGCTGGATGTGGCAGCACCCGCCTTGCAAGCCGATCAGCCATCCAACACCTGTCATGTGCGACCAGCCACATGAAGAAATGACACTTGGGTGGAGCCCAAGATTTCTAGATTCTCTCACATGGGCCAAAAAGAGTGGATCCTATGAAAAAACCCTCATATGCTGACTTGTCTAAATACTGACCACTAGAAGAAAGATGCCAAATGTGAGCGTCTTCAACCTCCGGCTGTAGCTGAAAATCATAAAGGAGATCCCAGAGATTGATGAACTCCACCATTACTTCCACTGTCATGATACCTCGGATATCTAGAACCCAAGCATGATCATAAAGAGCTTCTTCAACTGTGCATTTATTTACTATCCTTTTTGGTATTCCAACAAGAAGTGAGGGGCTAGGTCTGCAATTGATTGTCCATTCAGCCATTTATCAGCCCAAAAAGAGTGTTTGCCCTATTACCAACTTCAGTGACAACTGCTAATCTAAAGAAGGCGTGGACCTATCCAAGCACCTGGATAGGAAAGTTCACCCAGGGACTATGGGGTTCTGTTTTCTGAAGCCAAACCTAGCGCATCCACAGTGCCCATCCAAGATATTTTAGGTCCGAGATCCCCAAACCACCAAGCTTCGGTGGACGGCTCGCCTTGCCCCATGCCACAAGACAATGACCCCCTTTTGCTTCCTTTCTTCCCCTCCATAGGAAACCTCGTCTAAGTTTGTCCACAGCTTTGATGGCCCAGGGAGGGAAGTCTATGGCCATAACAAGGTACACTAGCATAGCAGTGAGCACAAACTATACCTGCACTTTTCTTCTAGGCCTAGTCATGAGGTCCACCTTCCAACCTGGCAGCTGATCTACAATCTTATCAATAATAGGCAGGATCTGCCCCTTAGTGAGCTTCTTAAGGGAGAGGGGTAAACCTAAATATTTACAAGGGAATTCGGACACCGCACAAGGCAACAAGTTCTAGATGGTGGTCAGCTCCATGTGACCACACCTGATGGGTAAAACATCTATTTGAATAAATCTCTATAATGCTTTCATTCTACCTTTGTTTGCTATAGTATGCTTAAGGTTTGGAGTATGTTCATACAGCTTTTAAATTAAGCATGGTGCTTAGTTTAAGGGTGCTGATCTTACTTCTAAAGGCTTTTTAAATTAAGTGTGGTGCTTAGGTTAAAATGCTTTCCTTGATTAAATTAGACATGGTGTCTAGTTTAATTTTTTTGGACCAAGTGTGTGCTTTACTAGATACTTGATATTTTGTTGGACTAACCCTTGTAGGAACTCTCAATTCAATTTGGGTAAGTCATGAGATGAATTCAAATCAGAGATGAAGCAAGGCATGTGATGAACTCCAATAACTTTGTGAAAAGAAGACACAGCTCATTCAACAAGGATGGAAGAACTCCATGGAACAAAGAGCAAGAAAATGGCATGACAAAAGGATGAGAAAGAAAGGGTGCAATCCAGGAGACAAGAAATTCATGAATAGATCAAGATGCGAGACTAGCCGAATAAGGAAAACTTCAAGCAAAAAGGGAAGGACCATCATGAGTCATCTACCCTTTGTCACAAGGTGTCATCATGCTCCAATGACAAAGGTAGCATCCTAAGGTAAATGGTCATTATTAAAAGAATTTTCCTTGATTCTGGTGGGCACATAAATAAGAAACAAACATGTTCGAGTTGCAACTTACTTGATCCAACCTGATTAACTCAACATGTTTAGTTCTTTAAACTTGTTCCTAGCACCACTTTCTTGATCTCATAGTTTTCACCAAATGAGCTAAAAAGTCGCACACCTTATCCTTGTAAGATGATAGTCATAATCATGTAAAGATTAATAGACAATCGTTTTGTAGGTTAATCAACTCAATCTTTTCTGCCAAATGTACTTAAATGCTACATTCATGCTCAATCTTCTGATCTTACAAGCACATAAACATCAACTTCATCTTGTTCAATGTGCTTAAGGTTAGAGAAGAAGAATAAAGTTTTGGTTATGTTGGTGTTTTCCCACCAACAGAGTCCATGCACTTGATCTCTACCTTGTCTTATGAGCAGAACACACTTCAAGGAAAGTGTGGTGGAGGATAGTTGATTCCCCAATCTCTACAAGTGAAAGTTCTAAACCTATTAAACCAAAATTGAAACTCAAAACCAAGATAGATTTGGTGGAAGAAGGTGACATCACCATTAGAGGCACCACCACAAGAATCCTCATTTTCAGAGCAAACCAAGGTGCTCAGTAATGAACTTCATAAGGAGAAGTCCGGTTCAAAGGACTTACAACACCGAACCCTCACCGAAAGAGCTAGCTTGGGGGAGAAGCACCCCCGTATATCTAGGTAAGTATTCTTTCCCCTTTTATTTTTAATTTCTTTTAAATAGTTAAAAAATGATGAACGAAAACAAAATAAATAGTTATCCTTGTACTAGCAAAATAAAAAGAGTGTGTATCTAGGTTGCTTTAAGTTTGATTTTTAAGAGCTGAATAAATAAAGAGGACTCAGAATAATCTCTTAAATGGAAATGATGAATAGTTGCTCTATTGTAATTCCTTTCAAGTACCTAGTTTTCATCCTTTAATTCTCCTGAGTTTTGGATAAGATTTATTTGATATAAAGATTTACTCTGAACTTGAAACTCGTGGGTAGCATATGCTTGATCTAAGTCTAGGTAATTGAGGGATATGATATGAGAAGGTCTGAGCTGATGTTTATCTTGTTCCAAGTGATACTAAAGTTCTGGAGATTTATTTTTTGAAAAACACAAAAATGCTACATGATGAGTTCATGTATGACAAAGCTTGAATTCCTACCAGAGCCATACATATTATTTAGGCTAGGAAGACTTCCACATATTTGCTACTTGCTATTGCATTGAGTTTTGTCAAGCTTTGTTGATCCTTATGAGAGAGTTGTCATGCTCTTAAAATCAAGATCACATACACACCACCCAAATATGCACTACTCCTACACTGTGAGTACACAAAAACATGCTGTCAGGTTCATAAACCCAGGGTCCCTCATGGACCAACTTCCCAACAAAGACTCAGCCTAGCAGACAACGTTGCAAACGACGCGCAACTCATGGGCCGGCCCAAATACCTAAAAATGACATAGAAGGGCGATCCAGTCTTCGACTGGAAGGCCTGACCAAGAAGGAACGGCACCCACTTCCGACTCTGTCCCACCTCTTGGACCGAAAGGCCTCGCCTCTGACTCTGGCCCGCCTTCGGATGGCCTCTCTAACCGGAAGGCCTGGCCAAACACTACTTCCGACTCCGACCCACGTCTCCGACTATGGATGCGCCAAACCCCTGCTCACTGCTCCTCTCCAACTGGCGCAGTCAGAGCCGACTGGGACCAACCGACCGGAGATGTCTACTCGGTAAGGACTAGGAAACAGACGGAGAAACTAAGGCAAGGCACTCAAGTCAACCGCAATTCCGAGGACCATACCCTGTACACCTGCTAGATAGTACCCTACGACCTTCCTGGCATGACAGAACCCAAGCAGTGTTCTAGGCGCCGACATTTCCCCTATAGTGTTGTGGGCACCATCAACTCCCATACCAGAAAAACACGGTAAGGCTCCCCCCACGTGCCTCTGAGGCATTAATAGTGTTGGTAAAACCCCTTGCATGCCTCTGGGTTTCAACAGTGTGGTAGGCACCGATGTCTGCCATACCTGAAGAAGACGACGCAACCTCCCACATGCATCTGACATTAACAGTGTTATGGGCGCCTACAATCATCCTATACCCGATAGCATGGGCAACCAAACTTAGCATACATACACTCTCTCCCTCTTACCTGTAAGGCTATCCCTTTCATCTATAAAAGGGGATGCGCTCTCTCCCAAAAGAGAGAGATAGATCAGTTCACTTACATTGATTCACCCTCTATAACTTTAGACACTCTAAAGTTATATCGAGCACACGCTCGAACACTTAGCACATAGCGGAGCTCCCATCACTCTCGGCCCTTCAGACTAGAGTCCGATCGGACCTCTTGTACCCCCCATCTTTCTCCTTCTCGTTTGTAACCCCACTGCAAACTTCGAGAACCTGGGCTCAGGAATAAAGTCACCGACCGACTCAAACTGGACGTAGGGCACGTCGCCTGAACCAGTATAAACCCTATGTCGTTGAGTGCTAGGCCACATCCGATCATAACATACGACAAAACTATAAAATTTACGTGTTGTTCACTTTCTGCACTGACAGTTGGCGCCGTCCATGGGGAAGACGATGTACGTTCAACACTTTTTGGTCATCGGATGGCCCACTTTTCCACCACCTTCGCCATGGCGGGCTCAAGCGATATGACTCGCTTTGGCTCACTGGAGTTTCCCACACTGCCACCTGTTGGGATGCAGATTCTACCCATCTTTGAGCCGTCCCAGGCCTTCCTCTTTGGAAGCCTGGACCTTGTCACCGATCAGCTCGACGTACTACACCTCCACGAGGAGGCAACCATCCCGGTGCCCATCAGAGGGGCACCCTCTGTCGGCTCCAGGACACCCAATGACTTCAACGACGAGGCACCTACGCTTCATTCCGAGCAAATGCTCTACTCAAACCTTGCTATGAGTAATGTACATACTGTTATTTACTCGCTATTTACTATCTTCCGCCATTTATCTGGAGGGACCCCGTTGTCCCTACCACGACCGCCATGTGACCGGTTCCCCTATGACCTCACGTCCCCCATGGATGCGTATGCCCAGGGGCTCCAAAGGATGCTGGCGCTGCCCCCTCTCATGTCCGAATTCATGGGGATGGTGAGCTATGCTCCCACCTATTTCTTCGACCTCATGGATGATGATATTGAGAGTGACGGCTCCAGCATCGGCGATGTGGCACCTAGCCACCGTCAGTCCTGGGAGTGCGCTATAGCGGACGCTCCGGGATAGCCGCCGGTGGTAGCGGAGTCCTTGCAGACTCACACCCCTCTGGACCCTCGTGCAGGGACTCTGGCGCTCACACGAGAGCATGGTGAGGAGCTACGACAACGGCAGCAGAACCGGCTGCCACCTGCTCCGGCAGGCTCGGCGCACCACGCTGCGCCCCATGCGCATGACCCAGCAAGCGGCGCCCACCAGGTCTAGCGCTACATCATGGATGGGGGAATGATCCCCCACAGTTCGCTTAGGCTAGCCAGAACATTGCCGCTACGGCAATGCTTCTACACGGCCTTCCCGAACTGAACAGCCCCTAGGAACAGGCGATCCACCGGAACCTCCGGGCACTGGTGGAGACCGCCGATGTTCAACAGGCGGAGAGCTCCGCGTCATGACACTGACTCATGGCCTCTCTCCCCACCAGGGGAGTGGGAATGCACCAGACAAATCTCTGCACCCGCTCACCGCTACAGCCACCGAGCATGGGACAGGAGGCTGCATATGTGCCCCGGCCTGACCTAGCGCCTGCTCCGCACCGACCACCTGTACGTGAGCGGCTCGGGCCGAACCAAGATGCTCGCAGCGTCATTAGCAACCAGCGTCGGTCCTGGCATGATGATGGCATCCATTGAGTGGCAGTGATGGTAGGCGACATAGACCCTGGTCAGACCATCACAAGGAGTGGTGAAACAGACCCTAGGCGCGTTCGCCGGCCAGATGACCAGAGTCCTAGCCCGAATGGCCTAGGACCATGGGCCTTTGGCCAACGCATCCAGAGAGCGCCATTCCCATAGTGCTTCAATGGAGGCCAGGACAAAGGCAAGGCCAAGCGCAAGGATTAGGACGAGGGCCCCTACACGTAGAGGGGTAAAAAGAACAAAAAAGATCATCGCCGACCGGCCAACTCTGCGTTCATCACTGCGGCTGATCATACGGGCAAGCAGCCCCAGCAGGGCCTTCCGGACCACTTCAACGAGCTCATGGAGAGCCCATGCACCAACCACACCTACCCCGTCAGACACCTCTACAAGGACTGCGAGCTCCTCAAGCGCCTTCTATGATAGGCCGGCGGGCCGTAGGAAGGAAAAGGCAAAGAACCAACGACCAAGAAAGGGGGCATAGCGGGCAAGAATCCGGATGACTGAAGGTCGAGGTGATCCGACCGGACGCCTACCGACTAAAGGACGACAACGGCAACGTTCTCAACAACACTTGGAACAGCTACGTCGTTTCTTCCCCTAAAATTCAGTCTTATCATTTTCTACTTAGCGTTTGCTCCTATAGAGCACCCCGACCCAAACACTTTCGGCCTGGGTCGCTCAGGGGCTCCACAGGGGTACAAGTGCCACCTCTCTTTTCTACTATCATATGGTAAAACTTTTTTTACCCAAACGAAAGGGTAGTTCGTTCCTTTAAATACCTCACGTAACTTTGCTTTAAATATTCCGACCGATCGCACCCTGCCTCTACCTATGGTTACGGGCAGCTAAGCCTTGTGGGCCACGCCCTAGGCTCTTAAGGTTGTAGCCTATGGGACGAACGGGCAGGTGCAAAAAAGAAAGAATAACAAACAAAGTTATGCTAAGGTAAAAATAAGGAACGAACGGGACAAGCTTCCCTGAACGAAGTAGTTCCATCACAAAAACACTTTACATAGGGGGCTACCCCATGACATTGTCTTTTACGTCTGCTAAAGTATCTCTAATCTAAAACTTCTACTATGGCTCCTTAGTGGCATTGACTACCGGCTCGACTGGCGAGGGAAGGGGCTGCTCGTCCTCCGATTGGGCAACATTCGGCTCGGTTGGAGGCGGGGCGATGTCCACTTCTGACCCAGGCTCCATGTCGTTTGTAGGCTGGACGACGTCCTCCTGACGCATGCTTCCGGCCATGTTCGCATGGCGAGCATCCATCACCCATCTGCGCAGAGACTTGCTCAGCAAACAACTTTGCGTGTGGCAGCATGCTCTCCTCGAGCAACTGGATGTCCTCTGTGCTACAGCCATCGGCATACCCACTGCAGATAGTGGTGAAGTCCAGGTCTGGGTGGCACACCGCCACCGAAGTCAACACCCCCAACACTCTGTAGAACAACCTGTCGGTGATGAGGGCCCGGACCTCATCCGGAACCTCCGCCAGCCAGATAGTGGGCGTGCTAGTACTTCGCGCCAACCCAAAAACCTCTGAGATGATGAGCTAGGCAACATTGCGTATCTGGTCAAGTTCCCCCTCGAGAGCACATCGCTCTTCAAGGGACCTGGCTACCGCCTCCGCATTCTGGCCAATCATCGCTTTGGCCATCTCCAGGTCCTACCCCAACAACTCCACCTTTCCACCCAGCTCTAGAAAATGGATGACAAGCTCAGAATCAAGCTAAAGGAAGAAATCAACATGCCAAAAAACAGAAAAGGTACGTACCAAGGCGAGTATTCTCGAGGATGGAGAGTCCCTCCTCCTGCCGAGTCACCAGCTCATGCAGCCAGGCGTTCGCCTCCTCCATCCCCATCACCCGACCCCGAAGCGTGAGCACTTCCTGGTCAGCCTCCAACCGGGCCTTTCGCTCTGACTCCAAGGCCTTTTGCTCCATATCCAGGGTCTCCAGGGCTCTTTAGAGTGCCGCATCGGTGTCCGCCAAGAACTTCTGTAGTGCCGCCTCGGTCTCCGCCTGGTGGGACTTCGACACCTCAAGCGCCCACTCGACGGCAGTCGCCCGTTCTGTCGCGAGCACTTCCGCCGCCCGCTCCTCGGTTGCCTCCACCACCCGGTCCTGGGAGTCACAGCGGGTGGACTCCAGCTAGCGCTCAAACTCGGCCATCTGGAGGAAACAAGACTTGCGGCATGAGATCTCCTCCAAACCCTACAAAAAAGAGAAGCAAGCATGCTGAGGCAACCGACGAAAGACCAAGGGGTCAAGAACAAGCGCGGGAAACTCATCGCCGCGGCGCGGCGCAGATCGACCTTGACTAATCGTTGGATGGACTCAACCCGCACCTGGGCCTCCTCAAGCTTCACCGACAGCTTGGCGAGATCAGACTCCATGGTGAGTCCTCTCCCCCTAAGGATGTCCCAGAGCTGACACTCCTATGAATCCCGAAGGATGAACCGAACCTTCGTCGGGTCCTCAGGATAAGGCCACACCAGGTCAGTCTCCTCCAGCCCGCTGGAGGGTCCAGCCTCCAATAGGACCACCACCAGCTCCCATGACAGCATCGGTGGCTCCACCTCATCATCTGCTTCACCGTCAGAGGGGATCTCCACCACCTCGATTTCACTGGCCGCCAGCATACGTTCTAGCTCTAGCCCGACTGCATCTCCCCCCAGCACCTTCAGCTCATACCGGGAGGGTGAGCCATGCGACCCTCTGCCCGATGAGGTAGGGAACCCGGTCTCCCTCTCCTCTTCCCCCACAGCCGGTGGAGGAGGGGCCTCAAGGGTTACCTCCGATGTGGCCTCCGCCGTCACCACCGGGATCACCGCCAACCCCCATGCCGCCGCTACCGCCGTACTAGAGACCGATCTGAGGGGCGCCACCCCCGGAAGGGAAGGATCCACCACCACCACCCTACTCTCCCCACCGCTCACTATGGCATGCTACAAGGAGGGCCTCCAAACCTCTTGCACAGGAGTTGGGGCGATGCTCAGCCCCGTCAGCATTTGGTCGCTGTTGAAAAAGTATAGGTCAGTCATACTCCAAAACCTCAACAGCAAGATCAAAAAGAAACAAAGAAAGTCATACCAAGATGTAAGTGGTATGACTCTAAAGCCCTGACCCGATGTCAATGGGCCCATAGGGTGACGACCGCTCCCAGGCTATGACCCGCGCCGCCTCGCTTCAACAGGTGGAGTCAACCCAATCGGCTTCTGCTCAGACTGCAAATCACCACGACCTTTGGCTCGGGGCACGCCAACTAGAGCAGTTGGCAGGGCATCCTCCTGTTGCGGGTCACACGCTGGCGCCAGCCCCAATGACGCGAGGGTGCAAGTCCACTCCTCCGACCTCTGGGCTTGTCCCGCCGTGTCCACAGCGGGCGGGGACGAGGCCGGCGATGCCGCCAAATGGCCCGATGACCGCGTTCGCTTCACCTCCCATTCGCCAATGGCATCCACACTCGCAGCACACTTCCTCGGTGCTAGAACATCGCCGCGCCTCTCTGCCTCCTGCTCACCGCCAGCGGATGAGGCCATAGGATCACGACGCTCCGCCGAGGTCGCAGCAACCTCCTGGTTTTCCTTGTCCTCGGAGAAGATCATGTCATCGCCCACCTTTGTGGGGTCCTCCGACTCGAGCTCGCACTCGATGTCGCTCCTATTTTCCCTGGCTCGCACGCACCGGGTGATCTCCTTCTCCTTCTCATACTTCTGTCGAGCCTCCTCGGCTTTCTTCTTCTTGGCATCCGCTGCCTCGTTCTGGGTGGCCTGCTGAGCTGCACCCTCTGGCCCCTTCAGAAGGTGTAGCCGGGACTTGTAAGCTTCAAGTCCCTATGAAACAGGTGACTCAAAATAAAAAAACAGGAAAGCAAAGGGGAAAAGAACATGGAGTAAATCAAGGGGAGCATACCAGTTTGGACACCGTCATGGCATTGAGAGGTCCGGGCTTTCCATCGACCTTCTCTTTGGGCTTCAGCTGCAGCACCCAGTCAAGGTGACTCCAGACCTCGTCGTTCGGCAACTCCTCTAGTAACGCATGGTCGGGGTCTATCGGGCCATTATACTTCCACATCGGCCGCGTCCACTCCGCTAGTGGAGCAACCCAATGGCGGAAGAGGGTGTGCAACACCCGCACCCTGTCAAGGCCATGCTGCACGAGCTTTAGGAGCTCTGCCTCGTTGATCTCCACCTTCTTTTTCTATCGACTGGCGGGGCCCCACGACCAGCTGTCCAGCCTCTCTGGCCTAATGCCGGTGAAAGGAGGGAACGACGCCTCCGTCGGGTTCCTGATGTAGAACCATTCCCTGTGCCACCCTCGATTAGAATCACAGGGGGTATACACGGGGTACGAGCCCCCTGCGCTTGGTTTCTTGGCAGCTCGAAGCCCCCCACCGGTGCGGTCTCGAGCAGATTCCCGACCGACAAAGTTCACCCAAAGAACATCCGCCAAAAGAAATCCACGTGCGGCTCCATCCCGAGGAAGGCCTTGCACACTATTAGGTTCATAAACCCGGGGTCCCTCAGGGACCGGCTTCCACGCCAGGTCTCGGCCCAAATAGGCAGCACACAACTCATGGGCTGGCCCAAGAGTCTAAAACAACGGGTCAGAAGGGCGGTCCAGTCACCGACCGGAAGGTCTGGACGAAGAGGAGCATCGCCCGCTCGTCAACTACTTCGGCCCACCTCTCCGACTGGAGTGCTCGCTTTAGATTCCAGCCGCCTCCAGATGGCCTCTCCGATCAGAAGGCCTGGCCCAAAGCACTACATCCAACTCCGACCCCGCGTCACCGACAAGGGTGCACAAAAACTCTGCTCACCGCTCTTCTCCGACTGGCACGGCCAGAACCGACTGGGGCCATCCGACCGGGGATGCCCGCTCGGAAGGCACTAGGGGCGAACGGAGAAAGCAAGCCAGGGCGCGTAAGTCAAACCACGATACCAGGGACCATACCCTGTACACCTACAGGAATAGTACTCTGCAACCACCCTGACGCAAACAATATTGTAGGTGCCGACATTTTCTTCTACAATATTGTAGGCGCCGTTAAAACTCCCATACGGTAAGGCCCCCCACTAGCCTCCGGGTATCGATAGTGTTGTGGGCGCCGAGATTTACTGTATGGGGTGAACATGGTGACACTCCTCACATGCCTCTAGGCATTAAACAATATCTACAGGTACTGACGTCTACCATTCCTGAAGAAGGCAAACACAACCTCCCACATGCATCTGACATTCTACAATAACATCAATAGTGTTGTAGGCGCCTACCATTATCTTGTACCCGCCGACATGGGCAACAACGCTTAGTAGCATATGTACCCTCACTTGTAAAGCCATCCCCTTTATCTATAAAAGGGGATGCGCTCCCTCCAACAAAGGAGAGGCTTTTTTCTCTCTAAGGCCCCCTTTGAAGAGCCTTTCTCAGATTCATTAGGTCAACCAAGTTCTCTAGTCCACAACCACAGAACCACCATGTTCGGATCTCAAGCACACGCTTGAACACTTAGCTCATAGTGTAGCTCTAGTCGCTCCCGGCCCTTCCGACCAGAGCCGACCGGACCTCTTGTACACCCCATCGTTCTCCTTCTCGTTTGTAACCCCACTGCGAACTTCGAGCACCTGGGCTCAGGAATAAAGTCACTGACCGACCCAAACTAGACATAGGGCATGTTGCCTGAACTAGTATAAACCCTGTGTCATTGAGTGCTAGGCCACATCCGATCACAACGTATGGCAAAACTACAAATATTTACTAGTTGGTCACATTCTGCACTAACACACATGGTGACGAAACCGGCGATATGTAGCACCCTAGTCGGATTGAGGTGCTGCAGCTCTAAACCCACTCATTGAGGAGCCCGTGTAGGAACCAGTGCACGGGGTATCCTAACCCGCGCTCATGGAAGGCAAGGAAGGAAACAACCTCGCCGGCTTGAGGTTGCAGGAAATCCTCCCTCCTGGGAGCCCTCTAGTGCGCCACCTCCTTCGGTGGCACGAACCCCTTCTCGACAAAGGCAACCAGCACCGACTCCCTCACGACGGATGACCTCCAGCTCGACATTTCACTCCGGGTTCACGGATGGATCTGTGAGTTTTCTCCTCTCCCTTGCTCTTCCCTTTTCTCTCCTAGGAACCACTACGGCACTCAGACGCTCTTGGCGAGAAGGAAGAAAGAAAAGAGATGGTAGATGAGGAATAGGTGAAGGAATGGGGCAAAAGCCCTCTCCCTTCGCCTACTTAAAGAAAGGGGCACAACAGTTGGGAAAGGGGTGGCGATCGGGGAAAGGCAAAATGACGAGGGCAAAAACCCTCTCCCTTCCCCCATTCAATGCGGATGGGATACGATGGGATGCGCCTTGAGCGATAGGACGCACCCTGCCCGATAGAACAGCGCCTGGTCAGACGGGACATGGCCTGGGTATGGCCCACCACTACCACACGCCGGGCGTGAGAAACAAGGCGCCACTGCGCGTAGGCGGCCCTCTGCCTTCCCAGGCGGGACTTGGAAAGGCCCAAGTGACGGGATCTCCACCAGGAGAGACCAACGGGCTTCTTGAGTCAATCGGATGGCTCAGGCGAACGCTGAGAGACAGGTAAGGAGCAAAGGGATGCCCCATGTGGGCTATGCTGACTCTGTCATGAACAATGAGCATGCATCCTAGTCGGACATTTCCGATTGGAGCTCCTCAAACCCATGACTCGAGTCATCAAGGTAACATTACCAACCCCCGCTCTTTCTTTATAATCATTCATGCAAACATACACACATTCATTCATTCCATACACCCGTGCCCCTAGATGATTTTGCCCGAATCGCCCAGGAGCTCGGGGGCTAAAGCATTGCATATGCAGTCAAATGCATCACAACACTCCGTGTTGCGTCACAAAGCGGCAGTTGCCTCATTCAACATGAGCAACGACCGACCGGGGTTCGAAGGCTGGCCCACGAAGGGGTCGAGGCTGCCTCGCGTCAAACAGAGCTAGGGGAGAAAACGTAGATGAGCCCTGAGCGGCCCTCGCCCAGTCTGCCCAAAAGCAGACAGGGTCATCTCAACCTTCTCATTCGATCCTAAACCTCGCGAAACCCATAGAATCTCCATCGAGCGGAGGCCAGCGGGCCACACGGGTCGGTCTCTGGAATGACCCAGGCATCTACCGGGTTGAAGGTTAAGGAATAGTGGAGTGCCACATGAGGGCTATGCCGACCATGTCACGAACGATGGACCCGGACTTCACTGGATCATACCCATTAGCGAGCTCACCGAGTGCGTCACTCGAGCCCGAGCCATCGAGGCAAGCGACATTAGCACAGCTCCTCCGGTTGTGAGAAACCGAGGATGGGGTAATGCACAAAACTCAAACCGACCCCTACCAAGCCCAATGGGGCTCAGGGGCTCAAGACACCCAAAAATTCCTCGGCTGTGCATGGGTCCACGACTCCGACTCACTCAAAATCCCTCGGCGCGCCCGACGCTAGGATCCGCGAGTTCGTCTCGCCCGATCGCTAAAACAACTGCCTCAGCTGCGCACAACGGGTTCACAAGTCTACCTCGACCGATCCCTCAGCTGTGCCCGACGCTAGGATCCACGAGCTCCATCTCACCTGATCCCTAGAAACAACTGCCTTGGCTACACATGACGGGTCCGTAAATCCGCCTTGACCAATCCCTCGGCTACGCCCGACGCTAGGATCCGCGAGCTCTGTCTCGCCCGTTCCCTAAAAAACCGCCTTGGCTATGCACAACACCTTGGTTGATGACTCTGTCTCGACTAAAATGCACGCACACACGCCCGCTAACAAAAAAAACCCCCAGGAGATCCTGCCCGAATCGCCCGGGGCTCGGGGGCTACACCCACGGGTGCTCTCGCACGTACCCACTAACAAAATGAAACTTCCCCCGCTGGCAACACGAAAAGACCCCCAGACGATTTTGCCCAAATCGCTTGGGGGCTCGGGGGCTACACCTACAGGTGCGCTCGTGCGCACCCGCTGTCAAGGCAAAAATCTCCCAGACAACTCTACCCGAATCGCCCAGGGGCTCGGGGGCTCCTGTTGGGTTCATAAACCCAGGGTCCCTCATGGAACAACTTCCCAACAAAGGCTCGGCCCAGCAGACAACGTTGCAAACGACGCGCAACTCATGGGCCGGCCCAAATACCTAAAAACGACACAGAAGGGTGATCCAGTCTTCGACCGGAAGGCCTGGCCGAGAAGGAACAGCGCCCGCTTCCGAGTCTGGCCTGCCTCTCCGAACAAAAGGCCTCGCCTCTGACTCCGACCCGCCTCTGGATGGCCTCTCCGACCGGAAGGCCTGGCCAAACACTACTTCCAACTCCGACCTGCCTCTCCGACTGGGGATGCGCCAAACCCCTACTCACTGCTCTTCTCCAACTGGCACAGTTAGAGCCAACTGGGACCAACCGACCAGGGACACCCGCTCGGTAAGGTCCATGAAACAGACGGAGAAAGTAAGGTAGGGCACTCAAGTCAACCGCAATACTGAGGACCGTACCCTGTACACCTGCCAGACAGTACCCTACGACCTTCCTGGTATGACAGAACCCAAGCAGTATTGTAAGCACCGACATTTACCCTACAGTGTTGTGGGCGCCATCAATTCCCATACTAGACAGACATGGTAAGGCTCCCCCCACGTGCCTCTAAGGCATCAATAGTGTTGTGGGCGCCGGCATTTACCGTACCAGGCAAACATGGTAAAACCCCTTGCAAGCCTCTGGGTATCAACAGTGTGGCAGACACCGATGTCTGCCATACCTGAAGAAGATGATGCAACCTCCCACATGCATCTGACATTAACAATGTTATGGGCACCTATAATCATCCTGTACCCGATAGCATGGGCAACCAAACTTAGCATTCGTACACTCTCTCCATCTCATTTGTAAGGCTATCCCCTTCATCTATAAAAGGGGATGCGCACTCTCCCAAAACAGAGAGATAGATCAGTTCACTTACATTGATTCACCATCTGTAACTTTAGACACTCTAAAGTTATACCGAGCACACGCTCGAACACTTAGCAAATAGCGGAGCTCCCATCGCTCTCGGCCCTTCAGACCAGAGTCCGACCGGACCTCTTGTACCCCCATCTTTCTCCTTCTCATTTGTAACCCCACTACAAACTTCGAGCACCTGGGCCCAGGAATAAAGTCACCGATCGACTCAAACTGGACATAGGGCACATTGCCTGAACCAGTATAAACCCTGTGTCATTGAGTGCTAGGCCACATCTGATCACAATGTACGGCAAAACTACAAATATTTACGTGTTGGTCACTTTCTGCACCGACAGATGCCTTCCATCTAGATCCACCCAAAAATGTTCTACTCCTACACTAGAGATGAACACAAAAATATGCTTGTTAGGTTTTCCATCCACCAAATAAATGCTCCAAGTTCTTGTTGCTATCTCTCAAAAGTTTTGTTGCAGAAAAGAGACATGGGGCTATGCAAAAGTTATTCATAAAAAAAGAGAAAAGAAGAAAAAGAGAGGTGATAAAAAAATGGACAAGTGTCCGAGATATCTAAAACAATTGGTACACAGATGCCCGCCTGAAAAAAAAGAACGAAAAAAGAAAGATGAATAAGATAGTCCCTATTCTCTTGCAAAAATATTTTCAAGTTTCAAAAGAGAGATAAGTTTTCATGGAGCAAAGTAGAATTAGGTTAGCCACCATATATATATCCACCATACTATAACATCTAGTAAAAAAATAATTAACTTGTCTTTGGGCCTAATGGGCTTAGAGAGGGAGAAAGAAAATGCCTAATTAGAGTCCAGTTAGGGAAGTTAAGGGGTTACAAAATTCAACCGTAACTCCTTCTCCTCGTCTCCCTATTGTCGATCTGGTCTTCTCAGTTTCCTGAGGAGTTGGAGGCGGCGCTCTGCTCTCCCAGTGATAGGGCTTTGTGTCCAAGGTCTCAGCCTTCTTCCCCAAATCAGCGCAAGAGAGAAGGGAATTCTTGATGCTCCTCATCTTCATCCTGCTCTTCTTGGTTGTAGGACGGGAGACAGGAGGACATGGCAGGTAGGAAGGAGAAACGTGGCCAGGTTTAGGAAGCGTGGCTCCTAACTGTTCTGAGACGTGCTTGTCGAGGTTGCTTTCCTCGGTGAAAAGGCAAGTAAAGTTGGGGTGTGGCCAATGCTATGTTTATATTCATGTCTTGCATCCTCTTTGAATTTAATGGAGTACACTACATAAAGAGTAATAATATGGATCATTGTTTTGCTTGCATAATTATATCTTGCTTGCGTATTTATTTATTCATTAGATTGGATGCCTCTTGTTGCTTGAAATAATGGTCGTTGTGGGCTGATGCGCTGTTTATGCAATTTGGAGTTATATATTCATGTACCATTCATGTGCATACATATGAATATGCATTTCATATGGAGAAAAAGGCCGGTCACCGCCATCGTGCTGTGACTAGTACAGGTACATGGAGTTGCATGAGAGGTTGGCACCGCCCAACATAAAACTCTCAATGGAGTTGCATCATAGTATGCATACATCATTTACTTGGTGTTTTTGGAGAATATCAATACCTAGATGATGTGATACTCTAGTTCTATGATAATGTTGAATGTCGCTACAATAAGGAGTTGCATAATTTATTTGTGTGTTACCTTTCTCATCTTCATGGATGCTCATATGTTTTTTTTCAAATCTAATAACTCAACACTTGTGAGATATGTCTATATTCATAGCCGTTGCTTGCTGAGTTTATCTCACCCCTTTAATTCTTTACAGGCATTTAAACATTTTTGTCAAGCATGATGGGCTTGGGGTCTTAGATGCATGCACGTGTCACGTCATCACCACAAGAATAAATGTTCATGTTTTAAGAATTTAGTTTGCAATGTGGCACTTGTCTAAGTTAAAGTATTGTCAACCTTAACATAATTATGTTGCTGCGATGTAATAATTGAGAGGCGTGCCTCCTGGAGTGGATGCTTAAATAGTTATCTATATTTGTTGTTGTTTCCTTTTGTTAAGCTTGAGCCGTGTGGTCTTTGTTCTTGCTGTGTTTTCAAATAAGTTGCTACCCAAATTTTCTATTTCTAATATATATTAGCTGCATAAAAGTAGGGTGTTACACATACATCCACACACATGCACATCTTAATTTGATTATATGACTCAACTCTACTTGGATCCGTTATTTGACTTTACAATATATGCATTGCAAGTATGCTCTAACTTTCTCCCTACCTACACTACAATACAACACCACATCACTGTCAGATGTCAAACGTTAAAAATTATATTTATCGATGGATGATCTGTCACTAAAGGTAACTCACAGACCATCTGTCGCTAATTCCTCATTTAGTGATTTATTGTTTGTCGCTATAGATAATGATATTTAACGTTGAACTGCCTGTCGCTAAAGCCAAGTATACTGTCAATCTATCTGTCGCTAAAGAAAATGGGCCCCATGCTGAGCTCGCGTGCCCCACCCCTATCTAGCTCGCTCGTAAATTTCTCATATTTTAAAATTCAAATTATAAATTGCTCAAATCAACTCGGATGGAGGAATGACCAAAACAAAAGTTGTAGATCTCGATGAGTTCTATAATTTTGTTATTAATAAATTTTTCATCTGAAACCAATTACTGCCTGAAAAATATGCCTTAATTCATCAAAACTAAAAAATAATAACAAATAGTAAAGGGCTAAATAATCCTGCTCAACCTAAAGGCCCAAGGCCCAGCAACCTCATCTCTAACTTCACCGTGGGATGCAGCAAATTGATGGTGGAGATGAAAACCTAGATCACCTCTAAAAATTTCCCTCCCCCTCTGATATGCGGCAACCCTCCCCCATCCTTCTCCTATAGGCACGGTAGCCACTAGCCTGTCCCCATGCTCCAACTCACTCGATAGGCTATAACAGGCAGCGACGGTGCTCCAAGCTCGCCGCTCGCATCAGTGATAGTGGCGGTGCTCCCGGTTCTGGCCCTCTGCGGCTCGACGGCTCCGCCAGTCCATCCGCCACGGCGCTACTGCTGTCCGATGCCCGTCGCCCGCCTGGCCCTGGCCGGCTGGCTACAGGCCATAGCTATCTGCGCTGCCTGGCCATAGCTGATTGTATAGGCACGTGGCTGGCGGGGAGAACACACTGCTCTAGGCCGGGAATGGCGGGTGGGTGCTCTACACGGCGGCCTCGGCAGAGGACATGGCGTTCGTGCGGGAGCTAGTGGAGAGGGACCCGCTACTCGTGTTCAGCGAGGGCGAGTAAGGCATCACAGACATATTCTACGCAGCAACCAGGGGCGGGAGCGTGGACGTGTTTAGGCTGCTGCTCAACCATGCCATGTAGCCGAGGTGCTCGACGAATTGCCAGAACGGCGAAGGCAGTGCCGGGTGCTGCAGGTGAGGCATCTACGTTTGCTGTTGCTTGCTACACATCTGCTAAAATGCTTTCTTAACCATTATTGTTGTAAGCCTACATCCTTACATGAATGGTTATTATTAGTCGTATGTATGTGGATCAAAGAGATTCTTCTTTAGAATGTTTGCATGCTTTTCGGATTCTGATTTGCTTTTAGTTCTTCATGTTGAATGCTCAGTTTAGCAAGGATCTGCGTACGGACTATAGAGGATGCATTTCATTAAAACATTAGTTGGTTTGCTTTAGAACAAACTACTATGTGCTTGTATTTTCCTCAGCTAGGTTGATATTGGAAAAGAAATTGTTCATCTAGAAATGTTGAGCGTCACCTAAAATCACTTTGTTACTTCAGCAATTCTATAAAGATTTTTTTAATGGACAGACACAATTCTACTAATAAAGGAGCAACTAGTAGGTTAATGTGACAGTAATATAACTTTGCTACTTCACCCAACAAGTTTTATAGTTTAATGTGACAGTAATATAACTTCCAGATGGAGAATGTTCCTATATACTGTTGGCCAGCCTTTTTTATTTCATTTATGATACTGAGCCTAGTTATCAACCCATATAGTTCGTGATCATAAAGTGTAGGAAGTCTAGTTTGACATAAAAGGTAGCTTTCTTTCCGATCAATATGTCCCTTTCCAATAATTTGAGAACAGAGTGAATATACTTTCTGTTGTTCCAGTTTAGCTCGAAAACTTCACCAGAAAGCTCTAGTTTTTATATCAACAAACTTCTTGGTGATGCTATGCAGCCAAACTTTCTATCCACATCCTGTTGTTGATATGTAGACAACTTTGTTACTATTTCTTGATGTGTCGGTTCAGGCTCTAATTTTGTTATCTATTGATATTAGATTCAGTGCGGACAGTATTTGCTGGAAGGTTTAAGAGCTGAATTTAAACGTATATCAGATCTGCCTTGCATTACTTGCTCATCATTTAGCTGACTTAAGTCCTAATATGTAATGTCAGACATGTAACCATGATACACTTGTAATATATTTCCTGCACCCTGACTTTTGGGATTAATCTATAGATGCTCATCCCTGTTTGTGGTGTGGGAAAAAACACGCCCAAAAGTTTACTTGAACAAATATGTACTATTATACTTGCTTCTTGCTACAGCTAGTTACAACCATTTTGTGTTTAACAGGCAGCCCAGCTGTGAAGATATAATTTAGGGATTATTTATGGCATGTGTACAAAGAATGGATTATCTCTTGAAGAAGCATCAAGAATAGCAGACGCATTTTCGAATCGGTAAGTGTATATATTCCTTTTGGGCATTCACAGTTACTTAAAAACATGCTACTTTTCACTGGGCCACTGAGAATATGCTTATCATGTCGTAATTATGCTGATTTCCAAAGTATCATATGCTGAGCATTACTGATGACACATTGTAAATATCAGTCTTGCTAAACAATCAATTGTTTCATTGTTGGTTCTTGTAAATATCAGTCAAGCATTGAGTTTATCTCAGTGTCTTGCTAAACAATCAATTGTTTCATTGTCGGTTCTTATTGAAGGTCATTACACTGAGTCAGGACAACATGATTCTTGATGAGGAGAACAAAAGGCTGTTGTGTTTACTGGAGGAAGAGTGATGGCGCCTGTCTAAAAGAAAGAAATCTTCCTGTACATCCACCACGTAAATTGGTAAACTTAGATGAATGATTTTGTTGCAAATACATGCAAGTAGTCTAGCTTGAAGGATGGCAGCTTAGATGACTGGGCTCTTGATTCCGATACTGCAGATTAGCCATTTAATTTGAAAACACTGAACAAATATGGTTATCTTATATAATGCTGCACTGTTTCTTTTTAAGAAAAAATACTGGTGGGCCCTTGTTCTTGATAATTTTATGCCATTCAAGTCAAGAAAGATAGGCTGAAGTTTGAGCATAGATTGATTCACTTCTAATTCATTACTAGTTTAATTAAGCCCATGTTATGCAAGATCTATTTTGCATGAATAATTCGTTACTGCTGTACATAATATTTTAGTACTTGAGCTGATAAGTTGTATTGCAACGAAAGAGAAGCTTGCACCCTAGGCCTGTTGCAGCCCGATCAGCTAATCCAACGGTCAGCTTCTGAATCCAAATTTGATCCTAAACACATAGCACCTGAGACCTGACTACCTTCTAGGAGAATTTAAACTGTGTTCGATGCATTCTTGCACTTAAGATGTCAATGTCTGACAGTGAAAAAAATAACCAAGGTCATTCATTTTCACAGAGTGATCCCAAACTAATCTGAGTAGATAAATATCACTAGCAGAAAGCTAGGAACTAGCAAATAACATTTAACCCACTGCTGTAATACTACAGAAGTGATGATTTCATCTTGTTCCATCCTAACATGCTTGGGGTTTGTTGTTTATTTCTCATTGGTTGTAGTAGATGCCTATTTAACTGCAATAGGAGAAAAAACCTATAATTTGGCTTGAGTTTCTAGAAAATGGTTGTCTACACTTGCTGATTACAAACTCATACTGTACAGTAGCTTTACATATTTTCTCCACTTGCCTAATTAAATGGTGGTTATATTTTTCAGTAAGTGAGGGGCACTAATCTTTGGCTTGAGTTTCTGGAAAATGGTTCTCCACATGACCTAGTGGATGTGCTCTATTGTTGGCAAGCCATTCCTTTTGGTTTTTGAGTTCCTAGAAATGATTGTGTGCACAAACCTTACTATGTTAAACACAAAATACTAGTATTGCTTGCTGTCATGTGCATTCATGTAATCTTTTGGTGCCTGACTTCAGTACACAAACATATGGTGTGCAAGGCAGATTGTATATCACATGTATTGACCTCCATGTGATGTATGTGTTTCTGTACCATTATTGGATGGACATTAAGCTTGAAAGTGGGTTTGATATGTGCTAAATGTTTTCTAATTATATTTATTTTTTTGGGTGTATTTATAGTGTTCTGTTGAACAATCTGTCGCTATAAATATATGGACTATTGGATGATCTGTCGGTATATGCTTGGTAACAGAGCATCTATCGCTAAAAAATAGCAATGGACTATCTGTCGCTATAAATATTCACGGCAATAGACTATTTGTCGCTAAAAGTACTATCTGTCGCTAAAGATTTTTAGCGACAGGACTTACACCATCTGCACAAGTCTGTCGCTACAAGTTTTTAGCGACAGATCGTCTAATGCTATATCCGCTTTTAGCGCCAGATCGTCCATCGCTAATCTTGGTGTTGTGGTGTAGTGCTATGAACTCCACATAAGCCTTAGAGGTAGGAAGAGAAAAAGGCATAACACCTTTATTGCCTAGGTAAGGATCCACAAATACCACATATATTGAGAGACTTGAGAGTGTCATACAATGTATATTTTGAAAACATATAAAAAACTTCGGAACAATGGTGGAACAAAAAACTTGAGACATAGTGCTTGACTTGATCGTTCTGTCTTTCAATTGCTCAAGAGCTAAGTAAAGGCTATGAAGCCCCATGGTTGAAGGTAATATAGGTGAGTTTGAACGTTAGATCAGTTTATTCTAATTCGGAGGAGAATTCTTGATTGAACGTCTGTGTACGTTTGAGGCATGAAAGCATTGTAGTAACTCCTGATCCATTGCTAAGTTTAGCTTTGCTCAGGGATGAGCAAAGGTTAAGCTTGGGGGATCTTCTTGACGGTCATTAACATCAATTATAAAACTGTCAACATATCCTGCATATGTACTTAATTCCATCACCAAACATAGGTTTAGGGGTTTAAACTAATAAATTCCATGAGTTTTGGTGAATCTGTGTTTGTAGGAGGATTTAATTAGAAAACCGTCAAGGTGGACTTATTCATCAAAATAAATCATGTTTATCCATGATGAAATCGACTTAGGAAGACTCTAGAAGCATCCAGAAGAGAACTCACCAAAGATCAAGCCAAGAGGCTGATAGGGGGGCCGACCAGCCCCACCACTAGGCCGACCGGCCTATGGGTCTGACAGGTCAGCCCCTCCTTCATATGTCGGTTCTCCACCGCCTTGAAGATCACATCTACACCATTCTTTTAAGTCGGTTTGATCCGAGGGCTCAGAATTGACGTCTCTCCCTATATATAGCAGCCCCTACCCCCTCCCTGAAGCCATCTTGAAACCCTAATTCATATCCTCCTCATCAGGATTAGAGCCGGCTATCAAGAGAAGATTAGTCCTCCTTAGGATCTAGTCTTGTAACTAGAAATAGTGAGATAGAGAGTGAGAGAAGAGTTTTGATGTAATAAAGTGTCTTATGATATCAATAAATCTTATTGCCATTATCTGCTCTCTATTTTTTTGTATATGTGTTTGTCTCCACATGTTGTGCATAAAGGTAAACAGGAAACAAGTGTGGGGGAAGCACATCATGACAACAAAACGAGATCCGATCATGAAAATCATGAAATTTAGAAAGCAATGGAACAAGAACCACGCTCGCCAAAGATGGACCTGAATGGGCTCTAGGGCAGGTCACCTAGTCTCCTACAAGGGCTGGCCAGTCCAGCCCAGTGCCTGCTTGCCTTGCACTTCGTTCATGGTCAGGTTTGAGTGCCGTATGATCCATTTTCACCTATCTTGCTTTCTGTTTTGAACCTAATTGAAAATCCTTTGATAAACAACTTTAAAACCTGAGGAAAGATTATTTTAGTCATGACTAAAGGATATATTCACATAATGCTTTTCCTAGAAGGCTTGCTACTGTTGGGAACTTATTATTAGGGACCCCATGTTACTTAAGTTGTTGCCGAATGAGATATAGTAGAATAATGAGAACTTGATTCTTAATATCTCGTTATTGGAGAATTTTATTTCAAAAGGTAAAATGAATAGCTACACCTCTCCTTTGTGGTAAAGCAATGTCCTACCAGAGCCAAATATGATAGACTATAAAAACCTTCTACACATACTACTTGTTATTGTATTGAGTTTAGTAAAACCTTGTGACCCTTGTTGAGAAACTTATCATGCACATCTTGATCTAAGAGTATGACATTTTTCTCCTTGTATCCTTGTTTTGACTTTACAATATACGCAATGCAAGTATGTTTTCACATTCATCCCTACCTGAGCTCCGCATAAACTTTTTAGAAGTAGGTAAACGGAAGGCAAAGACATCTATGCCTTGGTAAGGATCCATAAATACCACATATACTGAGTGATTTGAGAGTGCCACAAAAGGAGAAGGTAAGCTATGTTTTGTTTTTAAAAATCTTAAAATGTTTCTCTAATTGACTTGACTGATGGAAGATGGTGATCTATTTCAAGCTGTTCCGTTCTTTAACTGCCCAAAGTTATATGGTAGACACTTTGAATCCTGCAGAGCATGCATAACTAGGAATAGTCTTATGATGATGTCTTAATCCAAGGTTATGTCTTAAGTAATCCATTCTTTTATCAGGGACGAGTAAAAGCCTAAGTGTGGAGGAGTTTGTTGATGGTAGATAATGCCAATCATAAACCATCAGTATACCTTACATAAATGACTAAAATGGGTCACCAATATAGACTTAGGGGTTTAAACTGACAAATTCCATAAAATGGGTCACCAATATAGACTTAGGGGTTTAAACTGACAAATTCCATGAGTTTTGGTGAATCTGTGTTTTTAGCAGGATTTAATTAGAAAACCATCAAGGAGGACCTATTCGTCAAAGGAAATCACATTAATCCATGACGGTACTGACATGGGAAGACTAGAAGACTCCAGAGGGTACTCCACCAAAGCAGGCCACCTGTCTCTAACAGGTGGGGCCAGCCGGCACTACCTGTATGCCGGCCAGCCATGTGGTTTCACCTGTCAGCCCCTCCTCGCTACGTCGGTTCTCCACCACCTCAAGGATCACATCTACGCCATTCTTTTAAGTTGGTTTGATTCGAGGGTCTAGGATGCTTGATTTGGGGGAACCCACCGTGTTAGTCCACCTAAACCGAGTGTCATCCTTGACCAACTCAATTTAAGTAGATCAACACCGCGAGGCCCCATAGGAGCACACATAGCAACTCCTCTTTAGGACCTTTGCGCTGAGTTACACACATACCCAATACAATGCATATCAGGCAACTCAATCACATACACATTCTAGCTTACATCATTCTTAAAGTTTTGTCAACAACAAGATAGGGTTCAATAGTATAAGATTTCCACTAAGCCAATGCTCCGGGCAGCTCTATTCATAAACTAGGTTGCCGCTCTTGTCGCTCATCTATTTGCTAAGTTACACGCAGCTCATCTTGGAAGATGCCATTCCAAGGTTTGCTAACCGTTGCCTTCACTGAGACTAGACTTAGGAAGGGACCCTGGCTACCTGCAAAACAACTTAACGGCAACGCCGTGAGTACATCGCGTACTCGCAGGACTTAATTCCAACATATAATATTTGATGGATGCATAGGGTGATTATCAGCTCTTTGTACAAGTGCGTAAAGCAATGATGTTCATTAAGAATATGACATGTTATGCTTGATATTAGAATTAAATCATTTATCATTATAACAAAGTGCTCATAGTCCATCATTCATACTACCATGGGTATAGAAAGAAAGAACAACCAAATAGTTCCATCCCGAGGGACTCTAGGCTTTCAAGACTCTATAGAGGTGTGCAACTGTACCCACACGGAGAAACGGGACTAACCTTGTAACACCCTAGTGTTAAGCATTGCATTTGGCACTTGCATTTCATGAGCACAAGCATCATCTAAGCATTCATGAACATGAGCATATGAAATTTCATCTCATTCTTATACCTTATCACATGAAATGTTGATTTTATATATATGCTTATGCTTGCAATCATGTATGACCAATGTATGAGATGGTTGTGAGGTCATGAAAACACCTTAGGCACATCTAGAATGATAAATGGAACAATGTTTATATTCATGACATAGGCTAATTTTGCTTCTAAGTGTTGGTTTCATTTGAAATGCTATTTTCATGATACTAGTTTGACTAAAGTTGAACAGTAACTTAGATTGTTTGCATGGCTGTGTTACCTAAATAAAAGTTGTAGTTTTTGTCATGGGTAACAAACTTTATTTAAGGGTCATGAGCTAATTTAATGTCTAACATGGTCAAATAGAGCTCACAAGTATCAACAAAATGATGTTTTCAAAACATGAAATTTTTCTTTGTTGAAACTATTTTTAGTTTCAAAGTACCTCACTTTGGAGCAATGTAGTTTGTAAACCAGTGAGAATTAGATGATGGTTCCTAAAGCAAAGTTGTAGTACTCACATAGCTCTACAACTTTCACTAATACCATTTTCACTGATTCACCATGGATTAGGGGTTACATTTACACGAACTTGCTATGTCAGTTGTCTATTGCCGGCCTGAAACCGGTCGAGGCAGCATGGCGTCGTGGCCGACCAGCCACTGGCTGTGGCCGCCGCATGGCATACACGAGCTGGGGCTAGGCCGCGTTGCAGCCGGGCACGCACTAAAGAGGCTGCCGCGCGTCCATGCCCTCACTTGCGCCCTCACTCTCTTCCTCTCTCTCGCTCTCGCACTCGCCAAAGCAGAACCGCAGCGCCGCCGTCTCCACCGCACCTCCACTGAGCTCGCTCACTACCGCCACCGCACCATTGTCCAATACCTCATGCACACAGCTTTGCCACCACGTCCTCCACCTTGCTGAGCCGCTAGCACCACCATTTGAGCAAGGGTAAGGCCGCATTATGCGTCACCATCACCGCCATGGCCATGGAGCGCCGTCGAGCTTCGAGCTTACCATGGCCAGCCTTATCCACCGCTGCTCCTACCTCCTTCTCTCTAATTCTATCATCATGTTAGGCCATAGATGCTCACATCATCGTTGTTTAACCGCTACCGCCGCCATCATGCGGGAATGCGTGACGTCGCCATGCGCGTTCGTCATGGCTGCAAGCACGCGCTCGCCGCCGTCGACTTCCCTTGCTGCCCTTAGCCCGCTCTAGTACCCGTTACCATGTCGCCTAGAGGTGTTGCTCCTTTCTCGATGATGGAGACCTACATTTGGCCGCCGTCTCATCAAAACGGTGACACCACCGTCATGCTTTGTGCGCCGTCGTGCTGCCATTCACGTGGCCGGAGCTCACTGCCGCTTCACTGTGGCTCGATCCTCACCGTAGAGCTTCGCTAGGGTTCGTAGATGCCATAGCTGTGCTCACCTAGCCATGCCGTCGCCGGGGATGGCCGGAGCACCACCGCGGCCGCCGCCAAGCCGCCATGCTCGTCGGCGAGCTAGCTCCGATGATCCTCCGAGTAAACCAAGGGTACCTGTAGGTGCATAATAGGGTGGGGAACATGTTGGTGCCGACATCATCGTTGGTGACCTCACCGTCGGCGAGTTCTCGCTGGTCAAGCTGTGCCTCTGTTCTGTGTCGCTGATATGTGGGTCCCGTTGACCCACGGGTCCTAGCTGCTAGTAAGTATTGAAATGTTTTTCTTGATTTATTTTCATAGATTTGAATGCAAACTTCAAAAAATTATATCTTGAGCTCAGAGTATCCAAATGGGGTGAACCAAATTTTTTTGGTTTCACCTTGAAGTGTACTATTTGATAAAAATATAAAATCTACTGTTTAGGTTATTTTTCTATGTGAATTAAATTGAGCAAGATAAGTACTTTTAAATTAGTTTCTCGCTTGTAAATTGTATAACTTGAGCTAGGAGGGTGATAAAAATGTGATTCTAATTTTGATGGTCTTGTATTGACATACTATAGCTAGGAAAAATATTAAACCTATAGTAAGCATACTTGTAATATGGTCTTCATATTTAATCCTAATTAATGGCTAGTTTCTAGTGAAATTAAATGGGGTAAAAATACATAACACATGATCATAAATTTTTTTACAAAGTATTCTTAGGCTAGGAGGAAAGTAAGAAAAATAATAAATCTGTTGTTTGGCACATTTCAGTATGATAAACTATTTTTGCTAAAATAAGCCTATGTAATTTGTCATTTTTGTAGAGGTAGCTATACTTGTCCTAATGGTATGAAATTTGTACGGTAGACTAATAGGGTCATTTGTAGGCTATTGTAATTTTTTCAGAATTTATTAAGCTCTATAAATATTTATCCTTTAAATCACCTTATTATGTAAGGAAATTAATAAATGAATATAAATAAATTAGTTAGGCTTAACCATGATATTTTCTGTGGTGTGTGTGATGCATATATTCTATTGATACTGTAGTGAGGCTTAGAGGTATGTGTTTATAGGCAACTAGTTAATTATTGCATTATAATTCAACTAGATGGCTGCATGTATAGTTTCTGTCGTGATGATGATTCCATGATGATAATGATACTTTATGTAAAACTTGTTAATAACAAAGTTGTAGAATACTTACTTATCTACCTTGTGTTAAATTTTCATAGTCATAGGACTTATGGTTTAAGAATTATAGCCATTAGAAGTCTGCTGTCAGAAATGTTTGCTCTCTGAACAGATCTGAAAGATTAAATTGTTTGACCTAGATAACTGCTGAATCACTTTGAGATGATTAAAAGAAAGTTATAGGAAATTTCATAAGATTTCCATAATGTCCACAAACATATTATTTTCATGTGTATAACTCCAGTTATGGTTAAAACAAGTGGCTGCTGCCTTGTAGTCCAGAAAATGATTTACATAGGCTGCTGCCTTGTAGTCTAGAAAATGATTTACATAAGTGTTTGTTTAAGTTACTAGAGAAGAGATATGCGCCAACTCAAAAAAAGAAAATGTAACTGGTTATAACCTTAATGCAATGGTGCTGAGAACACTTATGAGGATGCATTGATCACATCATATCATATTATATTTGTCATTATATATGCATTCGTGATATCTTATTTTATGCTCATGCATATAGGATCGTCCGAAGGGATAACCCTTTTGGAGTTCAACAAAGAAGAAGAGGAGGAACAGCAGGAAACACTTCAGGCTATAGCTCTAGAAGGAGAGGAGCAAACTCTTAAGGACCTCACTGAGTGCCTGGTTCATAGGCCAACCCCTTTCCTCAAAGGCAAGCCCTGGAGCATTCTAAGTCTCCTATGTTTTACAAAACTTCACTTACATCCTTTATGTTTGATGCATTAGGTTATAAGATTTGTTTGGAAACACTTGATGCCTAGAACTACCTTGTCTAGATAAATATACCTTTGACCCTATGTAGGTCCAAGATCGAATATATGCTTAGCCATGCTTAGACCGGTAGAAGTCAGGTGATTTCCTGTCACCTATGAGATATAGGTGGATACCGAGGCACGGTTGGCTATATTTGCTATCGTGGAACAGAACTAAGGGGTAAAGTAACTGGAGGCCGAGCGAAGTCTATGTGTAGGTTAACTCATGTGATTCCGTCTATGCCAGTTAAGGACCGTACCGTTGCTGGCACTTCTGACAAGATTGAACGCATGCCTCTCACTTAGCTGGACGGATAATTCGTTTTGACCATAAAGACGAGTAGCTCAACTTAGGCCGGGCCCCATTCTATAAAAGTGTGCACTCTAGATGGTAGTAAGGATGTGTGGAGAGCCAGACGTAAGCCTTTGAATGTCCTAGCAGCTAGTCGTCCCTGATTGTGCGGCACTAGGTGAACCCACGAAATGTGGACCTGAGTTGTACCAAAGGTGACCTAAGGTGACCGTTGATCTGGTGTGCTTGGGTTTGTGTTAGGAATAAATTCCCAGCTAGTTGAAATCGATTCAAATCGCCGTGTCTCCTAGACAGTGGAAACTTGGCTAGCCCCAACATCGTAGTAACCGTGTTATGGAATATGATGGTTCGGATGAACATGAATTATTATATGAGCTATGGTTACTAATCTATGCTACTAAATGATATACCACATGTTTGGCACAGGTTAGTTATTAATCTAGAGATGAATAGCTATAATTAACTTGATGACCAAATTATAACTGTATACTGGAATTGATAAGCTTTTGATGTAAAATGTTGTCAAGCTAGCTCCACTTATAAAGCCTTGTATAATCCTTGGAGTCACTTTATTTTTGGTTTATAACGGCTAAGTCTAGCTGAGTACATTCTCGTACTTAGGGTTTTATTCCCATTGTTGCAGATGGTACAGTTTATCATGGCTATTGCAAGAACTGCTTCTGTCCCGCCGTGGATGAGGAGTGAGCCCTGGGTAGGCATCTCTTATTAATCCCTCTCATATGCTTTTGTGGAAGTGTGATCGTGGGCTGGCACTATATTTAAACAATGTTGCAGATGTTGATTTTAAACTTTTAATTTGCTTCCACTACTATCTTACCTGAACGTGGTTTGTAATAACCTAAATTTGTACTCTAATGGATGAACGGTATGTGTGAACTCTTTGTAACGTGTGACATGTATGTTGAATCATGTACGATCTTGGTTGTATATTGATGGTTAATTGAGACCTTTCATGGTACTCGACAGACTACCAGTTTTATATAGGCTCAAGTATGACAGTGCGACTGCTTGCGGGCTACCATTGTACTTGTGCTCTTATAAATTGGTCGGTTCTGCTACAGCTAGCATCAGAGCAAGATTCAACATTAATTGCCACATGTGTATTTAAAACAAAGGTTTTTGTTTTCCAAAACCAGTTTTTAGCAACTAATAGATATATATAGGTGTTTAAACCTAGGGTTTGAATCTAAAGTGTGCCAGTGATCACTTTCCTTTATGTCTAGTTAAGGACTTCAGGTGGCTAATTAAGTACTAACTTGGGGGTTTTCGATTTTGTCATCCATACAGCGTGCTATTGTATGGATGCCATTCACTTGAGTGGTAATGTATGGGTTAAATGCCTCTCTGCCCAAGGTAAGATGCCACTCATCATCACAGTGGCATGTCCGCAAGATGTGAGCGTGCGGTCTATGGGGAGAGTTAGCTTTGATACGGAAGTGTATATATGCCTCATATATATACAGAAGTATTTAATTGTGGGTTAGCTCTGATACGACTATATATACATATTTATATGTATATATAGGACATATTTACTCTTGGGTAGCTTTGATATGGAAGTATATATATATGGGTATATATATGGAAGTATTTAGCTTGCAATCTAGAGCCCAGATTTACATTTTGCATATATAATTATGGGGTTGGGCTAAAATGAAATTATTATGCAGGTACACTAACAACGAAATGTGTAGCTCAACTAGCTACGTTATATATCAGAGAACATATGTATGCCACCGTGTATGCCATTAGAAGTTTTAATTTTCCTAAGTTTGTGAGTACATACGGAACGTGCATGCATCATGATAAATCATTATTACATACTTGCATTGTTCCTCCCCTTATAAGTCTTTTACTCGGTTATGTAACTCTTATCCATTATGACAGTGTCTCATGAGAGTTGCACCATGTTGTTGGTATAGATGGCAGCACCGGCTGGAAGTGAGAATTTCCTGTTGATGTTTGGTACCCCTGCCCTACTTTGGAGAGTCTTGCATTATACGGGGTATTATGAACCGCCCCTCTATTACTGGAATAAAACATACCTGGAGGGACAACCATGGTATGAAGTATAGCTGAATATACCAGCTCGCAACAAAGCACCCTTCTAGCAGGAATGGAGGGCAGCATCTGAAGGAAGAACTCCTTGGAAGGCTGCCCAAGTAGTGGCTTTTGAGGTGCTGAGTCAGATATGTTAGCAGCATGGGGATGAGCTTATTGGCAGTGCCGCTGTTACTTTTCCTCTAGTGGATCCATCCACAGCAGTATGGGCACAGCGCAACCGCAATGCGTTGATCCGAGACTGAGATAAGCGGGCAGATAGTTCTAGTTCCGCTATGAGTGCAATGTTTGCCGTGATGAAGATGTTCTATACTCGTCAGGACACCAGGGACTTCTGGCAGGAGTCCTATACCACTTGCATGGATATGCTCATGAGAGCCAAAGCTGCATAGTGTAAGCTAAGGAAGTGTGTGTGCAAGCACAAAAAGGTAGCAAGTGAGGCTCGATGGGAAACTGATCAGGCATATGTAGCATTAGGAAATCTCCACACCAAAATGGAGCAAGTTCATCAGCAGAGAGCTACCGCCCAAGAGGTAAGAGCGGATGATCAGGCAGTGCTAGCAGGATGGTGGGAGCAGCTGGAGGCTGCTCATGTTGAGGCGCTCACAGCTATGCGCTATCAGATCCAAGCAAACAACCATGCAGCCCTGGTAGAAGCAGCATGAAATAGAGCCAAATCCCTAACCGTACAGCAGGACCGTGTCGAGAGGGATTTGTGCCAGCAGCTTGCACAGACCCAAAACGTGGTGGTTGATCTTCAGCATGAGGTGCATTTTCTGAACAACCAACTGCACCTGATCCTTGATGAGGAAGAAGAAGATTTCGGAAATGATGGTCGAAGATGACGGTTGGGAGGAAGAAGAAGTGGAGCTAGAGGATGAGGACGATGCTATCTCCGACCTCGACAGTGAGCACATTGAAGATTAGAGTCGCCTAGTGACTAGTTAAAGCGCCAGATGAATCCCTGTTATTCATATATTGGACTTGTAGCTTGAAGTTTGGTATTTGTGATTTGACTTCAGTGTAATTTTGGCACTTTGCAAGTCGTTTCACTATGGGTTGAACTTTAATGAAATTCCAGTTTCGTTTTACTGGTGGATTGTGACATGCATGTTAACATGCTGTGAGCACGATAAGTGATCAAATTGGTGATGTTATGTTGCGAGAATGAATTATTATGCCTCTATTTTATTGTATGAATTTAAGATTCTCTCCAGTAATTTCAGTTTGGCATGATTACACAATTCATCTGCAATCTGCTGACATCATCCAATAATCAGTTATTGTTGCAACTTTGCAGATGACTTGCACTCGCGCTGGAGAAGGCACTAGCCAAGGTGGCAATGACGGTGACTTACCACCACCGCTATCACCGTCTACGAATAAATTCTTCGCACAGTTCCTGGGTAATCAGAGAGCCATGGAGGATACACTATGCCTCATTGCGCAGAACACCACTCATGTCCGTCAGCAACATCAAGGGCCTGAGCCAAATCAATACGACTCTTTCAAGGATTTCCAAGACACCAAGCCTCCTATCTTCAAAGTGGCCGAAGGACCACTCTAGGCGGATGAATGGCTAAACACAATCAAGCAAAACTTCTGTCTATTGAGGGTTACTAAGCATCAGAAGGTAGAATATACGTCCCATCAACTGCAGGGACTGGTAGGGATATGGTGGACCCATTTCATGTCCTCTCTACCTGCCAACTCAAAGGTCACATGGGAGTAGTTCAAGTTAGCCTTTAGGGGACATCACATTCCCTCAGGGCTAATGCGCATGAAAGCCGCCGAGTTCATGAGACTCACACAAGGGACCAAGATCCTTACCGAGTACATGCATGCCTTCACAATTTGTCCCGATACGCCCTAGGGTTCATCGATACGGAGGAAAAGAAGATAGAAAGCTTCAAGAGAGGCCTTGGCACTTTGCTAATGAAGACTATGACCAACTTAAGGTGTACCACATACAATGAGTTCGTGACCGATGCCTTGACCTAGGAGAATCAGAACAATTTGCACGCAGCAGCAAAGGGGCGCAAAAGAGTAGCCGAGGCAGGCACCTCAAGATCTTCCCAATTTAGAGCTCTAGTGGTGGCTAGGCCATAGTTTCATCCACCAGCGCCTAAGTTTAGGCCTCCTCTGCTAAAAGCTCAAGCCAATAGCCCCTAGAAGACATTACGTAGGGCATTCACCATTTCCCTACCCAAGGGAAACGGAGGGCAACGAAGCTCAGCAGGACCAAGGAGCAATCAACCATGCTTCAACTATAATCAGTTTGGCCATTGGGCCATGGAGTGCCCCCATCCCAAGAAGAATGGCAATCAAAGCTAGGGTAATCAGAAACAAGTCAATCTTATGGCACGTCTTGGATATGTGCATTACACAGCTGTTGAAGAAGTTCCCATGGGAGAAGTTGTCACCGCCGGTATGTTTCTTGTTAACAAATATCCTGCCATTATTTTATTTGATTCTAGAGCTTCTCATTCATTTATGAGCCAAGCATTTGCATCTAATTGAGGTAAACAAGGGTGGTTATAGTATAAGTTTGGCTAGGGCTACTATCTCTACAAATTAGATAGTTAGAAATGTGCTCATCTCTATACTAGAGAGGGGTACATAGTGGATCTGATAGTATTGCCCGGATTAGCCATAAATTTGATTTTAGGCATGAAATGGATGAGCGATCATGGGGTTCTCATTGACACTAGCACTAGAACAATTTTGTTGAGAGAACCAAAGGGAGGTAATGCTTTTATAGTACCACTTCCCCAAAGTTTTGATCTCCAAAACTTGTCTTGTGCTATCCAAGCCACTACCCTCTAAGATATTCTAGTGGGTTGCGAATTTCTTGATGTATTTCCAGATGACTTGCCGAGTTTACCGCCTGATAGGGATGTGGAATTAAAATTGAGTTAGTGCCAGGTATGACACCTATCTCAAGAAGACCCTATAGGATGCCACCAAATGAGTTAGCTGAACTTAAAATTCAGTTACAAGGACTGTTGGACAAAGGTCTCATTCAACCTAGTTCATCTTCATGGGGATGTCCAGCTTTATTTGTAAAGAAGAAGGACAAATCCTTGAGAATATATGTGGATTATAGGCCGCTTAATGCTGTGACCATTAAGAACAAGTATCCTTTGTCTCGTATCGATATCTTGTTCGATCAATTGACAAAAGCAAATGTATTCTCTAAGATTGACTTGAGGTTAGGCTATCATCAGATTAAGATTAGGCCAGAGGATATACCTAAAACAACTTTCTCCACTAGGTATGGCTTGTACGAGTATTTGGTCATGTCTTTTGGACTGACAAATGCTCCTGCCTACTTCATGTACTTGATGAATTCGGTATTCATGCTCGAGCTCAACAAGTTTGTTGTAACACCCGGGCTCAGGGCTTAATAGGATTAATAGGATACTCGTACCAACAAGTTGCAACTTCTTTTCTGGAAGCCCATTTCTTAAGAACTCTAAGGTTAAGCGTGCTTGGCCTGGAGCGATGGGTGACCGACCGGGAAGTTCTTCCCGGGGGCGTATGAGTGAGGACAAAGTGCGCAAAAAAAAGACCGTGTTGATCCGTGAGGGCGATCTATGTCCTAGGAAAGCTATCAGATGTAAGCGGGCCCAGCCTTGGAGAGGTGGGACGTTACAGAATGGTATCAGAGCCGACTCTGTGGTTTCACGGTAGCGTGTGTCGTGAATTCTTGCAGCATGGTGCGCGCATGGTCGGTGTGGATCCGGCGTGGTCACACAAAGATGCACATCTGCGGCCTGGCACTAGACACACGGACGTGGCTAAGAGGGGATGTTCCTGGCTTGGGATTGATCGACGAGGACGTCGATCTCTTAAGGGGGTGAGGATGTAACACCCGGGCTCAGGGCTTAATAGGATTAATAGGATACTCGTACCAACAAGTTGCAACTTCTTTTCTGGAAGTCCATTTCTTAAGAACTCCAAGATTAAGCGTGCTTGGCCTGGAGCGATGGGTGACCGACCGGGAAGTTTTTCCCGGGGGCGTATGAGTGAGGACAAAGTGCGCAGAAAAGACTGGTGTTGGTCTGTGAGGGCAGTCTATGTCCTAGGAAAGCTATCAGATGTAAGCGGGCCTAGCCTTGGAGAGGTGGGACGTTACATTTGTGGTTCTGTTTATCGATGATATCTTGATTTACTCAGAGAATGAGGCAGACCATGCAGAGCATCTAAGAGTTGTTTTGTCTAGATTTAGGGAACATAAGTTATATGCCAAATTTAGCAAGTGTGAATTCTAGTTGAGCAAAGTACCTTTCTTGGGTCACATCTTATCTAAAGATGGAATTTTTGTAGACCCATCTAAAGTACAAGAGGTCATGGATTGGAAGGCCCTGACTTCGGTTCATGAAGTTCGTAGTTTTCTAGGGCTAGTAGGTTACTATCATCATTTTATTTCGGATTTCTCCAAGATAGCTAAGCCCATGACCAGACTACTTTAGAAGGATGCAAAGTTTAGTTGGAGGCTAGAGTGTGAAGCCGCCTTTCACACCCTAAGGACCTTGTTAAATATAACTCCGGTTTTAGCACAACCCGACATTGAAAAGCCTTTTGATGTGTTCTGTGATGCATCGAGTATAGGTTTGGGGTGGGTGCTCATGCAAGAAGGAACTCGGTAGTTGAGAAAGCATGAAGTCAATTATCCTACGCATGATTTAGAGCTTGCAGCAGTTGTTCATGCGTTGAAGATATGGAGACATTATTTGTTGGGAAATATATGTCACATATATACTGACCATAAAAGTCTCAAATATATCTTCACTCAACCTGAGCTGAACATGAGGCAGCGAAGATGGTTAGAGCTGATCAAGGACTATAATTTGGAAGTGCACTACCATCTAGGAAAAGCTAATGTTGTAGCAGATACACTTAGTTGGAAATCTCATTGCAACACCTTAGAAGCCTTGTTGGAAGATGGATTTAATTTGTTACATCCTGTGGTGCTACACAATATCACTGTAAGTTGCTCACTCGTGAGCAAAATAATAGAACTACAGAAGACGGATGTAGGTGTGTTTCACCTCAAGCGAAAGATGAAAGAACAGGACACCAAGCATTTTAGGTTGGATGAAAGAGGTGTACTATGGTTTGAGGACCGACTTGTAGTACCAAAGGACCGTGAGCTTAGAAATCAAATTTTAGATGAAGCTCATTCATCCAAGTTGTCTAGCCATCTAGGCAGTAGCAAAATGTATCAAGATTTGAAACCCATTTTTGGTGGACCAAGATGAAGAAAGAGATCGCCACCTATGTCACTAGGTGTGATAATTGTAGTAGAGTCAAGGCCGTTCATTTGAAATCTTCTGGAATACTTCAGCCATTGCCTATTCCAGGCTGGAAATGGGAGGAAATAAGTATGGACTTTATTGCAGGCCTTCCGATGACACAACAAGGTCATGATTCCATATGGGTCATTGTAGATCGCCTCACCAAGTCAGCACATTTTGTACCGGTTAACATAAGGTATCACATGGGGAAGTACGCTGAGCTATATGTTTCTCAGATCGTGAGACTACATGGAGTACCAAGGACCATAATCTCATATCAGGGCCCACAATTCGTAGCTCATTTTTGGGAACACTTGCACCAGGCTTTGGGAACTAAACTAATCTGAAGTTCAGCATATCATCCACAAACTTCGGGACAAAACGAGCGAGTGAACCAAATCTTAGAAGATATGTTGAGAGCTTGTGTTATATCTTCCAAGGGTTCATGGGAGAAGTGGCTACCTTTAGCCGAGTTTTCCTACAACAACAGTTATCAAGCGAGCATCAAGATGGCTCCTTTTAAAGCCTTGTACGGTCAGAAATGTAGAACTCCCTTGAATTGGACTGAGCTCGAAGAAAGAAGATATTATGGCATTGACTTCGTCGCTGAAGCGGAAGAACATGTACGCATTATCCAATAGCATATGAAAGCAGCTCAGTCAAGACAAAAGAGTTATGCTGATAAAAGAAGAAGACCACTAACTTTTGAAGTGGGAGATTATGTGTACTTAAAAGTGTCGCCCATGAGAGGAGTGTAGAGATTTGGAGTAAAAAGGAAGCTTGCGCCTAGGTATGTAGGGCCATACAAGATTATTGAATGGAAAGGAAATGTCGCCAACAAGTTACAACTTCCTCCAGAGATGAGTGCTATATTCTATGTCTTCCATGTTTCTCAGTTGAAAAGATGCCTTCCCATACCTGAGGAAGCCATTGCACCCACCAACATGAAGCTCCAATCAGATTTAACCTATGAAGAGAAACCAATCTATGTGTTAGAAGAAATGGAAAGAGTAACACGGAGCAAGGTCATTAAGTTCTACAAGGTGGTGTGGAATAACCATAGTGAATAAGATGCCATGTGGGAATGGGAGGATTACTTACGTGAGGTTTATCCCGCCTTTTATAAAGAATGGTAGGTCTTGCAAATCTCGGGATGAGATTTCTATAAGGGGAAGGGGATGTAACACCCTAGTGTTAAGCATTGCATTTGGCACTTGCATTTCATGAGCACAAGCATCATTCAAGCATTCATGAACATCAGCATATGAAATTTCATCTCATTCTTATACCTTATCACATGAAATGTTGATTTTATATATAAGCTTATGCTTCCAATCATGTATGACCAATGTATGAGATGGTTGTTAGGTCATGAAAATACCTTAGGCACATCTAGGATGATAAATGGAACAATGTTTATATTCATGACATAAGACAATTTTGCTTCTAAGTGTTGGTTTCATTTGAAATGCCTTTTCATGATACTAGTTTGACTAAAGTTGAACAGTAGCTTAGATTGTTTGCATGGCTATGTGACCTAAATAAAAGTTGTAGTTCTTGTAATGGGTAACAAACTTTATTTAAGGGTCATGAGCTAATTCAATGTCTAACATGGTCAAATAGAGCTCACAAGTATCAACAAAATGCTGTTTTCAAAACTTGAAATTTTTGTGTTGAAACTATTTTCAGTTTCAAAGTACCTGACTTTGGAGCAATGTATTTTTTAAACCAGTGAGAATTAGATGATGGTTCCTAAAGCAAAGTTGTAGTACTCACATAGCTCTACAACTTTCACTAATACCATTTTCACTGATTCACTAATGATTAGGAGTTACATTTACACGAACATGCTCAGTCAGTCGTCTGTTGCCGGCCTAAAACCGGCCGGGGCAGTGCAGCATCATGGCCGACCAGCCATAGGCCGTGGCCACCGTGTGGCATACACGCACTGGGGCTAGGCCATGTTGTAGCCGGGCGCGTGCTAAAGAGGCCACCGCACGTCCCTGCCCTCACTCATGCCCTCACTCTCTTCATCTCTCTCGCTCTCGCACTCGCCGAAGTAGAACCGTAGTGCTGCCATCGCCACCACACCTCCACCGAGCTCACTCAATGCCGCCATCACGCCATTGTCCAATAGCTTGTGCACACAGCTCCGGCACGGCCTCCTTCACCTTGCCGACCCGCTAGCAACACCATTCGAGCAAGGGTAAGGCCGCATTACGCGTCACCATCGTTGCCATGGCCACGGAGCACCACCGAGCTATGAGCTCACCGTGGGATAGCCTTATCCACCGCTCCTCCTACCTCCTTCTCCCTAGTTCCGTCATTGCCTTAGGCCATAGATGCTCACATCATCGTTGTTTAACCGCTACCGCCGCCGTCATGCCATGGCTGCAAGCACACGCTCGCCGCCGCTGACTTCACCATCCGCCCTTAGCCCGCTCTGGTACCCGTTACCATGTCACCTAGAGGTGTTGCACCTTTCCCGATGATGGAGTTCTACCTTTGGTTGTCGTCTCGTCAAAACAGTGATACCACCGTCGTGCTCTGTGCGCCGCCATGCCGCCATGCACATGGCCGGAGCTCACTACCGCTTCACCGTGGCTCAATTCGCACTGTAAAGCTTTGCTAGGGTTCGTAGATGCAGTAGCCATGCTCGCCTGGCCATGCCGTCACCGGGGATGGCCAAAGCACCACTGCGCGCCGCCATGCTCGCCGGTGAGCTAGCTCCGGTGATCCTCCGAGAAAACCGAGGGTACCTGTAGGTGCGGAATAGGATGGGGAACATGTTGGTGCCAACCTCATCACCGGTGACCTCACCGTCGGTGAGGTCTTGCTGGTCAAGCCACGCCTCTATTCTGTGTCGCTGACATGTGGGTCCCGTTGACCCGTGTGTCCTAGCTATCAGTCAGTATTGAAATGTTTTTCTTGATTTATTTTCATAGATTTGAATGCAAACTTCAAAAAAGTATATCTAGAGCTAGGAGTATCCAAATGGGGTGAACCAAATTTTGTTAGTTTCATATTGAAGTGTACCATTTGATAAAAATACGAAATATAGTGTTTAGGGTATTTTTCTAGGTGAATTCAATTGAGCAAGATAAGTGCTTTTAAATTAGTTTCTAGCTTGTAAATTGCATAACTTGAGCTAGAAAGGTGATAAAAATGTGATTCCAATTTTGGTGGTCTTGTGTTGAAATGCTCTAGCTAGAAAAAATATTAAACCTACAGTAAGCAAAGTTGTAATATGGTCTTCATATTTAATCCTAATTAATGGCTAGTTTCTAGTGAAATTAAATGGGGTAAAAATACATAAGATATGATCATAGAAATTTTTACACAGTATTCTTAGGTTGGGAGGAAAGCAAGAAAAATATTAAATCTGTTGTTTGACACTTTTCACTATGCTAAACTATTTTTGCTAAAATAAGCCTATGTAACTTGTCATTTTTGTAGAGGTAGCTATACTTGTCCTCATGACATGAAATTTGTACAGTAGACCATTAGGGTCATTTTGACGCTACTATAATTTTCTCAGAATTTATTAAAGAATGAAACTATTTATCCTTTAAATCACCTTATTATCTAAGAAAATTAATAAATGAATATAAATAAATTAGTTAGGCTTAACCATGATGTTTTCTATGGTGTTTGTGATGCATATATTCTATTGATACTGTTAGTGAGGCTTAGAGTTATGTGTTTATAGGCAACTACTTAATTATTGCATTATAATTCAACTAGATGGCTGCATGTATAGTTTCTGTCGTGATGATGATTCCATGATGATAATGATCCTTTCTATAAAACTTGTTAATAACAAAGTTGTAGATAACTTACTTATATACCTTGTGTTAAATTTTGATAGTCATAGTCCTTATTGTTTAAGAATTATAGCTATTAGAAGTCTACTGTCAGAAATGCTTGCTCTCTGGATAGATCTTAAAGATTGAATTGTTTGACCAAGCTAACTGCTGAATCACTTTGAGATGATTAAAATAAAGTTGTAGGACATTTCATAAGATTTCTAGAATGTCCACAACCATATTATTTTGATGTGTATAACTCTAGTTATTATTAAAACAATTGGCTGCTGTCTTGTAGTCCAGAAAATGATTTTACATAAGTGTTTGTTTAAGTTATTAGAGAAGAGATATGCGCCTACTCAGTAAAAGAAAATATAACTGGTTATCACCTTAATGCAATGCTGCTAAGAACACTTATGAGGATGCATTCATCACATCATATCATATTATACATGCCATGATATAAGCATTCATGATATCTTATTTCATGCTCATGCATATGGGATCGTGTGAAGGGATAATGCTTTTGGAGTTCAACGAAGAAGAAGAGGAGAAATAATAGGAAACACCTTAGGCCATAGCTCCAGAAGGAGGGGAGCAAACTCTTGAGGACCTCCCTGAGTGCTTGGATCATAGGCCAACCTCTTTCCTCAAAGGCAAGCCCCGGAGCATTCTAAGTCTCCTATGTTTTACAAAACTTCACTTGCGTCCTTTATGTTTGATGCATTAGGTTATAAGATTTGATTAGAAACACTTGATGCATAGAACTAGCTTGTCCAGATAAATATACCTTTAACCCTGTGTAGGTCCAGAATTGAATATATGCTTAGCCATGCTTAGACCGGTAGAAGTCAGGTGATTTGCTATGCTTAGCCATGCTTAGACCGGTAGAAGTCGGGTGACTTGATGCATAGAACTACCTTGGCACCTACGAGATATAGGTGGATACCGAGGCATGGTTGGCTATATTTGCTATCGTAGAACAGAACCAAGGGGTAATGTAAGTGGAGGCCGGGCAGAGTCTATGTGTAGGTTGACTCATGTGATTTCGTTTGTGTCGGTTAGGGACCGTACCGTTGTTGGCACTTCTGACAAGATTGAACGCTTGCCTCTCACTTAGCTAGCCAAATAACACGTTCTGACCGTGAAGCCAAGTAGCTCAACTTAGGTCGGGCCTCATTCTATAAAAGTGCGCACTCTAGATGGTAGTAAGGATGTGTGGGGAGCCAGACATGAGCCCAAGGGCAGGTCGGGCCTAAACGTACTGGCAGCTGGTCATCCTTGATTATGCGGCGCTAGGCAAACCCACGAAATGTGGACCTATGTTGTACCAAAGGTGACTAAGGTGACCGTTGATCTGGTCTGCCTAGGTTTATGTTAGGAATAAATTGCCAACTAGTTGAAATAGATTCGAATCGCTGTCTCTTCTGGACAGTGAGAAGCTTGGCTAGCCCCAATATTGTAGTAACTGTGTTATGGAATATGATGGTTTGGATGAACATGAATTATTATATTTGCTATGGTTACTAATGTATGCTACTAAATGATATACCACATGTTTGGCATAGGTTAGTTGCTAATCTAGTGATGAATAGCTATAATTAACTTGATGACTGAATTATAACTGTATACTGGAATTGATAAGCTTTTTATGCAAAATGTTGTCAAGCTAGCTCCACTTATAAAGCCTTGCATAATCCTTGGAGTCACTTTATTTTTGGTTTATGATAGGTAAGTCTAGCTGAGTACCTTCTCATACTCAGGGTTTTATTCCCATTGTTGCAGATGGTATAGTTTATCATGGCTATTGCAAGAACTGCTTCTGTTCCACCGTCGACGAGGAGTGAGCCCTGGGCAGGTATCTCTTATTAATCCCTCTCATATGCTTTTGTTGAAGTGTGATCATGGGCTGGCACTATATTTAAACAATGTTGCAGATGTTGATTTGAAACTTTTAATTTGCTTCCGCTACTATCTTACCGGAACATGGTTTGTAATAACCTAAATTCATACTCTAATGGATGAACGTTATGTGTGAACTCTTTGTAACGTGTGACATGTATGTTGAATCATGTACAATCTTGGTTGTATGTTAATGGGTAATCGAGACCCTTCATGGTACTCGATGGACTACCGGATTTATATGGGCTCAAGTATGACAGTGCGACAGCTTGCGGGCTGCCATTGTACTTGTGCTCTTATAAATTGGTCGGTTCTACTACAAACCTCCATGCACCGGGTCCGGTAGTAAAGGTTGCCTCACGTTGTCCAACCTATCCCTAATCTGACCCGAGTGTCTGATGAAATGTTTGACTTGGTTCCCGGTCAATGTCCTAGACATTCCCGACCGACGCCACCCCCCTTGCCAGTTTTACGGATAAACATGTCATAATTAGTTACTTAGCTTGTCGACCCCATCCATGACATGTGGTCTGTATGGGTGGTTACTCGGACTTACGTATCCCAATACATGGTCCTTACTGCTCCACGAGGTATGTCATCTGAGATCCCACACTCACAATGACCTACCCCTCTCATGAGATAGATATCCAGGTTGTCATCATGATTATCACATTAGGGATATTATTCCTTAGCTAGAGTAGTAAGGTGAGTCAAGTTGTACCCTCATTGGTTTTAGTAGTTAATTATTCAGGTGTATCATCCTACATGCACGAGTATGAGTTCCCTTCTCATGCTTGACTTCTACCGTTGCCCAAACAACTAAGCAATAAGCATTAAGCATTCCCATTCCCATTGTTGAATACCACGAAGGGTCTCGATTCATCGCCAACATACAACCAAAATCATACATGATTCAACATACATGCCACATGTTACATAAGGTTCACAAATACATTGTCATACATCAGAGTGCAATTACAGTTATTAGAACCCAAGTTCCAAATAAAGTAGTAGTAGCGGAAGCAAAGTAGTTTTAAAACCAACATCTCACACTATTGTTTAATACAAGCCAGTTCATGATCACCACCCACAAAAGCATCATAGATAAGATATATAAGTAGAAGCGCCTTGCCCGGGGCCTACTCCTTGTCCACAGTGGGACAGAAGCATTTCTTACAATAGCCATGATACACGGTATTATCTGTAATAAGTGGGAAATAAACCCTGAGTACAAGGCACTCAGCTAGACTTACCCTTCATAAACCAAAAAGAAAGTGACTCCAAGGATCATGCAAGGCTTTATAAGTGGAGCTAGCTTGACAACATTTTACATAAAAATCCACTAATTCAGCTATACATTTTATAATTTGGTCATCAAGTGAATTATAGCTATTCATATCTATATTAGCAACTAACCTGTGCCAAACATGTGTACAATTAAGTCATCACAATAGTAACCATATCCGATGTAGCATTTTTATATTCCATATAACCATCACATTCCATCAATTACTACGAGGAAGGAAGCTCTGTCAAGTTCTCATTATCCGGGAGAGACGGTGATTCGAATCGATTTCAACCAGCTAGGAATTTATTCCTAACACAAACCTAGGTAGACCAAATCAATGATCACCTTAGGTCACCTTTGGTACAACTCAGGTCCAATTCGCGGGTTTGATCAGCGCCGCACCCTCAGGGACACTACTGGATGCTAGGTCAATCATGACTCTAACCTGCCCTTGGCCTCACACCGACTCCCCGCACATCCTTACTACCTCTAGTGTGCGCACGTTGATAGAACGAGACCTAACCTAAGTTGAGCTACTCAGCTTCACTGTCGGAACGAGTTATCTGGCCAACTAAGTGAGAGGCATGCGTTCAAAATGACAAGAGGGCCTCCAACGATGTGGTCCTTAATCGGCATAGACGGAATCACATGAGTCAACCTACACATAGACTCTGTCTGACCTCCAGTTACATTATCCCATGGTTCTTTTCCACGATAGCAAATATAGCCAGCCGTGCTCCGGTATCCACCTATATCTCATAGGTGACAAGAAATCACGCAACTTCTATCGGTCTAAGTATTGCTAAGCATATATTTGATCCTAGACCTACACAGGGTTAAAGGTATATATATCTGGACAAGGTAGTTCTATGCATCTAGTGTTTCCAAATCAACTCTTATAACCTAATGCATCAAACATAAAGGACTCAAGTGATATTTTATAAAACATAGGAGGCTTATAATGCTCCAGGGCTTGCCTTTCAAGAAAGAAGTGGGTCGGTGGTCAGGACACTCTGGAAGTTCATCAGTGGTTGGCTCCTCTCCTTCGGGAGCTGTGGGTTGGGGTGTCTCTTGATTGTCGTCCACCTCTTCTTTGAATTCCAGTAGGGTTACTCCTTTGGGCAATCCTATATGTATGAGCATGAAATAAGATCTCATGGATGCATAGATAATGACATGGATGATATGATATGATCAAATTCATACTCATAAGTGTCCTTAACAACAATGTATTAAAGTGATAACAAGATAAATTTTCTTTTCCTGAGTAGGTGCATATCTCTTCTCTAGTATAAGAACATACACTCACCAAGTTCTAGCAACCTAAGATATAGTTGTTCATCATTAGAGAGAGGCTTAGAACCTGCAACTAACAACTAATCTTAATTAGCCTAAGCATCTACACCAGCATCACACAAGGCAACAACTACAACTTGACTTTGTCATTTGCTGGACTATAGATAGCAGCTACTTGTTTTGGCTATAACTGGAGTTTTATACATCCAACAAACATGGCACAAGACTTTCTAGAAAGCTTATGAAATTTTCTACAACTTCCTTATAATCATCTCTAGATGATTCAACAGCTAACAAGGTCAAACAAATTAGTTTCTCAATGTTGTCCAGATCCGTCCAGAGAATAAGCAAAAACTGACAACAACTTCAATCAGCTAAAACTCTCAAACCATTAGGCCTACACTTGTGAAAATTTAGCACAAGGTAGATAAGTAAGTTATCTACAACTTATTATTATCATGTTCCATAGAAAAGGTCATTATCATTATTAAATTGTCACCTCAACAGGAACTACTCATGCAACCATCTAGTTGAATTATAAGGTAATAATTATCTAGCTGCCTATAACTAATTAGTTATAATCACAACTACTCATCCCAACAGACCATATGCATCACAAGCATCACATAAAACATCATGGTTAAGCCCAACTAATTTATTTATATTCATTTATTAATTTCCTTATATAATAAGGTGATTTAAAGGATAAATATTTCCAATGCTCAATAAATTCTAAGAAAATTATAGTAGCCTACATATGACCCAAATTGTCTACTATACAAATTCATGCCATTTGGATATGTAGAGACACTTCTAAAAATGACAAGTTGCATAGGCTTATTTTAGCAAAAATTAGTTTAGCCAAGTGAAAAGTGCCAAACAATAGATTCCATATTTTTCTTACTGTCATCCTAGCATAAGAACATTGTGTAAAAGTTTGCATGATCATATGTTATGTATTTTTACCCCATTTATTTTCACTAGAAACTAGCAATTAATTAAGATTAAATAGAAAACCATATTCCAAATGTGCCAACTATAAGTTTAGCATTTTTCCTAGCTAGAGCATGTCAACACAAGACTAGCAAAATTGGAATCATAATTTTTGCACTTCCCTAGCTCAAGATATGCATTTTACAATATGGAAACAAATTTAAAAGCACTTATATAGCTCAATTTAATTCCCCAGAAAAATACCCCAAACAGTAGATTTCATATTTTTACCAAATACTACACTACAAGATAAATCCAACAGAATTTGGTTCACCTAAATTGGACAACCCTAGCTCAAGATATCAATTTTTGAAGTTTGCATTCAAATTTGTGAAAATAAATCAAGAAAATCATTTCAACTCCGACTGACAGCTGGGCCCCGTAGTCAACGGGTCCCACCCATCAGCGAGACCAGCGTAGAGCGCGGCCTTTGACTAGCAAGAACTCACTGTCGGTGAGGTCACCGGTGACGAGGTCTTCACCGTCGTGCTCCCCACGACACCCCGCGTCGAATGGTACCCATGGTTAGCTTAGCGGTTCACTGGAGCGACCTCGCCGACGACCATGGTGGCTCGGTAGCGATGTGCGACAGTGGACTTGCCGTCTTCGGTGATGGCATGGTCAGTTAAGCGCGGCTATAGCTTCTACTAACCCTAGCAGAGCTCTATGGTGCAGATCGAGCTACTATGGTGCGGCGGTGAGCTCCGACCACGTGCATGGCGGCACGGCGGCGAACAGCGCACACGGCGGCGCTTACCGTTTCGACATGACAGTGGTGGGTGATGGGTCTCCTTCATAGGAGAAGGTGCTAGGGATCATGGTGGCTCAGAAACGAACACATGAGGGGAGGACATGATCTAGCGAGGGCCGGCCACCGCAAGCTTAAGCTCATGGCCATGGTGGGCGCGCGCAGTGTGGTCACGTGTTCCCATACGACGGCAACGGTAGCTGTTAAACTGGCTATGGTGTGAGCATCTATGACCTATGGTGATGATGAACAAATGGAGAAAAAGGTAGGAGGAGCGGTGTATAAGGCTGGCCATGGTTAGCTCAGAGCTCGGCAGTGCTCTGTGGCCATGGCGGTGATGGTGATGCACAATGTGGCTGTACCTCAGCTCGAATGGTGGCACTGGCAGGTTAGGGAGGTAGAGGAGATGGTGGTGGAGCTATAGGCATGATGGATTTGACGACGATGTTGCGGCTATGGTGTGCGAGCGCGACAGAGGTGTGTGGCGACGATGGCGAGTACGGCTCTGCTCGGCGAGCTAGCGAGAGGGAGAGAGCAGAGCGAGAGAGTGAGAATGAGCGAGCGCAGCGGCTTCACCTCCCTTTTCCCCCTGCTGGCCTGACCGGCTGGCCAATGCCAGCACATGGCATGCGTGGCTTGGTGCCGATCGGTCACTGCTGCACTGCTGCTGCTCGGTTTTAGGTCGGCAATGGCCTACTGACAGAGCAACTTCAAGCACATGTAACTCCCAAACGAGCTCGAGTTGGTGAAAAACCCCTTAATAGGAAATGTAGAGCTACATGTACTCTCCAACTTTGCTTTAGAAAGCTTCTTCTAATTCACCATGGTTTTCAAGTTACAATGCCCCAAAGTTGATCACTTGAAACTGTAAACAACTTTTGGACTTAGCAAAAATTTCTAAGTCTAGAAACAACATTACAGTGCTACTTTGGAGCTATTTTTGACTATGTTAGGCACTAAATTAGCTCATGACCCTAAAACAATGTTTGTTACCCATGTCAAGAATTACAACTTTTATTAAGGGTGCACTTCCATGCAAATACTCTATGCTATAGTTCAACTTTGGTCAAAGTAGTAACATGAAAATGGAAGTTTAGAGTAAACTAGGACTTAGAAGCACAATTGGCCCATGTCATGAATACAAACATTGTTTCATTGACCATCCTAGATATGTCTAAGGTGTTTTTGTGGCCTCACAACTATTTCTCACATTGGTCACACATGATCACAAGCATATAAATGTATATTATTCACATCACATGTGATAAAGAGAAGGTGAATGAAATTAAACTTCATATGCTCATGCTCATGAATGCTTAGATGATGCTTGTGCTCATGAAATGCAAGTGCCAAATGTATGCTTAACACTAGGGTGTTACAGGTTTAAACTAATAAATTTCATGAGTTTTAGTGAATCTATGTTTGCAGGAGGATTAAATCAGAAAACCATCAAGGTGGACACAATCGTCAGATTAAATCACAATTATCCACGGCCAAAACAACTCCAGAAGACTCTAGAAGACTCCAGAAGTCAAACCACCAAAGCAGAGGCTAGGTGGGGTCGGTCAGCCCCACCTATAGGATGACCGTCCTGTGGGCCCCACCTGTCAGCCCCTCCTTCGAGTGTCAGTTCTCCACCATCTTAAAGATTGCATCTACACCATTTATTCAAGTCGGTTTGATCTGAGGGTCCAGAATTGACGCTACCCCTATATATACAACCCTATACCCCCCTCCCTAGAGCCATCCTAAAACCCTAATTTATATCTCTCATTCAGATCAAAAACACTAAGAGGATTAGTTCTAGAGCTCTCTAATGTAGTAGATTAGTAGCTCGGGAGTGAGGGTCGAGTTGGGTTCTTGCTTAGGTTCTGGATCCAGTCTTGAAGGCTCTATAAAGCCATTGTATCTTCACTTATTTATCTTATGATACTTTATTATCATTATATCATTCACAAATACATGGCTATACTTACTTTTAATATCAATCTTGCTTAGTTAAGCTTATCTTTACTTTTGTGTGCGGGTTCATAGAGCGCTTAGCCTGCTATAGTTTATCAATTGGGCTAAGTAGCCAAGCCTCGTGTAAGCATGGTGCTTATATGAGGCTCTGCCTGTGAGGACACCCTATTCTCTAGTTGTGTGGTAGCAGCGTGTGGTGACAGTCCCGTCTATCCTTTGTAGTCCACGCTGAATTGAACAGGTTCTTAAATTGTAGGACTGTAGTCACGTCAGTAGAGTTATCTTTTGTGGATGCTCTATCATCTAAGCGACATCCCAAAGTGCACAAGAGTAGAGTTAGTTTTAGCTATAGTTGGATGTATATATACTTAGACCATGTAATAATAATGTCACAGGAATCTACCTCACCTATTGTTCTCCCGAGTTGACTAGTTTACATTATCTTATAGATTTATCCCCTGAGTGTCATTAAGCATTACTCCTATCATTACATTTATTCCCTACTCTAGCTATGTTGGTATGTTAACAGATACTCCTTTGTTACCTAATAAATCTTTACTCCATTGTTTTCCTATGATAAAATATAAATAACGGTACCTGTAATACTCCCGGTAAAATATTACAATGGTATTCTGTGCGCTTGCAGAATCCTTCATATTCTATTTGCGTTAATAAATACCAATAAGCATTTTTGGCGCTGTTGCCGAGAAAACAATTGGCGTAAAGATTTAGATCATTAACATACCACTAGCTTTAGTAGGATTACCCCTGTTCTGTTGAATTGTGAAATAGACCGAACAACAGATGTCGTTTTGACCTTTCGGCAAGCTTCCACAAGAAAAGAAGAAAGACATTAAAGAACCTAGGGTTCCTGAACATTCAAGATCCATCAACACTGGAACCCTGCAATCTCATAGGTTTGTATAGACATATATTCTCTAACCATATGTAGATTGGAGAAGCAGGTCAACGTCACAAGAATTCAAATCACATCTCAAGTGACGGAAACAAATGTTGCACTACTCACAAATTTCATCTTGTGAGTCATGGTGAGTTTGATCAAGAAAGGTGAGATAGTCTTGCTCAAGGACATTAAATTTGATGAGCAGTTATCCTTTAACTTTTTGCATTCCATTGCATGTTTACTTTGAATAATCGATTCATCCACTCCGTTTAGTTTGAATTTTCCTATGTCAATCCACATCATATTTGGGTTACTTACATATATCCATATCATTTGCATTTAAAAAGAAAAAAATGTGAACACATGAAGGCTCATGTTTAGTAAAAAAATCTCTCACCATGATCATGCTCTTTCATCTCTAAATTGAATAAATCTCTATAGTGCTTTCATGCTACCTTTGCCTGCCATAGTAAGTTTTGGTTTGGAAGTACTGCACATACTTCCAAAGGTGTTTAAATTAAGCGTGGTGCTTAGGTTAAATAGCCTTCCTTAATCAAATTAGACATGGAGTCTCGTTTGGTTATTGAACCAAAAATTGCTTGTGTAGACACTAGATATTTTGTTGGACTAACCCCTGCAGAAAACTCTTAAATTCAATCTAGGTAAGTCAAGAGATGAATTCACACCAAAGATGAACAAGGCATGTGATGAACTCCAACAACTCTGCTCATAAGAAGACATGGCTCATTCTTCATGGAAGGATGTGTGTATCAAGGTTTATTCACTTGTCTTTTGTTGCAAGTTATCTTTGCCTTGAACCATGCTAGAATGCAGCAAACACATAAAAATTGCTATAAGACATGATAAACAAAATCTTTGCTAAAGTAATCCTAAAACCATCTTTTCATTAGCATAGATGAAAATCACACAAATTATGGATAACAACCCGTATTTCAAATTTATTGTATTCCCTCAGGTATGTGTCCATTAACATTTTGCAGGAAAGAATGTGTCGGGTTCATAAACCCGGGGTCCCTCAGGGACCGGCTTCCACGCTGGGGCTCGGCCCAAATAGGCAGCACACAAACTCATGGGCCGGCCCATGAGTCTAAAACAATGGGCCAGAAGGGCGGTCCAGTCATCGACCGGAAGGTCTGGACGAAGAGGAATGGCGCTCGCTCGTCAACTACTTCGGCCCACCCCTCCAACCGGAGCGCTTGCTTCAGACTCCAGCCGCCTCCGGACGGACTCTCCGATCAAAAGGCCTGGCCTAGGACTTCTGACTCTGTCCCCACGTCGTTGACTGAGGGGCACAGAAACCCTGCTCACTGCTCTTCGCCGACTGGCGTGGCCAGAACCGACTGGGGTCATTCGACCGGGGACGCCCGCTCAGAAGGGGCCAGGGGCGAACAGAGAAAACAAGCTAGGGCGTGTAAGTCAAACCACGGTACCAGGGACCATACCCTATACACCTACGGGAATAGTACTCTACAAACCACCCTAACACAAACAGTATTGTAGGCGCCGACATTTTCCTCTACAGTATTGTAGGTGTCGTTAAAACTCCCGTATGGTAAGGCCCCCCACGTGCCTCCGGGCATCAATAGTGTTGTGGGCGCCGAGATTTACCATATGGGGTGAACGTGGTGACACTCACATGCCTCTAGGCATCAAACAGTATCTACAAGTACCGATGTCTACCACTCCTGAAGAAGGCAAACGCAACCTCCTACATGCATCTGACATTCTACAGTAACATCAACAGTGTTGTAGCGCGTACCATTATCTTGTACCCGCCGGCATGGGCACCAAAGCTCAGTAGCATACGTACCCTCACTTGTAAAGCCATCCCCTTTATCTATAAAAGGGGATGCGCTCCCTCCAACAGAGGAGAGGCTTTTTTCTCTCTGAGGCCCCCTTTGAAGACCCTTTCTCAGATTCATTAGGTCAACCAAGTTCTCTAGTCCATAACCATAGAACCACCAGGTTCGGACCTCAAGCACACGCTTGAACACTTAGCTCATAGCGTAGCTCCAGTCGCTCTCGGCCCTTCCGACCGGACCTCTTGTACACCCCATCTTTCTCCTTCTCGTTTGTAACCCCACTACAGACTTCGAGCACCTGGGCTCAGGAATAAAGTCACTGATCGACCCAAACTGGACGTAGGGCATGTTGCTTGAACCAATACAAACCCTATGTCATTGAGTGCTATGCCACATCCGATCACAACGTACGACAAAACTATAAATATTTACTAGTTGGTCACATTCTGCATTGATAGAATGAATATAAGCTGTGCCTATCCATGGTTTGATATGAACCTGCAAACCCAAACCAAACCACCACTTCAGCTATGGAACAAAGAGAAATGAGACGAGTGCTACTAAAAGGATGTACAATAGAAGCACTCACTCATAGGAATTGGACGAACAAATCAACAGGCCACAAGTAACGTCGAGGGCAACCTAGCAACCTAGCACCTCACCTTTCTAGGACTCAAGCTAGGAGGCCGATGAGAAGCAGGGTGCAACTCACCTCATATTAGCCAAACTAATGCCTACTTTCATCATCTTCGAAAACACCAACTCACATGTCGGCAGCAAGGACCAAGACAATGAGATGCCATGACATGCATCCTCGTATCAACCAACATCATCAACCGATGGTGGACTGCTGACGGTGTGTCATAAGGATTGAAAATAGCCATGGTCACACATGACACCCTGTAAGTCATTAGAGATGAAGCTTTCATGAAAATTCCAAAGAAGTTCCTTCCTTGACCATTATGATGGCTAGCGTATCGCTAACAAACAAAGAAGATCAACTCTCCGCCATGTCACTAGAAGATAAAGATAATCAGGGAGGAACTTGAGTTTGCATCTCCAATGAACCCCAAACTTGTCAACCAAGGATCAACAAAAATCAAGAAAGGTTGATGTAAGAAGAGCATGCAATTGTCCATATCCTCATCTCCAGGATTGGACGGTGCAAAGAAAAGCTAAAGGCAAGAAGAGGTCCTGCTTAATGGACCTAAAGCTACGAAGCCCTCATTGATAGGTACATCGGACAAGTTTCCTTCAGGTATGTTTGTCACTAATCATTTCGATAAAAAGAAGGAAAACATAAGGTATATCCAACCATCCATTATGCAACATAGAATCACATTCATATGAGAGTTCTATCATCCAAACTTGATTATGCACTTTGAAAAAAAAATTAAGTGTGGGGAATGGACTTTGTTGGTATTTATAAGTGCAAATAGAATATGAAGGATTCCGCAAGCGCACAGAATACCATTGTAGCATTTTACCGGGAGTATTCTAGGTACCGTTATTTATATTTTACCATAGGGAAACAATGAAGTAAAGACTTATTGACTATCAAAGGAGTATCTATCAGTCAACATACCAGCATGGCTAGAGCAGGGGTAAAGGTAATGATACGAATTAAGGATAATGATACTCAGGGGGTAGATCTATAAGATAATGTAAACTAGTCAACTCGATAGAGCAACGACTGAGGTAGATTCCTGTGACATTCTTATTACATGGTCAAAGTATATATACATCCAACTATAGTTAAGACTAACTCTACTCTTGTGCACTTTGGGACACTGCTTAGATGATAGAGTACCCACAATAGATAACTCTACCGACGTGACTACGGCCCTACAATTTAAGAACCAGCTCAATTTGGAGTGGACTACAAAGGATAGATGGGGCTATCACCTCCCGCTGCTACCACCCAACCGGAGAATAGGATGTAGTCATAGGCAGAGCATTGTATAAGCACCATGCTTATATGAGGCTCGGCTACTTAGCCCAATCGATACACTAGCAGGCTAAGCGCTCTATGAACCCGCACACAAAAGTATGATAACCTCAACTAAGCAAGATACATATTAAAAGTAAGCATAGCATGTAGATAGGAATATGATGAATTTATAATAAGTCTTACAAGATGTGGAAGTGAAGATAAAGGCTTTGCCGAGCTTCCAAGACTAGATCCAGAACTTGAGCATGAGCCCAACTCGACCCTCACTCCTAGGCTACTAATCTACTACATTAGAGAGTCTAGACCTAATCCTCCTGGTGTATCTTGATCTCTGAATGAGAGTTATGAATTAGGGTTTTAGGGATGCTCTAGGGAGGAGGGTAGGGGCTGCTATATATAGGCCGGAGCATCAATTCTGGACCCTTGGATCAAACCGACTTGAAAGAACGATGTAGATGCAATCTAGGAGGCGGTGGAGAACCGAGATTCAAAGGAGGGGCTAATAGGTGGGCCTAGGGGCTAGGCGGCCTGTAGGTGGGGCCAGCCAGCCCCACATGGCAGCCACCTACCCTCCGCTTCGGTGGTTTGCCTTCTGGAGTCTTCTAGAGTCGCCCCACATCGGTTTCGCTATGGATAAACGTGACTTGCTTTAATGAATAGGCCCTCCTTGACGGTTTTCTGAGTAAATCCTCTGGAAACACAAATTCACCAAAACTTGTGGAATTTATTAGTTTAAACCCCGAGACCTATGTTGGTGATCCTTTTTATGCATTTATATAAGTTATATTGATGGTTTATGATGAACGTTAACTACCATCAACAAGCTCCCCCACACTTAACCTTTGCTAGTCCCTGAGCAAAGCCAAACTCAGCAATGGATCAGGAGTTGCTACAATGCTTTAACTCCTCAAAAGTACACAAGTGTTTAATCAAAAATTCTTCTCTGGATTAGAATTAACTAATCTGACTTTCAAACTTAACCATATTACCTTCAACCATGGGGCTTCTTAGCCTTCACTTGGGTCTTGAGCAATTGAAAGACAGAACGATCAAGTCAAGCACTATGTCACAAGGTCTTTGTTCCACCATTGTTTCAGAGTTTTTATAAGGTTTCAAAATAAAACTCAGAGATTCAATTGTATGACACTCTCAAGTCTCTCAATATATGTGGTATTTGTGGATCCTCACCAAGGCAATAAAGTTGTTATGCCTTTTCTCTTCCTACCACTAAGGCTTATGTGGAGTTCATAGGTAGGGAGAAAGCTAGAGCATACTTGCAATATATATATTGTAAAGTCAAACCTCAGATCCAAAGAGAGTTAAGTCACACAATCAAATCAAGATGTGCATGTGTGTGGATGTATATGGTGGATATATGTATGGTGGCTAACCTAATTCTACTATGCTCCTTGGAAACATATCTCTCTTTTGAAATTTGGAAACATTTTTGCAAGAGAACAAGGGCTATCTTATTCATCTCTTTTTTTTCAGTCGGGCATCTGAGTACCCATTGTTTTCATATCTCGAACATTTGGCCATTTTTTCTCAACTTTTTTTTCTTTTCTTTCTCTTCTTTTTTTAGTTAACTTTTGCATAGCCCCATGTCTCTTTTCTACATCAAAACTTTGATAGATAGCAACAAGAAATTGGTGCATTTATTTGGTGATGGAAAACCTATCAAGCATGTTTTTGGTGTTCACTCCCAGTGTAGGAGTAGAACATTTTTGGGTGGATCTAGATGGAAAGCATGTTTTTGCGCCTACCCTAGTGTAGAAGTAGTGCATATTTGGGTGGTGTGTATGTGATCGTCATTTTAAGAGCATGACAAACCTCTCATAAGGGTTAACAAAGCTTGACTAAACTCAATGCAAAACAAGCAGCATATATGTGGAAATTTTTCTAGTCTAAATAACATGTATGGCTCTGGTAGGAATTCAAACTTTGTTATACAAGAACTCATCATGTAGCATTTTTTTTTGTTTTTCAAAAGATAAATCTCCAGAACTTTAGTGCCACTTGGAACAAGATAAACAACAGCTCAGACCTTCTCATATCATACCTATCAATTACCTAGACTTAGATCAAGCATATGCTACCCACAAGTTTCAAGTTCAGAGTAAATCTTTATATCAAAACAGTTTTATCCAAAACTCGAGAGAATTCAAGGCTGAAAACTAGGTACTTGAAAGGAATTACAACAGAGCAACTATTCATCATTTCCATTTTAAGAGATTATCTTCGGAGTCATTTTTATTTTATTCAGCTCTTAAAACAAATTAAAGCAAACTAGACATACTCTCTTTATTTTGTTTTCATTTTTTTGATCACACATTATAACTATATATATTTCTATAAAGATAACTTTTACTTTGTTTTTAGTTATTCATCTTTTTTTCTAATATATGTAAAGCAAACTAAGAATAATAAAAGGAAAGAAATACTTATCTATATACACGGGGAATGCCTTCTCCCTCAAGCTGGTTGTTGTTATGGTTCCTCAACGAGGTGGCCGGATGTGAAGGTGCTGGAACATAGCCTTCTAATTTTGATTTTGTTGTTGCTATTATTGCTGGAAGCTGGCCATCTCCTATCCCATGCTTACCTGCCATTGTGTATGATTGTGTAACATACCTTGGATGGCAGGTGTCCTCTCATCAATGGTTGTGAGCTTGTTGTCGAATTCAGAACTTCCACTTGTAGAATTTGGGGGATTGACTCCCCCACACTTTACTCGAAGTGTGTTCTGCTCATAAAGACAAGGTAGAGATCAAGTGCATGGGATCTGTTGGTGGAAAAACACCAACAGAACTAAAACTTTATTTACTCTTCTCTAGCCTTAGGCACATTGAATTATGATAGAGCTAATGTTATGTGCAATATTTATTCTTATAACATGGGTGATAAGATTAGAAGGATGTAGCATTTTGACTGTGACAAAAAGAGTGGAGTTGCTTAACCTAGGGAAGGATTGTCCATCTTTATAATGTATTAAACTTTACATGATTATGACTATTATCTTCCAAGGGTAAGATATGCAAAATTTTAGCTCATTTGGTTAAGACTATGAGATCAAGAAAGTGGTGCTATGAACAAGCTTAAGGAACAAAACATGTTGAGTTAATCATATTGGATTAAGCAAAATTGTAACTCATACATGTTTGTTTCTTCATTTATGTGCATACCAAGATCAAGAGGAAAATGATGACCACTTACCTTAAGATGTTACCTTCGTTATTGGAGCATGATGACACCATGTGATGAAGGGTAGATGACTTGTGGTGATCTTCTGTTCCTGCTTGAAGGTTCCCTTGCTTGAGCTATTCATGACCATCTTGTCTCCTATGTCGCACTCCTTTATTATTCTTTTGTCATGCTGTCTTTTTGTCCTTTCTTTTGTGGATCTTGGCATTTTGTTAGACCTTCTGCTCTACTCATTGTTTCTTCTCTGCAAAGGATTAGTGGACAATACATACCCAAAATAATATACAAATGATTCAAAACAAGGATAGTGCTGTCATAGAGCTAAAGGTCACCTTCTTTGCTATAGAAAAGTTGGTTTTAACATTTTAATTTGCATAGACTCTTTATCCCATGTGTTAAAATAGTGTACCTTGATTGTTCACCACTACTTCAAATTTTCAACAAGGTTAAGGCAAAGATGTGTAAAATCGTTTTGAAAAATACCTCAAACATTGATTTGTTTCTACGAATGATCTCCTAAAGGAAACTTGTCCGATGTACCTATCAGTGGGGGCTTCATGGCTTTAGGTCCATCGAGCCAGACCTCTTCTTGCCTTTAGCTTTTCTTTGCACCATCTAATTGCATGCTCTTCTTTCATCAACCTTTCTTGATTTTTGTTGATCCTTGGTTGATGAGTTGGGGTTCATTAGAGATGCAAATTCTAGTTCCTCCTTGATCATCTAACAGCGTGGCAGAGAGTTGTTCTTCTTTGTTTGTTAGCGATATGCTAGCCGTCTTGATGATCAAAGAAAGATCGTCATTGGTACTCGCATGGAAGCTTCATCTTCAATGACTAGGGGATGTCTTTGGGCGACCATGGTCATTTACGGCCTTACGAGACATAGTTGTCAATAAACCATTGATTGATGATGCTTGTTGACATAATGATGCATGCCATGATGTAGTGGCATCTCGTTGTCTTGGTCCTTGTTGCCAACGCGCTAGCTGGTCCCTTTGAAAATGATGAAGGCGGGCATATTCTGGTTAATACAAGGTGAGTTTCATCCTACTTCTCATCAACATCCTAGCTTGAGTCTTGGGAAGGCTCAATGCTAGGTTGTCTTTCATGTTGCTCATAGCCTGTCGATCTGTTCGTCCATTTCCACAGCTATAGTGGTGGTTTGGTTTATGGTTTGTGGATTCATACCAAACCTTGAACAGGCATAGCTTCTATTCATTCTTTCCTGCAAAATGTTAATAGACACATACCCGAGGGAAACAATGAATTTGAAACATAGGTTGTGTTGTCCATTTTTTGTGATTTTCCTCTATGCTAATGGAAGGATGGTTTTAGGATTGTTTAGCATAGATTATGTTTATCATGTTTTATGTGCTTGCTGCATTCTAGTATGGTTCAAGGCAAAGATAACTTGCAATAAAAGATAAGTGAATAAACCTTGATACTCATAGTTCTTCCTTCCATAAAGAATGAGCTGGGTCTTCTTTGCGCAAAGTTATTAGAGTTCATCGCATGCCCTGATTCATCTTTGATGTGAATTTATCTCAGGACTTACCCTGATTGAATTTGAGAGTTTTTTTGCAGGGGTTAGTCCAACAAAATAACCAGTATCTACTAAACCATACTATCAGCTCAAAAATTAAACTAGACACCATGTCTATTTTAATTTAGCAAAGCATTTTAACCTAAGCACCGTGCTTAATTTAAAAAGCCTTTGGAAGTAAGATTAACACACCGCTTGGTTCAAAAATCAAACTAAACACCACATCTAATTTGATTTAAGAAAATAGTTTAAACTAAGCACCACGCTTACTTTAAAAGGTGTATGAAGATACTCCAAATGTAAGCATACTATAGCAAACAAAAGTAGCATGAAAGCATAAAAGTGATTTATTCAAATGGAGATGAAAGAGCATGATCATGGTGAGATTCTATTCTTTTAATAAAAGATGCAAGTGGTATAAATGTATGCAAGGAACTAAATATGCTGTGGATTTGATAGGAGAGAATTTAAACTAAACGGAGTAGATGCATGAATCATTGAAAATAAACATGCAATGGAGTACAAAAATTAAAAGATAACTACTCATCAAGTTTAAAGTTCATGAGCAAGACTATCTCACCTTTCTTGATCATACTTACCATGACTCACATGATGGAATTTGTGAGTAGTGCAACATCTGTATTCGTCACTTGAGATGTGATTTGTATTCTTGTGACATCGACTTTTTTCTCCAATCTACACATGGTTATAGAATATATACGTCTATACAAACCTGTGAGATGGCAGGGTTCCAATGTTGATGGATCTTGAATGTTTAGGCACCTTAGGGTTCTTCAATGTTTCTTCTTTTCTTGTGGAAGCTTGCCAGAAGGTCTAAACGACGTCTGTTGTCCTGTCTTATTCCACAATTCAATAGAACATGGGTAATCCTACTAAAGCTAGTGGTATGTTAATGATCTAAATCTTTACGCCAATTATTTCCCTGGGAACAGCGCTAAAAATGCTTGTTGGTATTTATATGTGCAAATAGAATATGAAGGATTCCGCAAGCACACAGAATACCATTGTAGCATTTTAGCAGGAGTATTCCAGGTATCGTTATTTATATTTTACCACAGGAAAACAATGGAGTAAAGACAATGAATATCAAAGGAGTATCTATCAGTCAACATACCAGCATGGCTAGAGCAGGGGTGAAGGTAATGATAGGAATTAAGGATAATGATACTCAAGGGGTAGATCTATAAGATAACATAAACTAGTCAACTCGGGAGAGCAACGAGTGAGGTAGATTCCTGTGACATTCTTATTACATAGTCAAAGTATATATACATCCATCTATAGTTAAGACTAACTCTACTCTTGTGCACTTCGGGATGTCGCTTAGACGGTAGAATACCCACAATAATTAACTCTACCGATGTGACTACGACCCTACAATTTAAGAATTTTCTCAATTCGGAGTGGACTACAAAGGATAGACGGGGCTATCACAACCCGCTGCTACCACCCAACCAGAGAACAAGGTGTACTCATAGGCAAAGTATCGCATAAACACCATGCTTACACGAGGCTCGACTACTTAGCCCAATCGATAAACTAGCAGGCTAAGCGCTCTATGAACTCGCACACAAAAGTATGATAACCTCAACTAAGCAAGATGCATATTAAAAGTAAGCATTAGTGGTTGGAAGAAAAGTAGAGGGCAGGTGACTGCCAGGTGGTGCCGGCCGGCCCCACCTATAGGCCGGTCGGCCGGCCTGTGGGCCCCACATGTCAGGCCCTCCTTCGAATGTCAGTTCTCCACCACCTTAAAGATCGCATCTATGCCATTTATTCAAGTCGGTTTGATCCAAGGGTCAAGAATTGACGCTACCCCCTATATATACGGCCCTATACCCCCCCTCCCTGGAGCCATCTTGAAACCCTAATTCATATCTCTCATTCAGATCAAAAAAACCAGGAGGATTAGGTCTAGAGCTCTCCAATGTAGTAGATTAGTAGCTTAGGAGTGAGGATCGAGTTGGGCTCTTGCTCAGGTTCCGGATCCAATCTCGGAGGCTCGATAAAGCCATTGTATCTTCATTTATTTATCTTATGAGGCTTTATTATCATTATATCATTCATATCTACATGGCTATAGTTACTTTGATATGAATCTTGCTTAGTTAAGCTTATCTTTACTTTTGTGTGCGGGTTCATAGAGCGCTTAGCCTGCTATAGTTTATCGATTGGGCTAAGTAGCCGAGCCTCATGTAAGCATGGTGCTTATACGATGCTCTGCCAGTGAGTACACCCGATTCTCTAGTTGTGTGGTAGCAGCGGGTGGTGATAGTCATGTCTATCCTTTGTAGTCCACACCGAATTGAACAAGTTCTTAAATTGTAGGACTGTAGTCGTGTCAGTAGAGTTATCTTTTGTGGATACTCTACCGTCTAAGTGGCATCTTGAAGTGCACAAGAGTAGAGTTAGTTTTAGCTATAGTTGGATGTATATATACTTAGACCATGTAATAAGAATGTCACTAGAATCTACCTCACCTGTTGTTCTCCCGAGTTGACTAGTTTACATTATCTTATAGATTTATCCCTTGAGTGTCATTAAGCATTACTCCTATCTTTACATTTATCCCCTGCTCTAGCTATGTTGGTATGTTAACAAATACTCCTTTGTTACCCAAAAAATCTTTACTCCATTGTTTCCTTGTGGTGAAATATAAATAACGATACCTGGAATACTCCCGGTAAAATGCTACAATGGTATTCTGTGTGCTTGCAGAATCCTTCATATTCTATTTGTGTTAATAAATACCAACAGGGCACTCTCGGGTTACTGGGTTACTCTATTTATATAATTCATCGGATTCTCCGGCGTGAGCTAGAGACGGATGATCTAGTGGGAATTAGGCGCTCTCGGGTTTTTTGGCTGTGGATCTTTATAATTCAGCGGACACTCCGATGTTCACACTCATAGCGGTCTAGGTGCCTCCATTGGGAGATTTACCAAATTGTGGAGGTTTATCGGACACTCCGCTGCATCGGCGGACACTCTGCCAACCGAGCGATAGAACCTATGCTCTATGTTTTGGGGTTGGTTAGTTGCTACTTTGGAGTAGTGAACATCCATGCATGGGCACTAGACTTCTAGGATGATCTTAGGGATATACTAGGGTAAAGCTAGTTGAGTCCTTGGTTTTGGCTAACTAGTGCATCTAGTGATGATTTGGCTAAATCTCTTCCCATGAACCACTTGTGATAAATACATTGGATTGAGCAAGAAGACTTATCTCCAAGGTTCAAGAATCATGAGATGCTAGACTCTAGGGTAAGAGGTTTAAGACATCTTGCCTTTGTGATGAATGAGATATCACCACACTCCATCATCCATACATGCATGAGAGGTTGAGATTAGGGTTTGAGAGAAATCTTCCATTAAAGAGGTGAGAGCTCATGAGCTAACCATGATCATGAGATAAGGATGGCTTGACCTTGATGAGATGAGGTCCTTGGATTACATCCCTTCACTTCATCTTCTATCTCCATCTCCACCGCCAAACTTCATCTTCTCTCTCTAGTTCTTCCTCACTCTTGTTCCTTTAGAGAGAGAGAGGGAGAGGGTGAGAAATGGGAGAGTGGGATGAGTTGGTGTTGCTTTAGCTGAGGTTTGGTGTATCCATTTTGTGCATATGACATGTGGGACCATGGGTTGAGTGGAGGACAACTCACTTCCACTCACTGCATGAAGTTCGAATACTGACGGATGATCCGATAATCACATCGGATTGTCCGGTGGTCTCTGAATTCGTGGAATTGGTCCAAACACTCGAGATTTGACAATAGGGTCACTTTGCTTGTCCTAAGGGTTAATAATCCTGATCAATGACAACTTAAATCATGACAACATGTTCCTTAGTGTTTGTGTTGACTATTGTTGATTTCATGTTTGTCTGGCTTGTGCAGGGACTTTGCCAATTATCCAAAATTGAGATCCTAGGTGGTTGTAGCAAATTTGGGTCTTTACAACTCTCCCCTCCTTGGAAAAAGCTCATCCTTGAGCTTTCCCAAGGTTCCATTGAGAAAATTTGCAACTAGGCAGGTTCTGGAAGTTCTTCCTTTGGCTTACAAATTGCTTTTCCCGCAATTTCTTCCTCTCGAGGATCACCAAAGAGAGAGGGGTCATTCTCTTGCTTAGTGTCGGTTAGTCCGGTTGATCTGTCAGATGCTCCATTGGTTTTGTAACATGTCTCGAGATTTAACTATTAGGCTCTCCAACTTATCGGATATTCCACCACAACTGACGGATGATCCGACACCGCATAGTTATTTAAGGGGTTACAATTGAACGGTTAGGGTTCCACCCTCATTTTCATCTCTGCTCCTTTCCTCTAAGCCAGCCACCGCTCGTGCTTATGCCATCTTCACTATTGATTCCGGTCATCCTTCATGCTTCCAAGCTTTTTGAGATGGGGAGGTAAGCATCCTTCCTTGCTTGGTTGTTCTCCCTTCCTTCTTCCATGGTAAACTAGCTAGGATTTGCTTGATCTATGGATAGGATGAGTTTAGTTGAAGTCCCACTTGGTGAAGAGGTAGAGCATACTTGATTTTGTTCAGTGGATGTCCTGTAATTATGGGGAACTGCTTGATGTAGTAGATCTTGGGAATACAGGGTATTATGGTTGCTCAAACTACGCTGGATCGGGGTTCCACGGACTCTCCATCCGTCCTGGCAGAAATATTCTGTCAAAACCTTAGGAGGTTTAGAAAAATTCTGAGTTCATTGGTCATTTCCAAGTTGACTCTGGCGGACAGTTCGGGATCAATGCGGGCTTCTCCATCACGCTTGATCTGTAACTTAAATTCCTTTCTACACGTCATCGAGTGACTAACGGATGCTCCACAACTTACATCGGACACTCTAGTAGGTACCGTCTAGGTTTAGGTACTTAGGCTTGTAGCTTTGGCGGTCAGTACATCATGTCCAAGGATACTTCGCAGCTCCCTGGTCAAGTACCAACCCATTTCCAAGTGACGTTCTCATTGTCCATTTTATGCTTAGGTCCATAGGGAATATTGTACACAACTATAATACTGTACCACCAAATCCTTCAAGCTAGCAAACACTGTTGCCTTTTGTTTTGGTTTTCCCATCGTTAAACATTTCTCTTGGAGCCGGTTAAATTGCGATCTCATTCTATGTTTGCATTCACAGGTTCGGTTCTGATTGCTGCCTTTCCAGTGGGGTTTCCAACCAAAACAAACCATGCTTCGAGGAGTAAGGTAGCCGTTAGGCATCTCGCAAGCGCGTGGTGCCCCCTAAGATAAGGAAGACACCGCACGTGAGGAGATCCAAAAGGGCTACATCACCTGGCGTTCTCAATGATAAGGATTGGGCCATGCTCAAGCGGGAGGAGGATGAGCAAACTCTCATACATGGTAAGGGTCTAGTAGAAAGATCTGAACGAGAGGCTTCTCCCTTCGACGAAGTTGAGGTTGACTTTAGTGATGAAGAGTATGAATACGAGGAAGATGGGGTCCGTCCCATCTGCTTGGGAAATCGACCCAAGATTGACTATTCTTGGAAGAGCACTGCCAACTATCGAGAGGCTTGCAGTCAGAAATGCTACCAGGGGGAGAGCAACACTTTTTCTCCCTACTTCCATGCTTCTGTGCAGTACAGACTCTTCTAGGGGCGAATTCATTAATAGGCCTATGCAAAAGAGTCAATGGATCAACTGGGCCTATCTGGAAGAATTCCCATGCATTAAGGACTTGGTCGAAAGTTTCTAGGGAATGGGTCTTCGCAAGGTGATGGAGTTCAGGCACAATTGGAATGAGTCCGTTGTTCATTAGTTCTATGCCACAGTTGAGGTTGACATAAAAGATGAGCGTATGAGGTGGATGACTGGCAAGAAAAGCTTCAATGCTTCGTTCCAGGACTTTGCTTCTCTCATTGGTCTGGATTATGCAAAAATGAAGACAGGGAAATCTGTGAGTGACCTTCCCGTGATGCAAGAGCAGGAGACCTATGTCTTCTATCCAACTAGGAAGCATCAGCATGGTGCTAGCAAGCATTTGAAGAGGTACCCTTCCTTGATCTTCAGTATGTTGAGGCATACCATTATGCTTAAGGTGGGAAACTCCAATGTTGTTCGCTTTCCTTATTATGAGGCGATCCAAGCTATTGTGTCCGGGGACAAGCTAAACATGATTGAGTGGATGGCCACTTGGATGATAGAGTGCAGACTGGACAGGAGAGGTGTGTTGGCCTTCCAGCCATATATCATGGCATTGGTCAACCACAAGACGACTATCTTGGATGTTGATGATGTGGTGCACAAGGCTTTTCATCCGTTCAAGAATAAGAGGGAGGCCTTGGAATGAGAGGATTCACCTCTGGCTAAGGTTCCTCTGCCACCGGTTGTATCTGCAGCTGGAGAGGGTGCTAGTATGTCGGTGCCACTAGAAGATTACATTGTTCCATACTTCGCACGCCTCAACACTTAGTTCTAGGAGTCGATCACCCTAATTTGTCAGGCTTTGGATGAAAAGTTCATCATGCAATAATAGTTCCTTAAGGACAGCTTCATTGATCTGATGACTGCCAATGTGAATAGCCTGGCCGATCAGGTAGAGAGGATGGCCACCAAGGAAGAATTGGGTCAGCTTCGCTTTGAGGTTGCCACCCAAGTTCATGCTACTAAGCAACTCAAGCAATCCTTTGACACCTTGTACCAGCATGTCTACCGCTGTTGCCCAAAGCCATCTGCTGACAGTGTGATTGGTATCCTTCCTTCCTTCCTCACTCGCTTGCATTCCATTTGCAGAGGCTCAATTTGTTTATAAAATTGTTCTTACTCCAACTCTTACTAATTATGCAGAGCCCATTCCGCTCTAGGCGCATCCATTGCTTCTGATGCCTCAGGGGACTGTTACTCCTTCAGTAGGTGCCTCAAACACACCAATGTTTATTGCCAATTATGGCCTATAGTGTTATTTACATTCAACATTGTTTTCCACACTTCTACTGATTACTTAGGTTTGGCCCCCTTGTAGGTGGACAACTGATGGTGATTCCCCCAGGAGCCTTCCATCCTTTGTAGTACTTGCAGATGTCACCGCCATAGCAGCCTCATCAGACTCTGCCCGACCAATGATCGTTGTCATGCCTCATCATCATCGTATTACAAAGTAGTTTCTGCTCTGGTCTATTGAGGGAGAGTTTATTTGATACTTCAAACTTGATTTGCTTCAACGCCCAGGGTGTTGGGTGTACTCGTGTTGTGCTATACTTGATACTACTTGCTTATCCTGTGCGCCATCCGTCGAGGTGATGAGTTTGATACTCTATTTAAATTTCTTCAGTTGAACCTTCAGGCTTGCTTGGTACGTTATTCCTGGTATACGTATATATATACTTGTCCATCTTACTTGACTGTGATTGAGAGATAAGGCCAAGATACAGAGGATATGTGGTTGGAATCCTTTACCGAGCTCTCGCGACAAACGATGGGAACTTGATAGAGGGTTCCAAAGATCTAGATAAGGGTGTCGGGACTAATCTGACGGCGCTATCTATGTGACACACTCGATCCAGGGGTGTTTTAATGGATTCCTGCTATGCCTCACTTAGGTAGACCATACTATCAACCTTAAGCCTATATCAGCACTGGCTAACTCCCTACCATTTTTTCGAAAGTGACTCACTTGGGCACCTTTGCAACTTATAGTGTCAAGGGGAAGAGGCTAGAACCAACTAGGGAAGAGGGTTAATACAACTTAGGGTTCTCCTATAGCATAGAACAAAATTTTAAAATCGAAGGCCGAAGTGCATATCGAGCGAGTTGAACGATGCCTTGTAGGAGGACTATAGGTGTAAGTCAGTCAACTGCTCTGATACCCCGATCTGTGGGGGAACTCGCCGCATTCCCTAAACCGAGTGTCGTCCTTGACCAACTCAATTTAAGTAGATCAACACCGTGAGACCCCACAGGAGCGCACATAGCAACTCCTCTTCAAGACCTTTGTGCTGAGTTACACACACATACCCAATACAATGCATACCAGACAACTCGATCACGTACACATTCCAGCTTACGTCATTCTTAAAGCTTTGTCGACAACAAGATAGGGTTCAAGAGTATAAGATTTCCACTAAGTCTAATGCTTTGGGTAGCTCTATTCGTACACTAGGTTGCTGCTCTTGTCACTCATCTATTCGCCGAGTTACACGTAGCTCATCTTGGAATATGCCATTCCAAGGTCTGCTAACCGTTGCCTTCACCGAGACTAGACTTGGGAAGGGACCCTAGCTACCTACAAAACAACTTAACGGCAGTGCCGTAAGTACATCGCATACTCGCAGGACTTAATTCCAACATATAATATTTGGTGGATGCATAGGGCGATTATGAGGTATTGGTACAAGTGCATAGAGCAATGATGTTTATTAAGAATATGACATGCTATGCTTGATATTAGAATTAAAGCATTTATCATTATAACAAAGTGCTCATAGTCCATCATTCATACTACCATGGGTATAGAAAGAAAGAATAACCAAATAGTTCTGTCCCAAGGGACTCTAGGCTTACAAATAGTTCCATCATTCATACCACACTCCATGATCCTTACATGCATGAGAGGTTGAGATTTGGGTTTGAGAAAAAACTTCAATTAAAGAGGTGAGAGCTCATGAGCTAACCATGATCATGAGATAAGGATGGCTTGACCTTGATGAGATGAGGTCCTTGGATTGCATCCCTTCACTTCATCTTCTATCTCCATCTCCACTTCCAACCTTCATCTTCTCTCTCTAGTTCTTCCTCACTCTTATTCCTTTAGAGAGAGAGGGAGAGGGTGAGAAATGGGAGAGTGGGATGATTTGGTGTGGCTTCAGCTAAGGTTTGGTGTATCGATTTTGTGCATATGACATGTGGGACAAAGGATTGAGTGGAGGACAGCTCACTTCCACTCACTGCATGCAGTTCGAATACTGACGGATGATCCGATAATCACTGTCGGATTGTTCAGTGGTCTCTGAATTTGTGCAATTGGTCCAAACACTCGAGATTTGACAATAGGGTCACTTCGCTTGTCCTAAGGGTTAATAATCCTAATCAATGACAACTTAAGACATGACAACATGTTCCTCAATGTTTGTGTTGACTATTGTTGACTTCAAGTTTGTCTGGCTTCTGCAGGGACTTTGCCAATTATCCAAAATTGAGAGCCTAGGTGGTTGTAGCGAATTCGGGTCGTTACACTTGAAGGCCCGTATATATACCTACATGTGCCTATTGGTGGTGCTTAACTCATATTTCTACCACCAACATTTAAACAAACTAAAATAAATATGAATACCAAAACTTGGAATTTGGGTTTACAACTCATATTTTCCATGAGTTTTGGTATATACATGTTTTGCAGGACAACACATGAAAATACGCCAAAATGCGCAACCGAGAAGGCGCACTCAAACAAAACAACAAGCAAAGCCCATCCAAACTTCAGACTTGGGCTAGAACACTAGCATGGGAGCCATCTAGGCCCAGCCAGCAACCCACCAGAGCAAGGTGGTGGCGACCACCACCGCCAGCCCCACTTGGCCCCACCTTGCTCAGGCGGTGCATTCAATGCTAGGTGAGGCAGTTGCATGTGGTGCTTTCCTAAAATATATGAGCAAACCGTCGTACTCAAGCTATAAAAGGAGGCCCCCTCTTCACATTTGGGGATGTTCATACACATTTTGAAGAAGAAGAAGGGCTACACACATTCCATTAGCTTCTAGCTAGACTAGAGTAGGGAGTGAGAGAGGAAAGAGTTAGAGGAATAGCGGAGTAGTGGTACCCTCTACTTCTTGTACTCGGCAAGCCTTGTACATCAGGTGGATGGAATGCCGGACTTGTCTACCCCCTCTACACTTGTACCTCTTTGTTCATCTTACTACTTGGAGTAAGAAGTTCGTGTTCATCTTTTGATATTGAGTTCTTAAGTAAGTTAACTCTGTTCTTACAAACTTATGGGTTCGTCGTTCATCCCTAGGGTGAACACTCTAGTAGAGGAATCTTGATAAAGATGGAAGTTCCTGGCCAACGCTAAAGTAGTGACCAATAGCGTAGACATGTTGTCTAAGCTAGAAGTCACCTTCGTTTGCCTCGTATCCTCTATTTGAGGGATAGATGGCAGGTGGTGATAGCCCTGTCCGTCCTTTATAATCCCCCATATTCAGATATGGCGTAGAGCTACAGGCCGGCTACACTTGGCAGACCAAGTGTTCACCGGTGTCCGAAGCAAGTTTGTAGTAGCAAAGTTATCTTTTCTTAGGTTCTCTAATCTTGAGAAGAACCTCACTACAAGAGTTGCCCTTATTCCAATTCTTATTAGGTAAACTAGCCAAGACACTACTTACACCTCTGTTTCTCATAGAAATATGATACCCTAAATACCACCAGGTGAAGTGCTACAATGGTACTTCCGTGCGCTTGCGGACTTTTCTGCTTAAGCTAAGAAGCACCAACAAGCATTTGTGGCGCCGTTGTCGGGGAACGGTTGTTGTTTTAGTCTCCAAACCTAGTTTGACCGTGTATCCTTTGTTTTTACCTTTCTTTTCCTTTTACTCTTTTCCAATGGAGCAACCTACCATTCAAAACATTTCTGCTCCCAAGGGTGAGTTCATCGAACCACCACAATCCTGAAAGCCAATCACAGCTTCTAGTTACGAACTTTGCCCTGGCTTTATAGCCATGGTTTGGGCACAAGCCTTTTCGGGATTAGATTATGAAAACCCCTACCATCATCTAAGGGAGTTTGAGCAGCTCTGTGCTTGCCTAACCATTTCAGGCATGTCGCAAGAAACACTTTAGTGGAAGTTGTTTGCCTTCTCACTTGATGAGAAGGCAAAACAATGGTACGCCCACAATGTAGGGAAGGTAGCTGGTGATTGGGAAGAACTAAGGAACAGATTCTATCTTGCATTCTTCCCTATATCCAAATACCTACCCTACGACAAGAGATACTCAACTTCCAACAAAAAGAGAAGGAATCCATAGGTGCAGCTTGGGACAGATTCTCAATTTTAACGAGATCTGGCCCAGACTTGTCTAAACCCAACCATGTGCTTTTATAGCATTTCTAGTTAGGGCTTAGCAAGGAATCTGCCCTATAGCTCGATATAGCTACCGGAGGTTCATTTACCCACAAAACCACAACGGAAGGGGAAGCTCTCCTAGACCACATTCTAGAGAACACTCCCCCACTAGAACCTCTCCGCATAGAACAAGAGCTGAGCCATGAGGAAGTCTCTTCGGTCGAGGCCGAACCCATAACATCCATAGAGAGACCCTCACCCGAGCCAGATGATCTAGAGGATGGTTTCCAACCTTCAGACCTTTCGTATTTCGAGTTTGACCTTTTCAAAGAATTCAGAAACACCTCAAAGTACTCATCCCAAAAGAGATCACCGGTTCTTGTCACTCCTTCAGACCCTTTAGATGAACAATTTCTTAGAAAATCTATTAAGGAAATAATAGCTATCATGAGTAGCGAATGGGTAGAAGAAGTGGAGCATTCATCTAAAGAAATTCAGATATGCACCCCTTTCTCCACCATCCGATGATCAATTGGTAGGACCTCATTGGACGTCCTCTACAATCCTATAGTTAGAGCTAACCTCATGTCCGCGTATTTTGCTCACTCCTAGTTTAGCGATGATGCCATCACTCCTATAATCAAATCCTGCAGAATTGCACCACATATTAGACTAGAAGGACTAGGGGTTCTTCACAACATTTCACTTTACCGCAATGATATTGAAGTTCCCCTAGACTTCCATGTCTTTGACATCTAGGATTTTGATATCTTGATAGGACATCCCCTCGAAAAACTTTTTCTCGATCTACCAAAAATAGGGGATTTGGACGTAAAGTTGGGGAGAGACACTTTCTCCATTCCTATCACTTGAGCTAAAAACTCGGTAGCAAAATCTCTCCCCTATCCTAACCTACCCAAGGAAGTCATGTTGGTTCTACCCTTTGATTCTCCTAAGTCGTCCTTAGAAAAAGATGCAAAACTCTTCATGGAAGAAGAGGACGACTTAGGAGAAACCATAGATCTTCCCACAGAGGAAGCACCGGCATGACCTCCGGTTGAGCTAAAACCCCTACCCATTGGCTTACGCTATGCTTTCCTAAATGGTGACAAAGAAACTCCTGTAATCATTAGCGATAAGTTTTCAGATGAGGAGACATCCAAACTCATCGCCATCTTAGAAAAGCATAGGTCAGTCTTTGGGTATTCCTTGCAAGATCTCAAGGGGATTAGCCCAACTCTTTGTACCCATCGCATTCTAATTGACCCTTCGAGTACACCTTCTCGAGAGACTCAGCAAAGGCTCAACAATGCGATGTGGGAAGTCATGAAGAAGGAAGTCCTCAAACTTCGTCACGCCGGGATAATTTATCCCGTACCACTTAGTGATTGGGTTAGTCCCATTCAAGTGGTTCCAAAGAAAGTGGGCATGATGGTCATTGAAAACAATAAAAATGAGTTAATACCACAATGTACTGTCATGGGGTGGAGAATGTGTATTGATTACCAAAAACTCAACACAGCAATAAAGAAAGACCACTTCCCACTGCCTTTCATTGATGAATGTTAGAGTGGTTGGCGAAACATTCTTTCTTCTATTTTCTCGATGGGTTTTCGGGGTTTCATCAAATTGCCATCCACCCCGATGATCAGAGCAAGATGACATTTACATGCCCGTATGGAACATACGCTTATCGCAGAATGTCGTTCGGGTTGTGTAATGCGCTTGTGTCATTTCAATGCTGCATGATGTCTATTTTCTCAGACATGATTGAAGTGATCATGGAGGTTTTCATGGATGATTTTTTGGTCTATGGCAAAACCTTTGACCACTATCTGGAAAATCCAGACAAAGTCTTGCAGAGATGCCAAGAAAAGGAGCTGGTGCTTAACTAGGAAAAGTGCCACTTCATGGTCCATGAAGGCATCATTCTTGGACACCTTGTGTCCGAGAGGGGGATTGAGGTAGGTAAGGCCAACATAGAGGTCATTGAGCAGCTACCACCCCCTATGAACATAAAAGGAATCCGCAGCTTCCTAGGTCATGCAGGGTTCTATAGGCGGTTTATCAAGGATTTTTCACAAATCGCTAGACTCCTCACAAACCTGTTAGCTAAGGATGCACATTTTGAGTTCACAGATGAGTGCTTAACTACTTTCCACACTCCCAAGAAATCACTCATCTCAGTGCTAATCATTGAGCCACCCGATTGGTCGCTGCCGTTCGAGATCATGTGCGATGCTAGTGACTATGCTGTTGGTGCGGTCCTTGGCCAAACCAAAGATAAGAAGCATCACACAATTGCATACGCTAGCAAAACACTAACAGGAGCACAACTTAACTACGCTACCATAGAAAAAGAGGTCTTAGCAGTCATTTTTGCGATCAACAAGTTTAGATCTTACTTAGTGGGTGCAAAAGTTATCATTTATGCTGATCATGCTGCACTTAAATATTTGCTCACTAAGAAAGACGCTAAACCTAGATTAATTAGATGGGTTCTCTTACTCCAAGAATTTGACCTTGAAATAAAAGATAAAAAGGGAGTAGAGAATACGTTGCAGATCATTTGTCACACATACAAGTCACTAACATGTAGGAACTACCAATAAATGACTTCCTACACGATGACATGCTACTCAAGGTGACAGACTCCAACCCGTGGTATGCAAACATCATGAACTTCATGGTTGCAGGCTATGTACCACCAGTTGAAAATAGAAGAAAATTGCAAGTTGAAAGCCGAGATCACCTTTGCGATGATCCGTATCTATACCGTGTATGCTCGGATGGCCTACTGAGGAGGTGCGTGCCAACAGCGGAGGGGCTGCAAATCATTGAAAGATGACATGCAACATCGTATGGAGGCCATTATGGAGTGTTCCACACACAAGCCAAAATCTAGCAGTGCAGGTTCTTCTGGCCAACGATGTATGAGGACACTAAGGAATTCATCCGAAGGTGTCGGATGTGCCAATTCCAAGGAAGCATCAATGCTCGCAATGCAATGCCCCTACACTACAATCTTCAAATAGAAATATTTGATGTGTGGGGCATTGATTTCATGGGACTGTTTCAAAAGTCCCAAGATTGTGAGTACATCCTCGTCACTGTTGACTACATATCAAAATGGGTGGAAGCACTACCATGTTGAGCTACTAACGCTAGGCATGCAAGGAAGATGTTCCATGAAGTAATCTTTCCTCGCTTTGGAACACCAAGGATGGTGATAAGCGACGGGGGATCTCACATCATAGACAACAAGACATTCAGAGCATTCCTAAAAGATCTTGGAGCTAAGCATAACATTGCCACTCCATACCATCCTCAAACTAGTGGCCAAGCCAAGACCTCAAACAAATAGATCAAAAACATCTTATAGAAAATGGTCAAAGAGATGGGGAAGGGTTAGAAGAACAAGCTTCATGATGCACTCTAGGCATACAGGACTGCATACAAAACCCCCATCGGCATGTCACCATTCTAGCTAGTCTATGGAAAGAGCTGCCACTTGCCCGTTGAGCTTGAGCATCGAGCTCACTGGGCAATCAAAAGCTAGAATATGGATTTCAAGCTAGTCAGCAAAAACAGACAGAAACAAATAGCCGAGCTAGAAGAATGGCGAGAGAAGGCATACCATAGTGCCAACTTTTATAAGGAAAGAACCAAAAGATGGCACGATCACCGAATCAAGCTCAAAGAATTCAAGCAAGGAGACAAGGTCTTGTTTTTCAATTCAAAAGTCAAGCTATTCGGTGAAGGAAAATTGAGGAGCAAATGGAAAGGACCGTACACCATCATCAACACATCACCACATGGCGCGATCACCATCCAGAATGATGGTGGTAACATTTTCAAAGTCAACAGTCAATGCTTGAAAATTTTCCTTGAGCCTTCTCACAATATTGACTTTAACCAAGAATTAGGTAGAATAGATTTAATTGCTTTTGATAAATTCATTCAAAGCTTATAAAAATGTAAAAATAATCATGCTAACATATTCTTTCATTTACTTAAAATTTAAAAATATTGCTTTACTTTTCTAAGCAAGGAATCATGGCTAGATGACCTTTATGCCCTCACTAGACAAACCATGATTCTTGCTCAATCTTGCTTGATACATGCTGATCACATGAATATCCATTCATAATCACAAGATCATGTGACTTTTATTTTGAATATCCTTTTTTATTCATCATGATCATGAGCATCTTAGGCTATCACTCGATGATCCTAGTGAATAAAAATCTAACACTAGCATCTCTAGGATCACCATGCATGCACATGCACCTAGACAAAAATCCAGGCCAGGAGGACGACCTGGGGTGCAGGTGCACCCATGGTGCGGCCACACCACCCGTGGCTCCTCTCACCTCCAATCTTCTTCCACATCTTGTTGATCCTCTGGGAATCATGTCTATGGCGGTGCTTCATTTGTTTCCTTCACGGTAGAGGCCCAAACTCCTATATAAATCACCCAAGCCTCTCCCTTGCTTCACACCAAGCTACAAGCTTTCTTGTCTTCCTCCACATAACACTCAAGTTCTAAGACTAGCATGGCCAGCCACGCTCTCACCTTGTACACGGGGTCTTGTTCCACCTACAACCTAGATGGCATCCTGGCGTCCATCGACTTAGTGCCCGAGAGCTCCTATGTAAGGGAAGAAGCTAGGCTCATAACTGAAGCACCACTCGCCATCATGGCACCACCTAGCTATGCCATGAGGGATGGTTCTAGCCTCAAGACCACATCATGTTCCAAGGCACCCCTTGGTGGCACTAAGGAGAAGAAGGTGGCGCCAACACGTCCAACCACCGGTGCCATCAGCCTCAAGAGGAAGGCGCTCGAAGTTAGCGGACCTAGCAAGCGCTCTGTTGTAACGTCTTTCGGCAATTTAGTCTCTCGTGCTAGTTTGTCCCTACCTTCCACTAGGCCTAGTCTTTCTTACACCATGGTAGGCATGCGCAACCTGATGGAGGGTAAGGTGAAGGTGCTTATGCGCAAACTAGCCAAGAAGATGGTAAGCTAGCTGGCTCCATCGGGGAAGGAGTCGGAATCCTCAGGTGCACCCCTTAGGATCAAAAGGATTAGAAAGCTTCCACCGATCAAAAGACTCATAGGGCAATATGAGAGTAGTGATGAGGAGGACGCACCTTCTTGGGGTCCTTCCATCACCTCTCTTAGCTCCGAGAATGATAGCCTACGAGATCTCTTTTGGGGCCTTAACGATAGCTTAGCCATGAATCTCCTCAAGATTAGAGATCTGGTTGATGACATCAATAGCTTGCACTTCAAGCTTGACCAGAAATTAGCTAAGGTGGCTAAGGCAGCGGGAGTGGTAGATGCTTTAGATGAACCTCTCCAGACCACTCCCGCTGTTGATGGTTGTTAACATCAATCATAACCATTAACATAACTTATATAAATGTATAAAAAGGATCGCCAACATAGGTTTAGGGGTTTAAACTAACAAATTCCATGAGTTTTGGTGAATCTATGTTTTCAATAGGGTTTATCAAGAAAACCAGCAAGTAGGACCTATTTGTCAAAGCAAATCATGTTTATCCACAGTGAAACCGGTGTGGGAAGACTCCTAAAGACTCCAGAAGGCAAACCACCAAAGCGGAGGGCAGGTGTCTGCCATGTGAGGCCGACCGGCCCCACCTGTAGGCTGCCTAGCCCCCTAGGCCCACCTGTCAGCCCTTCCTTCAAATGTTGGTTCTCCACCGCATCCTAGATTACATCTACGCCGTTCTTTCAAGTCAGTTTGATCCGAGGGTCCAGAAATGATGCTCCGGCCTATATATACTAGTTAAATAGTAGAAGACATAGCTTACCCAAGTCAGAACTAGAGAACCTTAGTTTTCCTCTCTATGCTCCAATTTATCCTAACCTTGTTGCTACCCTTAGTATTGTTACCCTTAGTTAAGTTAGACCATAGTTAGTCTCACACGTTTCTCTGTGGATATGATACTTGAAATACTTCTGGGTGAAAGCTACAGCGGTATTCGTGAGCTTGCGGATTTATCTTTGTGCGTTAAAATATACCAACAAGCTTTCTAGCGCCGTTGCCAGGGAAACAGTTGTTGAATTAACTACAAGCCTAGCTTAACCTTTTATCATTTATTCTTTCTTTTGTTTTACTTTTCTTTTAGCATGGATTCCACTCCTATATATCAATTTGCTAAATCCACAAGCGCAAGCCTAAAACAACTAGAATCTTTAGAGCCTATCATAACACCTGGTTATGAGCTGCTCTTGGGTTCAATAAAATTGATTCAGGATAAATCCTTCATGGGAGAAGACAATGAAAATCCATACTCACACCTATGAGAGTTTGAATAGACTTGTGCATGGTTGCGTATCGCTGGCATGTCTGACAAGACCTTAAGATGAAAGTTGTTTCCATTCTCTTTGACGGGAAGAGCTAAACAATGGTATAGTCTAACCGTAGGATGCATGCAAGGAGATTGGGAAACGCTATGCTCTAAATTTTGTTTATATTTCTTTCCCATCTCTAAAGTGGTTAACCTTCGAAAAGAGATTCTAAATTTTAGACAACTAGAAGAAGAATCTCTTGGCACATTGTGGGATCATTTTAATGACCTCATCATCACTGGCCCGAACCTTGCCATTCAAGACCCTGTACTTCTTCAACATTTTTATATGGGTCTTAGCAAGGATTCCAGGGAATCCCTTGATGTAGCCTCTAGAGGAGCTTTCCTTCATTTGTCTACTAGTGAAGCAAGAGCTATGCTTGATAGAATTAGTGAAAGACTCCCTGCACTAGCATTCCTAATAAACTCCCCGAGGAAGAGAAGGAATACTCTCCGAAACAAGAAGAGGAAGTTTTGATAGCCAAATCACAACAACTCCAATCCTAAGATGTAGCTATCAATCCTGAACCAACAATACCCCAAAATCCCCCAAAGGAAGAAGGAATTCCACCTTTGGAAATCCCTATTGAGATTAAGGATGACCTCTTTGGTGCTGATTTTGGGAGAGCATTAAATTCTCATAAGAGACCTTCAAGCGAATATAATTCAAATCCTCTCAAGAAGGGATCTCTTAGAAAGAGTCCTTATTCTCATGTGGGACATTGGGAAGAATTCAAGGATGGCATGTCTAGTGATGCCATAGAAGGAGAGCCTAGCCATTTAGAAGCCACTCCTATCCTCTCCCCTTCTATGCCCACATTAGATGTCTTATTTGAACCCATCTCTCAACCCATCCTTGACCCCGATGATCCCTCTTATGTTCTTTCTCCTAAGTCTCATGATGACCCTAGAAATCTATTAAGACAACCAAAGTATAGGAATCATCAAGACCATGAGAATGACCAAGAAGAGCAACAACAATGGCTGGAATGTATTAAGAATTCATATGTCGTTGCTAAAGATTGGATGGACAAGGATGAAGCCTTATGGGTAGAATCCAAATTTGGTTTAGATTCAAACAGTGAGCTTAAATCAATCTCTTTTACAAACATGAATCATCCAAGTTTGGAGGAGGCCATAGATGAGATCAACCCGAGAGTCACCAATCCATGGAAAATCTTAGACAATAAAATGTCCAATGAATGTCATAGGCATGGAATGATGGAGACAATGTTTCCGCCTATAGACATTCATGAAGAAAAAACCCTTGGAGCTTGAAAAGGAAGATGACATCGATGAGCATGGAAGTTATTTCATGAAAACCTCATCAAATCCATGCTCACATGAGAAATCTCCAGAATTAATTAGTCTCTCCAACATTGCCACACACGAGATCTTCAACCCCCTTGTGCTTCCTGTTCATAAAGACTTTGAAAGGGTGGTTGTAGATGCATATGTTTATCATAAATATTGCAAATCTCGTTGGCATGAATCTTGAGACAGGTACACGAAGATTGGTGTTGGAGGGGAAACCACTACACCAATTAGAAGCGCAATTAGAAGGTTTCCCGAGGACAAGCTTTTGTCCTAAAGCAAGCACTTTCGGAAGATAATATGAGCTTTCACCTTTTGCTGTAATGTCCTTGTGAAATGAGAATAGAAATATAATTATGAAAATATTCCTTTGGGTATTTTTGTCACTAACCATTTCAGGTTTTGAAGGAAAAAGAATGAACAATGATGACTCAAGGTATGTCCAACCAATCATCATGCAACATTGAATCACATCCATCCAAACTTGACTTTGCCTTGCAAAATTCAAGCCTGGGGGATGGGCTTCTCTGAAAAATCTTATGTCATGTTGCTAATTCATCTTGGTTGTCTCTACCTTTAAATCATGCTCAATAACAATCATGCTTTTTCATCTCTATTTGAATAAATCTCTACAATATTTTCATGCTACTTTTGTTTACTATAGTATGCATAGGTTTTGAAGTATTTTTCATACACCTTTTAAATTAGGCATGGTACTTAGTTTAAACTGTTTTCTTGAATTAAATTAGACGCGGTGTCTAGTTTGGTTCTTGAACCAAAAGGTGTGCTGATTTTACATCCAAAGGCTTTTAAATTAAGCGAGGTGCTTAGGTTAAAATGCCTTCCTAAATCAAATTAGATGTGGTGTCTAGGTTGATTTTTGAGCCAAAAGTATGATTTAGTTGATACTGGTTATTTTGTTGGACTAACCCCTATAGGAAACTATCAAATCAATTTGGGTAAGTCACGAGATAAATTTAAATCGGAGATGAAGCAAGGCACATGATGAACTCCAATAACGTTGTACAAAGAAGACACAACTCAATAATGGTCATTCGCTTTGTCCTTAGCTGCAAGTTACCTTTCCCTTGAGCCATGCCTGTACAGAACATGATAAACAAAAACTATGCTAAAATAATTTTAACACCATCTTTTTGTTAGCATAGATGAAAACTACAAAATCCTGGACAAACAAATCATGTTTCAAAATTGTATATTCCTTTAGGTATGTATTGTCCACTAATCTTTTACAGGCATAAAACAATGAGTGAGGAAAAAGGTCTAACAAGGTGTTAAAAAAATCGAAGAGCAGAAAGATGGCATGACAAAAGGATGAGAAAGAGAGGGTGCAATCTAGTAGACAAGAAGCTCATGAACAGCTCAAGCTACAAGGCTAGCCAAACAAGGAAAACTTCAAGCAAAATGGGAAGGACCATCACGAGTCATCTACCCTTCGTCATATGGTGGCATCACGCTTCAATGACAAAGGTAACATCCAAAGATAAATGATCATTATTGAAAAATCTTTTCCTTGATTCTGGTAGGCACATAAATAAGAAACAAAATATGTTTGAGTTATAATTTACTTGATCCAACCTGATTAACTCAACATGTTTATTCTTTAAGCTTGTTCCTAGCGCCACTTCCTTGATCTCATAGTCTTAACCAAATGAGCTAAAAAAATGCACATCCTATCTCTAGAAGCTGATAGTCATAATCATGTAAAGATTGATACATTATGCACAGATAGACAATCTTTCCATGGGTTAAGCAACTCAATCTTTTCTACCAAATGAACTTAAATGCTACATTCATGCTCAACCTTCTGATCTTACCATCTATGTTATAATTGAACAAAGCACATAACATCAACTCCATCTTGTTCAATGTGCCTAAGGTTAGAGAAGAATAAGTAAAGTTTTGGTTCTGTTGGTGTTTTCCCATCAACAAAGCCCATGCACTTGATCTTTACCTTGTTTTATAGCAGGACACACTTCAAGCAAAGTGTGGGGAAATCGATTCCCCAATTTCTATAAGTGAAGGTCCTAAACCTGTCAAACCAAAATCAAAACTCAAAACCAAGATAGGTTTGGCAGAAGAAGGTGACATCACCATTAGAGGCATCATCCCAAGAATCTTTGTCTTCAGAACAAACCGAGGTATTAATGAACTTCACAAGGAGAAGTCCAGTTCGAAGGACTTACAGCACCGAACCCTCACCGAAAGAGCTAGCTTGCGGGAGAAGCACCTCCGTGTATCCAGGTAAGTATTCTTGTCCAGGTAAGTATTCTTATCTAGGTAAGTATTCTTATCCAAGTAAGTATTCTTTCCCTTTTTAGTTTTAGTTTTAGTTTCTTTTAATAGTTAAGAAATTATGAATGAACCTAAATAAAAAGTTATCTTTATAATAAATATATATAGCTATAGTAATAATGTGTGATCTAGTAAAATTAAAAACAAAGTAAAAGGTGTGTCTAGTTTGCTTTAATTTATTTGTAAGAGTTGAATAAATAAAGAGGACTCACAATAATCTCTTGAATGGAAATGATGAATAGTTGTTCTGTTGTAATTCCTTTCAAGTACCTAGCTTTCAGCCTCGAATTCTCCCGAGTTTTGGATAAGATTGTTTTGACATAAGGGTTTACTCTGAACTTGAAACTCGTGGGTAGCATATGCTTGATCTTAGTCTAGGTAATTGATGGATATGATATGAGAAGGTCTAAGCTACTATTTATCTTGTTCCAGGTGACACCAAAGTTCTAGAGATTTATCTTTTGAAAAACACAAAAATACTACATGATGAGTTCGTGTATGACAAAGCTTGAATTTCTACCAGAGCCATACATGTTATTTAGGCTAGAAAAACTTCCACATATATGCTACTTGCTTTTGCATTGAGTTTTGTCAAGCTTTGTTGACCCTTATGAGAGGTTTGCCATGGCCTTAAAAATCAAGATCACGTACACACAACCCACATATGCACTACTACTACACTGGGGGTAGGTGCAAAAACAAGCATTCCATCTAGATCGACCCAAAAATGTTCTACTCCTACACTGGGAATGAACACAAAAACATGCTTGATAGGTTTTCCATCCACCAAATAAATGCTCCAAGTTCTTGTTGCTATCTCCCTAAAGTTTTGTTCTAGAAAAGAGTCATGGGCTATGCAAAAGTTATTCATAAAAAAAGAAAAGAAAGAAAAAAAGGAGTTGAGAAAAAATGGACAAATGTCCGAGATATCTAAAACAATGGGTACTTAGATGCCCGCCTAAAAAAAGAAGAGATGAATAAGATAGCCCCTATTCTCTAGCAAATGTTTCCAAGTTTCAAAAGAGAGATAAGTTTTCCAGGAGCAAAGTAGACTTAGGATTAGCCACCAAATATTCCACACACATGCATATCTTGATTTGGTAGTATGACTCAACTCTCTTTGGATCCAAGGTTTGACTTTACAATATATGCCTTGCAAGTATGCCCTTGCTTTCTCCCTACCTCTGAACTCCATATAAGCCTTAGTGGTAGGAAGAGAAAAAGGCATAGCATCTTTATTGCCTTGGTGAGGATCCATAAATACCACATATATTGAGAGACTTGAGAGTGTCATATAATGGAATCTCTGAGTTTTATTTTGAAAACTTATTAAAACTCTGGAATAATGGTGAAACAAAAAACTTGAGACATAGTGCTTGACTTGATCATTCTGTCTTTCAATTGCTCAAGATCCAAGTGAAGGCTCAGAAGCCCCATGATTGAAGGGAATATGGGTAAGTTTGAAAGTCAGATCAGTTTATTCTAATCGAGAGGAGAATTCTTAATTGAATGCTTGAGTACTTTTGGGGTGTGAAACATTGTAGCAACTCTTGATCCATTGCTGAGTCTGGCTTTGCTCAGGGACTAGCAAAGGGTAAGTGTGGGGGAGCTTATTGATGGTCATTAACATCAATCATAAACCACCAACATAACTTATATAAATGTATAAAAAGGATCGCCAACATAGGTTTTGGGGGTTTAAACTAACAAATTCCATGAGTTTTGGTGAATCTGTGTTTTCAGCAGGGTTTATCTAGAAAACCTGCAAGGAGAACCTATTCGTCAAAGCAAATCACATTTATCCATAGCGAAACTTGTGTGGGAAGACTCTAGAAGATTCCAGAAGGCAGACCACCGAAGTGGAGGGTAGGTGGCTACCTTGTGGGGCTGGCCGGCCCCACCTGCAGGCCGTTCGGCCCCCTGAGCCCACCTGTCAACCCTTCCTTCAAATGTCGGTTCTCCACCACCTCCTAGATTGCATCTACGCCGTTCTTTCGAGTCGGTTTGATCCGAGGGTCCAGAATTGACGCTCCGACCTATATATACCAGCCCCTACCCCCCCTCCCTAGAGCCATCCTGAAACCCTAATTCATATTCTCCTCATCAGGATCAGATCCAGCTATCAAGAGAAGATTAGTCCTCCATAGGATCTAGTCTTATAAATAGAAATAGTGAGATAGAGAGTGAGGGAAGAGTTTAGAGGAGATGCCGGCCTGTCGGTGCTCTCTCTACGGCTTGTACCTTGGCGGATCCAAGTTCTATCTGAGCTTGCCTCTAAGATTTCTCTAGTAATCAACTTCGGATTCAAGTAAGTTTCTTGTTTATATTATTCATCAGGTTCACAACTTGTTTGCGTGCTTTATTCTTTATCCAGGAAGAGTAAAGTAGAAATTGTAGTGTAAGCATGGTTCTTAGACTCTGGTTACTTGTGTGTGCATCCTGCAATTCTGGATTGGTGGTAGCTCGCGAGGGTGACTCTTATAGCCTCGTTGAATCCTCTATAGTCCACCTCCTGTTTGTAAGGGCATGTAGGATGCGGTTGCGAAGGAAAGCATCCTCTGCTGGTGTCTTTCCCTAGCAATGTCCCCAGTTAAATAGTAGAATACATAGCTTACCCAAATCAGAACTAGAGAACCTTAGTTTTCCTCTCTATGCTCCTATTTATCCTAACCATGTTGCTACCCTTAGTATCGTTACCCTTAGTTAAGTTAGACCGTAGTTAGTCTCACATGTTTCCCTGTGGATACGATACTTGGAATACTTCCAGGTGAAAGCTACAGCGGTTTCCGTGTGTTTGCAGATTTATCTGTGTGCGTTAAAATATACCAACACCCGCCAAAATAAATTTGGCGCATCTTTATATTTTAAGTTTTTCATTCCAATCATTTTGAATTCCAATCTTGTAATGTGCCTATCATTTTATAATTGAATAAAGCTTTATTAGAAATATTTTGTTGCACTTGTTTTCTTTTTCTTTTGTGTCATAATAAAAATAGGCAAGAAAACAAGTGTGGGGGAGGAACCAGACTAACCTCCGACTCAGTTGCACAAAAGATGGTCAAATTCAAACTGAGTTTGTGCAACTCTCACTCTCTTACTCCATATGCAATAAAAACTTTAACTACTAAACAAATTTTAAAATAAATTAGAAAGAAATGCTCCATCTCCATGTCTTCCTATGATTAAAAGTTTGCATACTTTTTATTCCTTGCTAATATTCCTAAGAAACTTGTGAACACTTTTTACTAGGGAACCCATTTTATCTAAGTAATTGACGAATGAGATATAGTAGGATGACATGACACTTGCTCATTTCCTGCAAAGTAGTTGGGATTTATTTTACAAAACAAAATTCAAATAGCATGTTCCTTGAATGATATTCAAATACCTACCAAGGCCATATATGATCATACATGACAAAACCTTCCATATATGCCTCTTACTTTGTATTGAGTTTGGTCAAATTTTGTGACCCCTACTGAGAGATGTTTCATGCTCCCAAGATCAAAACTCACATACACACCACAAATAAACAGTTGTTCCTACACTAGGAATACGCTACAACATGTTTTCCGTTTCTAGCAAAATATATACTCCATGCTTTAAAATATGATCTTCCTAGCATATTTCTAAAAAGAGACAGCAAGGCTATGCAAAAAGTATTGAAAAAGAAACAAATGGGACACATGAAGGTCCCAAGGTATAGAAAAAATATAGGGACACATGAAGGTCCCAAAAGCATTCAAAAAAATGGGCACATGAAGGCTCATACAGAAAATAAGCTAGCCATGTCTCAAAAGAAAAGCTAGAAAAAGAGATCATACCAAATAGAGGTGTATATTTCCACCAAAGATACCACACACTGGCACTGTTTTGATCTAAGAGTATGACACTTCTCTCCGGTGAGGTCCGGGATTTGACTTTACAACATATGCAAGGTAAGTGTGCCTCAAAATTTTCATCCCTACCCAAAGCTCCATATAAGCTTCAAAGAAGAAGGATGATCAAAGAGAAGGCAAAAATATGCCTTGGTGAGAAACCACTTACAATTTTGAGTGACTTGAGGGAATAATTCAAGGAACAAAAGCTATCTTTATGTTTTCAAATCATAAAAAAACCCAAGTTTCTAAGCATGAATAGAGTGAGAAGTTTTGAATCCAAGCTATTCTATTTTTCAATTACCCAAGATATTTTGGTAGGCACTTGGAAGTTCACAAGTTCAGGTGAAGCTTGGAATAACCTGTATGCAGATTTTTAAAAATCAAGGAGATGAACCCGCTTAGTCCTTAGAACTTTACTCGAGGATGAGCAAAGGACTAAGTGTGGGGAAGCTTGTTGGCGGTGCTTAACTCATATTTCTACCAACAACATTTAAATAAAATAAAACAAATATGAATACCAAAACTTAGAATTAGGGTTTACAACTCATATTTTCCACGAGTTTTGGTAAATACATGTTTTGCAGGACAACACATGAAAATACACCAAAATGCGCAACTGAGAAGGCGTATTCAAGCAAAACAACAAGCAAAGCCCATCCAAACTTCAGACTTGGGCCAAAACACTACTGTGGGAGCCATCTAGGCCTAGCCAAAAACCCACCAGAGCAAGGTGGTGGCGAGTGGGCTGGCCCAGGGTGCGGGCGCACCCATGGTGCAGGTGCACCGCCCCTAGCTTCGCTCAGCCCCACCTTGCTCAGGCAGTGCATTCAATGCTAGGGGAGGTTGTTGCATGTGTTGGTTTCCTAAAATACATCAGCAACCCATCATACTCAAGCTAAAAAAGGAGGCCCCTCTTCACATTTGAGGATGATCATGCACATTTTGAAGAAGAAGAAGAAGGGCTACACACATTCCATTAGCTTCTAGCTAGACTAGAGTAGGGAGTGATAGAGGAAAGAGTTAGAGGAATAGCGGAGTAGCGGTACCCTCTATTTCTTGTACTCGGCAAGCCTTGTACATCGGGTGGATAGAGTGCTGGACTTGTCGGCCCCCTCTACACTTGTACCTCTACGTTCATCTTACTACTTGGAGTAAGAAGTTCGTGTTCATATTTTGATATTGAGTTCTTAAGTAAGTTAACTCTGTTCTTACAAACTTGCGGGTTCATCATTTGTCCCTCGGGCGAATACTCTAGTAGAGGACTCCTAATAAAGATGGAAGTTCCTAGCCAATGCTAGCGTAGTGACCAATAGCGTAGACGTGGTGTCTAAGCTTGAAGTCACCTTCGTTTGCCTCGTATCCTCCGTCCTCTGTAATCCCCCACATTCGGATACGGCATAGAGCTACAGGCTAGATACACTTGGCAGACCAAGTGTTCTCCGCTACCTGAAGCAAATCTGTAGTAGCAAAGTTATCTTTTCTTAGGTTCTCTAATCTTGAGAAGAACCCCACTACCCAAGTTACCCTTCTTCCAATTCTTGTTAGGTAAACTAGCCAAAAGACTACTGACACCTCCATTCCTCATGGAAATATGATGCCTTAAATACCACCAGGTGAAGTGCTACAATGTTACTTCCATGCCCTTGCGGACTTTTCTACTTACGCTAAGAAGCACCAATAGTACCCCCTCCTCCAGGCAGATCCTAAAACCCTAGAAACTAGAAGCCACAATTCATATCCTCTTAATCAGGATCAGAGCTAGCAATCAAGAGAAGATTAGTCCTTCAAGTTAGGGTTTAGTCTTGTATTAGAAATAGAGAGATAGAGTGTGAGGGAAGAGTTTGGAGGAGTTTTGGCCTATCGGTGCTCTCTCTATTGCTTATACCCTGGTGGAATCAAGTTCTTCTTGAGCTTGCTTCTAAGATTTCTCTGGTAATCAACTTCTATTTCAAGTAAGCATTTTGTTCATATTGTTCTTCAGGTTTGCGACTCTTTTTGAGTACTTTAATCCTTGTCGCCCTTGGGTTAAAGTAGTATTTGTAGTGTAAGCATGGTGCTTAGACTCGGTTACTCGTGGATGTACCCTACATTCCGAATTAGTGGTAGCTCATGAGGGTGACCCTTATAGCCTTGTTGAATTCTTTGTAGTTCATATCCTGTTTGTAGGCCGAGCAGGACCTTGTTACTATAGAAAACATACTTTGCCTGTGTTTTCCTTAGTAATACCCCCAGAATTGAACAATAGAAGACATAGCTTCTGAAGTTAGAACTAGAAGACCTTAGTGATCTCCCCTACGCTCCTATTATCTTAAGTCTTGTTGCTACTCTTGGTTAAGTTAGACTTAGTTATTCTCACACACGTTTCCTTGAGAGTTCGATATTTTCAAATACTTTTCGGTGAAGTGCTACATCGTTATCCCTGCACTTGAAGATTATTCTGTGTGCATTAATATATACCAACGGTAACTAGCAAGCTACATAAGCAAACTAGTTACGCAAGGGTAACAACACAAGAACAATAATATGAACAATTAAATACATGCTTGTGATAGAGAATTGTAAACCAATGGGAAGATGATGACACAATGATTTTCATCCCAAGGTTTGGTGATTTGCCAACCACTTAATCCCCGTTAAGACAAGCTCAAGGTAACCGCCGGTCCTCTTGCTAGTGGTGACCCTCATGTCACACTCTCCCATGTGGAGTGCTCACCATGAGCTCTAGCACTTGACATGGACGGATCACTAGATGCTATTCACGTCTCGCTCAACTAGAGTTGCTCTTCGTGATCTCCCGTGGGGTGAGCACAAAACCCCTCACAAGTCCTTCTCTAGAGCCACGCACAATCACCACGCGAGCTTCACAATGGAGACCACAATCCACCAAGCTGTCTAGGTGATGACAATCAACAAGAGTAACAAGAAATCCACAAATCACAAAGATTTCCTAGTGCCACCAAATGCAACTCTCAAATGCACACACTAGGTCTCTCAATCCCTCACTCAAATTAGCACCAAGCTTGATAGAGAGAGGAAGGAGAGGAGGTGGATCTTCAACCTCTCAACATCACCCACATAGGGCACTCAATCTCTCCTAGAAATTTTAGCACAAACCATGGGAGAGAGAGAGGCGAGGGAAAAACCCTAGAACTTGGTTCCCCAAATGTTTTCACCAAGGAGCAAGAATGGGAGAAGAAGCAATAGGAAAGGGGAAGGCCATGCCATAACCCCAGCCACTCACTACTGCTTGTGTCTAGCCCAGGTACCCAATGGCTCATGGCCACACGACGCCAATGGCTCCAAACTAGAGGCAGCGGCAGCCGCTCGGCCAAACAGGTGGAGCACAAATGAACGGCACTCCTCAGTGTTTCCATAGAACAATGGTAGGAACGATTGGTGCCAGACGTGCTCGTGCCTGGGTCCTATGATGGTCCCACCTAGGTTGTCACTAAATTACCAAAACCAAACAAGAACCTTTCAACTATACCTTTGTCGGCACAAAATTTTGTCCCATGCCGAGGGCACACGAGCAAGCCGGAAGGGTCTGCTCGATGGAGCTGTAGATCTACCTGGCTTCAATGCAAGGGTGGTCGATCCTACGTACTCCTCCTGAGATGTGCCAGTCAATTTGACCCTGCAACTGACAAGGAGAGAGAGCTAATCAGTAATTTAAGGCAGAACATGCTGGTGTTGCTAGACAGTCCCGAATGTGCGGCTCTGAGAACCGATATGGAAGGAGATCGACTAAATAGTCGATTCCAACATATTCATAAGAATAAATCAGTTAAAGATCATGGGGTTGTATAAGAAAAATCGGTTATCGTTTAGGATGAATATCGTTATTTAGACAAATATTAGTCAATGGCAATAAGATGTCAATAATAATCAGTTTATGCTAAGCCAATGACTGTAAGTAACCGAATCCCTTTTTATGTAAAAGAAGCAGTTCATCATCATTTAACCATTTAATAGAGACAAATCTAATGAACATATTAGATCTCATCTACCGCTATGACCAGTGGGGCATGAGGCAGAATCATGCAGGCCATAGAAATAACGATAAATTCGATGACCCTAACTTATTACTAATATCAGTGGGGCATCAGGCAGAATCATGTAGGCCGTAATACAATAATAAGATCATGGGGCTAACACATCTTTCAACCTATCTCTACTTCAATGGTCTCGTGACGTGAACTGCATATGTGAAAGCGCTCGATATCGGCTAAAACAGCCAATTCAGGCATAGCGCACAGTTAAGGTCATGCCCTATTAGGAACAGGTCTACCAAATAACGATCTCCACTCCACGGGGCTAACAGTAGGGTGTGAGGCAAAATCACACAGGCCATGATAACGAGCCATGGAATAGTTTCCATTAGCCAATAGATCTATTCAAGACTAGACATGCCTTAACCACACACTATGCACGATCAAGATTGACATAAAACAACCGATAAAACATAACTCATCGTTTAAGATGCAGATTAGATCTGTTTAGATTAACAAATGATGGGTTAAATAGGATATAAAGCCGATCTAGATCAATCCCAATCGGGCGAAGTGATATTGCTGTAATTAAGTAAATAATGAAAGCAATAAGCAATATCGGTAACTTAATGAATCTATCCGAAGGAACGCCACCCTTAGATAGAGCCGATAACTTGACCTTAATCTAGTTCGAGCAGTGGAGGTCGACTGGATCGATGTAGCCGTACTTGAACTAAACAAGAGTCGATAACTAGCTTATACTAGAGTCATAGTGGAGGTTGACCGGATTAATGCAGTCATATGAATAGAAGTATAAGCCATGACGGTACTTACAGACAAGGCGGAGGTCGGTCGGACCGATGCAGCCTGGCTCGCTAAAGAAATCGCCGAGATCTACTCTACTCCTACTCCTAAAGGGTGGCCGGAGCCGAAAAAAGTAAGTAACTTGTATTGGATTGATTGTGTGTCCTTTACAATAGCCGGGGTCCGATATTTATACTCAGAGCCTAAACATGAATCCTACTCGAGCATGACTCATTACAATCTTTAGCATAGAAGAAAACATTCCTAATTTAAGATAACTTGGACTCTAATCTTTACCTTTTTGTACAGTCCGATATGTAGTTTCCTAGCGCCAACTGTAGCTCATTATTGCTATCTGCTGACGTCATCCAAAGAGATCCGATTCTAGAGTCGTATCTGAATCAGCTGATATTGATCCTTATGCAATCGATTCCTTGATTGGCACAATCTTGGAAGCTTTCGAATTCCCGCGTTCTTCTCCCAAATTTTGGTGTAAACACATGCCCCCCAATTTTGGGATAAAAGTGATTTTATTCCAAAATTCCTATTTATCCTTTTACCACGCCGTAACTGTTCTATTCCGAGATATACGCATGATCCCTGACTTCCCGGCCTGAGTTTTATATAATATCCCAACAGTATCTCTTCCAACTCACTCAGCCTTTTTGCCTTTCCCTTTTCAAACTAAAGCCATCATCGCCAAGGCCTCAAACCCTAGCAAACCTTCTGTTCTATCAAGTCGTCATTTAAGCGTTCTTCGTTAGACTCAAATCTACTTTGGCTTTAATGGCGACCAGCGACCACATCCCTGAGGTATGCCTTCTGAGTTTTCCATTCTTTGAGTATCGGCCATTACCCTGTATTTCTTTTCTCCTTAAATTTACTCCATCAGATTTCTAGGAAATGAGGAATGAAATCTTGATTCCATCGGTTGTTGCTTCCAATGTCTATTTTCTTGGACCTATGGGTGATCCTGACCCATCTAATTTCATCCATCAAGAAACCAACCAAATCCCCTTCAAACAGTCTGTAGTGGACTCGTCTTCCTGGAATATCAAAACCCCCTTCAGAAACTGGCCTAGAATGCCCAAGGGGTGGAGAAATTGGTTTCGTAGGGTATTCGAGAAAAAGGGCGGAGATTGGGAGGTGTATGATTTGAATCAATGTTTGACACTCTCATTGTCCGGGATGCAGAGGAATGATTCACTCTTGATTTCCGCATCCTATTTCTGGTCTAATGCCCTGAATGCTTTTGTCTTTGGTCATGACCCGATGACTATTACCTTGGCCGATGTTTACATGTTCACCAGCCTTAGGATAACTGGGTCAGTGCATCCTTTTGAGTACTTGAGTGCTGGTTCCAAGAAATTAGCCAAAATATCAGACTGCACAGGATGGGCAAGTTATATTCTGAATCATATCAGAGACGAATTGACTGTTAGTGAAAGGGAATATGTGGCCTTTCTGAATATGTGGTTGGAGAGATTCTTCTTTTGTGGGTCATCTTGTGGTCCGACTTATAATCACAAACTCATGGCAGAGCATCTAGTAGTAGGCAAGGACATCCCTCTTGGAAAGTATCTGCTAGGAGCTGCCTATCATCTGATGTACCAGGTAGCCGCACAATTACTGAAGAATGAACCAGTGCATACCATCAGTGGCCCTTGGTGGTTGATACAAATGTGGCTCAACCTGTATATGCATAAGATTGTAAGGCCTGATCTCAGAAGCCTAAGTTTCCCTTCCTCCAACTTTGATGAGGAATGTAGAGGTGAAGAAGGAAGAACTCGGCAGTGCATGAGCTATGGTGAGGCTGCATCGGCCATAACAATTGATTTTAATATTGGCCATCTCTTCAAGAAATTTTACAGAGGGTTTGATGTAGACATCCTAACTTGGCTACCATATGATGATGATGAGAATGATGAGCTGATTTTCCCATTCAAGCTTTGATTCAAGTCAGGCTGTTCGGACGAGGTGGCGGCTGCAATTTTTAATTCCTTCATCAAGCCCTGCGTTCTTCCTGCCGAATTTTGTCATGGTCATGGCAAAATGGCTATAGGCTCCTCCCTTCCAGGCAACCCCCAACTTATGAGTTCTACAATCCATCTTTCATAGCTAGTCAGTTTGGCTTCGACCAACTCTCCCCTCAATTGTTCTTCAGAGACATATTGAAGCCAAGAGAAGACATCAGTGAGGTGATGGAAGCCTCTAGAGTTTTTCAATTGGGATCGGACCTTCCTTCCCATTGCGTGCACAACTAGATCAAAGTCAGCTCCTCTTCCATTCTCTTCGACTCCTGGTGGCAAGAATGACACTCTCATCTTTTCTGCGGGTTGGTCCATCCTTTGTGTATATCCATGAATGGGGAATTTGCTTCTGACAGAGAGGTAACTTGCCATTTCTTTTCAAGAAAACTACTCAATGAATTCCTCTGCCAACTGTTCTAATTGACCTTTTCAAGATGCTAAATTTGATCCTCCGAGCTTGGATAGGAAGGGACATCCTATAGATTATCAGCCACCGTGTCCAGTTTCAAGAATGGGATCGGCTGCTCCTTCACTGAAAAAATTGATGAAAACTCATGTTGCCTCCACTATTGTAACACATCATTCTTCAAAGCGTAAGGCGGCTCAAGGGACAACCCAGAAAACCACTACTAGGAAGAGACTCCACAGAACGAGACCATCAGCTGCTTAGGTAAACAATTTATCTCCTTCTCAAAAATGTTATTCAACTATTGATCCCGTTCCTTCACAGCTATCGAGCATTGCGTCCCAACCTGCTCTAGGTGCGGGACTGCTTTCCCAGGCATTTGACTCAGCACCAACTGAACCCCCATCGGCTGATCCTCAAAAGGAGCTAATTTCAGTTGAAATAACCGATGCTTCCATAACAGCAGAAAATGTGAGTTTTATCCTTGATGCTTGTCATAGCATTTTCTTTAACCTTTTGATCTACTCGGTTTCCATTCTTCATCTGGCTTCTCACCATGCCATATACTTTCTGAGGAAACACCCACGCAAGAGCAGGAGCCTGATAGCCCACTTAATGATCCTGTCGGCGTCGAAGGTGATCCTGTTGATTCCCCAGCTCAGCATGCAACTAATGGTAAGGATGTTAAATGTCCCTTTTATTCTTCTACAATAATTATGAACTAAAATGTGACATTGTAGCTACCAATGTTGAAAGCTCAGAGCTGATCCAACCAGATGCTATTGGTAGATCGTCAGTTATTCCTCCTTTTCAGATAGAGGCTACTACAGAGAAGGTATTGTATCCTCTTTGCCATCCATTTGTTATAAACTAATTTAAACCTCGTAATCAAGATTTCCTTATACATAGGCACTCAATCTTCTAGCCTTGAGTTACTCTTTCATTCTTAAGGAGTATGTTGACGAAGATGAAATTAGTTTGTCAGCCACTTCTTCCAAGGAAACCTTGCCAGAAGAGACCAAAAATTAGCTAAGAGATGTTCTGCCAATATTTGGGAAAAATATAGCCGATTTGGTCCAAGACACTGATCCAATACATAGAGTCTTCTTGGCCATCAAGGGTAATCCATCTCCAGCTCTCTCCAGAGTCTTATCTCCTTTTTCTATCTTTGAAGATCAAGTCCTAAAGGTGAAACAGGCTCAGAGGAATCTGTTTGATCATGAAACTTTATTGGCCAAGGGGAACTCTAACAGGCAAGAGGATAAAGAATTGTCACAGTCGATTGATCACTTGAGGAACTCCTCCCTCAGTATTGACCTAGAATTGTCTCAACTAGAAGCCAGGCGTGTAGAACTTGAGAAGGAGCTAGAAAACATGAAGGCTACCATTGATTGTCATAAGTCCACCCTGGCTCAAATACCTGATGCCATTCAACAAAAGAAACAGGAACTGCTGGCCAAAGTCAGAGAAGGCAGAGCCATCCGAAGTAGCCTCATGAGCATTCCTAGATCAACCGAAGAAGATAAACAACAGATCGCAGAAGCTGATGCTATATCGGCTAGAAGTGTTGAAAGCGATCCAGGATGTTCTAGACTTGTAATTCATGTATCGACATATGTCTTATGTAGAACCAATGACAACCACCCTTTCCGTTGTCTCACTATGTTTTTCTTTGTTCTGGCTAAAGAGCTGATTTTGAAAATAGCCGATTCCAGACTCTTGATCTTAATCCCATTTAGGTCTAAAAACATGGCCTTTATTAAGAGAGCCCTTTGATATTCTATCCTTAGTCACCCGACGCCGTATTCTCTTCAGTATTAGCGAGGTGGCGCTTCACCTCCTATTAATTGCGGTTGCCTTTTTGCACGTCCTAAGGTGTCCATCTCTTCATTCCATGGCTTTAAATACCAGCCAAGGGCTCTGGCCTTGAACACATCCGCATTCGCAACCGCTCCTATTCCTTTGCTTTTCTCTGCCCTCGTAGAACTTTGTAGCGGCCTCCTTCTCTTCCTGTAGATCCGATTGACTTCATGGCTGGCGAGAAGAACCTCGGCAAGCGCACGGCAGAAGAGGTTCCGGAGGAGAACATGCCGGTGAATCAGTGCCTCCAATACATGAGGTGAGATCGACATCTTCTGCTTGTGACGATGAACTATTCTGATTTGTCTATAGATTCGTTTTGAATGACAGTCTCCGTCCTCTTCCCAGGGTCGGTGAGCCCTCTGACGCTGCATCTTCTACGCTAGCCTCGTCACCGGATTCTTCTGACTCGTACAACGGCGACGATGCCCGGTGCTTCTTCCAAGAGTGGAGGGCGGCCCTAGATCGCTACTCCTAGGTGACTCAGAAAAATGGCTAGCTTGAGATCCATCTCGGGGTCTTCGAAGCGGCCATTCATGCGGCCGAGGAGCAGGCCAGTGCCGTTCGAGTGTGGCTGGCTAAGTCTAACGCCACGGTGGTGGGTAAGATGATCTCCATGATTGCTTCTATTCTGATTTTCACTACCTTTATCTTGATAGTTTTTCTGTTTCTGTGATTGTCAGCCCTGATGGTGCAGCTAGAGTCTCTCCAACTGGCAGCGAAAGCAGCTGCAGACGTCGTCAATGCTCGGGGTTCCCTCATCAATGCTTGCCTCTAAGACATCCCGACCCACGTTTAGGAGATCGCCTTCCATGGCGTTCATCATGGCGCGTCGGTGGCGCTAACCGTGGTGCAAGTCCAGATAGGGTATGAGCTCCATGCCATGGAGACTGGCTTCCCATTGGGCGATGGCCCCGAGGAGCATGAGGACCTGATGGAAGAATTCGTCATAGCGGTGGAGGCCATTGTGGATATCATATCTGCTCAGGATGTGGTGAACAAGGTCTTTGATTAGTCTGTACTTAGGGCAAGCTAATGAATGAAACCTTCTATTCTTTCAAGAATGTATCTCAGTGCAATGCCCCTGTATTTGTCATGAATGTCTTTGTTTTTGTTTTTGCTCTGGAGGCGATACATATCGTATCGGCTTTTATATATTCGAAGATCTTTATTTTTTGAACTAGAGGCGATACCTTCCAGTACCGGCTATTAGAACCGATGACTAAACGAATCGGCTATCAAGTGTTGATCAAATGCTAGGATAACATCCCTTTAAATATTTTTCGTCGATTGCTATTGATAGATTGCTCCAGAACTTTTCATACCAAAGGTTAAACGATCGATCAATCTAGGCCAAGCATCTCATTAAGTGAAACAGAACTTCGTTTAATAGATCTATCAACTCTGAATTGCACTTATGACTCGACTTAGCGTTCACATACGTCGGCCTAAGCCCATATTCAGGACCAATGCTTATTCTTCATTAATCCAATGGCCGACGTGGAGTCGTGACTATTTACTAAAACAAACTCTTAGAGCCGATTGCTTGCATCGGCTATTGGCTTTTATTATTGATTTTAATGAAGCCTCCTTCCCATAACTTGCCAGAAAAGCATTCAAAGTCTCCTAGTTCTCAAAAGACTGGATCGGCTGTTGCGATGCTCATAGACTCATCAGCGTGAACCAGTTCGACATCATCTCCATGCCATTGAATCAAACACTGATGCATGGTCAATGGTACACAACAGTTCGCATGAATCCAATCACGACTAAGGAGCAAACTATACGACCCTTTTCCATCGATGACGAAGAATGTGGTGAGCAGAGTCTTACTCTCGATTGTGAGTTCAACGTTCATTGCCCCCTGGGTCTTAGATGCATTACCCCCAAAGTCCTTAAGCATCATGTCAGTCTTAATCAGATCTCCTGGTCCCTTGCCAAGTTTGCGAAAAGTGGTGTAAGGCATGAGATTGACAGAAGCACCTCCATCTACCAACATCTTGTTCATCGGCTTCCCATCAACAAAACCTTTCACATATAAAGCTTTTAAGTGTCGATGCTTGACTGGTTTATCAAATATTGCTTGCTATATAACCGTCAACTTGGTAACTATCTCCTCATACTCCGACTCATCAAAATCCAAATAAACTTCTTGATCTGTTGGAGCTCTAAATTCTGATGGCAACAGAAAAGTCATTTGAATATTACCCGATGGTTGCTTTCTATCGGCTGTTTGCTTAGTACGCCATACTTGAGGTTTACCGGATGCCTGAGCCTGTTCCAACTCTCTATTCCTTAGGCGTTGCACCCTTCTCTTCTGGCTTCTTGTCAAATCTCCTGGACACCATTGGCCTTCCTAAAAAAACATATTTTGTCTCATTACTTTCTTCTTCATAATCAGCCCAGTCTTGATCAACAACTCTTTTTCCAAGCCGATTATGAACATTTCCATTTTTTAAGCGTCGATCCATGTTATTATGATGATACGCATCTTGAGCATGGATAGACCAGTGGATGGTTTGAGATTGCCTAAACTCCCAATATTGATCACTGCACTCTAGATAGCCATTCCTGGTAGGCAACTTCAAACCTTCGTTCTAGCAATGTTTGAAGAAAGGACAATTCCAATGTGATTCAGCTTGCTTTCTTTCATACCTCTCTTTTTCCTGTTGACACTGGTATTCTTGCTCTTCTAACCAGCGCTGATAATCCTTTTCCTTCTACCGCTACCATTTATTCAACAAAACTCGAGATGTAACTCGTGGCTTTGTCGCCCCTTCTTTTGACATTTCTCCCTGCTCATATCGGCTCTTTTGCTTGTCGCGACGTCTTTTAATTTCCCTGTATTCGTCGGCCGATATTTGCCTCTCAGAATTGACTATTCTAGCTTCTCTTGATTTGGTTGATGTTAGGACCTTAGTCTTTCCTCTAAGCAGCCTAGCATCGACCATGTTTTGATCTCCTGGGAAAGGATTATCATCAACTTTCATTTTTCGAGGTGTATCAAATTTGAGTCTTCCTTGCTGAATAGCCGTCTGTATATGTTGCTGGAAAATTCTGCATTCATTAGTGGAATGAGAAGTAGCGTTATGGAACTTGCAGAACTTCTTATTCTTCAACTGATCAAGGGGCAACATAACATGATTATCGGGCAACTTGATATGTCCCTTCTCAAGCAAGAAATCGAAGAGCTTGTCTGATTTTGTGACATCAAAGTCATAGCTCTCCTCGACTCCTCTTCCCTAAGGATTTGGCACGATTACTGTCTTCTTGCCCCAATTCCATTCAGCCGCGGCAACCTCTTCTTCTTCATCTTCATAGCCATCATCGACTGAGTATGGATTATAAGCTTCGACCACTGTGGTACTTTTCTAGAATCGGGTATCTCTGCGCTTACTCTAGAATTGGCTATTGAGCGCCACCACTTGTTGAGCCAATTGACCCAGGTTGTCAAATTCTTGTCCCAGCAATTTTTCTTTCCATGTTGGTAGCATTCCTTGCATGGCCAAAGCAGCTAGTTGATCATCAGCCAAGTTTAATGAGAAGCACAAATTCCTAGTCTCTCGAAACCTCTGAAGAAACTCAGTGCCCAATTCGTTAGTTTTCTGCCTTATAGTTGTCCAATCGGTAATCTTCTTTTCTCTAGTCCCAGTATAAAAATATGTATGAAATTTCTTTTCCAGGTCAGCCCAATTGGCAATGGAGTTGACTGGCAGTGATGAAAACCAAGTGAAGGCTGGCCCTGACAGTGATAGGGAGAAGAAACGAACTCGATGGGCCTCCTCAACTGATGCTTCGCCCAATTATGTAAGATACCGACTGACATGTTCTATTGTGCTTGTGCTGTCTTGGCCAGTGAACTTAGCAAACTCTGAAAGCCTGTAATTTGCAGGAAGAGCGACCAAATCATACCACTCTGGATATGGGCGTTTGTACGAAAAGGTCAGCCCTTTTGGCTTTAGACCGAACTGATTCTTCATCATCTCAATCACCTTCAGCAACAACTCATCAGCATGTGAATTTGGATTTCTCTGCACCTGCTGACCCATCTGTGGATTGAAATCCCGTGTGCCTTGATACCCTGGATTCGGAATCATGTGAAGGGTGTTATAATCTGTGCCATAATGATACCCTTGTGGAATCTCTATCTATTGGGTCCTCTGCTGGTTTGCTGCTTGAAGTCTCTGATTATAGACATGAGGATCTATATCTCTACGGATCCTTTAAATTGATGGTGCTATTTTTTGAGCCGATGACCGTATGTGGCCTGATGTGCCAAAATTAATCACCTGGTTCTAACCTTGCCTCACCGACTGTTCACATGCTGCACTGATGATCTAGGATTATACTGTATCTGATTCGTAGTAGTACCTTGAGCTTGTTCAGATGAACTCTGAACTGCCTGGATATCATCATTACCAGTTGGTGCTGCTTCTTGATGGCTGGTACTGACTTGATTAGTCCCTTGGGCCGACAGATGTGGAATGTTGTAATAAGCTGGCCCAACCTGACCAACTAGAAACCCATGAAACACCTCTTTCATGGCGTTGTGGTATGTGTCCAAGAAAGCTTCATTATGGCTTGATATGGCATCACAAACATGTTTGTTTATAGTTTCCATGAAGAAATGCCTATCTTCAGCTTCATCTGCATCTGTCTGTCTGTGCAATAGAACTCTTCGTAGTGGATATTTCTAAACAAGTGTATTGTCACATGTTTTGGTGTAGGACAACAAACACTTGTTCTAAAATTTTTCTATAGCTTTGCTAATGACACCTTTATACCCATCAGGTAGGTCTTCGTAATGTACTATAAGGATGTCGTTGTTGTTGTAAACTGCCATGATGATTGTGGTGTCCCACCGAGCATACCAGAACATGTGTCAGCATGAAATTTTTTCCTATGCCGAGGGCACATGAGCAAGCCGAAAGGGTCTGCTCGATGGAGCTGTAGATCCGCCTAGCTTCAACGCAGGGGTGGTCGATCCTACATACTCCTCCTAAGATGTGCCAATCAATTTGACCCAGCATTTGACAAGGAGAGAGAGCCAATCAGAAATTTAAGGTGGAACAAGCCGGTGTTTCCTGACAGTCCTGAATGTGCGGCTCTGAGAGCCGATATGGAAGGAGATCGACTAAATAGTCAATTCCAGCATATTCATAAGAATAAATCAGTTAAAGCTCATGGGGTTGTATAAGCAAATCAGTTATCGTTCAGGATGAATATCATTATTTAGACAAATATTAGGCAATGGCAATAAGATGTCAACAATAATCAGTTTATGCTAAGCCAATGACAGCAAGTAACCGAATCCCTTTTTATGTAAAAGAAGCAGTTCATCATCATTTAACCATTTAATAGAGACAAATCTAGTGAACATATTAGATCTTATCTACCGCTATGACCAGTGGTGCATGAGGCAGAATCATGCAGGCCGTAGAAACAACGATAAATTCGACGACCCTAACTTATTACTAATATCAGTGGGGCATGAGGTAGAATCATGCAGGCTATAATACAATAATAAGATCATGGGGCTAACACATCTTTCAACCTATCTCTACTTCAATGGTCTCATGACATGAACTGCATATGTGAAAGCGCTCGATACTGGCTAAAAGAGCTGATTCAGGCATAGCGCATAGTTAAGGTCTTGCCCTATCAGGAATAGGTCTACCAAATAACGATCCCTACTCCACGGGGCTAACAGTGGGTTGTGAGGCAGAATCACATAGGCCGTGATAATGGGCCATGGAACAGTTTTCGTTAGCCAATAGATCTATTCAAGACAAGACATGCCTTAACCGTACACTATGCACGATCAAGATTGACATAAAACAGCCGATAAAACATAACTCATCATTTAAGAAGTAGATTAGATCAGTTTAGATTAACAAATGATGGGTTAAATAGGATATAAGGCCGATCTAGATCAATCCTAATTGGGTGAAGTGATCTTACTATAATTAAGTAAATAATGAAAGCAATAAGCAATATTGGTGACTTAATGAATCTATCCGAAGGAATGCCACCCTTAGATAGAGCCGATAACTTGACCTTAATCTAGTTCGAGCAGTGGAGGTCAACCAGATCGATGCAGCCGTACTTGAACTAAACAAGAGTCGATAACTAGCTTATACCAGAGTCCTTGTGGAGGTCGACCGGATCGATGCAGCTGTATGAATAGAAGTATAAGCCATGACGGTACTTAAAGACAAGCCAGAGGTCGGCCAGACCGATGCAGCCCTGCTCGTTGAAGAACTCACCAAGATCTACTCTACTACTCCTAAGGGGTGGCCGGAGCCAAAAAAAGTAAGTAACTTGTATTGGATTGATTGTATGTCCTTTATAATAGTCGGGGTCCGATATTTATACCTGGAGCCTAAACATGAATCCTACTCGAGCACAACTCATTACAATCTTCGGCATAGAAGAAAACATTCCTAATTTAAGATAACTTGGACCCTAATCTTTCCCTTTTTGTAGAGTTTGATATGTAGTTTCCTGGCACCAACTGTAGCTCATTATTGTTATCTGTTGACATCATCCAAAGAGGTCCGATTCCAGAGTCGTATCTGAATCAGCTGATATCGATCCTTATGCAATCAATTCCTTGATTGGCACAATCTTGGAAGCTTTTGAATTCCCGCGTTCTTCTCCCAAATTTTGGTGTCAACAACCTTGTATACTAGCAAACAACATTAGTTCAAATGGTCGTTGTTCATCAAACACCAAAATCCTAAATTAATGGGCCAAGGGTCCATTTTCTTTACAGCAAGGACTGCCCAAGCACACATGTGATGGTTGTGCGAGCTGATGGTGGGTATTCCTCTGCTAGTGATTTTGATGAAGAAACTTATGCTTTGCTTGATGCTAACAATGTAGGAGGAGATAATTTTCGACAAGACAAAGAGTGCATTGGGGCTGAAGCTGCTGAGCACTATGAGAGCCATGTGGTGCAGTGGGTGCCAACTGCATAAATGGAGAGGGCTGAACAAAATCAATGCTACACTTTGTTTCGAACCAAGTGTGTGAGCAAGGAACGCTCTTGCCATGTGATCATCGATGGAGGAAGCTGCAACAACTTGGCAAGTGCTAAAATGGTAGAGAAGCTTGCATTGAGCACAAAGCCGCACCCATAGCCCTACTACATTCAATGGCTTAATAGCAGTGGAAAGGTGAATGTAACATGGATGGTGAGAGTTAAATTTTCTATTAGTCCTTATCATGATTCTATTGATTGCGATGTTGTGCCAATGCAAGCATGCTCTATGTTGTTAGATAGACCATGGCAGTATGATATTGATTTGTTGCATCATGGTAAAACCAAAGATGAACTTGCTTGAGCTAGTAAATTGAAGAACCAAGAGCATGCTAAGAGTGAAAATCAAATTGTGGTAGACGAACTTGAGAAGCATAAAAAAGAAACACCAAATCTAAACATGATAATCAAAATGAGATCAAGCTAAAAGGATCATGTTTCATTGCCACAAATTTGATATGGATGAGATTAATGCTAGTACTACTATTTGCTATGCTTTGATTTGCAAAGAAACTTTGTTTTCTCTTGAAGAAATGCCATCTACTTTGCCTCCTATTGTCACTAACCTTTTGCAGGAGTAGCAAATTTTTCCAAAGGAGGTACCACCAGGGCTGCCACCAGTTTGGGGAATAGAACACTAGATTGACCTCATTCCTAGAGCCTCCTTGCCCAACTGAGCAGGCGAGCACCATTGTAGGGTCGAGATGGCGGACTAGAAGGGGGAGTGAAAAGTCCTTTCTAAAAATTAATCGCACCAGCTAACCAAAAACAATTGCAGAATTAAAACTATCGGTCTAGCCAAGACTACACCCCTCTATCTAAATTCACAAGCACCTTACCAAGATCCTAATATGAGCAAACTAAGGTGCTGGGCTAGGTAGAGCTCACCTAAATAATTCTAGTATGCAAGGTCACATAAACCTATGCCACTAATAGTCAAGCACCGGGGAGCTCCTACACATGCTAGTATTCAAGAGCACAAGGCCTAAACTCACTAGCAATGCTCAATAACAAGGCTACACAAAGCCAAATTGGAGAGCTCAAATTACCTCACTACACAAACTAAGCAATGTAACTAGTAAGGCTACACAAGGCAACTAGTTACACAAGAGAGCAACTAATACGCTACTAAAGCAAACTTGCTACACAAAATCAACAACACAAGCACAATATAGGAACGAATAATTACAAACTTATGTTTGGAGATAGCAAACCAACGAGATGAACAATGTTGACACAATGATTTTTATCCTAAGGTTCGGTGGTTTGCCAACCACTTAATCCCCGTTGAGATAAGTTCCAAGGTTGGTGTTGGTCCTTTTGCTAGTGGTGACCAGCAAGTCACACTCTCTCATGTGGAGTGCTTACCACAAGCTCTAGCACTTTGACATGGCCGGACCACTTGTCGCCCTTCATGTCTCGCACTACTAGAGTTGCTCTTCGTGGCTCCCACGGGGCGAGCGCAACACTCCTCACAATCACTTCTCTAGACCACCGCACAATCTTCTTGCGGTCTTCACAACAGAGACATGGCACCAAGCCATCTAGAAGGTGGCAATCTCCAAGAGTAACAAGCACCATCGGCTTGCAACTCGACCACCTAGTGCCACTCGATGCAACCTTGCAATGCAACGAACTAGAATCACTCACTCTTGAATCAATTCGCTCTCTTGCAAGCACAAGTGAGTTAGAGGACACTCTTCCAAGCACACTCAGGCATGGACACTAAGTCCCGCAAGGTGCTCAACCTCAGCCAAGCCTAAGCACCCCTTCTATTTATAACCAAAGAGCCAAATAGAACCATTACCCAAAAGCTGGTTGCGGGGGCTCCGGACCTAGGAATCGGATCGAGGGTCTGTACCTTCCATCACTAGGGTCTGTGTAACACCCCGCGTCCAAAACTGCTTATATGGCCCAGCTCCGCACGTGGAATGGGCCTGCATACATGTAACACGTCACACACTTTCGTCCTCGCTTCATGTAAAAGGGTTAACCATGAGGTGCTATATTTGGAACGACAAGGCTTTTAAGCTGGCCCTCACCCTCCTAAACTTCCAATGTGGTACTAAACCCACCAACTACAACTCCACATGTGCCATTTGGGCTATATGGGCCAACTTCACAACTACTATAGGCTACTAATGGGCTGGGGTATTACATTCACCCCCCTTAAGGGCTGACGCCCTCGGTAGCTCACCACATATATGTGGTAGATGTCTAGGACCACCCCATGGTACACCCCTCCATGGGCACGTGTAGCAAGGGTTGATGCTTTGATACCATATGTAACACCCCGCATCTAAAACTACATATATGGCCCAGCTCCACACGTGGAATGGGCTTGCATACGCGTAGCACCTCGCTTACGCTTTTGTCCTCGCTTCATGTAAAAGGGTTAACCCAGAGGTGCTACGTTTGGAACGACAAAGCATATAAGCTGGCCCTCACCCTCCTGAACTTCCAAGGTGGTACTAAACCCACCAACTACAACTCCACATGTGCCACTTGGGGTATATGGGCCAACTTCACAACTACTACAGGCTACTAATGGGCTAGGGTGTTATAGTCCAGAACATAGGAACCTGCCATGTGTACTGCTCGTTTGCAGAAGACCATTGGACTCCAACGGCTACTTCACACACATAGCACCACCTCCAGACTGAGCGTCTGGACTGAGGGTCTGGACCAACGTGAACCATAGTCCGGAGCATAACAGAGAGCTCCCGAAAGCACAAAAATGCACCAGACCCAGTCCGGTTCAACACTCTAGACCATGCCTCTGAGTCTAGAGCTCGCTCGCTTCCACACCGTTGAACCACGTGGCACAACCGAAAGTGTGCACCTTGGTCCATACCCGCTGGACACCCAAGGTCTGGAGCCTACGCCACCTACGGTAAGCTATTGGACCCACAACCCATGGTCTGGACCCTAGGGTTTGGAGCCTGCCCCCGAGTCTAGCTCCCTACCAATAGCAACCGATAGGAAGGGTTAGGTACCAGACCCTTGCATCATGGTCTAGCCCCTTGCCAACTCAGGGTCCGAAGCACTTAGAGATGCCTCCTTCTCTTCCAATTTCTTCTCCTTTGTAAATGTGCTAACATTACCATGTGTACACCACCATGTGCAAGTGTGTTAGCATTTTCACAATCATTTTTCAAAGGATTATTCTCTCTTCTCACCACACTACTCGATCCTAGGAGCACAACTAATGTTAGATCAATCGAGTGGCACTAGATGACTGATATCCAAACAAGTTTGCCCCTCTTGGTAGTACGGCCATCTATCCTAAATCTGGTCATGCACTTCTCTACACAACCTTTGACCGGTGAAATGAAATGCCCTACAAATATACCTTTGCCTTGCAAATTCCATTTCATATCCTCCAATGTTGATGCAACACATGTGTCAGTATTTATAAGTGCAAATAGAATATGAAGGATTCCGCAAGCGCACAGAATACCATTGTAGCATTTTACCAGGAGTATTTCAGGTATCGTTATTTATATTTTACCACAGGGAAACAATAGAATAAAGACTTATTGAATATCAAAGGAGTATCTATCAGTCAACATACCAGCATGGCTAGAGCAGGGGTGAAGGTAATGATAGGAATTAAGGATAATGATACTAAGGGGGTAGATCTATAAGATAACGTAAACTAGTCAACTCGGAAGAGCAAAGGGTGAGGTAGATTCCAATGATATTCTTATTATATTATCAAAGTATATATATACTCAACTATAGCTAAGACTAACTCTACTCTTGTGCACTTCGGGACGCCGCTTAGACTGTAGAGTACCCACAATAGATAACTCGACCGACGAGACTACGGTCCTACAAATTAAGAACCTGCTCAATTCAGAGTGGACTACAAAGGATAGATGGGGTTGTCACCTCCTGCTACTACCACCCAACCAGAGAATAGGGTGTACTCATAGGTACAGCATCGTATAAGCACCACGCTTAAACAAGGCTTGGCTACTTAGCCTGATCGATAAACTTGCAGGCTAAGCGCTCTATGAACCCACACACAAAAGTATGATAACCTCAACTAAGCAAGATACATATTAAAAGTAAGCATAGCATGTAGATAGGAATATGATGAATTTATAATAACTCTTACAAGATGTGGAAGTAAAGATACAAGGCTTTGCCAAGCCTCCAAGACTACATCCGTAACTTGAGCAAGAGCCCAACTCGACCCTCACTCCCGAGCTACTAATCTACTATGTTGGAGGGTCTAGACCTAATCCTCCTGGTGTATCTTGATCTCTGAATGAGAGGTATTAATTAGGGTTTCAGGGATGCTCTAGGGAGGGGGTAGGGGCTGCAGTATATAGACCAGAGCATCAAACCGACTTGAAAGAATGGCATAGATGCAATCTAGGAGGCGGTGGAGAATCGACATTCGAAGGAGGGGCTAACAGGTGGGCCTAGGGGGCCAATTGGCCCCACATGATAGCCACCTACCTTCCGCTTCGGTGGTTTGCCTTCTGGTGTCTTCTAGAGTCTTCCCACGTCGGTTTCATTGTGGATAAACATGATTTGCTTTGATGAATGGGCCCTCCTTGATGGTTTTCTGAGTAAATCCTCCTGCAAACATAGATTCACCAAAACTTGTGGAATTTATTAGTTTAAACCCCTAGACCTATGTTGGTGATCCTTTTTATGCATTTATATAAGTTATATTGATGGTTTATGATGAAGGTTAACTACCGTCGACAAGCTCCCCCACACTTAACCTTTGCTAGTCCTTGAGCAAAGCCAAACTCAGTAATGGATCAGGAGTTGCTACAATGCCTTCACACCTCAAAAGTACACAAGTGTTCAATAAAAAATTCTCCTCTGGATTAGAATAAACTGATCTGACTTTCAAACTTACCCATATTACCTTTAACCATGGGGCTTCTTAGCCTTCAGTTGGGTCTTGAGCAATTGAAAGACAGAACGATCAAGTCAAGCACTATGTCTTAAGGTCTTTGTTCCACCACTGTTCCAGAGTTTTTATAAGTTTTCAAAATAAAACTTAGAGATTCCATTGTATGACACTCAAGTCTCTCAATATATGTGGTATTTGTGGATCCTCACCAAGGCAATAAAGATGTTATGCCTTTTCTCTTCCTACCACTAAGGCTTATGTGGAGTTCATAGGTAGGGAGAAAGTTAGAGCATACTTGCAATACATATATTGTAAAGTCAAACCTTGGATCCAAAGAGAGTTAAGTCATACAATCAAATCAAGATGTGCATGTGTGTGGATGTATATGGTGGATATATGTATGGTGGCTAACCTAATTCTAGTATGCTCCTTGAAAACATACCTCTCCTTTGGCTTGGAAATATTTTTGCAAGAGAACAAGGGCAATCTTATTCATCTCTCTTTTTTTGAGGCGGGCATCTGAGTACCCATTGTTTTACATATCTCGGACATTTGTCCATTTTTTCTCAACATTCTCTTCTTATCTTTCTCTTTTTTTGAATAACTTTTGCATAGCCCCATGTCTCTTTTCTGCAACAAAACTTTGAGAGATAGCAACAAGAACTTGGAGCATTTATTTGGTGGATGGAAAACCTATCAAGCATGTTTTTGGTGTTCACCCCTAGTGTAGAACATTTTTTGGTGGATCTAGATGGAAAGCATGTTTTCGCGCCTACCCCTAGTGTAGGAGTAGTGCATATTTGGGTGGTGTGTACGTGATCTTGATTTTAATAGCATGACAAACCTCTCATAAGGGTCAACAAAGCTTGACAAAACTCAATGCAAAAGCAAGTAGTATATATGTGGAAGTTTTCCTAGCCAAAATAACATGTATGGCTCTGGTGGGAATTCAAGCTTTGTCATACAGGAACCAATCATGTAGCATTTTTGTGTTTTTCAAAAGATAAATCTCCAGAACTTTAGTGTCACTTGGAACAAGATAAACAACAGCTCAGACCTTGTCATATCACATCTGTCAATTACCTAGACTTAGATCATATGCTACCCACAAGTTTCACGTTCAGAGTAAATCCTTATATTAAAATAGTTTTATCCAAAACTCAGGAGAATTCAAGGCTAAAAACTAGGTACTTGAAAGGAATTAAAATAGACAACTATTCAACATTTCCATTTTAAGAGATTATCTGAGTCCTTTTTATTTTATTCAGCTCTTAAAAACAAATTAAAGCAAACTAGACACACCTTTTTATTTTGTTTTTATTTTTAGATCACACAATATAACTATATTTCTATAAAGATAACATTTACTTCATTTTTAGTTATTCATCTTTTTTTCTAATATATAAAAATCAAACTAAGAATAATAAAAGGAAAGAAATACTTATCTGGATACATGGGGAATGCCTTCTCCCCCAAGCTGGTTGTTGTCATGGTTGCTCAACAAGGTGACGAGATGTGGAGGTGCTGGAATAGAGCCTTCCTATTTTTATTTTGCTGTTGCTATTGTTGCTGGAAGCTGGCCATCTCCTGTCCCATGCTTACCAGCCATTGTGTATGATTGTGTAACATACCTTGGATGGCATGTGTCCTCTCATCAATGGTTGTGATCTTGTTGTCAAATTCAGAACTTTCACTTGTAGAATTTAGGGGATCAACTCCCCCACACTTTACTAGAAGTGTGTTCTGCTCATAAAGACAAGGTAGAGATCAAGTGCATGGGCTCTGTTGGTGGAAAAACACCAACAGAACCAAAACTATATTTACTCTTCTCTAGCCTTAGGCACATTGAATCACGATAGAGCTAATGTTATGTGCATTATTTATTCTTATAACATGGGTGATAAGATCAGAAGGATGTAGAATTTTGACTATGACAAAAAGAGTGAAGTTGCTTAACCTATGGAAGGATTGCCCATCTTTATAATGTATCAAATTTTACATGATTATGAATATTATCTTCCAAGGGTAAGATATACAAAATTTTAGTTCATCTGGTTAAGACTATGAGATCAAGAAAGTGGTACTATGAACAAGCTTAAGGAACAAAACATGTTGAGTTAATCAGGTTGGATTAAGCAAAATTGTAACTCAAACATATTTGTTTCTTCATTTATGTGCATACCAAGATCAAAAGGAAAATGATGACCACTTACCTTAAGATGTTACCTTCACTATTGGAGCGTGATGACACCATGTGATGAAGGGTAGATGACTTGTGGTGGTCTTCTCTTCCTGCTTGAAGGTTTCCTTGCTTGAGTTGTTCATGAGTATCTTGTCTCCTATGTCGCACTCCTTTTTTATTCTTTTGCCATGCCATCTTTTTGTCCTTTATTTTGTGGATCTTGGCATTGTGTTAGACCTTCTGCTCTACTCATTGTTTTTATCTACAAAGGATTAGTGGACAACACATACCTGAACGAATATACAAATGATTCAAAGCAAGGATAGTGATGTCATAGAGCCAAAGGTCACCTTCTATGCTACAGAAAAGTTGGTTTTAACATTTTAATTTGCATAGAATCTTTATCCCATGTTTTAAATAGTGTACCTTGATTGTTCACCACTACTTCAAATTTTCAACAAGGTTAAGGCAAAGATGTGTAAAATCATTTTAAAAAATACCTCAAACCTTGATCTGTTTCTACGAATGATCTCCTAATATTCCCAACAAAATTTGAATATTTTCCTGCAAGGGTTAGTCCATATATATAACCAAATCCTATACAAGTATGTTTTGATTCAATAATCATGTCTGAATAATATTCCGAAGCATACTTATAACAGAACAAGGAAGCTTAAAAGACTAAAAAGATTCATTCAGGTAAAAACAAGAATATGTATGATGAACCAAGGGAGCATGATTATTTAGATTTTTATTTGTTAGTGATTTAGCAAGTCAAGCACATCATGAAGGTAAAAATGACCAAGACAAATTAGCAACATGGCATGAGAGGTTTTTAAAGAACTCCATCCCCCAACTTGAATTTTGTAGAATGCAAAATCTAGCTTGGATGATACAATTCTCCTATGAATGTGATTCTATGTTGCGTAATGCTTGGTTGAATATACCTTATGTTTTCCTTGTTTTTATTGAAATGATTAGTGACAAATATACCTGAAGGAAACTTGTCTGATGTACCTATCAGTGAGGGCTTCATGGCTTTAGGTCCATTGAGCCGGACCTCTTCTTGCCATTAGCTTTTCTTTGCAGCATCCAATTGCATGCTCTTCTTCCATCAACCTTTCTCGATTTTTGTTGATCCTTGGATGACGAGTTGGGGTTCATTGAAGATGCAAACTCTAGTTCCTACTTGATCATCTAACAGCATTGCAGAGAGTTGTTCTTCTTTGTTTATTAGCGATATGCCAGCCATCTTGATGATCAAAGAAAGATCCTCATTGGTACTTGCATGGAAGCTTCATCTTCAATGACTAGGGGATGTCTTTGGTCCACCATGGTCGTTTATGGCCTTACAAGACACAGTTGTCAATGAACCATTGATTGATGATGCTTGTTGACACAATGATGCACGCTATGATGTAGTGGCATCTCGTTGTCTTGGTCCTTGTTGCCAATGCATGAGCTGGTCGCTTTGAAAATGATGAAGGCAGGCATATTCTGGTTAATACAAGGTGGGTTTCATCCTGCTTCTCATCAACATCCTATCTTGAGTCTTAGGAAGGCTCAAAGCTAGGTTGTCTTTAATGTTGCTCATAGACTGTCGATCTGTTCGACCACTTCCACAGCTATAGTGGTGGTTTGGTTTAGGTTTTGTGGATTCATACCAAACCTTGAACAGGCATAGCTTCTATTCATTCTTTCCTACAAAATGTTAATAGACATGTACCCGAGGGAAAATAATGAATTTGAAACACGGGTTGTGTTGTCCATTTTTTTGTGATTTTCCTCTATGCTAATGGAAGGATGGTTTGAGGATTGTTTAGCATAGATTTTGTTTATCATGTTGTATGTGTTTGCTGCATTCTAGTATGGTTCAAGGCAAAGAAAACTTGCAACAAAAGATAAGTGAATAAACCTTGATACTCATAGTTCTTTCTTCCATGAATAATGAACTGGGTCTTCTTTGCGCAAAGTTATTGGAGTTCATCGCATGCCTAGATTCATCTTCGATGTTAATTTATCTCAGGACTTACCCAGATTGAATTTGAGAGTTTTCTATAGAGGTTAGTCCAACAAAATAACTAGTATCTACTAAACCATACTATCGGCTCAAAAATTAGACTAGACACCATGTCTATTTTAATTTAGCAAAGCATTTTAACCTAAGCACCTTGCTTAATTTAAAAAGCCTTTGGAAGTAAGATCAACACACCTCTTGGTTCAAAAATCAAACTAAACACCATGTCTAATTTGATTTAAGAAAATAGTTTAAACAAAGCACCACGCTTACTTTAAAAGGTGTGTGAAGATACTCCAAACCTAAGCATACTATAGCAAACAAAGGTAGCATGAAACCATAAAAGAGATTTATTCAAATGGAGATAAAAGACCATGATCATGGTGAGACTCTCTTTTTTTAATAAAAGATGCAAGTGGTATAAATGTATGCAAGGAACTAAATATGCTGTGGATTTGATATGAGAAAATTTAAACTAAATAGAGTGGATGCATGAATCATTGAAAACAAACATGCAATGGAATGCAAAAATTAAAAGATAACTACTCATCAAGTTTAAAGTGCATGAGCAAGACAATCTCACCTTTCTTGATCATACTTAACTTGACTAACATGATGGAATTTGTGAGTAGTGCAGCGTCTGTATTCGTCACTTGAGATGTGATTTGTATTCTTGTGACGTCGACCTTTTTCTCCAATCTACACGTGGTTAGAGAATATATACATCTATACAAACATGTGAGATGGTAGGGTTCCAATGTTGATGGATCTTGAATGTTTAGGCACCCTAGGGTTCTTCAATGTTTCTTCTTTTCTTATGGAATCTTGCCGGAAGGTCTAAACAGCGTCTGTTGTCCTGTCTTATTCCACAATTCAGCATAACAGGGGTAATCCTACTAAAGCTAGTGGTATGTTAATGATCTAAATCTTTACGCCAATTGGTTCCCCGGCAACAGCGCCAAAAATGCTTGTTGGTATTTATAAGTGCAAATAGAATATGAAGGATTCCGCAAGCACACAGAATACCATTGTAGCATTTAACCGAGAGTATTCTCGGTATCATTATTTATCTTTTACCACAGGGAAACAATGGAATAAAGACTTATTGAATATCAAAGGAGTATCTATCAGTCAACATACCAGCATGGCTAGAGCGGGGGTGAAGGTAATGATAGTAATTAAGAATAATGATACTCAGGGGGTAGATCTATAAGATAACATAAATGTTGACGGTCACTAACATCAATTATAAATCATCAACATAACCTGCATTTATATTTAATTCCATCACCAAACACAGGTATAGGTGTTTAAACTAATGAATTCCATGAGCTTTGGTAAATATTTTTTTATGCAGGAGGATTTATCCAGAAAACAGCTCTGGGGACCATGTCATACACTACAAACAAGCAAACCGATGACAACAAGTGATTCAACCCGCGAAAACTATGAAAGACAACTCTAGAAGGTTCTACAAGACACCAGACCAAAGCTTGGGCCAAACGGCCACGAAAGTGGGCCGGCTGGCCCAGCCCATAGGCTGGCCAGTCTATGACAGAGCCTGCTCGTCCTCCGCCGCCTCATACTCCTTCCTACGATCTACACCGTTGATTTTAAGGCAGTTTTAGGTCGGTTTATCCAACTGTGGTTGAGGGAGTTGACATGGATCGATGATGTGGTGATTCCTTGCCCCCTACTCCACCTTGATTCCTTGCCCCCTACTCCACCTTGGCCTATATATAGCAGCCCCTACCCCCCCCCTCCTTGGAGGCCATCCTGAAACCCTAATTCATATCCTCGTTAGGATCAGAGCCAGCTCTCAAGATGGAGAAGTAGAATAGCTCTAGTTGAGAGTTATGGAGAGTTGAGCCATGCTCGAGTTCTGGAAAAATCTTCGGAGGTCGGGTATATCTTTATATCTTACTTTTGCAAGACTTATGCTTTAATATTGTTATCTTCTCTATTCACTTTTATGCCTTTTAGGTGTATGGTTAGTATAGTTATCATACCTTAGCATGGGATCTCCGCTCGCATCGAGTGCTCTAGTTATTATATGTGATTAGAGTAGTAATTAGTAGTGTAGATGTAGTGTCTAGACTATGAGTTACCTGAGATTACACCCAACCCCGTGGATAGTTTTGGTAGCCCTAGCTGGTGATAGCCCTGATGGCCGATGTAGTCCACCACGTTTGGGTTGGTGTTTGTAGGGCCATAGTCGGAGCTTCCTAGTCTCTTTCTCATCCCTTTCTATGGCTAGTGTTCATATGTCCCAAAGTGCTATTGTGTGTGATCGCTATATCTACCCGTGCTTTAGTTATACACTCTAGTCTAAACTAGAATATAACCGAAGTAATAGAGAAGTACTTAGGAACCTTGAACTCAACCGTTGTCCTCTTAATTTAGCTAGACTGCGCATTTATATACCATGGAATTCTCCTATGTGTCTTATTATTCATAACTCTTATCATAAACAACACTTACCCCCACTTTAGTTTATTTAGTATACTAGTTAATAGATACATGATAGTGAACTATCAACTTCTTTAACCATTGTTTCCCTGTGGATAAATATGATACTCTAAAATACTCCCGGGTGAAAGCTACAACAATATCCATGCGCTTACGGATTTATCTATTTGCATTTAAAAATACCAACAAGCTTTCTGGCGTCGTTGCCGAGGAAACAATTAGCGTAAAGAAGCTTAATATCTGCTAATCTAATTATAACTATCTTTTGTGGGATTACCCCTATTTTGTTGAATTGTGGAAAATATAGGATAGCAGATGCCATTGCGACCTTTTGGTAAGTTTCAACAAAGAAAGAAGAAACATTGAAGAACCTAGGGTGACTAAACATTCAAGATCCATCAACATTGGAACCCTGCTATCTCACAGGTTTGTATAAACATATATATATTATTCTAACCATGTGTAGATTGGAGAAAAAGGTCGATGTCGTAAGAATTCAAATCACATCTCAAGTGACGAATACAGACGCTGCACTACTCACACATTCCATCATGTGAGTCATGGTAAGTATGATCGAGAAAGGTGAGATAGTCTTGCTCATGGACTTTAAACTTAATGAGTAGTTATCTCTAAATTTTTGCATTCCACTGCACGTTTACTTTAAATAATCCATGCAACCACTCCATTTAGTTTAAATTCTCTCATATCAAATCCATAGCATATTTAGTTCCTTCCATACATTCATGCCACTTGCATGTCTTATTAAAAAAAATCTCTCACCATGATCATGCTCTTTCATCTCTATTTGAATAAATCTCTATAATGCTTTAATATTAGCTTTTGTTTACTATAGTTTGTTTAGGTTTGGAAGTATCTTTATACATCTTTTAAAGTACGCATGGTGCTTAATTTAAATCAAGAGGTGTGTGACCTTATTTCTAAAGGCTTTTTAAATTAAGCGTGGTGCTTAGGTTAAAATGCATTCCTTAATCAAATTAGACATGGAGTTTAGTTTGGTTATTGAACTAAAACTTGCTATAGTAGATACTGGTTATTTTGTTGGACTAACCCCTGTAGAAAACTCTCAAACTAAAATTGGGGAAGTCCTGAGATAAATTCACACCAGAGATGAAGCAAGGCATATGAATTGCAAAAGCTTTACACAAAGAAGACCCAACTCATTCTTCATGGAAGGAAGAACTGCGAGTATCAAGGTTTATTCACTTATCTTTGTTGCAAGTTATCTTAAGCCTTGAACCAAGCTAGAATGCAGCCAACACATAAAGTTTGTTAATAAAAAAATCTATGCTAAAGCAATCCTAAAACTATCCTTTCATTAGCATAGAGGAAAACTACCAAAGTTATGGACAACAACCCGTAATGCAAATTTGTTTTATTCCCTCATATATGTGTCCACTAACATTTTGTAGAAAAAATGAGTATAAGCTATGCCTCTTCATGGTACGAACCTGCAAATCTAGAAATCACCACTATAGTTGTAGAAGTGGATGAACATATCGACAGGCTATGAGCAACATCAAAGACAACCTAGCATTGAGGCTTTCCAAGACTCAAGCTAGGATGCTAATGAGAAGCAGGATGAAACCCACCTTGTATTAGCCAGAATATGGCTGCTTTCATTATCTTCGAAGGGACCAGCTCGCGCATTGGCAACAAGGACCAAGACAACGAGATGCCACTTCATCAGGGTGTGCATCATTGTGTCAACAAGCATTAGTAATCAATGAGGTCACTATTGACGTTGTCTCGTAAGGTCACAAATGACCATGGACATGAGGCGACATCCCTTAGTCATTGGAGTTGAAGCTTTCATGCAGTACCAATGAGGTTCCTTCTTTGACCATCAAGACGGTTGGCATATCGCCAACAAACAAAGAAGAACAACTCTCCGCCATGCCGTTAGACAATCAAGGAGGAACTTGAGTTTGCATCTCTAATGAACCCCAACTCGTCAACCAAGAATCAACAAAAATCAAGAAGGGTTGATGGAAGAAGAATATGCAATTGTTCATATCCTCATCTCTAGGATCAGATGGTGCAAAGAAAAGCTAAAAGCAAGGGAGAGGTCCTACTCATTGGACCTAAAACCATGAGTTCTCGCCGATAGTGTCGAGTGACGTAAAGATCCAAGTGAGGGGGAGGAAGGCTAACTTTTCTACAGTAGATACAACCCTGCTCTTCTTCCTCCTAGGCTCCCATCGCTCTAACACGCTGGTTTGCAATCCCGCTGCTCAATATTGCTTTGTTTCTACAAGTTTGAATATGTTTACAAATTTCATATATGAAAATAAAACTTAAGATATAAATTAAAATCAATCCTTGTGAGAAGAAGTTTTTGCAACAATTGAGGCACATTATTTAAAACATGGGATAAAGATTCTATGCTAATTAAAATGTTAAAACCAATTCTGCTATAGCATAGAAGATGACCTTTAGCTCTATGACAACACTATCCTTGTTTCAAATTATTTGTACATCCCTTCGAGTATGTGTTGTCCACTAAGCTTTTACAGGAATGAAACAATGAATGGAGCAGAAGGTCCAAATAAAATGCCAAGATTCTCAAAAGAAAGAATAAAAGATGGCATCATAAAAGAATAAGAAAGAAGGAGTGTGATATAGGAGACAAGATGCTCATGAACAACTCAAGCAAGGAAAGCTTCAAAACAGGAAGAAAGGATCACCACAGTCATCTCCCTTCGTCATAGGGTGTCATCACGCTACAATGATGAAGGTAACATCTTAACGTAGGTGGTCATTATTTAGAAAGCTTCCCTTTGATCTTGGTATTCACATAAATGAAGAAACAAACATGTTTGAGTTACAACTTTGCTTGATCCAACCTGATTAACTCAACATGTCTTGTTCCTTAAGCTTGTTCATAGCACCACTTTCTTGATCTCATAGTCTTAACCAAATGAGCTAAAATTTGATGAAAGTCGGACAGGAGTGAATCAGAAACTAGAGTTATGGTGGGAGACTTTGGAGTCCAAAGGTTTTAGACCCAGTAGAACTAAAACTGAGTATATGAGATGTGACTTCAGCACTACTACTCGGGAGGAGGAAGATATTAGTTTGGAAGGTCAAGTAGTGCCTAGGAAGGATACCTTTCGATATTTAGGATCAATGCTACAGAGAGACGGGGATACTGATGAAGATGTTAGCCATAGAATCAAAGTAGGGTGGATGAAGTGGCGGCAAGCATCTGGTGTCCTATGTGACAAAAGGGTACCACAGAAGCTAAAAGGCAAGTTTTATAGGATGACGATTAGACCTACTATGTTGTATGGTGCAGAATGTTGGCCTATGAAAAGATGACATGTTCAACAGATAAGTGTCACGGAAATGCGTATGTTGCATTAGATTTGTGGTCATACAAGAAGGGATCAAGTTCAGAATGATGATATACGTGATAGATTAGGGGTAGCACCAATTGAAGAAAAGCTTCTCCAACACCGGTTGAGATGGTTTGGACATGTCCAACGGAGACCTCTAGAGGCACCGGTGCGTAGTGGAATCCTAAGCCAGGATAGTAACATGAAGAGAGGCAGAGGAAGATCAAAGTTGACTTGGATAGAGGCAATAAAAGGAGACTTGAAAGGATGGAATATACCCAAAGACTTAGCCTTAGATAGGAGTGCTTGGACGACAACTATTCACATGCCTAAACCTTGATTGCTTCTGTTGGGTTTCAACTCTAGCCTACCCCAACTTGTTTGGGACTTAAAGGCTTTGTTGTTGTTGTTGTTGTTGTTGTTGTTGTGGAAGATGATAGTCACATCATGTAAAGTTTGTTACATTATCTAAAGTTAGACAATCCTTCCATAGGTTAAGCAACTCGACTCTTTTTATCTAATGTATTCAAATGCCTCATTCATCCTCATCTTCTGATCTTATCATCCATGTTATAAGAATATCAACTTTATCATGATTCAATGAGCCTAAGGCTAGAGAAGAATAAATAAAATTTTAATTCTGTTGGTGTTTTCCCACCAACAGAGCCCATGCACTTGATCTCTACCTTGTCTTTATGAGCAGAACACACTTTGAGCAAAGTGTGGGGGAGTTGATCCCCCAAATTCTATAAGTGAAAGTTCTAAACCGGCAATAATGATGCACACAATATGTCGCTAGCTTCTACTACTAATGCCTAAACAAGGAGGGAGAACAAGTCAAGAAAGATGAACTTGTCAGACTAAAATCAAATTTAAAACCAAGACAGGTTTGACAAAAGAAGGTGGCATCACCATTGGAAGCGCCACTACTAGAGGCGCCACCTCAAGAATCCTCATCTTTAAGAGCAAACTGAGGTACAATGCACTTCCATAGCTAACTAGGGCAAGATCATGAAGCAACCTCAAGTGGGCATCAGGGAGGACGCATGTCTTTCTCTAGATGAGGGTATTATGACTCTCAGGAGGCCTTCGACCGCTTCGACAATAGACTCGCAACCACTGAAGAGACAAATGCTTCCATACAAGGTACGTTACACAATCACACATAATGACAGGTAAGCATGGGACAAGAGATGGCCAGCCTCTAGCAATTGGAGGCTCTGTTCCAGCACCTCCACATTCGGCCACCTCGTTGAGCAACCACGTCAACAACTAGCTTGGGGGAGGAGCATCCCCCATGTATCCAGCTAAGTATATCTTTTCTCTTATTATTTTTCCTATTCTTAGTTCGCTTTATATATCTAAAAGAAAGATGAATAACTAAAACAAAATAAAAAGTTATCTTTATAGAAATATATATAGTTATAATGCGTGAACTAAAAATGAAAACAAAAAAAAGAGTGTGTCTAGTTTGCTTTAATTTCTTTTAAGAGCTAAATAAATAAAAAGGGACTCTGAAGATAATCTCTTAAAATAGAAATAATGAATAGTTGCTCTGTTGTAATTCCTTTCAAGTACCTAGTTTTCAGCCTTGAATTCTCCTGAGTTTTGGATAAGACTATTTTGATATAAGGGTTTACTCTGAACTTGAAACTCATGGGTAGCATTGCTTAATCTCAGTCTAGGTAATTGACAGATATGATATGAGAAGGTCTGAGCTGCTGATTATCTTGTTCCAAGTGATAGCAAAGTTCTAAAATTTATCTTTTAAAAGCACAAAAATAATACATGATGAGTTCCTGTATGATAAAGCTTGAATTCCCACTAGAGCCACACATGTTATTTAGGCTAGGAAAACTTCCACATATATGTTGCTTACTTTTGCATTGAGTTTTGTCAAGCTTTGTTGACCCTTGTGAGAGATTTGTCATGCTCTTAAAATCAAGATCATGCGCAAAAACAAGCCTTCCATCTAGATCCACCCAAAAATGTTTTACTCCTACACTGGGAGTGAAAACAAAAACATACTTGATAGGTTTTCCATCCACCAAATAAATGCTCCAAGTTCTTGTTGCTATCTCTCAAAAGTTTTGTTGCAGAAAAGAGACATGGGGCTTTGCAGAAGTTATTCATAAAAATAAGGAAAAAAAGAAGTTGAAAAAAATGGACACAAAAGTGTCCGAGATATTTAAAACAATGGGTACTCAGATGCCCGTCTGAAAAAAAAGAAAGACAGATGAATAAGATAGCACCTATTCTCTAGCAAATGTTTCAAAGTTTCAAAAGAGAGATACGTTTTTAAGGAGCAAAGTAGAATTCTAGGTTAGACACCGTATATATCCACCACATATATCCACGCACATGCACATCTTGATTTGATTGTATGACTCAACTCTCTTTGGATCCATTGTTTGACTTTACAATATATGCATTGCAAGTATGCTCTAGCTTCCTCCGTACCTATGAACTCCACATAAGCCTTAGTGGTAGGAAGAGAAAAAAGGCATAACATCTTTATTGCCTTGGTAAGGATCCACAAATACCACATATATTGAGAGACTTGAGAGTGTCATACAATGGAATCTCTGAGTTTTATTTTGAAAACTTATAAAAACTCTGAAACAATGGTTGAACAAAGAACTTGAGACATAATGCTTTACTTGATCATTCTGCCTTTTAATTGCTCAAGACCTAAGTGAAGGCTAAGAAGCCCCATGGTTGAAGGTAATATGGGTAAGTTTGAAAGTCAGATCAATTTATTCTAATCCGGAGGAGAATTCTTGATTGAACGCCTATGTACTTTTGAGGCGTGGAACATTGTAGCAACTCTTGATCCATTGCTGAGTTTAGCTTTGCTCAGGGACTGGCAAAGGTTAAGCTTGGGGAGCTTGTTGACGGTCACTAACATCAATTATAAACCATCAACATAACCTACATTTATATTTAATTCCATCACCAAACATGGTATAGGGGTTTAAACTAATGAATTCCATGAGCTTTGGTAAATATTTGTATGTAGGAGGATTTATCTAGAAAATAGCTCTTTGGACCACTATCATACACTCCAAACAAGCAAACAGATGACAACAAGTGATTCAACCCGTGAAAACTGCGAAAGACAACTCTAGAAGGTTCCAGAAGACACCACGCTGAAGCTTGGACCAAACGGCCATGAAAGTGGGCCGGCCAGGCTAGCCCATAGGCCGGCTGGCCTATAATGGAGCCTGCTCGCCCTCCGCCGCCTCGTATTGCTTCCTACAATCTACACCATTGATTTTAAGGCAGTTTTAGGACAGTGGTCGAGGGAGTTGACGCGGATCGATGATGTGGCTATTCCTTGCCCCCTACTCCACCTCAATTCCTTTCGCCCTACTCCACCTCGGCCTATATATAGCAGCCCCTACCCCACTCCTTGGAGGCCATCCAGAAAGCCTAATTCATATTCTCCTCGTCAGGATCAGAGCCAGGTCTCAAGATGTAGAAGTAGAATAGCTCTAGTTGAGAGTTAGGGAGAGTTGAGCCATGCTCGGGTTCTGGAGAAATCCTTGGAGGTCGGGTATATCTTTATATCTTACTTTTGCAAGACTTATGCTTTAATATAGTTATCTTCTCTATTCACTTTTATGCCATTCATGTGTATGGTTAGTATAGTTATCATACCTTAGCATGGGATCACTGCTCGCATCGAGTGCTCTAGTTATTATATGTGATTAGAGTAGTAATTAGTAGTGTAGATGTGGTGTCTAGACTATGAGTTACCTGAGATTGCACCCAACCCCGCAGATAGTTGTGGTAGCCCTAGGTGGTGACAGCCCTGATGGCCGATGTAGTCCACCACATTTGGGTTGGTGTTTGTAGGACCATAGTTGGAGCTTCCAAGTCCCTTTCTCATCCCTTTATGTGGCTTGTGTTCCGATGTCCCAAAGTGCTATTGTGTGTGATCGCTATATCTACCCGTGCTATAGTTATACCCTCTAGTCTAAACTAGGATAGAACCGAAGTAATAGACAAGTATTTAGGAACCTTGAACTCAACCGTTGTCCTCTCAATTTAGCTAGACTGCTCATTTATATACCATAGAATTCTCCTATGTGTGTTATTATTCATAACTCTTGTCATAAACAACACTTGCCCCCACTTTAGTTTATTTAGTATACTATTTAGTAGATACATGATAGTGAACTATCAACTTCTTTAACCATTGTTTCCCTATGGATAAATACGATACTCTGGAATACTCCTGGGTGAAAGCTACAACAGTATCCGTGCGCTTGTGGATTTATCTGTGTGCGTTTAAAAATACCAACAGTAAACTAGTCAACTCGGGAGAGCATTGGGTGAGGTAGATTCCTATGATATGCTTATTATAGGATCAAAGTATATATATACCCGACTATAGCTAAGACTAACTCTACTCTTGTGCACTTCGGGACGCCGCTTAGATGGTAGAGTACCCACAATAGATAACTCTACAGACGCGACTATGGTCCTATAATTTGAGAACCTGCTCAATTCAGAGTGGACTACAAAGGATAGACGGGGCTATCACCTCCCGCTGCTACCACCCAACCAGAGAACAGGGTGTACTCATAGGCAGAGCTTCGTATAAGCACCATGCTTACATGAGGCTCGGCTACTTAGCCCAATCGATAAACTAGCAGGCTAAGCACTCTATGAACCCGCACACAAAAGTATGATAACCTCAACTAAGCAAGATACATATTAAAGTTAAGCATAGCTTGTAGATGGAATATGATGAATTTATAATAAGTCTTACAAGATGTGGAAGAGAAGATACAAGGCTTTCCTGAGCCTCCAAGACTAGATCCGGAACTTGAGCATGAGCCCAACTCGACCCTCACTCCCGAGCTACTAATCTACTACATTGGAGAGTCTAGACCAAATCCTCTTGGTGTATCTTGATCTCTGAATAAGAGGTATGAATTAGGGTTTCAAGTATGCTCTAGGGTGGGGGTAGGATCTGCTATATATTGGCCAGAGCATCAATTCTAGACCCTCAGATCAAACTTACTTGAAAGAACAGCATAGATGCAGTCTAGTAGGCGGTGGAGAACCGACATTCGAAGAAGGGGTTGACAGGTGGGCCTAGGGGGCCAGGCAGCCTGTAGGTGGGGCCGGCCGGCCCCACACGGCAACCACCTACCCTCCACTTTGGTGGTTTGCCTTCTAGAGTCTTCTAGAGTCTTCCCACGTCAGTTTTGCTGTGGATAAACATGATTTGCTTTGACGAATAGGCCCTCCTTGATGGTTTTTTTGAGTAAATCCTCCTGCAAAAATAGATTCACCAAAACTTGTGGAATTTATTAGTTTATACCCCTAGACCTATGTTGGGGATCCTTTTTATGCATTTATTTAAGTTATATTGACGGTTTATGTTGAACGTTAACTACCATCAACAACATGCATCAACCTTGATCAGCAAATGATATGATCCACTTGATATCATCATGCGACCTTATTGGTTCACAGATCTTGACCTCACTTACTCTTCACCGTTGCTTCGGTCCATCGAGGCAAAGTTTTTGCTCAAGCTTCCCCGCCATGCGGCTTATCGCTTCAAAGCCTCTGACTTGCCCTTCACGCTTACAACCGATCCATCAAGCCAAGCCTCATCTTGATCTTCTCCACCTAGTTTAAGCCTTGTAATGATCTCCTTCATCACATGTGTGAGCCTTGAAAATATCCATGTCATGTGTGACTCCATGTCATGTCTCATATGCAATGAGCTCCTTCATCACATGTGTGAGCCTTGCAACATATCCAAGCCATTTTCACCTACATGGCATGTGTTGCTCACACTAGTGTACCTATGGACTAATCACCTATGTATCTCACATAAACATATATTAGTCCACCTAGGTTGTCACTCAATTACCAAAACAAACATGGACCTTTCAATCTCCTCCTTTTTGGTAATTGATGACAACTCTCCAAAGATATGAAAATTAAGCGCTTTTGGATTTGAGTTGCTTGCCCAAGCAATTTTACCATGTGTAAATGATTTTGGACAAGTACCACAAACCCAAATTGGTAGTATTCGCTCCTCCTACATATGTGCTAGTGTGTTTGATTTGAAGCTTGCACATATGCATAGATAAGAAATGTGGTGGAGTAAATACTACCATATGATGCTAAGGTGTATAGGATAAACCTTTGTAGCGTGATACCAATCAGAGTTGCACTTTTAAGTCCATCCTTAGCACCATAGTTAGCTAGATACATCAAAAATACTAGATACCTCATGAGATCAACATTATAAGCAAGGTTCTAGTACCACTTGTAAAACATATATATCTAGCTACCGTCCTATGCTTGCTAGTGTTCAAATCACCATTCAATTTTTATAACTAGCATACACCACACAAGCATGCATATCAAATTTAAAACTTATGCAAATGCAAGCAAGCACATGAATATGCACATATCAAATGCAAACAACCAAGTTCATGATCTTGCTCCCCCTACTTGTGAGCTTCTTTTGTCCAAGAATTTGATCCTTTTCCATTCTCCAATCTTGCTCCCTCTTGGTCCATGTCCATGTCCAAATCAAATTCATCATATCTTTCTTTGTTTCGACTTCCCCCAAAGCTTATTTCATATCTTTGTACCACTTCTCCCCCTTTATCATCAATTTCCATAAAAGGCATGCATCTTTGATACAAAGGGTTGAACAAGGGGTTAGGTGCTCGTTGGTATAAATTAATGCATACAGAACAATCTGCAAGCGCACATATATTATACCGTTGTAGCCCTTCACCGAGAGTAACTCAATTTTATATCGAACCCAAACGAACGGGGGTGAGAATAACCAAATCTAACTTATCCCAACTTCACAATCAAGGCTAGACAATAGGAGCATAGAGGAGACTACTAAGGTCTTGTAGTTCTAACTTCGGTAAGCTTTGTCTTCTATTGTTCAATTCTGGGGATAATACTAGAGAAAACACAGACATAGTATGTTTCCTATAGCAGCATTGTCCTGCTAGTCCTATTAATGGGAGGTGGACTACAGAGGATTCAACGAGGCTATAAAAGTCACCCTCATGAGCTACCACCAATCCAGAAAATATGGTACATCTACAAGTAACCGAGTCTAAGCACCATGCTTACACTACGAATACTACTTTATCCTAGGATCTACAAGGCTTAAAGTACTCAAAAGAGAGTCTCAAACCTGAAGAACAATATGAACAAGATGCTTACTTGAATTATAAGTTGATTACTAGAGAAATCTTAGAAGCAAGCTCAAGAAGAACTTGATTCCGCCAGGTACAAGCCATAGAGAGATCATCGACAGGCCGGGACTCCTCCAAAACTCTTCCCTCACACTCTATCTCTCTATTTCTAGTACAAGACTAGATCCTATCGAGGACTAATCTTCTCTTAAGTGCTAGCTCTGATCCTGGTGGACATATGAATTAGGGTTCCTGGCTTCTTAGCTCTTAGGATCAAATGAGCATTGCCTTAGGGGGTATAAGCTAGATTATATAGCCCTAGGGGTCCAATGTAAGTCCTTGGATCAAACCAACTTAAGCAACGTCCTAGATGCATCCTCAAAGGTGGTGGGAAACCAACGTAGGAAGCTAGCTGACAGGTGGGTCCACTAGGGGCTGGGTGGCCCCAGATGTTAGCCACTCGGGCTCCGCTTTAGGGATGTGGCTTTTGGATCATTCTAGAGTCTTCCCATGTAGTTACCATGGTGGGTTTCTGTATTTTCCTTTGATGATTAGGTCCTCCTTGGTGGTTTTCTGATTAAATCCTGCTGGAAACACAGATTCACCAAAACTCATGGAATTTGTTAGTTTAAACCCCTAATACTACTTTAGTGATTCTTTTATACCCTTATGCATGTTTAATTGATGGATAAAATATGTATGATAACTACCGTCAACAACTCCCCCACACTTAGGCTTTTACTCGTCCTCGATAAAAGGTTGGATTACTCAAGACATAACCTTAGGATAGGACATCAACATAAAACCATTCCCAATTATGCATGTACCACAACATTCAAAGTGTCTACCATGAAACTTTGGGTGGTTGAAGAATGGAACAGCTTGAAATAGATCACCATCTTCCGTCAGTCAAGTCAATTCGAGAAACATTTTAAATTTTTTTTTGAAAACAAAACATAGCTTACCTTCTCCTTTTTATGATACTCTAAAATCACTCTGTATATATGGTATTTTTGGATCCTCACCAAGGCATGGATGTCTTTGCCTTCTTTTTACCTACTCCTAAAAGATTATGTGGAGCTTAGGTAGGGATAAATGTGAAAACATACTTGCATTGCATATATTGTAATGTCAAAACGAGGATCCAAGGAGAAAGATGTCATACTCTTAGATCAAGATGTGCATGTGTGTGGATATGTATATATGGTGGCTAACTTAATTCTACTATGCTGCTTAAAACATATCTCTCTTGATTGAAACTTGGAAAACACTTTGCAAGGAAACATGGGCTATCTTATTCATCTCTTTTTTTCAGGCGGGCATCTGAGTACCCATTGTTTTTAGATATCTCAAACACTTGTACATTTTTTCAATATTTTCCTTTTTCTTTTATGAATAACTCTTGCATAGCCCATGCCTCTTTTTCTGCAATTGAAACTTTTCAAGAGAGACATACACAAGAACTTGGAGCATTTATCCTAACAAACATATTTTTGTGTCTATTTCCAGTGTAGGAGTAGAACATTTTTGGTGGATGGAAAACATGTTGCATACCCCTAGTGTAGGAGCAGCAGGAATATGTGGAGTGTACGTGATCTTGATCTTGAGAGCATGATAAGTTTCTCAACAAGGGTCACAAGGTTTGACCAAACTCAATACAATAACAAGTAGTATATGTAGAAGGTTTCCTAGTCTATATATCACATTTGGCTCAAGTGGGATATTGCTTACCATAAAGGAGAGGTGTAGCTATTCTTTTTACTTTTTGAAATAAAATTCTCCAATAACAAGACATCAAGAACCAAGTTCTCATTATTCTACTATATCTCATTCCACAACAACTTAAGTAACATGGGGTCCCTAATAATAAGTTCCCATAGTAGCAACACTTCCTGGAAAGTGTTATGTGAGTCTATCCTTAAGTCATGACTGAAATAATCTTTCCTTATGTTCTAAAGTTGTTTTATCAAAGGATTTTTAATTCGGTTCGAAACAGAAAGCGAGATAGGTGAAAATAGAATATATTGACCGCAAACCTGACCATGGATGAAGCATGAGGTGAGGGGGTACTGTGGTGGGCCAGCCATCCCATAGGGGAGACCGGGCGGCCTGGCTTGAAGCCCATTCGGGTCCAGCTTTGGTCGACGTGGTTCTTGGTCCATTACTTTCCGAATTTCATGATTTTCGTTATCAAATTCTGTCTTGTTGTCGCGGTGTGCTTCCCCCACACTTGTTTCCTGTTTACCTTTATGAACAACACAATACACAAAAAAATAGAGAGTAGATAATAATAATAAGATTCCATTAATATCATAGGGCACTTTTGGGTGGATGAAAAACATGGTGTAGAACATTTTTGGGTGGATGAAAAACATATTTTTGTGTCTATTCCCAATGTAGGAGTAGAACATTTTTGGGTGGATGAAAAACATGGTGTTGCATACCCCTAGTGTAGGAGCAGCAGATATATGTGGAGTGTATGTGATCTTGATCTTGGGAGCATGATAAGTTTCTCAACAAGGGTCACAAGGCTTGACCAAACTCAATACAATGACAAGTAATATATGTAGAAGGTTTTCCTAGTCTATGTATAGCTCTGGTAGGACATTGCTTAGCACAAAGGAGAGGTGTAGCTATTCTTTTTAACTTTTTGAAATAAAATTCTCTAATAACGAGACATCAAGAATCAAGTTCTCATTATTCTACTATATCTCATTCCACAACAACTTAAGTGACATGGGGTCCCTAATAATAAGTTCCCAATAGTAGCATGACTTCCAGGAAAAGTATTATGTGAATCTACCCTTAAGTCATGACTGAAATAATCTTTCCTTAGGTTTTAAAGTTGTTTATTAATGGATTTTCAATTCGGTTCGAAATGGAAAGTGAAACATATAAAAACAGAGTGTATTGGGCTCATACCTAATCGTGCACGAAGCCCGAGGCAAGGCAGTGCTGTGGTGGGTCGAGCAGCCCATGTAGGAGGCTGGGTGACCCATTTCTAGGCCCGTCTCGGTCCAACTTTGGCGAGCAAGTGTAACGTCCAGTCCCGACATACATGGCCCCAGCCCACTCTTCCTAGGAGTGGTCCGACCCGCGTAGCAACCCGCTTGAACTTTCGTCCTCGCTTCGTTCAAAACGGTTAACCGAAAGTTACTACGCGTCCCTGGCCCTGGTATTTAAGTCGATCCGGCGAATTCAGGATTTCCAGTATGGTACTAAACTCTCGTTGCACAGTGTTTCGCGACGCTACAGTAACCACCGTGAACAGTGTTCCGAATTTGGCCTGGCCCAATTCGGATGAACAGTACCGCGCTACAGTACCCCGCTTTGGATGCTACAGTAGCCGGCCTTATTCTGCTGCAGTAACACCGGCCCATACTGGATTTTTAATTGGGCCCACTTTGGCCCATTAGGATGTTACAGCAAGGTTCTTGGTCCATTGCTTCCTGAATTTCATGATCTTCACGATTGGATCTCGTCTTTGTTGTCGTAGTGTGTCTCCCCCACACTTGTTTTCCTATATACCTTTATGCACAACATGTGGATACAAACACATATCCAAAAGAAATAGCGAGCATATATTAAGAAGACTTTATTAATATATAAGGCACTTTATTACACAAGCACATATTAAGCACACACTTTTTTCTAACCTAACACAAACTTTTAACTATCTGAGCTAAGTGACAAACCTAAACATTAAACACGATCACACTTAACCTAACACTTTTGCCTTATCACTCGACCTATTACTTAGTTTTGCTTCTTATCGCCAAGATAGTGGGAAAGGATATAGATTTCGCTTTTCAAATTCTTCCACTAGAGATGTTCTAATTCCATCCTATTATGCATGGCTTCGATAGTCCTAGTGAGGAGATGGGTCTTTTCTTGGAGGGTTGTGACTGCCTGAGTAAGGAGATCAACTCTCTTCTCAAGGGCTGCCATAGTCATCCTCTGATGCTTCTCTTCCCTATCTAGTGGAGCTAGGGTAGACTGCTTTAGTGTCTCTTTCGGTGGAATGATCTTGATCTGCCCTGGTGTGGCCTGAACTCCATCAAAAGCAACTCGGGGTGTGGCCATAGTATACTTGGCACATGTGACATCCACGAACTTGTTGGTCTTCACACTCATTAGTGTCTCATTAGGCCTCGAGGGAAGGAGCTTGATATCCTTTAGCACTTGGATCATCGGGCCCTTCATCTGTTGTGGCTTGTTCTTCAGGAGTAGACGCTCTTGCAATGGAGGGAGTGCCGGTTAACGAACTTGGGCATAGTACGATTGCTCATAGCTTCTTCTTGGAGGAACCAGAGCTACAAGCTTGGGAGGAACAATGGCTAGGGGAGAGATTCTTCTACAGGGATAATGGCTAAAGACTCATCTACAGGAGGTGACCTCCTTGGGTTGGTCCCAAAGGGGATGATTTGCTTGTCAGCCATGAGAACTAGGAGAGGAGAGCTTCACTGCTGTAGAACAGGGAAAGCTCTGATGGGATATCTCCGGAGGAGGCAGAGGCTTGTTTATATAGGGGGAGAAACTTGCGGCAGGGGTCAAGATCTATCCACATGAGGTCTCATCACAAGGAAAAATAGAATGTGTTGAAAAACTGTGGGATTGCAAAGAGGAAGGATCTAGAAGACATGAGAGAGTTGACGGTACATGAGAGGCGCTGACAGTGGACCGGGCGGCCTCTAGGTGGTGCCGGCTGGCCCCACATGTTGGGGTCTCAGGGTGATTTTTCTTGCGGTGGTTTCTAACTCCTGTCTAATCCCAAAAAGTATATTTTCACGTTACGAAACATTATGGAGGATGGCAGTGGTGTAAATCTATGGTAAGATTAGAAAATCTACCACATCCAAATCCTATAGCGGTTTTTTAGGTTCTAGAAAGATCTTGAGACGGTGGCCATTTACCTTAAATAATGTACCTCCGTTATTTTGAAGTGTTACCACTCCATGCGACGAAGTGCTTATCACCTTGAATGGTCCTTCCCATTTGCTCCGAAGTTTTCCATGCCCGAATAATTTAACCCTGGAATTAAACAGTAATACCTTATCTCCAGGGGCGAACTCCTTCTTGATCCTCTTGTCATGCCATCTTTTCATTCTCTCCTTATAAATCTTGCAATTATGATATGCTTTTTCACGGCATTCATCAAGGTCTGAGAGTTGCATCCTCCTCTTAGTTCTTGCGGCTTCAAAGTCCATGTTCCATCGCTTGATGGCCCAGTGAGCTTTGAATTCTAGCTCAACAGGTAGATGACAGATCTTCCCATAGACCAATTGATATGGTGACATCCCAAGTGGTGTTTTATAGGTCGTTCTATAAGCCTATAATGCACCAGGTAATCGATTTTTCCATGCAATTCCCATCTCATTGACCGTCTTTTACAGAATGTTCTTGATTTGTTTATTTGATGTTTCTGCTTGGCCACTTGTCTGAAGGTGATACGGAGTAGCAACATTGTGATGGATCCCATGTCTTAACAAGTAGTTATGAAAGTTCTTGTCAGTGAAGTGAGTTCTTCCATCACTAATCACCATCCTTGGAACTCCAAATCTTAGAAATATTATTTCTTCAAACATCCTCTTGGAGTGTTTTGCATCAGTAGTTCTGCATGACATGGCTTCAACCCACTTGGTCACATAGTCAACTGCCACCAAGATATATTCATAGTGCTTTGACTTTGGAAATGGTACCGTGTAATCAATTCCCCAAACATCAAAGAGCTCGATCTAGAGGTTGTTGGTGAGTGACATGGCATCTCTTGAATTAATATTCCCGTGCCTCTAACACGCTCCACACCTTCGGATGAAGTCCTTCGTGTCTTCATACATTGTAGGCCAAAAGTATCCACTTTTCTAGATCTTTGAATGAGTGCGGAATGCACCATAATGTCCTCCATATGGTGATGAGTGGCATCATTCTATGATCTTGATGCCTTCCTCTGCTGTCCTCTACTGGTACACACCTTCTGAGTAGGCCGTTAGAGCAAACTCTGAAGAGGTATGGTTCATCCCATATGTGGAGACGATTTTTGTAGATGAGCTTCCTTTTGTTCTCCCCTGGTGGTACATATCCTGCTACCATAAAATTAACAATATTTGCGTACCAGGGGTTGGATTTTGTGACCTTGAAGAGCATGTCGTCCCGCAGCGAATCATTGATGGGTAGTTCCTATGAATTCTCAAACTGCATTCTGGACAAGTGATAGCAATAGAATTTTCTACTCCCTTTTTATCTTTTAGTTCTAAATCAAATTCTTGGAGTAGCAAAATCTATCTTATTAATCTAGGTTTAGCACCTTTCTTAGTGAGTAGGTATTTTAAAGCAGCATGACCAGTATAAACAATCACCTTAGCTCTAACTAAGTAAGATCTAACCTTATCAATAGCAAAAACAACAGTCAGGAGTTCTTTTTCAGTTGTTGCATAATTAAGTTGAGGTTTTGTCAAAGTTTTGCTAGCACAAGCAATTGCATGATGCTTTTTATCTTTAGTTTGTCCCAAAACTGTCCCCACAGCATAATCACTAGCATCACACATAATTTCAAAAGGTAGTGACCAATCAGGGGTTGAATGATTGGTGCAGAGATAAGTGCTTTCTTAAGAATATTAAAAGATTTTAAGCATGCATCATCAAATTCAAAGGGAACATCCTTAGCCAAAAGATTTGTTATTGATCTAGCAATATGTGAAAAAACTTTTATAAAGCGGCGATAAAAACTAGCATGACCAAGGAATCTACGGATGCCTCTGATATTTACGGGAGGAGGTAACTGTTCAATTACTTTAATTTTAACTCTATCTACCTCTATCCCTCTTTTGGACACCAAATGTCCTAGCACTATTCCTTCTCTAACCATAAAATGACATTTTTCCCAATTAAGGACCAAGTGCTTTTCTTCACATCTTTGCAAAACCTTGTCTAAATTTTTAAGATAATCATCAAAAGTTTTTCCATAAATAGAAAATTCATCCATGAAAACTTCCATGATCTCTTCAATCATATCAAAAAATATAGACATCATGCATGTTTGAAAAGAAGTTGGAGCATTACATAATCCAAAAGACATTCTACGGTAAGCATATGTTCTATATGGACATGTAAAGGTGGTTTTGCTTTGGTCATCTGGATGAATCGGTATCTGGTGGTAACCTGAATACCCATCAAGGAAATAGAAGAAAGAGTGGTTCGCCAGTCGTTCCAACATTTCATCAATGAAGGGCAACGAAAAGTGATCTTTCTTTGTTTCCTTGTTAAGTTTTTGGTAGTCAATACACATCCGCCATCCAGTGATGGTTCTTTGGGGGATTAATTCAATCTTTTCATTTTTAACAACAGTCATGCCTCCCTTTTTAGGCACAACCTGAACACGGCTTACCCACTCACTATGCGGCACACGATAGATAATCCCGATGTGCAAGAGTTTTAAAACCTCTTTCTTAACAACCTCTCTCATCACATTATTAAGCCTACGTTGGGGCTCCCTAGAAGGTATAGAATTAGGATCTATAAGGATGCGATGGGTGCAAAGAGCAGGGTTGATACCCTTAAGGTCTTGGAACGAGTAGCCAATGGCAGAACGATGCTTTTCTAAGATAGTTAGCAAGTGTAGGGATTCTTCATGAGAGAGTTTGTCACTTATGATCACAGGAGAATCCTGATCATTACTAAGAAAAGCATTCTAAGACCAAAAGGCAGGGGTTTAAGCTCAATGGTGGGCTTAGGTGGTTTGAGCAATTCATCTAGAGGTTCAGATTCTATCGGATTTTCATCTTCCTCCTCGATGAAGAGTTTGGCATCATCTTCAAGGTTAGGTTCGATGAAATCATCAAGAGATGCAACCTTAACCTCATCCACTGGGTCTTCCTCCGGAATTGGCTTAGTCTTAGTATTTAGAGAATGAGTAATGGGTATAGAAAGCTTAAAGTTTTTCCTAAGTCTTATATTCAACTTCCCTGTTTGTCCTTCTTGGATAAGTTTTTCAATTGGTTGTCCTATCAACAGGTCAAACTCCATAATATCAAAGATGTAAAAGCTCAAATGAACTCTAGTTCCATTGACATGGATAGGGAGGACATACAAAATTCCCAAACTCGGGAGAATGTGTCCTCAAAGACCTTTCAATAACTTTATTGTGGGCGTTAATGGCATGTGTTTCAATAAATCATGAGCAAAAGATGTAGACATGATATTAATACCCACAACTGGATTGTAAAGAGCATCAAAAGGAGCTTTATTAATTTGGCAATGAATGGAAATAGAAGGTGAATCTAAGCAAATCACATCCAAAGAAAGCTCTGACTCTTCTGGCCATTCATTTCCTTCATTGACTTTTTAAGGAAAGCTTCCTCAGAAGGATTTAAAGGTTCTTTATTCAATGATTTCCTAGACTTTTGGGGTCTCCTCATGGTATGATAATTCGAGGTGTTTCCATATTCATCAAAAAGTTCATCCTCAAATTCCAGCATAAAATCTGAAATCAGAGTTTCCTCCTTTTTTGGTGGTTCAGGATTTGGGACAGCTGAAGTTGGTGATGGGTCTGGTAAAGATTCAGGTTCAGCTATCTAGGATCCTTCCTCTAATGGCTTGTCTTCTTCTTCCTCAAGGATGTTCTCTAAAATTTTTGTAAGATTGCTTCTCCCTGCATTTGTGGAGACATGCAAGAACGGGCCCCCCGAGGCCGTATTAAGAAGTGTTGAGGATTCCTATCAAGACCCATATAAAACTGTTGAAGAAGAATAGGGTCCTTAATGGCAAGGTCAAGGCCAGTATTGATAAGAGTATTAAAGCATTCCCATGCCTTACCTAGAGATTCTTTTTTCTTTGAGGTATGTGCATCATAGGCCCTTGAACTTGTCTTGGGGTGCCACTTAGGTCCACAAACTCTCAAATCGTACTTCTGGCACCCTAATGTTGTTTAAGTATGCCACTTAGGTCCATAACTCATCGGATTAAGGTTTTGGCCAATGCGGCGTGGTCGGAGCGCACGTGAGCCGCGCGTGAGCCTGGTTTGGGGCGTGCAAATAAGCAGAGAGGCCTCCTAGTTCTTTTCATATCCTCCATTTCCCCTTCCTTCACCTCTTCCCTTCTCTGTCTGTCTCTTTGTGGAGATAGAGAGACAGACAGAGAAGGGAACACAGAATCTACTTTTGAAGTGCGGCGTCGGCTTGGAGTTCGGGTAGAGAGAAAGATAGAGAAGGGAAGAGGTGAAGGAAGGGGAAATGGAGGATATGAAAAGAACTGGGGGCCTCTCTGCTTATTTGCACGCCCCAAACCAGGCTCACGCATGGCTCACGTGCGCTCTGACCACGCCATGTCAGCCAAAACCTTGATCCGATGAGTTATGGACCTAAGTGGCATACTTAAACAACATTAGGGTGCCAGAAGTACGATTTGAGAGTTTGTGGACCTAAGTGGCACCCCGAGACAAGTTCAAGGGCCTATGATGCATATACCTATTTTTCTTTTGTCTAAAAGATAGAACCTCTAAATGAAGTCTGACTACCCTAGAGATGGGAAAGAATTGCAAGCAAAATCTAGAACATAGAGCTCCCCAATCTCCTTGTCTACTCGCTATAGTGAGATTGTATGAACATTTAGCTTTTCCCATCAAAGAGAAGGGAAAAAGCTTCCATCGTAAGGTTTCATCTGACATGCCTGCTATGCGCAAGCATGCACAGGTCTGCTCAAACTCATTTAGGTGGGAATAGGGATTTTCATCATCTTCACCCAAAAAGGGTTGATCCTGAACCATGTTAACTAAACACAGGCATAACTCATAGCCAGGTGTTAGGATAGGCTTTGAAGACTCTTTTGGTTGTAGGCTTGTGCTCGTGGGTGCACCATATTGGTAAATAGGGGTGGATTCTAGACCCATGGTAAAAAGAAAAGAAAAGATAAAAGTATAATACAAGGATAAGCTAGGTTTGAAGTTAACTCAGCAACTATTCCCCAGCAACTGCACCAGAAATACTTGTTGGTATAAATTAATGCACACAGAACAATCCACAAGCGCACAGATATTATACCATTGTAGCACTTCACCGAGAGTAACCTAGTTTTATATCGAACCCAAAGGAACAGGGGTGAGAATAACCAAATCTAACTTATCCCAACTTCATAATCAAGGCTAGATAATATGAGCGTAGAGGAGACTACTAAGGTCTTCTAGTTCTAACTTCAGTAAGCTTTGCCTTCTATTGTTCAATTCTATGGATGAACTAGAGAAAACATAGACATAGTATGTTTCCTATAGCAATACTGTCCTGTTAGTCCTATTAATGGGAGGCGGACTACAGAGGATTCAACGAGGCTATAAAAGTCACCCTCGCGAGCTACCACTGATGCAGAAAATAGGGTACATCTACGAGTAAACGAGTCTAAGCACCATGCTTACACTATGAATACTACTTTAACCCAAGAGCCACAAGGATTAAAGTACTCAAAAGAGAGTCGCAAACCTAAAGAACAATATGAACAAGATGCTTATTTAAATTAGAAGTCGATTGCCAAAGAAATCTCAGAAGCAAGCTCAAGAAGAACTTGATTCCGCTAGGTACAAGCCATAGAGATGGCACCGACAGGCTAGGACTCCTCCAGAACTCTTCCCTCACACTCTATCTCTCTATTTCTAGTTCAAGACTAGATCCTATCGAGGACTGATCTTCTCTTGATTGCTAGCTCTGATCCTGGTGGACATATGAATTAGGGTTCTCAGCTCTCAGGATCAAATGAGCATTGCCTCAGGGGGGTACAAGCTGGATTATATAGCCCTAGGGGTCCAACCTAAGCCCTTGGATCCAACTGACTTAAGCAACGGCCTAGATGCATCTTGAAAGGCGGTGGGAAACCAATGTAGGAAGCTGGCTGACAGGTGGGGCCACCGGGAGCCAGGTGGCCTGACAATGGGGCTAGGCGGCCACACATGTCAGCCACTTGGGCTCCGCTTCGGTGACGTGGCTTCTAGATTCTTCTAGAGTCTTCCCACATAGGTACTACGGTGGGATTCCCTATTTTCCTTTAACGATTAGGTCCTCCTTGGCGGTTTTCTGATTAAATCCTGCTGGAAACACAGATTCACCAAAACTCATGGAATTTATCAGTTTATACCCCTAAGTCTACTTTAGTGATTGATTTATACCCTTATGCATGTTTAATTGATGGATAAAATATGTATGATAACTACCGTCAACAGTGGTTGACACTTGAATCTTGCATTTTTTATGGACACCACAAATTATTGGAATGACACCAGTTGGAGGGGCACCTCCCCCTATGTCCTAGCATGGGTCATACTACTTGATAAGCTTGAGCTCTTGTAGGTGAGGGAACATTCTTCACTTGATGATCACTTAGAGTTGATCACTTGAAGTCTTGTAGGATGCCACTTGTAATCTTGATCTAGACACCACTTGTGAATACCACTTGAAGAATTATTTGTGTCTAGATACTACTATGTATGTTGAACTTGATATTCATTTGCATTGTTGTCTTTTTCTTGAACATTTGTCATCTTCATGAGCTTCTATTATTGACTTGAACTAAATTCATTTGCCTAAGCTTCCAAGTCCGGTTAGAACCCTTTCTAAGCTTGTTCACACGCATTAAGCGGTTATCTTATCAAGGTTGTACTTTTCACATGTTGGCAATCCAAAATAAATCAAGTACTTAGGTTCACTAGCTCATGAACAAACTCATATACTACCACTAGATCAATTAACCAATCAAGAAATAGTGGTAGGCGAAGAATTTTAAAATTTTCACTTATTATGCATGATCCTATAAAGCATGTACTATATGCACTAAATTCATACTAGTTAGGGATAAAAATGATCATGCACATTACAATGATACCTTTGCTATCTTGGAGTAGAGCATAGTCATTAGTTTCCAATTTAGCTCTGAAATTGCAATGTGAACTCCAATTGAAAGCTTGGTGAAGACTAATTATCAATAATGAAATCCATTCTTCGCCCATATGAAATGAAAATCATTTATGATCAAGTGCACTATCTCTTGTTGTGGTTGGCTTGCTTCTTTATTTCACCATTTCATGCTTGAGATCATCATATGAGAGAATACTACTTGAATTTCTATGACTTGCTCCTTTTTGGCTATTGCCTGCTTTCTAGATCAACCCTTTTGATTTCATCATCTAAGCATCTCAAATGTCCCTTAGATCACCACTTCGATTTTAGCCTTCCAAGCCACGCTCGGTTAACCTACAAAAGGAGGCAAGTCCCACACTAGACGAAGTGACCTCTCTTTAAAGAACCATCCTTGATACTCACTTCAAGTGACTTTGTTTGATTGATCCATATGATGAACTCAACTTGATGTAAAGCCTTGATTTCTTGTTTGAGTCCAACTCTTCCTTCTTTAAGTCCTTTTCTTTCTACCAAATGATCTTCAACTTGTCACTTGAACTTGAACTTCATTTTCATCTTGAATTAGGTCTTGATATCCAATTTGAGTATAAAATATGTGCCAAATACACTCCACAATCAAATGGCCTTGTACCCTATTGGCAGTCCTTAACTCCTATTTTTAACTGCCAAATAAACCATAAAACGAACTCATATGAACACCAAACTTAGAATTAGGGTTTATAACTAACAAGTTCCACAAGTTTTGGTGATTCATCATTTGTAGGAGGACATGTCGGAGTAACACAGAAAATGTTCCTAAAGTATATGAGAAACACAACCATACAAACATCCGACATGAACCCAAGGGGAGAAGGCCCACCTAACAGGCAAATCATTGCCAAACCATGTGGAAAACAAGGCCAAACCCAAACCAAACATTATCCAAATAGCACCAAACTTTGCAGGAGCGGCCCATGCATTCCCAGAGGCCTACACAATGAAGACTGGGCCGAGATGGCACCTCTAGGATGTGGCCACACCCCTATGGGGGTGTCTTCGGCCCATCTTTCACTGGCCGTCCCTTACCGCCTTACCTACGTCGGTTCCCAAGGTTTAGTCTAGGTTCAGTGCATCTAGGATGGCGATTTGTGCACTTTATGAGGGGATCATGGAATATTCCATGGATCAATCCCCTCCTCTCCACCTATAAAGGAGGGTCCCCGTCCTCATTTGAACAACACCAAGGCAAGAGCATCACACTTGAGCATCACTCCAAGGGCTTAGGCCCTAGCTAGCTAATAGACTTGGATAGGGAGAGATGTGAGGAAGAGCTTGGGGAAGCGCTGGGCTTGTCGGTGTCTCCCCAACTTGTACCTCGACGAGCACCTTTACCTCAATGGGTCTGCCGCTAAGTAAGTGTTCAGGATTCTTATGGAATTAATTCTTTGACTAATTAAGCTTTACTCTTACTTGTTTGCGGGTTCGTTGTCCGCTCTCATAGCGGATACTCTAGTAGAGGGCTCTTGATAGAGACGGATAACCCTGTACAACACTAGAGTAGCAGTCGATAGCGTAGACATGGCGTCTAGGCTAGAGGCTACCTTCATTTGCCATGTGCCCCATGATTGAGGGGTAGGCGGTAGGTGGTGACAGCCCTGTCTGTCCCTTGTAATCCCCCATGTTCGGGTTTGACATAGAGCTGTAAGCCGGAGGTGCTTGGCAGACCAAGTATAAGCCGGTGCCCAAAGTAAGCAAGTAGAAGTGGAGTTTATCTGTCCTCAGACTGTAAAATCATAGGAATCCATCTCAACCTCTTCCATCTCTACCCTCATGTTGTCCTTCGATGAACTAGCTAGAACAGCACCTTCATTCCTTGTGAAAAATACGATACCCTCAATACTTCCAGGTGAAATGCTACAATAGTAATTCTATGTGCTTGCAGATTATTTCTATTTAGAAATACCAACATACCCTTTGCTTGTCATGCTTCTAACTCATCCTAAAATCACACTTAGGTCCCTCAACCACTTATAGACATGTTTCCAACTTAAGGACCTATCAATCAAAGTGACTCTTGATCAATCCACTAATCGTCACTTTTTTGGCAGATTCTGTACCTTTCAATGAATAATCCATAACTCTTAATGTACAGATCCAATGACCATGAAATTTGGTGAACATGTGCTTCACTAAGTCTTCTTGCATTTGTAAAAATTTGAGCATCATTTGACTTATCAATTGCTACCAGATTTTACATCTTCCTACACTGCTACATTCTAAAAAAACTGCTGCACTATAGCTGACAAGATCCACTCCAAAACCAAAGTATTTCTTATCTAATTATCATGAAATTCATACAAAAGCTAGTACCATAAGTTTAGAGCACGAATACCAAATTCCTACACTGGAAGTAGAAAAAAAATATATTTGTTAGGCAAATACTCCATGTTCTAAACAGATAATGATCTCTCTAAATATGTGGTTTAAGAGATATGGGCTATGCAAAAGTACGAAAAAGAAAAAAAAATATTTGGACACATGAAGGTCCAAGAAGAAAAAGAAAAAAATAGGGACACATGAAGGTCCCAAGGTATTGAAAAAAAAGATGAGCACATGAAGGCTCATATAAAAAAATGATAGCCATGTCTCAAAACAAAGTTAGAGAGAGATCATATCTACAAAAGGAGTATAGTTTTAGTTCACCTTTTTCCACATACATGCACATCTTGATCGAGTATGGCACTTCTCTCCTTGGATCCTCGATTTGACTTTACAACATATGCAATACAAGTATGCTACTTTGTTTATCCCTACCTAAAGCTCCACATAAACCTTTTTAGAAGTAGCAGAAAACAAAAGAAGGCAAAACATTGCTATGCCTTGGTAAGGAATTATACACCACTAAGTGATCTGAGAGTGCCATTTGAGGAGTATAAAGTGAACTATGTTTTTCTTAAGAAAAACATTCAAAACTCCAAGTGCTAAGGTGTGAAATTGGGAAGATGACTTTGTTTCGAGAACTGTTCCACTTTTCAACAACCAAAGGAAACATGTTAGCTAACGCCACATATCCCACTTGTGTAAAGAATGTGTTGGAATAAGTTTCATGTATAGCTGTATATCTTGGGATGTTATGCTCATGATTACTTTTATCTCTTACTTTGCTCGAGGATGAGCAAAGGGTTAAGTGTGGCAGAGTTTGTTGGCAGTCCTTAACTCCTAAAAATAACCACCAACACTCATATAAAATCCAAGCATACAGACACCAAACTTAGACAAAGGGCTTTATAACTAACGAATTCCACAAGTTTTGATGTTTATTTATTTGCAGGAGGGCATTTGTGGAAATACACAAAAAAGGGCTAAAAATGTGCAAGAGAACAAAGCATAAATACCATTCTACGCAAGCGCATAGGAAAGAGGCCCACAGCCAGCCAAAACAGGGCCCAAATGAGAGGAGAATAAGGCTAAACCTAAATCAAATCGCTTCATCTTTGCCGGGCACCCACAAGGACCCACTCAAGAGATCCAAAGGAGTCGACCCACCGAAGATGGGGCCCAAAGGGCCTAGTTGGGGTGCGGCTGCACCCCTAGTGGCCCTGTTCGGGCCCAAACTTCACAGGCCGCCTCTTACCGCCTTCCCATGGTCGGTCTAGGTGGGGATGTCGGCATAATCAATGCTAAGGAGGCAGCTTGTTCCTTCCTTTTGAGGGTATTTAGGGAATATTCCAAGGAATACACCCCTCATCTCGACCTACAAAAGGAGGACCTCTCCCCCTCATTCCAACAACACACCATGGGAAAGAGCACCACACTTGAGCATCACTCCAAGGCTTAGGCCATAGCTAGTAGAGTTAGTTGGGAGAGATGTGAGGGAGAGTACGGGGAAGAGCCAGACTTGTCGGTATCTCTCTGAGCTTGTACCACGATGAACACATGTGCTTGATCGAGTTCTCCCGCTAAGTAGGTGTTAGTGGTTCTTATGGTTACAAGTCTTTTGATTAGTTAATCTTTACTCTTACTTGTTTGCGGGTTTGCCATCCGTTCTTGTAGCGGATACTCTAGTAAAGATGGATAACCCTGCACAATGCTAGAGTAGTAGTCGATAGCGTAGATGTGGTGTCTAGGCTAGAGGCTACCATTGTTTGCCTCATGCCTTCCGGTTGAGGGGTAGGCGGCAAGTGGTGAAATCCTTGTCCGTCCCTTGTAATCCCCCACATTCGGGTATGACGTAGAGCTGTAGGCTGGCTACGCCTGGTAGACCAGGTGTTCACTAGTGCCCAAAGTAAGCAAGTAGAAGTAGAGTTTATCTACCCTTTCCAAATTTACCCCTTATGTTGTCCTTGGACGAATTAGCTAGAAGAAATACCTCCATTCCATGTGGAAATACAATACCCTGAATACTTTCGGGTGAAAGCTACAATGGTAATTTTGTACGCCTGTGGAATCGTTTTGTGTGCATTAAGAAATACCAACAGTCTCACAAGACATGGAAGTGGAACAAGCATCTAACTGTGAAGAACATAGCATATCTAATAAATCATAGCAAGAGGTGGATACATGCTTCTTGCCTACATCACAAGGGTTAGCAACATTATGTGATTGATCATTTAACCAATGTGATGAGCTCTCACTAATTTTAATTTTTCCATTGGAAAGCTTTTTAGTGAGAAAAGCATGGTCTTGTACCAAGGTGTCATGAGCAACACTAAGCTCCTCATGATTCAATTTGAGTTCCTCATGTGAACAAGTAATAATATAAAATAGATGCTTTTGTTGTTCACATGCATTCTTTAGAAATGAGTTCTCATTTTTCAATTTCATTGTTTTAGCCATCTCATTTTCTAAAGCTTTACTGAGTCTACTAACAAGCTCATAAGTTGGATCAACATGATCAACCACATTAGCATTAGATACCTTAGTGTCACCTTGTGACATGAAGCAATGTGGAGATGTTGGAGAGCTTGTAGTAGCATCACTCTCATAGCCATTATCATCATCATCATCATCAAGTGTGCATGGAATAGAATCATCATTTGCATCACTTGAGCTTGAGCCATCAATCTTGTCAAGTGAACTTGCAGTAGAGTCATCATCATCATTATAATCATCACTTGACCATCAGGTGGAGCCATCTTCCACAATCACCGAGTTGTGGTCAGGCTCAACATCCTCATGTGCACTCTCCTTTGGATCATCCTCCTACTTGAATTTTCCATCATCCCATGTGGAAGAGTCACCGAAAAAGCTTGGAGTGCCATCCACATATCATGGACACTCTCCATGTCCCACACACGTCTATATATAAACATCTTCATTTAGAGCACATGTTAGATAATTAAGAGCACATGCATCAAGTTGCAAGCAATCCTCTTGTGCTTGGGTTAGATTGCTCTCATCCAAGGCATCACGAGTAAAGCCAACAACAACGATCCACCAAAACTTAGGACCAAAATCATGAAATGATCATGCATATGGTGTTCCCACCGTGCATAGTGTGTGCCATCAAAAATATGTGTGTCACAATCATCATCTAGCCCATAGTTTGCCATCCTCTCTAGTCGCTGAAGACCACAAATGAGAGACCTAGCTCCGGTACAACTTGTAGGGTCGAGATGGCAGACTAAAGGGGGGTAAATACTCCTTTCTAAAAATTAATCACACCAGCTAACCGAAACAAATGTAGAATTAAAACTATTGGTCTAGCCCAGACTACACCCCACTATCTAAATTCACAAGCACCTTACAAAGATCCTAATTTAGCAACTAAGGTGCCGGGCTAGGTAGAGCTCACCTAAACAATTCTAGTATGCAAGGTCACACAAACCTATGCCTTTAGTACTCAAGCACCGGGGAGATCCTACACATGCTAGTATTCAAGAGCACAAATCCTAAGCTCACTAGCAATGCTCAATAACAAGGCTACACAAGCCAAATTAGAGATCTCAAATTACTTAGCTACACAAACTAAGTAATGTAACTAGCTAGGCTACACAAGCCACCTAGTTATGCAAGGGAACAACTAATATGCTACTAAAGCAAACAACCTACATAAGAGCAACAATAACACAAGCACAATATAGAAATGAATAATTACAGGCTTGTGTTTGGAGATGGAAAACCAACAGGATGAACAATGTTGACATGGTGATTTTTATCCTAAGGTTTGGTGGTTTGCCAACACCTTAATCCCCGTTGAGACAAGCTCCAAGGTTGCCGCCGGTCCTCATTCTACTGGTGACCCGAAAATCATACTCTCCCACGTGGAGTGCCTACCACAAGCTATAGCAATTTGACAAGGCCGGACCACTTGTCATCGTTCGCGTCTTGCTCTACTATAGTTGCTCTTTGTGGCTCCCGTAGAGCGAGCACAACACCCCAACAATCACTTCTCCAAAGCATCGCATAATCTTCTTGCGGGCTTCATGATGGAGACATGCCACCAAGAGGTCTAGGAGGTGGCAACCTCCAAGAGTAACAAGCACCACATTGACGGTTGTTAATGTCAATCATAAATCGTCAACATATCCTACATATATACTTAATTCTATAACTGAACATAGGTATAGGGTTTTAAAGTAATGAATTCCACAAGTTTTGATGAATATGTGAATGTAGGAGGATTTATCCAGAAAACAGCCTCGAGACCACTGCCATACACTCCAAACAAGCAAATCGACGACAACAAGTGTTTCAACTCACGAAAACTACAAAAGGCAATAGAAGACGGAGTCTAGAATCCACCACACGAAGGGAAGGCCCATGTAACAAAGTGGCAGGCCGGCTGGCCCACTCCAGAGCCCGCTCGCTCTCCGCCGCCTCATATGCATTTCTAAGATCTACACCGTTAATTTTAAGGCGGTTTTAAGTCCTTTATCTAACGGTGATCGAGGGAGTTGACGCGGATCGATGATGTGGCAATGCCTTGCCCCCTACTCCATCTCCCCTATATAAGGAGCCCTCTACCCCCTCTAGGAGGCCATCATCCCATAGAGAGCCATCTCTCATTCAGATCAAGATACACCACAAGAGAGAAATCTCCACAAAGCTTTCAAGATGTATAAGTAGAATAGTTAAGTTGAGAGTTAGGGAGAGTTGAGCCATGCTCAGGTTCTGGAGATATCTTCGGAGGTTGGGTATATCTTTGTATCTTACCTTTGCAAGACTTATGCTTTAATATAGTTATCTTCTCTATTTACTTTTATGCCTTTCATGTGTATGGTTAATATAGGATGAAAACGGTCGGGAACGGTCGGGAAAATGTCTTAACCATTCCTGCTCCTGTATTTTTTTGCCGAGAATGGGAAGGCTTGATGGGAAAATGAAACCGGTATTACAGAATATCGGGAATAGAATATTTTGAACGGGAATGTGTCGATTATGATTGGGAAGCGGTAACACAAAACGGGAACATCAATATTTGTAACCACTTAAAACAATGAGCTCGATGCAACAATAGCAACCATATGCAAACAAGTGGACAAGTTCATAATGTCCTGGAGCATTGTTATATTGTTGAACCATGAAGGATACAGAATTGATGACTAAAACTGAAACTTAGCAACTACTATATATTGATATTGCCTTGCCTCATCCAATGAATACCGCCGGGAGTGGGCTGGGCCTGTGGCGCGGGGGAGCGGGAGGTTTTGTCGGCTGCATCAATCAGTGGGCTGAATATGAGGTTTAGGTGTACAAAATACGGGAATACCGACGGGAATTTTCCTGCCCGAATATGGGAACCGTGAATACGGTCGGGAAAATTCCTTAACTGATTCCATTCCCGTTCCTACCTAAAATACGGTGTTGGTTTCTCGTTTCCTATTTTTCCTGCAAAAATGGAATGCGATCGGTTAATGCGGTATACGGTGTCGGTCGGTAAGGGAATTTCCTGTCCTATTTTCATCCATTTATCATATCTTAGCATGGGATCTTCGCTTGCATCGAGTGCTTTAGTTATCATATGTGACTAGAGTAGTAATCCGTCGTATAGACATGGTGTCTAGACTATAGGTTACCTAAGATTGCGCTCAATTCTACAGTTAGTAATGGTAGCCCTAGGGGTGACAGCTCTATTAGGCCATTGTAATCCACCACATTAGGATTGGTGTTCATTGAGCTTTAGGCAGCCTTCCCCCCACTACGCTTTCTCACCCCCCTCGAGAGTTGCAAAGGTACTATTGCTCCAAAGTGTTATTGTGTATGATCGCTATATTTACCCTTGAATTAGTTATACCCTATTGAGCCAAAGTAATAGAGAAGTATTTAGGAACTTTCAACTCACCCGTTGTCCTCTCAAATTAGCTAGACTGCTCATTTATGGAATTCTCTTATGTGTGTGTTATTATTCATAACTCTTATCATAAACAATACTTACCCCCACTTTAGTTTCGTTAGTATACTAGCTTGTAGATACATGATGGTGAACTATCAACTTCTTTAACCATTGTCTCCCTATGGATAAATACAATACCTTGGAATATTCCCCGGTGAAAGCTACATCGGTATCCATGCGCTTGTGGATTTATCTGTGTGCATTTAAAAAATACCAACAAGCTTTCTAGCACCGTTACTGGGGAAACAATTGGCGTAAAGATTTTGATACTAGCTTGATGTCTGCTAATCTAGTTGTGACTAGCTTTTATGGGATTACCCCTGTTCTGTTGAATTGTGGAAAAGACAGGACAGCAAGAGTCATTGCGACCTTTCGGCGACTTTCCACAAGAAAAGAAGAAACATTGAAGAACTCAGGGTGCCCGAATGTTCATGGTCCATCAACACTGGAACCCTGCCATCTCACAGGTATTGTATTAATATATATATTTTTCTAAACCATGTGTAGATTGGAGAAAAGGTCGTCGTCATAAGAATTCAATTCACATCACAAATGACAAACATAGAGGTTGTGCTACTCACAAATTCCATCTCGTGAGTCACGGTAAGTATGATGAAGAAAGGTGAGATAGTCATGCTCATGGACTTTAAACATGATAAATAGTTATCTTCCGCTGCATGTTTACTATGAATAATCTATGCATCCACTCTGTTTAGTTTAAATTTTTTCATATCAAATCCACAACATATTTAGTTCCATGCATATTTTCATCCCACTTGCATCTTTATTAAACAAAAAAAATCTCTCACCATGATTATGCTCTTTCATCTCTATTTGAATAAATCTCTATAATCCTTTCATGCTACCTTTGTTTGATATAGTATATGCTTAGGTTTTGAAGTATCTTCATACACCTTTTTAAATTAAGCATGGAGCTTAGTTTAAACTATTTTACTCAATTGAATTAGACACGGTGTCTAGTTTGATTCTTGAGCCAAAAGGTGTGCTGATTTTACTTTCAAAGGCTTTTAAATTAAGCATGGTGTTTAGGTTAAAATGCCTTCCTAAATCAAATTAGACGTGGTGTCTAGGTTGATTTTTGAACCGATAATATGCTTTAGTAGATACTGGTTATTTTGTTGGACTAACTCCTGCAGAAAAACCTCAAATTCAATTTGGGAAAGTCCTGAGATGAATTCACATCAGAGATGAATCAAGGTATATGATGAACTCCAATAACTTTGCACAAAGAAGACCTGGCTCATTCTTCATGAAGGAAGAACTATGAGTATCAAGGTTTATTCACTTATCTTTTGTTGCAAGTTATCTTTGCCTTGAACCATGCTAGAATGCAGCAAATACATGAAACATGATAAATAAAATTTATGCTAAAGTAATCCTAAAACTATCCTTTCATTAGCACAGATGAAAATCCCTCAAATTATGGACAACAACCCGAATTGCAAATTTGTTGTATTCCCTCTGGTATGTGTCCACTAACATTTTGCAGGGATGAATAAATATAAGCTATGCCTATTCATGGTTTGCTTTGAACCTGCATACCCAAGCCAAACCACCACTTCAGTTTTGGAACAAAGAGAAAGAAGATGAGTGCCATAAAACGAATCTACAATAAAAGCACTCACTCATAGAAGTGGATGGACAAATCAACAGGCTACAAGCAATGTTAAAGACAACCTAGCATTGAACTTTCCTAAGACTCAAGCTATGATGCTGATGAGAAGCAGGTTGCAACCGACCTCATATTAGTCAGAATATGCCTACTTTCATCATCTTTGAAGACACCATCTCGCATGTCGATAGCAAGGACAAGACAACAAGATGCCACTACATCATGGCATGCATCATCGTGGTAATAAACATCAGTAATCAATGAGGTCTATCGACGTTGGCGTATCACTATCAAACAAAGAAGAACAACTCTCTGCCATACTACTAGAGGACAAAGACAATCAAGGAGGAACTCGAGTATGCATCTCCAATGAACATCAACTCGTCAACCAAAAAGCAACAAAAATCAAGAAAGGTTGATGGGAGAAGAACATGCAACTGTCCGCAACCACGTCTCCTGGATCAGATGATGCAAAGAAAAGTTCGATGCAAGGAAGAGGTCCTGCTCAATGGACCTAAAAACCATGAGTCCTCATCGACAGTGTTGAGAGACATAAAAGTCCATGTGTGGGGGAGGAAGGCCGACTTTTCTATAGTTGATGCAACCATGCTCTTCTTCTTCCCAGGCTCCCGTCGCTCTGGCACGCTGGTTTGCAATCCCTCTGCTCAATATCACTTTGTTTTTGTAAGTTTGAAGTTTGAGTATGTTTACAAATTTCATACATGAAAATCAAACTTAAGATGTAAAGTAAAATCAATCCTTGTGAGAAGAAGTTTTTGTAACAATTAAGGCACATTATCTAAAACATGGAATAAATGTTCTATGCTAATTAAAATGTTAAAACCAACTGTGTTATAGCATAGAAAATGAATTTAGTTCTATGACAACACTATCCTTGTTTCAAATTATTTGTACATCCCTTCGGTTATGTATTGTTAACTAATCTTTTGCAGGAATGAAACAATGAATGGAGCAGAAGGTCCAAACAAAATGCCAAGATTCACAAAAGAAAGAACAAAAAGATGGCATCATAAAAGGAAGAGAAAGAAGAAAGTGCAACATAGGAGACAAGATACTCTTGAACAACTCAAGATGTGATACAAGTCAACTAAGGAAGGCTTCAAGAAGAAGGAAACGATCACCACATGACATCTACCTTTTGTCACATGGTGCCATCAAGCTCCAATGACAATGGTAACATCTTAAGGTAAGTGGTCATTATTTAAAAGTTTTTCCTTGATCTTGAGTATGCACATAAACAAAGAAACAAACATGTTTGAGTTACAACTTCACTTGATTCAACCTAACTAACTCAATATGTCTTGTTCTTTAAATTTGTTCATAGCACCACTTTTCTTGATCTCACAGTCTCAACCAAATGAGCTAAAATGTTGCATATCTTATCTCTAGAAGATGATAGTCATAATCATGTAAAGATTGATACATTATATAAAGATAGACAATCCTTTCGTAGATTAAGCGACTCAACCCTTTTAACCAAATGTCTTTAAATGCTACATTCATGCACAATTTTCTGATCTTATCACCCATGTTATAACTGAACAAAGCACATAACATCAACCTTATCATATTCAATGTGCCTAAGGCTAGAGAAAAATAAATAAAGTTTTGGTTCTATTGGTGTTTTCCTACCAACAGAGCCCATGCACTTGATCTCTACCTTGTCTTTATGAGCAGGACACACTTCAAGCAAAGTGTGGGGGAGTTAGACGATTCCCCAATTTCTACAAGTGAAAGTTCTGAACCTGTCGAACTAAAATCAAACTCCAAACCAAGATGGGTTTGGCAGAAGAAGGTGGCATCACCATTAGAGGCACCACCGCAAGAATCCTCATCTTTGAGCAAACCGAGGCATTCGATCAATGAACTTCACAAGGAGAAGACCGGTTCAAAGGACTTAAAACACTGAACCCTCGCTGAAAGGTAACTCGGTAGTTATCCATATTTATTTCCATTTGCATAAATTTCCTTTAGCATGCTTATTTTCTACATTGTATTGAAAAATCAATCTGCATATAAAATAAAATAAAAATATGTAAAAACTTTAATAAAACAAACTATGTCAAAAGCTAGCTTGGGGGAGAAGCATGTCCGTGTATTCAAGTTTAACTTTGCTCAGGGACTGGCAAAGGGTAAGCTTGGGAGAACTTGTTGACGGTTGTTAATGTCAATCATAAACCGTCAACATATCCTACATATATACTTAATTCTATCACCAAACATAGGTATAGGGTTTTAAAGTAATGAATTCCACAAATTTTGGTGAATATGTGAATGCAGGAGGATTTATCCAGAAAATAGCCCTAGGACTACTGTCATACACTCCAAACAAGCAAACTGACGACAACAAGTGATTCAACTCGCAAAAACTGCAAAAGTCAACTAAAGACGGAGTCTAGGACCCTCCAAATGAAGGGGAGGCCCACTTGCCAAAGTGGCAGGCCAGCCGGCCCAGTGGGGAGGCCGGCCGGCCCACTCTGGAGCCCGCTCACTCTCCGCCGCCTTGTATGCGTTTCTAAGATCTACACCATTAATTTTAAGGCGGTTTTAAGTCCGTTTATCCAACGGTGATCGAGGGAGTTGACGTGGATTGATGATGTGCCAATGCCTTGCCCCCTACTCCATCTCCCCAATATAAGGAGCCCTCTACACCCTCCAGGAGGCCATCATCCCATAGAGAGCCATCTCTCATTCAGATCAAGATACACCACAAGAGAGAAATCTCCACAAAGCTTTCAAGATGTAGAAGTAGAATAGTTAAGTTGAGAGTTAGGGAGAGTTGAGCCATGCTCAGGTTCTAGAGAAATCTTCATAGGTCGAGTATATCTTTGCATCTTACCTTTGCAAGACTTATGCTTTAATATAGTTATCTTCTCTATTTACTTTTATGCCTTTCATGTGTATGGTTAATATAGTTATCATATCTTAGCATGGGATGTTCGCTCGCATCGAGTGCTTTAGTTATCATATGTGACTAGAGTAGTAATCCGTCGTATAGACATGGTGTCTAGACTATAGTTTACCTGAGATTGCGCTTAATCCTACGGTTAGTTGTGATAGCCCCAAGGGTGACAGCTCTGTCGGACCATTGTAATCCACCACGTTAGGATTGGTGGTCATAGAGCTTTAGGCAGCCTTCCCCCAACTTTGCTTTCTCACCCCCCTCGAGAGTTGGAAAGGTACTGTTGCTCCAAAGAGTTATTGTGTATGATCGCTATATTTACCCATGAATTAGTTATACCCTATTGAGCCAAAGTAATAGAGAAGTATTTAGGAACTTTGAACTCACCTGTTGTCCTCTCAATTTAGCTAGACTGCCCACTTATGGAATTCTCTTATGTGTGTGTTATTATTCATAACTCTTATCATAAACAACACTTACCCCCACTTTAGTTTAGTTAGTATACTAGCTAGTAGATACATGATGGTGAACTATCAACTTCTTTAACCATTGTTTCCCTATGGATAAATACGATACCTTGGAATATTCTTGGGTGAAAGCTACATCGGTATCTGTGTGTTTGCAGATTTATCTATGTGCGTTTAAAAAATTCCAACACACCACCAGCTACAACTCGATCACCTAGTGCCACTCGATGCAACCTCACAATGCAACGCACTAGAATCACTTACTCGCAATCGATTCGCACTCTTGCAAGCACAAGTGAGTTAGAGGGCTCCCAAGCACACTCAAGCATGGACACTAAGTCCCCCAAGGTGCTCAACCCTAGCCAAGCCAGAGCACCCCTTCTATTTATAGCCAAATAGCCAAATAGAGCCATTGCTCAAAAGCTGGTTGTGGGGGCTCCGGACCTAGGAACTGGACCGAGGGTCCAAACCATCCATCACCAGGGTCCAGAACACAGGATCGTGCCATGTGTACTATCCATTTGATGTAACAACCCAGGTGTTAGTCAAGAGTTAAGAATGAGTTTGGACTCTAGTAAGTTATGTCAAGTGATAATTAGGAGCTCTAGTTCACAACATCAGAAGTGGTGATGTAACTCTTGTGCTTAATGTTAACTATTTTCAAACCATGCATGAGTAGTGTTAATCATGTCTCCTTCAAATGCATTACCTTGGCATGAGCATCTTGCATTCTTGTCCTGAGCATAAGCATGTTTGAATGCCTTTGTATGATAGTATGTAATGCTTTAATTTCTATGGAACCTTTTGTGGTGATGTTTGGTAATATAAGCAAGTGTTGTTTGCTCACTTAACCAACCTAGAACCATTTAGTATCAAAAATGAGCTAGGGTTTATATTGATCTTTTAGCCTAAAATGCTTCTAAGTGTTAATGATCTAGGAATCACCTTTTTCGTGATGCAAGTTTGACTTTAGTTGATCTATGACTTAGAGTGCTCTAATGATGTTTGACCTTAAATAAGAGTTGTAGTTTAGCTCGAGTGCAGCAACCTTTGTTTAAGGACCAAGACCTAGTTCGGCATCTAATCTAGCCAAATAGAGAGCCCAAGATCGAACCCTATGCTGTTTTGCATCTCCAAAAATCGGCCAAGTCTGGGAACTGAATTTTTCAGTTTCCCAGTTTCAAGTGGCTATCTTTGGAGCCTTGTAGTTTGCAAACCACTTCCGTACCAGCCTACCTCACCGCCCCATCCTCGTTTTGCACTGCTTCGTCGCCGTGTCGTCGTTCTGGCCACAAGTGAGGCCTCCTGCTGCAGCCGGGCCGCTGCTAGCTATAGCCGGTCGAGCCAGGGCTAGGCGCGGCCACGACTAGGGCTAGGTGACCCTCCCTGGCTACCACCGGCAACCAGCCGGATGGGATTTGGCCAGCCTCCTCCGTCCCCCGCTCCGTTCATGCCGAGAGAAAGAAGAAAAAGGGGAGATAAAGAAATAGAAACTATTTCTTGGTTCCAGATACGTAATAGCCAGAGAGATGGTTTTTTAGATCGAGGCTTGATTAATTTGTTAAAGATCCAAGGTTCCAAATGCGAAAGTGTTTTCCTTTATCTGCTAATCTTTTTTGTGGTGCATAAATCGGCTGAAACTTTGAAAATGTATAGCAGTTCGTAGAAATATCATAAAATGGAAAATAAAGATGTTTTGAAATCCTGGTGAGTAGATATATGCAGTAGAGTCCACACTATGGCATGTGTTAGTGCAAAGCTTTTGTTGCAGATGTATATCTATGCTTGTTTAAGGTTTTCTATGTTTAATTAATATCTGTTGTTGTATTGCTCCAAATGATGTGAAATTTTTATACTAGGTTATTCATGTGATGCTTGTGCTGTGGTAAAAATTTCAGCTTCATTGGATGCAGCATGATTGAGCTTTTGATTTTAACTTGTTTAGTGCTTGTTAAATGGGTTATAAATAATATACATGTGTAAAAAGGGAAAAGATGGTTCCACTAGCTTTGTATGATGTTGTTGTAACATAAGAACACTTAACATGACCATGCTTTTACAGAAAATGTTGAATTATAGATTTATCTTGCTCTCACATGCTTATTGCAATAAAAACTTATTTTTATTGTAGCAATTAATTTATAAAACATGAGCATGTAATATTTCTACAGTAGTTATGTTTTGATGTTACCTTTCACCTGTAAAAATTACAAGTCCAAACTAGTTGTTTGTAATATCACCTAAAATGAATATATATGTTTTAATATATATAAGTAAATGAAAGTTTAATGGGGGAAATGCTTAATTGATGTTTGTGATGCTATCCATGCTAATTGATTGTTGTTGGTTGGTGATCACCATGCTTGTGGTGATGCTAAGCTTGGTATGTTACATATGTGTTGCGATACTATAATTAAGTTGTATGTTGATCTATGCAAAAGAATAGTAATTAGTGATATAATTATCTCTATCCATGATACTTGTGATGCTCAATTGCTTACACTAATTTGGAGATCTTGTTGAGTTATGTTAGTTTTAGTTAGACCTTGAGATGGCTTGCACGTGTGCTCTCATATTAATATAACAACTAATAATTATGTTGTTTATGCAAGTCGATAACCTTTGCTTTAGCTCTACTTTGGAAGAGATGATCATTGTGTGAATGTTGAGGATCTTTGTGTGTGGGAAGACCAGCCCCTAAATCACCTTGGGGCAGGTTACCTTTCTTTATGTCTTGCTCATGTTTGCTACTCGGTAAACGAGTGTCCAGTAAATGGAAATGAGAGATAAGCATCACCTTGTGACCTCCGTGCTTAGAGACATGTTTAGTGTACTTTTCATGTTATCTAGGACTAAGGATAATTAACTATGTTAATACTAAGTTGTGGTCTATGTAATTAGTTGTACATGTATGATCTTGTTAGTGTACCAAGTGGAGAACTTGTTTACACATGCGTGCTGAAATGGCTGCTATACCTGTTTCTGTTGTGCTTGTAATTTTGTGGTGATAATGATGTTTTCTGTGCATGTGGTTAATAGTAAAGTTGTAGATAACTCCCTCGTCTTGTGTGTCCTAAAATTTGGTGATTTTAGGACCATAGGTCTGAGAGTTATAGATTTTACAATCTCCTTGTCAGGTTTTGCTTGCTCTCTATGTAGTGCTGCCTTGTTGTACCTTTCGACTAAGATAACTTGTGAATCACCTCTTGATGTCAACTAAATAGTTGTAGTACTTTTTATAAGCTGTCTAAAATGTTAGAGATCACAGCTTTTGGTGGTATATAACTCTAGATATAGATGTCTAAAGCTTAATGCTAGAATCTGTCCAAGTCTGGACAAATTTGCTTCTTCGTATTGTTTGGTCTTGTTATCTGTTGATTCATCTTGAGATTATAATAAGAAAGTTATAGATAACTTAATAATCTTTATAGAAAGTTAAGAATCATGTTTGTTGGATGTCTAGAACTTCAGATGTACATTTCTGAAATTTATGTCAGTTTTCTGTCCTTGCTGTGCAGTTCTGCTTCCTTGTGGTTTTCAACATAGTTAACTAATGAATCAGCTCCGGGTGTAAATAACAAAATTATAGAAAATTTCCTAAGCTTTCTAGAAAGTCTAATATCACCTTTATGGCATGTTGACTAAAATAAGTGACTGCTGTGCTGCTGCCCAGAACCTATGTGTAGCAATAATTTTGTTATGCTTGGTAGAGCTAATTTGCTTGAAATATCTAATGAACATGTATCTTACTTAAGTCATCTAACCTGCTGGTTGTGTAATGTTAAGATTATTTATCTTGTGCTAGCTAAGTGCCTTATGATAGCTTAACTTAAGTTGCCTTGTGAATAGATAGTGTTGCCTTCTTATCATCCTAGCATGATAGGTTTGTGCGATAGCCAATTAAAATAACTTACTCTTTAGTGCTTAATAAGTCAATATGGTGTGACCTTGTCCTTGTCTTGTATGCCTGTTGCAATGCATCATGAGTAGCTTTCTATGCATTCATACATCTGCATTGTGCATCTCATCTAGGTACGCTAGATGTACAATGCAAGGAGCTAGCGAACATAATGCTGGAGCTGGACCCGAAGATGGTGTTTGGTGGACCTAACCTGAAGATGAAAGGACTAAGCAAGTGTTAGGATAGGAGATGCTCACCTAGCGAGTGTCATCTAACAAACACTAACCTAGTGTTGGATCCTAGGCAAGCCCCGAAGCATTATAAGTCTCCTACCCTCTCTTTTAAAATACACTTGAGTATAATCTTGTATTGTGCATTAGGTTGATAGGAGTTGGATGAAACCGTTGCTGCATAACTTACCTTGTCCATTATATATATACATGTACCCTTACTAGTATGAGTAGGCCGATCTATGCTTAGACTGGTAAAAGTCAAGTGATTTCTTATCACCTATGAGATATAGGTGGATATCTGGTCATGGTTGGCTATATTTGCTATCGTGGAAAAGAACCATGTGATGTTATATAAATGGAGACCGGGCGGGATCTTATATGTCAATGGTGATATGACTTATGTTGATCCCATCTGTGTCGGTTAAGGACCATACCGTTGTTGGACCTTGCTCGAGATTGAACGCCGCTTTTCACTTAGCTGGACGGAAAAGTCGTTCCGACCGCGAAGCCGACTAGCTCAATTCGGGCTGGGAGTTGTTATGATGCCGTGCACACAAAAGGGGAGGATGTATGTGCGGGACATGGATAGGACCTTGGGAAAATCATTGTCTGAACATCCCGGCTTTCGGTTGGTCCCTGAGTATGCGGCTTAGATCAAACCCATGACTGTTCCTGAATTGTACCAAAGGTGACCTAAGACTGCCTTCGCGTGGTATGCCTGGGTTTGTGTTATGCATTTATGCCCAGCTGGTTGCAATCGATTCGAATCACCATCTCTCACGGATAGTGAAAAACTTGAGTGAGCTTCCAACATTCATAGTAACATGTTTATGAAATATGATGGTTATGCTGATTATATGATAAACTAGATATCATTACTACTGTGATGCTTAATTATAAAGTCATTGCTATAGAACAGGTGCAAACTTTTCCTTAAATAACTTCACTAAACTTGATGCTAAATATTGAATAAAATATTGAAAGTAAGGACTTATGATAGTAATGCCCTTTTGCAAAGTTATGCTATCCAACTATCTCCACCAAATAAGCCTTGCATATCCTTGAGAGTCTTTTTATTTTTCTCCTGTCAGGTAAGTCTAGCTAAGTACATTCCAGTACTCAGGGTTTTATTCCACCATATTGTAGGTGAAGTTCTCGGCTTGCTGAAGGTGGTGACTAAGTGCTGGTGGGCTCGGTGACTTCGTATTTATTTCTCATCTACATGCTTTTGTTGGAGGATGTCATTTAAGCTAGCAATATATTTCAACTTATGATATTGTAAGCATTTCAAAGCTATGTTTACTTTAATTAGATTTGAACTCAGTATGTATTATTTATTTGTGAACTCAATTGTAATATTATTTCCGCTGCAAACTCCTTGTATGTGATGTGTATTTGCTTAATGTATTACGGTCTTGGTTGTGATGTGGATTTACCAAGGTCCTTCATGACACATGGCAGACTACCAGATTTATATAAGTGTAAGTGTGTGTGCCAACGTGTTAGCGGTGGCAGTTGTACTTGATCTTATATAAATTGGGCAGTTCTGTCATAGCTAACATCGGAGCAAGGTTAAGCATAATACTGTCATGTACATAGTTTTTTAAAACAAAATTTTTGTTTTGAAAAGCTTATTTGACTAGAAATTTAGCTATAGGGAAGTTTCTCAAATCTAATTTTCAAAACTATGCTAGCGACAACCTCTAGTTAAGCCCAATTAAGGACTTTTAGGTGGCAATAAAGTGTATGTATGGGTGGGTTTACTTTCTGCAATTTACTTCCTGCAATTTAAATTCGCATGCAACGTCGCACCTACGCCCAGGTAAGAAGGTATGGAACCACTGGCTGTCGAGTGGCTCTGATAGACTACCCTATTGCACGGCACGATAGGCGTGGGATATCGCACGGCACTGATATATGTGGCTTGCTGCATGATAAGCTGGCAACTTCTCACCAGTGATGAGAATTGGACGCTTCCCTCAAGAAGTGGCCTACTTGAGGCGCGGCCCATATAGCAATATATGGGGCATAAAATTATGTTGTCCATGCAGCATGGAATCGCATGGGTGCCATTTATCTATATTGGCAAATGGTAATACATGTTGGGGTGTGTTGTGATGTGAATTTTCTGCAGGTACACTAACCACGAATGCATAGTTTGAATATGGCTGATGACTAGCTATATATCGAGAGAGTACGTGTTATGCCACCGAAATAGAACGTGATTGCCACCTTAGGCTGGCAATTTTGTGAGGACAAATAGAACGAGCATGCATCATGATTGTTGCTTGTGCACAAATATGCTCCCCTAATCCTTGTTCCAATAATAAGTAACTTGTTCCAACTTGTGATCAATGTGAAGTTATCTCTCTTCTGTGAAGAAAATATGCTAGTCTTGTAAATTCCATAACTGGAGCTAGGAACACCCAATTTGGCTGAAACCAATTTGGTTAGTTTTATCTTGAAATGCTCTGCCTAATAAAACCATAAAACTTGCTATTTGGCAACTTTTCAAATGCAGTATCTTTTATCTTTGAAATATGCCCTTTAAACTTGTAAAATGTGAAAAGGGAGCTAGGAGTGTACAAAAATTGTGATTCCAGTCTGGTTAGATTTTTTTTGGCATGCACTAGCTAGGAAAAATAATAAACCTGCTTTTTGAATGCCTTTTTCTGTGCTGTATTGTTTTAACCTTCTTTCATGTTTGTTTTCCCGCAAAAATGAGTATGGGAGTTATATGTATCCAAAATAGGTGGAACTAATTTTCATAGCTTCCTGGTGACATACTTAATGCAAGAAAAATATGAAATATGATGTTTAACCCTGTTAAGTAGGCTGAATCTATTTAAGTTTGTTTCAGCTAGTCTGTCTTGTCTTTTATGTCTAGGCAGTTTTAAATATCCAACAATTCTGAAATTTTTACAGTAGGTTGCTGAATGCATGTTTGAACTGCTGTAATTTTCTCAGAATTTTATCGGCACAGGAAATAGAGGTTTTCTGTTTCACTTTGTTTGATAAGTAAATTGATAAATGCTTGTAAACAATTTAATTGGGCTGCAACCTTAACTTTTCTAGCATGATTAGGATGTATCCAGCTGCTGATGCAGATTTCTGTTTGGGTGCAGTTCTTCAATTTTCTGGCTTGCTACCTATGTAACTAGACAAGTTTTTTTTTTATATTTCCTATGGTTTGCTTGTGTTGTGGTGTGTCTGTGTATTCCTATTGTTATGCTGCACACACCCAAAACTAGTTGCTAGAAGTAAGTCAAAACTTGTCTTCGCTATCGGAGAAGGGATATACACCTACTCAATAAAAAGAATATAAAAGATAACAACACCTTGCCACCATGTTTTGCATGTTTATGTGTGGTTGTGTTGCTGTAGATGAATGCTATGTTTGTGAGCACCCCTATGTTTGCATCATGTCATTCATGCCATTCCCTTGTGCATTCCTTTGTACCTATGCATATGAATCATTCGATCCAAGGTTAATCTCTCTCTTTTCATCTTGGTCTCGTGATCTTTCGCTGGTGAATCATGTCTTGCCTTATCGGCTAAATCTCTAAATATTTATTGGCCATGACCTCATGTTGCTGCCCAAACAGACCCAATCCCATGTTGATCGTCAATCTGGAAATCTCTTTGGTGGACATAAGGCATATGTGGAACTAAGCAAGAGTCTCATGTTCGGTTGTCTTCGACAGTTAATCTATCTTGTGCCATGTTTTTGTCCTTGGACCTCCTCCTTGTTGCCTTAAAACCTTGTTGCCATCTTTATTTGCTATCTGACGAGATCCTAACATATGGGAATGTTAAGCCTCGAGATCAAGGGTTCCCGACCGACCCTTCCAGGACTGCCCGAGGGCTTGGGGGCTATACCCATCGGGTACGCTCGCGTGCACCCTAAGGCCAAAGAGACCGGCCGAGCCCGAGTGCAATCGCCGTCATCGCTCGGGGCTTGGGGGCTCGACCATGCCTTAGGCTCCCGATCGATGGGAGCTGGGACCCGATCCTTGGGCGCTAGCCAAGGCCCAGGCACAAGAAGACACGCCCCGAACCACTAAAACTCGAGGGCTCCCCAATGCTGCCCCTTGGGAATGGTTCTGTCAACCGCTCCCCTGATATGGTCACGCACGGGGCATGACACAAGAAGACAAGTTCCTCCGTGGCCTCCATGGGCTCCAGAGCTCCTAGAACTGCACATCAGCCACTCGAGCTGGCCTCCTTCGCCACCAAGAAGTCTCCATAAGGTGCACCTAGTGGAGGCCGGTCTAAGCCTACAAAGCCTGACACTCAACGTGTCAGAACAGAGCAGCCGGACGACGCTTCTTCGGCTCCATGACATAGCCACGGTCCATAGAACATCGCTACAAGACCCTTCTGGACTCTGGCGCATGTAGACCGTAGGCTCAGCTCCCCAAACCGCCATGTACCCGACCTATCTCGGTATATGTTGATGGTAGTTAACATTCATCACAAACCATCAATATACCTTGCATAAATGACTAAAATAGATGACCAACATAGACTTAGGGGTTTTAACTGTCAAATTCCATGAGTTTTGGTGAATCTGTGTTTCTAGCAGGATTTAATCAGAAAACTACCAAGGAGGACCTATTCGTCAAAGGAAATCATGTAATTCCGTAGGATAAACAATGTGGGAAGACTCTAGAAGATTCCAAAGGGTACTCCACTGAAGTAGGCCACGTGACACTACCATGTGGGGCCGGCCGCCCCACTGTCAGGCCGGCCGGCCTGTGGGGCCACCCTGTCAGCCTCCCGTTGCTATGTCAATTCTCCACCGCCTCAAGGATCACATCAACGCCATCTATTTAAGTCAGTTTGATTCGAGGGTCCAGGATGCTTCAAGGGCCCTATATATATCTGCCTGCACCCCCCTTTAGGGCAGACCATGCATTTGATCCTAAGAGCCAGAGGGCTAGAAACCCTAATCCATATTTCTACTAGGATCAGAGCTAGCAATCAAGAGAAGATTAGTCCTCGATAGGATCTAGTCTTATATTAGAGATATAGAGATAGAGTGAGAGGGAAGAGTTTTGGAGAAGTCCCAGTCTGTCGGTGCTCTCTCTACGGCTTGTACCCTAGTGGAATCAAGTTCTTCTTCAGCTTACTTCTGAGATTTCTCTGGTAATCAACTTCTAATTCTAGTAAGCATCTTGTTCATATTGTTCTTCATGTTTGCAACTCTCTTTGTACTTTAATCCTTGTAGCTCTTGGGTTAAAGTAGTATTTGTAGTGTAAGCATGGTGCTTAGACTCGGTTACTCATGGATGTACCCTACTTTCTGGATCGGTGGTAGCTCACGAGGGTGACTCTTATAGCCTCGTTGAATCCTTTGTAGTCCACCTCCCGTTAGTAGGCCTAGCAGGACCTTGTTACTATAGGAAACATAGTCTACCTGCGTTTTCTTTAGTAATATCCCTAGAATTGAACAATAGAAGACAAAGCTTACCGAAGTTAGAACTAGAGGACTTTAGTAATCTCCTCTACGCTCCTATTATCTAGCCTTGATTGTGAAGTTGGATTAAGTTAGATTTGGTTATTCTCACACATGTTTCCTCGAGGTTGATATAAAACTGGGTTACTCTCGGTGAAGTGCTACATCGGTATAGTATCCGTGCGCTTGTGGATTATTATATGTGCATTAATTTATACCAACAGGCATTTCTGGTGCCGTTGCCGGTAAGACGGTTGCTGAGTTAATTTTGAACCAAGCTCATCCTTGTATCATTATTCTTTTATCTTTTATCTTTTTGTTCTTTTCTTTTACCATGGATTTAGAATCCACCCCTATCTACCAATACGTTGCAACTACGAGATTACGCCTATAGCCACTAGAATCTGCAAAACCTATCCTAACACCTGGCTATGAGCTGCGCCCGTGTGTTAATTAACATGGTCTAGGATCAATCCTTTTTGGGCGAAGATGATGAAAACCCCTATTCCAACCTAAATGAGTTTGAGCAAACATGTGCATGCCTACACATAGCAAGCATGTCAGATGAAACCCTACGATGGAAGCTCTTTCCTTTCTCCTGGACAAGAAAAGCTAAACGTTGGTACATGCTCACCATAAGGAGTAGACAAGGAGATTAGGAAGCCTTGTGTTCTAGCTTTTGCTTACATTTCTTTCCCATCTGTAGAGTAGTTAGCCTTCGTTTAGAGATTCTATCTTTTAAACAAGAAGAAAAAAATCTCTAGGCATGGCTTGGGAACGTTTTAATGCTCTCATTAATACTGGCCCTAACCTTGCCATTCAAGACCCCATTCTTCTTCAACACTTTTATATGGGTCTTGATAGGAAAACCTCGAAGCGTCTTGATATGGTCTTAGGAGGCTCGTTCCTCCATGTTTCTGCCAATTTAGGGAGAAGCATTCATACTAAAATTCTAGAGAATACCCCTAAAGAAGTAGAAAAGAAGCCGCTAGAGGAGGAATCCTAGATAGCTAAACAAGAACTTTTGTGTAACCCATCACCAACTTCAGCTATCTCAAATCCCGAACCACCGGAAAAAGAGGAAACTCTAATTTTGGATTTCATGCTTGAATTCGAGGATGAACTTTTTGATGAATATAGAAATACCTCAAATTACCATATGATGAGGAGACCCTAGAAGCCTAGGAAATCATCATCCAATGAAGAAATTCCTGACTCTTCTGAGGAAGCTTTCCTTAAAAAGACTACGAAAGAGCTAGTGTCCATAACAAGCAATGAATGGTTAGAAGAATCAGAGCTTTCCTCTAATGTGATTTGTCTAGATTCACTTTCTATTTCCATTCATTGCCAAATCAACAAAGATCCTTTCAATGCTCTTTATAATCCAGTTGTGGGTGTTAACATCATGTCTGCATCTTTTGCTCATAATTTATTGAAACACATGTCATTAACCCCAACAACAAAGTTGTTGAAAAGTCTTTCAGGACACATTCTCCCAAGTTTGGGAATTCTATATGTCCTCCCTATCTAGGTAAAAGGAACCTTGGTTCATTTGAGCTTTTATATCTATGATATCATAGAGTTCCACTTGTTGATAGGACAACCAATTGAAAGACTTATCCAAGAAGGACAAATAGGGAAGTTGAATATAAGACTTGGGAAAAACTTTAAACTTTCTATACCTATCACTCTTTCTCTAAATGCTAAGATTGAGCTAATTCTCGAGGAAGACCCTATGGAAGAGGTTAAGGTTGCATCTCTTGATGGTTTGATCGAACCCAACCTTGAAGATGATGCCCAATTCTTCATCGAGGAGAAAGAAGAAAATCCTACAGAGTCTGAACCCTTGGATGATTTGCTGGAACTACCTAAGCCCACCATCGAGCTTAAACCCCTACCTTCTGGTCTTAGATATGCTTTTTCTCAATAATGATTAGGATTCTCCTATGATCATAAGTGATAAACTCTCTCAGGAAGAGCCCTATGCTTGATAACTGTCTTAGAAAAGCATCGTTCTGCTTTTGGCTACTCGCTCCAAGACCTTAAGGGAATTAGCTCTGCTCTTTGCACCCATCGCATCCCTACAAACCTAGATTCTACACCTTCTAGGGAGCCACAACGTAGACTTAATAATACGATGAGAGAGGTTGTTAAGAAAGAGGTTTTGAAACTCCTGCACGCCGGGATCATCTATCCCGTTCCGTATAGTGAGTGGGTTAGCCCTGTATAGGTTGTGCCTAAAAATGGAGGCATGACTGTTGTTAAAAATGAAAAGAATGAATTAATCCCCCAAAGAACCGTCACTGGATGGCGGATGTGTATTGACTACCAAAAACTTAACAAGGCAACAAAGAAAGATCATTGATGAAATGTTGGAGCGACTAGCAAATTACTCTTTCTTTTGTTTCCTTGATGGGTATTCAGGTTATCACCAAATACCAATCCATCTAGATGACCAAAGCAAAACCACCTTTACATGTCCATATGGAACTTAAGCTTATTGTAGAATGTCTTTTGGATTATGTAATGCTCCAGCTTCTTTCCAAAGATGCATGATGTCTATATTTTCTGATATGATTGAAGAAATCGTGGAAGTTTTTATGGATGACTTTTCTGTTTATGGAAAAACTTTTGATGATTATCTTGAAAATTTAGACAAGGTTTTGCAAAGATGTGAAGAAAAGCACTTAGTCCTTAATTGGAAAAATGTCATTTCATTGGTTAGAGAAGGCATAGTGCTTGTGTCCGATGAGGGATTGAGGTAGATAGAGCTAAAATTGAAGTAATTGAACAGTTACCTCCTCCGGTAAATATCAGAGGGATCCACAGTTTTCTTGGCCATGCGGGGGTTTACCGCCACTTTATAAAAGATTTTTCACACATTGCTAGACCACTTACAAATCTTTTGGCTAAGGATGTTCCCTTTGAATTTGATGATGCATGCTTGAATTTTTTTAACATTCTTAAGAAAGCACTCATCTCTACACCAATCATTCAACCCCCTGATTGGTTGCTACCTTCTAAAATCATGTGTGATGCTAGTGATTATGCTGTGGGGGGCAGTTTTGGGACAAACAAGAGATAAAAAGCATCATGCAATTGCTTATGCTTGCAAAACTTTGACAGGACCTCAACTTAATTATGTAACAACTGAAAAAGAACACCTAGCTGTTGTTTTTGCTATTGATAAATTTAGATCTTACTTAGTAGGAGTAAAGGTGATTGTTTACACTAATCATGCTGCTTTAAAATACCTGCTCACTAAGAAAGATGCTAAACCTCGATTTATAAGATGAATTTTGGTACTCCAAGAATTTGATTTCGAAAGAAAAGATAAAAAGGGAGTAGAAAATTTTGTTATCGATCACTTATCTAGAATGTAGTTTGAAAATCCACAGGAACTGCCCATCAACGATTCGCTTCGGGATGATATGCTCTTCAAAATCATGAAATCCGACCCATGGTACGCAATTATTGTCAATTTTATGGTTGTAGGTTGTGTGCCACTAGGAGAAAACCAAAGGAAGCTCATCTATGAAAGTCATCTCCACATATGGGATGAGTCATACCTCTTCAGAGTGTGCTCTGATGGCCTACTCAGGAGATGCGTACCAGCAGAGGAAGGCATCAAGATTATAGAACGATGCCACTCATCACCATATGGAGGACATTATGGTGCATTCCACACTCATTCGAAGATCTAGAAAAGTGAATTTTTTTGGCCAACCATGTATGAAGATAAGAAGGACTTCATCTAGAGGTGTGGAGCATGTCAAAGGCATGGGAATATCAATTCAAGAGATGCCATGCCACTCACCAACAACCTCCAGATCGAGCTTTTCGATGTCTAGGGTATCGACTACATGGGACCGTTTCCAAAGTCGAAGAACTATGAATACATCTTGGTGGTAGTTGACTATGTCTCCAAGTGGGTCGAAGCCATGCCATGCAGAGCTGCTGATGCTAATTACTCCAAAAAGATGTTTGAAGAGACAATATATCCAATATTTGGAGTTCCGAGAATGGTGATTAGTGATGGAGGCACTCACTTCACTAACAAGAACTTTCACAAGTACTTGTTAAGACATGGGATCCATCACAAGTCGCTACTCTATACCACCCTCAGACAAGTGGCCAAGCAGAAACATCGAACAAACAAATCAAAAAACATCCTACAGAAGACGGTCAATGAGATGGGGACTGCATGGAAGGATAGACTACCCGATGCATTATGGGCTTATAGAACAGCCTATAAAACACCATTTGGGATGTCACCATACCAACTTGCCTATGAAAAGACCTGTCATCTACCTACTGAGATAGAATTCAAGGCTCACTAGGCCATCAAGTGATGGAACATGGACTTTAAAGCTGCCGGAACTAAGAGGAAGATGCAACTCTCTGAGCTTGATGAATGGCGTGAAAAATCATATCACAACCCCAAGATATACAAGGAGAGAACCAAAAGATGGCATGATAAGAGGATCAAGAAGGAGTTCACCTCGGAGATAAGGTACTACTTTTTAATTCCAGGGTTAAATTACTTAGGCACAGAAATTTTCAAAAAGCAAATGGGAAAGACCATTCAAGGTTATAAGCACCTCGTCGCATGAAGCGGTAACAATTCAAAATGATGAAGGTATGTTGTTTAAGGTAAATGGGCACCATCTCAAGATCTTTCTAGAACCTAAAAAACCACCTGAGGATTTGGATGAGGTAGATTTTCTGATTTTACCATAGATTTACACCACTGCCATCCTCTTTACATTTCCTAACGGATAAATATACTTTTTGGGATTAGATAGGGATTAGAAACCGCCATGAGAAAAATCTCCATAGGGGACACCATGTGGGACTAGCCGGTCCCACCGCTAGGCTGGCCGACCCACTTGTCAGCTACCTCGTGTACGGTCGATTCTCTCATGTATTCTAAAACCTTCCCCTCTGCGATCCCGTTGTTTTTTGCCACATTCGTTATGAGTCCATTAATAGATAGATCTTGACCCCTGCTGCAAGTTTTTTCTCCTATATAAATGAGCCCCTGCCTACCTCCATAGCCATTCCATCAATGCCTTCCATCTCCAGCAGCACCAAAGCTCTCCACCTCCCTAGCTCCAATGGCCGAAAGAGAGATCGTTCCCTACAGAGTCAACGAACCCATTCCGCTAAGCATCATCACGCCGTGAGGAGTAGCTCATGTTCCCTCGAACCAATCTTACTTCGCCCAAGCCATCTGTTGTTCGGTCCTTGCTCCACCGCCACTGTAACACCCCAAAATTTGCCTCTTTTGAAAATAGGTTTAAAATGATTTAAGTTGGAATTTTTGTACTCATAAAATATAGGAAAATAACATTTTTCATTAAATTAAAATTCATCATAAGGTTTAGCAACATGTTTGAGCATACATGCCCTTGCATTTGATGTATTTGATTGAGTGGTTTTGATTGAAAATTCAAAATGGTTTAAATTGCTTTTGCAAAAGAAATAAAAATGGCTTTGAAGTAAAAGAAAAGAAAAAAAGAGAATTAGAAAATAAAAGAATTTAAAAAGTTGTAAATTTTATTTTTGAAAACTTATCAAAATTTCTCATTTATGTTTGAATTGAAGAGTGTATTTGAAATCCTATTCAAATTTGATTTGGTTTACATTTGAATTGGTTTTGAAAATAAAATAGAAAAGGAAAATTCTCTCTTTCTCTTGTTGGGCCCAAAGGCCGGTTCTCTTTTTCTTTCCACAGGCCCACTTCTTCCCGCTCTCCCTCCTTTCCCACTTATGGGCCGCCCTGGCCAAAGCTCTAGCCAGCCAGGCCGCGGCCCAGTCGTCGCGTAGGTCGCTTCCCGCAACCCACTTCCCCGCATGGCCCATCAGCATTGCCCCGTGGCCCACCCCGCGCGCCAGCCCAATCTGCGTCAACGAGCCTGCCCGAAGGCACCAGCCACGTGCCTCTTCTCTCTCTGACTGCTGGCCCTCGCCCTCGCCGATGCTGACATGTGGGCCATCCCTGTCAGTTTCATCCCTCTTCTCTAGCACGTATCCCGCCCGGACTCGCCGCCACCGCCCAGGAGTCCCACGCCGCCCTGCCACGCCTCGGTGCCATGCCGCCCAAGTCCCCGCGCCCCTTTAAATGCCGCCTGAGCCTGCGCTGCCTCCAACCCAATAGCAAGCGTTGCCCCTGCTCACGCCGAGGTAGCCAGCCGTAGCGCCGTCGCGAGAGCCACCGCCTCGTTGAGCCCCGCGCCCGCCTTGCTCCTTCTCCGCCGCCGAGGTATCCCCAGGTGAGACCGTCGTCTCCCCCTCTCTCTCTCCTAGACGTTCCTGTTCGAAAAACCAAGCATCGTAGGCCCCAAACCGTCTTCTCTGGCGAGCTCATCGCCTCACCAGCCATGGCGCCGCCACGCCCGTCATGTTCCGGCCGTCGCCGACGTTTAATTCACCGCCTGATCACATCTCAGCCATCCAATTCTAATCCGGCGGTCCCAGATGAAGGATACCCCTTCGTCTTGGAATTTTGCAAAAGAGCCCTTATAATTACTTGAGGTTTAACCCACAGTCCATAGCACTTTTTTGGAATCCGTTTTCTTCTTTAGAAAGCGTAGTTTCTTCGGTTTGGATCCGAAATACGTTTTCACTTATTTACAGGTTTGCCACTGATTTTATTTTAGCCATAACTTCTCCGTTTTAACTCCAATTTGATCCGTTCAAATTGCGTTAGGTTCATAATTTCATAATCTATATGCTCATACTACTGTTAGATATATTTTTAACTTTTAAAATTTGTGATTAGATTTAATCTATTATTCTATTAAAGGAAATCTTGTTTATTTCATATCTTCTATGTTTTAGCTCCATTTTAGCCCATTCAAGTTGCGTTGGATTCATAACAACATAAACTACGCATTAGTAATGATGTTTATCATGTGACTAATTCTGGGATTTTATGGTTTAACTCCTAACTTGAATAATAATTATGCAATTGGATTTTATAAATAAAATATGATTTGTTTTACTGTAGTTTTATAATTCAAATCTAAATTTGACTTAATTCAACTTATAGTATTTATAAAATATCTTATATATATGAATTTATATGGTTAAAGTAAATGAAGCATATAGTTTTCTTTTCCACGTATAAAGCAAATCTCTCGGTAGTTGTATCTTTTCAACCGTAGCTTCGAGTAGAGTGCTTCTTGCATCTGTGTTCTTAGTGATGCGTAGAATGGTATTTCAAACTCTTTCACTTAGTTTTCTATGATTAGTGTACTGTTCTAATTTAGATCTATTGTTTGCTTCATGTATGATTATATGGATGCTTGTGTGGTGCTTTATGATTTCATCTAGTCGGTGAGTTATACGTGGTGAATCAAGAAGGAGATCTTTGAAGTTTTGGACTTGAAGAAGGATCTAAGTTTAAGGCAAGTATAGCATGGGACCATCCTTGTTGTCCTATACACCTTTAATCATTTAATTCATACTGCATGTGTCTACCTTGACTGCCACTAAGGATTTCCAAGTACTTTGTACCTTGTACCTTGACACCTATGGGGTATTGCATTGGGTAGTATGATGCTAGTGCTCAACTACAACCATGATCTTGTAACTTGACTAATGGTATATGCAATAAACACTAAAAGATGCTTTTTACCAACATGGAACAAGTCGGCTAGAGCATTGGGTTATTTTTATGGTGCTCTAGATTCCTCTCTCTAAGGACTTATCTATAAGTGATCATCCGAGACTTATAGTACAACTGTGAGCGCTATATGGCTCTAGCTTTAGCTCAGTATGAGGACCGTTTCTAGCTTGTTAGAGGTTACCTTTATTGGCATAAGAATGACTTGATGAATTGGGTATAGGACACCCTCTACTCTTATGTGTATAGCCGCGATGGAATTATGCAATTCGACAGGGGGGTTCCTATATCTGTTTGCCGAGTGAATCTAATGGCCCTAACTTGTTAGACAAACCTTTGAAAGGCTTCATAGTGAACCCTGCTGTGGCAGAACCTCCTAAATCATAGGGCCCACATGCACTTGTCACTGTCCAACGACCTTTGACATCTATGCATATGTTCCTGGTAACTTAAGAAGACTATCGGGTGTCCTCGGGGAACCCTGAATCATCCACGATTTCTGAGCAGGTTCACATTATAGAGTCATTGTAGTATTACAACAGTTTACTCAAATACATATACATCAGAGTAAAAGTAGTGGAAGGCTTACCACAACATAGTTTACAAACCATTTGTTTCAAACCATACAACTAAGTTTGATAATTAATACAAAACGAAGTAGTGGAGCGGCATTATAATATATTACAAAGCACACAATTAAAGCTGCCCTACCCAAGGACCACACATTACTTATCGTCATCGCACTGAACAACAGTCATGCAGCACGATCCAAAATAGATCTGCTCATGAGCCTCACCTGCAACAAGGGTCAACGAACCCTGAGTACAAAAGTACTCAACAAGACTTAACCGAAAATAAAAACTGATAAAACTTAAGAATGTAGGCTCAGGGATTCAAGGTATGGCTTTAGCAATAATCAAAGTTCTTTTGCATAAAAGCTCTTTACAAAATTATTTATGTCATCATTAAAAACTTCATAAGATTATATACAAAGCTGACACGATCCGCATTGAGATCATGAAACTTCATATCCAACTCCTTCACAAACCTTATTCGAGTTCCAGTTATTAACACTACGATAATGAACAGTGAGTTGAGTCTTCATAACCGAGGAGCAACGATGATTCAAATCGATTAAAACCCAGCTGGGGATTGCAGACCACATGACATATGTAGGTCCCCGACCTACATATATCAACCTACCCTCGGATCCTCTAAAACAAGAACAGGTCCGCGCCACCCGAGAATACAGTACTCTACCAATCTAGCCCATTACCATGTGGGTACACACTATTCCCGCCATCTCTCCACTCCCAGTGTGCGAGTAGCCATTCTCGTAATAGAATAGCCAAGTTAAGGCTTACCGGAGTATGCGGTTAGTACTACAAAGTCTCAGCTCCCATAGTTCAACAACGGTACGGGCCTCAATCGACACAGGCAAAAAGAACTCGCTCACAAGACCTCCATGTCTTGTGGCTCCCCAACACCGAGTCCGCTCGATCTAGATTTCCTACTCCACATTCCCATATCACATGATAACATAAGTAACCAAAGATCAATTTAAAACTTGCAGGTGACAGGTAATCACCCTACTTTCATTGTTCTAAGCATAACTAAGCATAACTAGGCATATACGACTTAAAACTGGTAACAAGGTAGATATGGAAAAACAAGGTTGGTAATGCACCAATTAAGTTTGCACTCAACTCCTAATCACTTAATGCAGTAAAAAGAAACAAAAGCGAAATCAATTTGTAAAAGACAAGGTAGGTTTCAAATGCATCCGGGGCTTGCCTTCGTTGATGGAAAAGTCCGGTTCCGGAGTCGCACCACATTTATCAAACCCGACCTCAACAGGTGGATTAACCTCCTCAACCACTTGATTAACTACCATGTGCTCACCTTCGTTCACTACACGTAGTAACAATGCCATGTTTAACATGATGCGAGATACAAAATATGATGCTCAATGATGGATGCAAAATTAACAACTTGAATACAACTTTCCTTCGCGGTACAGTTATAAGTCAAACTAACTAAACCTTTTTCGTTACACCTAATTCAATTGCCAAGGATCATTACCAACTAATGACCCAAGGTCATCACTCAATCCAAAATTCAATCAAAACCTAAATCATTAAAGGTTACTATTTGCTTTTATGAATTAATTATTTAATTAACAATTTTGAAATCAACCAACTTGTTCTAATTGAGTCCAAAATTTTTGTAAATGTTCATCTCATGATAACTAAGTGGCAAAACAATTTTCATAATTTTTGGATAAATACATAAGCCTAGAAAATAAATGGAAACTCATTTATTAATTAATTGAGGAATTTTTATCACATTCAAAAAGTACAGAAAAATAGCATTTCATATTTTTCGTAAATAATATACATCACAGAGAAGTCACACAAAAATTTTCATAATTTTTGGAGCTCTAAATAAATCTACACAATAATAACAAAACACATACACTATTCATTCATTTCTGAAAAAGGAAAAATCATTTTCAAACCGCTGAGTCACCGACACTCGGGTCCCACCTGTCATCTTCGACCTCCCGCGTTTGACCATGGTGACGACGGCGCTGACCGACGAAAACTCGTCGACGGTGAGTCCAACGGCGACGGCCAAGGTACCAAAACGTTCACCAAGACTAGGCGCACCTATTGATGTCCCTACTTGCACCGATTACGGCTCTATACTAGCTCAACGTCGGCCATGGCGGACGTGGTGGCTCGGTGACACTACGCCGGCGATAGGAGACCGGTAGTGGTGAAACAAACCACACAAGAAGAACCAGGAGCTCACCCCGAACACTTCTGAGCAAAAGGCTGAACCGGATGAGCAACGGAGAGGCTCGACGTCGGTCACAACAATCACGACGGCGCGAACCACGTCGGTGATGGAGTTCCGGTGGTTGCGGTGGAGGAAATGATCAAACAATAAGATACAAAGCATCACGGAAACATGGCAAAACTGATGGTATGCTCAGCAAGAGCAGAGATAGACCATGGAGCTCTGGCCACAGCGAAGCGCGCTCGACGGAGATGCTACCGGCCGCGAGGAAGAAAGGCTGCTAGCGGCGGTTCCCGGTGGAATCAGGCGACCAGAGCTGGCTGGCTGGGTGCGCAAGGAGTAGGCGAAACTATTAGGTGCTTTGCTGCGACAGCGCATGCGCTGGTTCGATGGCGAGGGCTCAACAGAGCAGTGGCTGCGGCGTCGGGAAAACAGAGGACGAGAGCGGCGAAAAACGGCGACGGCGCAGGCCTTATAGCGTGACCAGGAAGCAAAGAGAAGCCACGCAGGGCCTTTACCACACCAGCGCGAAGCCAAGGATGGCCACGGCGACGACCAGAACGGATTAGAAGCTCGCCGGCGATGAGGTGTCTTCCACGGGCATTGTTCATCATATTTACAGAATTGCCATTCGTCTAAATTCCCAAATTACTCCCAAATTTGTGTAACAACTCAAAAATATCCAAAAACAAAAGTTGTTCAAAAATCAATGTTCTACAACTTTTCTTTTATAACCATACGCAAATTCGGTCTACATTTTGAAATACAAATTTGAATTCAAAAGGGGACACTTTAAGTACATTTCGCCTTTTCAAATTACTTCAAATTTTTCTAAACAACTTTGAAAACTCCAAAAACAAACTTTGTACAACTCAACAAACTCTACATTTTTGCTTTAAGGCTCCACCCCAAAATATGCTCAGATTTTGAAATGGGTTTTCCAGGGCAAACTTAAATGATGAAAATCAGGGTTTTCGAAAATTTAAAAATCCAAACAAAACTTTGAACTCAATTCAAACCATACAAGGCAACACTCCTAACATAAATGTAAACTTGTTTTAGTGAATGCATATCAAAGTTTGCAATATGACCAAATGCTTTGCAATGCATATGATGACATGGCAGTTTTAGTATTTAAACACCTGAGGTGTTACAATCCTTCCCCCTAAAAGAAATCTTGTCCTGAGATTCAAAGTCATAGGATAAGTAATGGAAAAGGAAATGTGTCAATCCAAAAATATCCAAAATCTATTCATAAAACAACTAAGATTCCTTTACAAACATGGTTTGCCACAACAGAACAAACTAACATTAATCTATATCGACGCAAGAAACTCTGGAAATTTTTTTAACAAGTAATCCTCGGATTCCAAGTAGCTTCTTCTGAATGTTGATTCCATTGTATCTTGTAGAACTTGATTGTCCTCCTTCGAGTAACACGATCTTTCTGATCCAAAACTTGGATAGGATATTCAGAATAAGTCAAATCCGGTTCAAGTTCCCTCCTTCAACCTCAACATTCTGCTTAGGCACTCAGAGACACTTCTTCAATTGAGAAACATGGAACACATAATGTACAGCTAATAGATGTTCTAGTAATTTCAAGCGATATGCCACCTTTTCATACCTCTCTAAAATTTGAAATGGTCCAATATATCAAGGTGCCAACTTGCCTTTAACACCAAAACGGGTAACTCCCTTCATTGGTGATACCTTCAGATAAACAAAATCTCCCTTGTTAAACGTCAATGGTCTACGTCGTTTATCTGCATAACTCTTTTGTTGAGACTGAGCTATCTTCAAATTACTTTGTATTTGTCTAACCTTGTCTTCTGTTTCTTTCACAAGGTCAACTCCAAAGAACCTTCTTTCTCTGGGCTCAGACCAACTTAGTGATGTTCTGCATCTACGACCATAGAGTGCTTCAAATGGAGCCATTCTAATGCTTCCCTGATAACTATTGTTGTATGAGAACTCGGCCAAAGGTAAGCATTCATCCCACTTATTGGAATAGTTAAGGACACAACACCTTAACATATCTTCAAGTACTTGATTGACTCTTTCAGTCTGTCCATCAGTCTACGGATGATAAGTTGTACTATAAAGGAGCTTGGTACCCATCGAAGCATGCAATAGTTTCCAAAAGTTGGAGACAAACTGTGTACCCCTATCTGACACTATGGTCTTCGGTATTCCATGTAGACTCACGATTCGGGCTAAATACATCTGGGCATATCGGATAGTGGTATATGTACTCTGGACTAGAAGAAAATGTGTTGATTTGGTTAGTCGATCTACAATCACCCATATTGAGTCAAATCCCTTTGATGTCTTGGGTAGACCAACAATAAAGTCCATACTAATGTCCTCCCACTTCCAAGCTGGAATAGGTAATGGTTGTAACTCTCCAGCGGACCTCAAATGTATAGCCTTCACCTTTTGACAAGTATCACACTTTGCTATATACCTAGCAATCTCTATCTTCATTTTAGTCCACCAAAATCTTTGTTTCAAGTCATGGTACATCTTGTTGCTTCTCGGATGGATAGATAACCTAGTAGCATGTGCCTCTTCAAGGATTGACTGTCGCAACTCAGGAACTTTTGGTACCACCAGGCGATCCTTGAACCATAGCACACCTTCATCATCTATGATGAAGCATTCCGCTTTTCCATTCCTGACTCTTTCCTTGATATGGGCTATACCCTCATTTTCCTTTTGAGCAGCAATAATCTGGTCTCGAATATTGGCTTCAACAATTATGTTGGTCAAACTACCTTGTTGAATTACCTCCACATTCAACTTTTCCATCTCTTGACATAAGGTCAGACCCATTGTTCTTACTATCAGGCAATTGCAATAACTTTTGCGACTGAGGGCATCTGCAACCACATTTGCTTTACCCGAGTGATAATGTACTTCCAAGTCGTAATCTTTAATCAGTTCTAACCGTCTTCTTTGTCGCATGTTCAATTCTGACTGAGTAAAGATATACTTTAGACTCTTATGGTCTGTATAAATATGGCACGTATTACCAAGCAGGTAATGCCGCCAAATCTTTAGAGCATGGACAACAGCTGCTAACTCCAGATCATGAGTCGGATAGTGTTCTTCATGTTGCCTAAGTTGCCTGGATGCATAGGCAATGACTCGGCCTTCTTGCATCAACACACATCCGATACCAATACCTGAAGCATCACAATAAACATCAAATGGCTTCTCGATATCAGGTTGGGCTAATACTGGGGCAGTGGTCAACAGTCTCTTCAAAGTCTGAAAAGCCTCTTCACAATCAGATGACCAGACAAACTTGACTTGGTTCTTCAACAACTCTGTGATGGACTTTGATACTTTAGAGAAATCTGGAATAAAACGGCGGTAATACCCCGCCAATCCTAGAAAACTCCGAACTTGATGAACTGTGGTTGGCGCTTTCCAATCAAGCACATCCTTAACTTTTCTTGGATGAATAGCAACTCCTTCAGCTGACAAGACATGTCCAAGAAATTGTACTTCCTTAAGCCAAAAATCACACTTGCTGAACTTGGCATATAGTTGATGTTCTCACAAGCGGGTCAGAACAATTATGAGATGTTCCGCATGTTCTTCCTTATTCTTGGAATATACTAGAATGTCATCAATAAACACCACTACAAACTTGTCTAGCTCAGGCATGAATACTGAATTCATCAGATACATGAAATGAGCTGGAGCATTTGTCAAACCAAAAGACATTACCAAGTATTCATATAATCCATATCTTGTGGTAAATACCGTTTTGGGAATATCTTTAGGCTTTATCTTGATTTGGTGATAACCTGACCTCAAATCTATCTTGGAGAAAACTTTGGCACCGGCCAATTGATCAAAAAGCAAATCTATCCGAGGTAAGGGATACTTATTCTTGATGGTCACTTCATTCAACGGACGATAGTCCACACATAACCTCAGGGTCTCATCTTTCTTTTTCACAAAAATTGCCGAACATCCCCAAGGTGAAGAACTAGGTTGGATAAACCCCTTTTCAATCAATTCTTGCAACTGAGTCTTCAACTCGGCTAATTCCTTGGGTGGCATCCTATAAGCTCTCCGAGAAATCGGAGCTGTTCCAGGTTTCAACTCTATGTTAAACTGGACATCCCTATCAGGTGGTAGACTGGGTAAATCTTCAGGAAACACATCAGGAAATTCACACACTACCGGGATATCTCTAATCTCCTTGACAATAGTTGCACAAACTTTGCCCACTGATCTTCTTAATGTTGGAAGTTGGATGAGAAGTTGAGAATTACTATCTGGCAAACTCACCCTTATAGTTCTATTCAAAGCATCTATAACAGCCTTATGCTGATACATCCAATTCATTCCCAAAATTACATCTATATCCTGATTCTTTAGGATAATCATGGTAGTGGGAAAAATATGCCCACCCAGGTTTATGGGTACCTGGTATACCATTTTCTTAGTACATAGATGTCCCCCGGGTGACTGTATAAAGAAATTTTCCTTTGTTGCACCAATTGGAATTTCCTGCTTCACGATAAATGTTCTATTGATGAATGAATGAGATGCACCCGAATCAAAAAGCATAACTGCATGATGATTGGCAACAGGAAACATACCCATCATCACTGGCTCTCCTTCAGGAATCTCCCCGGCTTGAATATAGAAAACCCTTCCTGTCTTCCTTTCACCTTTGCCCTTCTGAGCATTCTGATTGTTGTTCTTATTCTGTGCTTGACCCTGTTGATGATTTACAGGGGCCTTCTGATAATTTGGATTAGACTGCCTTGGATATGGACATTCCCTCGAGAAATGACCAGGCTTGCCACAATTGAAACAGGGATACTTATGACCCTAGGGTGTTGGAGCAAAAACCCAGAAGCATTAGTCGGTTGTGGATTCTGATAAGTTGTAGCAGGGCGGACATTTGATTGCTGACCGGCTTGAAACTGCGGTGGACGATAAGGAGGATGATTATGATTTACTGGATGATAAATCACCCTCTACCTCTTTTGATTTCCCCCAAAAGATCCAGATAGCATACTCTTTTTCTTCTTGAGCTCCTTATGCTGCCGATACTTTGCCTCTGAAGCAATTGCAATATTCACTGCCTCATGATAAGTGACATTGGTACAAGTTGTCATCATAGTCTACAATTTGGTATTCAGACCTCTCGTGAACCATTTCTTTTTCTAGGCATCTGTGTTGACATGTTTAGATGCATACTACGATAGATGATTGAATCTTCCCACATACTGCATAACCATCTGATCCCCTTGCTTCAAAGCAAGGAATTCATCCAGCTTCATAGCCATAACTCCCTCTGGGATATAATTGGGCTCTGAAAGCAGTACGAAACTCTGTCCAAGTTAACAGAACACCTACGGGTTGCATGGCAATAAGATTCGCATACCAAGCACTGGCTGCACCTCTAAGTTGCTGGGCAGCAAAGATTGGTTTCTGAAACTCCGTGCAGGGAATAAGATCAAATTTCTGCTCCATGGTTCGAAGCCAATCGTCAGCCTCCAGTGGTTCATCTGCCTTGGTGAACACCGGTGGTCTTGTGTTTGTAAAATCAACATATGTAGCCTCCTGCCTGTTATGATGGTGACCACGGTTTCCTTGCATCTGATTTTGATTACTTTGCGCTATCTCATGAAGCAAACGAGAATTTTCAACCGTCACATTGACAAGTGCGGCTATAGCATCAGCCAGATTTGTTGGAACTGGTGGCAGATCTAGAATACCGTCCTCATCTTGTGAAGTGCCAGGAATATGCGAACCCCGCGTACGACGCATCTGCTCATAACAAACCAAACTTTACTCACAAGTCTTTATTGAATTGCAACAAAAGCTTACTCTAGACATATTACATAGGGTTACTAACTTAAACACAAACTTGCACCTAAACAAGACTACTTAACTTAACTAGAACTAACTATTATACAACTCTACCCCTTTCCTCGATCACTTCAAACTTCGGGCTCGGTATCAATTCTGGAAATATTACCGCCTTCATTATCACTTTCATCGATCATTACTAATTCTTCAGGATCTTCTTCTTCTTCTTCTTCTTCTTCTTCCGATTCGGTATCATCGGCAAGGATGACACCGGGGTCCATTGCATTAGCTTGGGGTTCATGATTTGGATCTAGGAGATTGCTTAGCCTATGAACTTCCTCATGCAGATAAGTATAATGTTCTTCTAAATCTTCTACATAGAATTCTAGCTCATGAGTTCTAGCTCTAGCTACATTTTCTCTATGCCAAGCTTCATTCCTTCCTTCCACCGTACGAACTAACATACGTTCACAGTTCCTATGAACAGTGGTGAGACGCCTCAATTGACCCTGTAGTTCTCCTACCTGGATGGCATCCAAGGCCCTATCTCTAGTAGCCTATGCTAACTCTGTAGAAATCCTCTGTATCTCTACCTGGGGATCAGGCCTAGAGCTGCTACTGCTAGCACCGTCATTCCTAGGGGCAAGTTGGTGACGAGGAACTCCTTTGGGTCCAGTGGACTTACGGGGTGTCTTCTTGGTACGAGCCATACTGTAGGAAGCAAGATTAATCCTAGTAAGACAATCTGACAACAGTCTCAAGAGTAGCAAGCGTGGACTACACAACTCAACCCATACACACTACCCACCTAGACTCAGGTGAAGGAAGTAACAAGTGAATTAATCATGATGCATGAATCGTTCTTACGAACAAAAACAGCAAAGCTTATACGAACATAAACAACATTTGTTTTTATATAGGGCATAGTAAGATTACTACTCCACCACACAAAACCTTTTTAATCAAATAAGGAATGGTGAGAATGAAATTAGATAAGTCACAAGCAATTTGGACCAATTTAACAAGTTATATTTAGTCATCCCAAATCATTTTGAAGTTTTTGTAAACCAATACGACAAAGACTTTGTAACGATCGCTTCGATACCATTCTGTGGCAGAACCTCCTAAATCATAGGGCCCACATGCACTTGTCACTATCCAACAACCTTTGACATCTATGCATATGTTCCTGGTAACTTAAGAAGACTGTCGGGTGTCCTCGAGGAACCCCAAATCATCCATGATTTCCGAGCAGGATCACATTACAGACTCATTGCAGTATTACAACAGTTTATTCAAATACATATACATCAGAGTAAAAGTAGCGGAAGGCTTACCATAACATAGTTTACAAACCATTTGTTTCAAACCATACAACTAAGTTCGATAATTAATACAAAATCAAGTAGTGGAGCGGCATTATAATATATTACAAAACACACAATTAAAGCTGCCCTGCCCAAGGACCACACATTACTTATCGTCATCGCACTGAACAACAGTCATGCAGCACGATCCAAAATAGATCTGCTCATGAGCCTCACCTGCAACAAGGGTCAACGAACCCTGAGTACAAAAGTACTCAACAAGACTTAACCGAAAATAAAAACTGATAAAACTTAAGAATGCAGGCTCAGGGATTCAAGGTATGGCTTTAGCAATAATCAAAGTTCTTTTGCGTAAAAGCTCTTTACAAAATTCTTTATGTCATCATTAAAAACTTCATAAGATTATATACAAAGCTAACACGATCCGCATTGAGATCATGAAGCTTCATATCCAACTCCTTCACAAACCTTATTCGAGTTCCAGTTATTAATACTACGATGATGAACAGTGAGTTGAGTCTCCATAACCGAGGAGCAACGACGATTCGAACCGATTAAAACCCAGCTGGGGATTCCAGACCACACGACATATGTAGGTCCCCGACCTACATATATCAACCTACCCTCGGATCCTCTAAAACAAGAACGGGTCCGCGCCACCCGAGAATACAGTACTCCACATTCCATCCCATTGCCACGTGGGTACACGCTATTCCCGCCATCTCTCCACTCCCAGTGCGCGAGTAGCCATTCTCATAATAGAATAGCCAAGTTAAGGCTTATCGGAGTATGCGGTTAGTACTACAAAGTCTCAGCTCCCATAGTTCAACAACGGTACGAGCCTCAATCGACACAGGCGAAAAGAACCTGCTCACAAGACCTCCATGTCTTGTGGCTCCCCAACACCGAGTCCGCCCGGTCTAGATTTCTTACTCCATATTCCCATATCACATGATAACATAAGTAACCAAAGATCAATTTAAAACTTGCAGGTGACAGGTAATCACCCTACTTTCATCGTTCTAAGCATAACTAAGCATAACTAGGCATATACGACTTAAAACTGGTAACAAGGTAGATATGGAAAAACAAGGTTGGTAATGCACCAATTAAGTTTGCACTCAACTCCTAATCACTTAATGCAGTAAAGAGAAACAAAAGCGAAATCAATTTGTAAAACACAAGGTAGGTTTTAAATGCATCCGGGGCATGCCTTCGTTGATGGAAAAGTCCGGTTCCGGAGTCGCACCACAATTATCAAACCCGACCTCAACAGGCGGATTAACCTCCTCAACCACTTGATTAACTACCACGTGCACACCTTCGTTCACTACACGTAGTAAAAATTCCATGTTTAACATGATGCGAGATACAAAATACGATGCTCGATGATGGATGCAAAATTAACAACTTGAATACAACTTTCCTTCGCGGTACAGTTATAAGTCAAACTAACTAAACCTTTTTTGTAACACCTAATTCAATTGCCAAGGATCATTACCAACTAATGACCCAAGGTCATCACTCAATCCAAAATTCAATCAAAACCTAAATCATTAAAGGTTACTATTTGCTTTTATGAATTAATTATTTAATTAATAATTATGAAATAAACCAACTTGTTCCAATTGAGTCCAAAATTTTTGTAAATGTTCATCTCATGATAACTAAGTGGCAAAACAATTTTCATAATTTTTGGATAAATAAATATACCTAGAAAATTCATGGAAACTAATTTATTAATTAATTGAGCAATTTTTATCACATTCAAAAAGTACTGAAAAACAACATTTCATATTATTCCTAAATAATATACATCAAAGAGAAGTCACACAAAAATTTTCATAATTTTTGGAGCTCTAAATAAATCTACACAAAAATAACAATAAAAGACACTATTCATTCATTTCTGAAAAAGGAAAAATCATTTTCAAACCGCTGAGTCACCGACACTCGGGTCCCACCTGTCATCTTCAACCTCCCGCGTTTGACCACGGCGACGACGGCGCTGATCGATGAAAACTCGTCGACGGTGAGTCCAACGGTGATGGCCAAGGTACCAAACATTCACCAAGACTAGGCGCACCTACTAATGTCCCTACTTGTACAGATTACGGCTCTATACTAGCTCAACGCTGACCATGGTGGACGCAGCGGCTCGGCGACACTACGCCGGCGACAGGAGACCAGTAACGGTGAAACAAACCACACGAGAAGAACCAGGAGCTCACCCCGAACACTTCCAAACAAAAGGCTGAACCGAAGGAGCAACGGAGAGGCTCAACGTCGGTCACAACAATCACGACGGCATGAACCACGTTGGTGATGGAGTTCTGGTGGCTGCGGTGGAGGAAATGATCATACAACAAGATACAAAGCATCACGGAAACATGGCAAAACTGATGGTATGCTCAGCAAGAGCAGAGATAGACCATGGAGCTCTGGCCACAGCGAAGCGCGCTCGACGGAGATGCTACCGGCCGCGAGGAAGAAAGGCTGCTAGCGGCGGTTCCCGGCGGAATCAGGCGACCAGAGCTGGCTGGCTGGGTGCGCAAGGAGTAGGCGAAACTATTAGGTGCTTTGCTGCGACAGCGCATGCGCTGGTTCGATGGTGAGGGCTCAACAGAGCAGCGGCTGCGGCGTCGGGAAAACAGAGGACGAGAGCGGCGAAAAACGGCGACGGCGCAGGCCTAATAGCGCGACCAGGAAGCAAAGAGAAGCCACGCAGGGCCTTTACCACACCAGCGCGAAGCCAAGGACGGCCACGGCGACGACCAGAACGGATTAGAAGCTCGCCGGCGATGAGGTGTCTTCCACGGGCACTGTTCATCATATTTACAGAATTGCCATTCGTCTAAATTCCCAAATTACTCCCAAATTTGTGTAACAACTCAAAAATATCCAAAAACAAAAGTTGTTCAAAAATCAATGTTCTACAACTTTTCTTTTATAACCATACACAAATTCGGTCTACATTTTGAAATACAAATTTGAATTCAAAAGGGGACACTTTAAGTACATTTCGCCTTTTCAAATTACTTCAAATTTTTCTAAACAACTTTGAAAACTCCAAAAACAAACTTTGTACAACTCAACAAACTCTACATTTTTGCTTTAAGGCTCCACCCCAAAATATGCTCAGATTTTGAAATGGGTTTTCCAGGGCAAACTTAAATGATGAAAATCAGGGTTTTCGAAAATTTAAAAATCCAAACAAATCTTTGAACTCAATTCAAACCATACAAGGCAACACTCATAACATAAATGTAAACTTGTTTTAGTGAATGCATATCAAAGTTTGCAATATGACCAAATGCTTTGCAATGCATATGATGACATGGCAGTTTTACTATTTAAACACCCGAGGTGTTACACCTGCCGACCTTCCTTGGTAGTGGGTCAAGAGGCTGATCACCTCGGGCGGAAGGGTAAATCATGACTCACAGTGAAAGTGTACAACCTCTGCAGAGTGTAAAACTGTTATTATAGCCGTGCTCACGGTCACGAGTGGCCTTGGAACCCTTATGGAATAGATGATGAACACTGATGACACTTATGATAAAATGCTCACTAATAATTACTGTTTATGCTATTCATTATTCATGTTTACCTGATCATGTGTTTATGGGCTTGTGATAAACTTGTAGCTACTCAATTGCTAAAATCATGACTCATTAAAAGCTAATCGCAGTTAACCGGTGTCAGCCTTTTGAGCCTCATGAACCCCATGTTATATTTGTTGAGTACGACATGTACTTACGCTTGGTTTATTTTTCACATATTTGGATAAAAATCTTGGATGGGTACCAGATTGCTAGTTTGGAGGAATTAGGCTTGTGATCAACCAGTCAGTTGTCCATGTGGATTTGGAGAACTTGCCTGAAGATCGGAGTTGTCTTTCCGCTGTCTATACTCTGAGGTTGTATTCTTTATACTAATACGCTATGTAATAAGCATTGTCTTATGATATTACCCTTATTTGTAGCTATATGTGAGATTTGACTTTCTGGGCTCACATATGGTGTGTATCTGGTTTTGTTCTTAAAACCGGGTGCTACAAAGTGGTATCAGAGCAATGCTGACTGTAGGATACAAGCCTAGATAGAACTAGACGTTTTAGCATGCTTTCATCTTTGCTTAGTTCTTGTTTAGGATTGTGTTCGTGGTCGTAGTTCAATCGCCCGTTGCTGTGGTTTTTGTTTTCCGCCGCTATCCCATCCACCGTTCCCAAACAACAAGTCGAAGCCACCACATTACTCGACTTGCCCCGCTAGCCGCCTTGTGTCACTTCTCGCCATGCCGCAAAAACCTAGACAAAGTTGCCGGCCCGCTCTTATTTTGCTCGCATCGCAGCCCTCCTTACATCATCAAAGCGAATACCTCATCTGCTGTTAGTCACAGTGACGATCCTGTGATCGGTGTTAGAGTTTCGGACGCTTTGCCCTAACTGCCGCCATTGCCGTGTTGTGCCTCCCGGAAAACATACCTTGAGATACCTTCGGTAAAACAGGCATAACTTTTCGCTCGTTTATCCGAAAAATCAGAAATTTTTTCAGCAGCTTCTTGACACCATTTGGGGCCGACCCAAACTCGGCTTCGCCCTGTTTGGTTTCATCAAAATTGCTAAAAAATCGGGAAAATATAGAAAAAAATTGTCAAAGTTTTTGCATGCTTTCCAGAGAACGTGCTGAATTTCTGTAGACCACATCCCACCTCAGTTGTAGGTGCCAATTTTTGTGGTTGCATCTTTTGTGATCCTTGTTCAGAGAAAAGTATATAAAAAATAGTAAAAAAATAAAAAAGTTTGTTTCCTACTAGTGCCTTTTGGAAAAATCTGGGAAAAAATTCAGGAAAAAAAGGAGAAATCCGGGCAATGCCAATAATGCTGCTGCTGTGCCTCAAACTTGGAATGTTTTAAAGCAACGTATGAAATCTCGTTTTGTTCCTCCTTATTACCAACGTGATTTACGTTTGAAACTACAAACTTTAAAACAAGGTGATAAAGGAGTAGAAGCATACTATCAAGAATTGCTTATTGGTTTAGCACGTTGTGGTATAAATGAAGATGATAATGATGCTAGTGCTAGATTTTTGGTGGTTTAAACCATGATATACTGTAACATACTTGATTACAAAGAATGGCGCAATTTTTCCCAATTGTATCATCTTGCTATTAAGGCGAGCGAGAAGTGGGGACGCAAAACAACACCAGCCTTTCATGTCTAACAATGGGAGGAATTTTCAACAGCGTTCGAGCCGAGACGCCTAAGCTTCCTGTTGCACCACAGCCATCTACACCTCCATTTTCTTTCGGGGTAAGTAAATTGTCTAATGTGCAGTTTCCACAGCTGAAGAAAGGTGCCACTCCGGGTGCTTCTACTAGCTCCTCCTCGTCCAACTCTAAAATCATTTGCCACCGATGCAAAGGCATGGGACATGTCATGAAGGATTGCCCCAAATGTCGCTCGCTCTTTCATTGCTACCGAGGATGGATATGTAAGTGCTAGTGATGTTGAAGATGATTTAGCCCTTGTCGCTAACATTGATGCAGATCCCACCGAGGGCGATCAAGACAAGGAGGCCATCACCATTGACTCCGTGAGCTGCTGCCGCTGACTACCCTAGCCTTCTTGTGCGTGTGTGTTGAGTACACGTGTGGGACATGAAGAAGAGATGAAGATCCAACACCACAATTTGTTCCACATGTATCTCATTGTGCAGGGTTGTCGTGTTCTCACTATCATTGATGGCGGGAGTTGCAACAACTTGGTGAGTTCAGATTTGGTTGACAAGCTTGGCTTGACCACACGACAACATTCGTATCCATATAAACTTCAATGGTTCAATAATAGTGGTAAAACTAAGGTAACTAAATCAGCACGCATTAGCTTTTTCACAGGCTCTTATCATAATACTGCTGATTTTGATGTTGTCCCTATGCAAGCTTGTTCCATTTTGTTAGGTCGACCATGGGAATTTGATAATGATGCTTTACACCATGGTAGAACTAATACATACACTATCATACATAAGGACAAGAAAATTACATTGCTGCCTTTGTCTCCTACGGATATTGTTAAACATGCTAATGAGATTAAAATAAACCTCCAACAGACATTGCTAAAAAAATAATGGGATTAAGTTAAAAGGAGGTGCTTTTCTTGCTACAACTTCTTTCTATCGCTAAGTTGTGTGATAATCTGATGCACCATGTTATACTATGTTTTGTCAACCTTTTATGTCTGGTGCATTGCCTGCTGTCACTAACCTTTTGCAGGAGTTCGCTGATGATGGGATGGAGTCGAGGACGACTCCAATTCTAGAAGGAGGGGATGATGAGGACATCGCCAAGATGGAGTCGAAGACGACTCCAATTCGAGAAATGGAGGATGATGAGGACATCGCCATGCTGGACACACCGACGCCATGGTCTTCCCCAAGTTGCAATTCGTTCCCAACTCAGCTGCCACGTCGCCCTCGGATTCAGCAGACACGTCGTCACTGTTTCGGTCATAACTTTCTCATACGACATCGAAACGGGCCGTTCTTGGATGCGTTGGAAAGGGGACGACGACGCCGTCGTTTTGGATCTGGTCCCAGCTCCAAAAGGTTCGTTTATCATTCTGTGTGACCATGGCAAGGTGCTGCGTCACCTATTTGGGCCAACTTGGCCATGTATCGTGTCGGGCCTTAAGCCCAAGTTGTGGGCGCCCAACCCCTGGCCGTCCCCAGCCCTAGGTCGAGTCTTAGAGTATAAACACAGTCGTCGCCGCTGCTACACAATTGGGTTTTGTTTAGAGTTTAGTTTTCCATCGAGAAACTGAATCATTCATTGTAACTATGGTGACAAATCCTTTTACAGTGATCCAGGGCCCCCGTTCTTGGTCTCCTCCACTGTGTCGATTAGTCCTTTGGAACCGAGTTCTTGAATCCTCTATTGATATTCGCGTCATTCATATTTGCTATATCAGATTGCGTGTTTTACCTTCTTGCTTGTGCTCTTCGATTCGCTTGCAGGAACAGCCTTCTTGGCGAGGTCAATCAAGTTGTGCTTGGTTGATAACCAACGGAGCAGTGGTGTAACGGTTGCAGGGTTCGAATCGTGTCTGGTTTGAAGCCGGATCGCCAACGTCGAGATCTCCACAAATCGAATTTACCGGCTACCTCTTGGAAGATCGGGCCTGTACTCATCAATTGGTATAAGATATTTTAGGTTTACCGCGAGGTATAATCTCGTTTGCCTTAGATTCATATTTGTTCATTACCTAGAGTCTACAAAAAGCCCAAAAATATTTCAATTTCCGCTGTCCTATCGGCCTTTGTGCCTTTACAATTTTGTTTCAGATTCGTGTTGTTGAGTTTGTGTCCGTGGTCGAGTCTTGTTGCTGGTTTAGGATTGTGTTCGTGGTCGTAGTTCAATCGCCCGTTGCTGTGATTTTTGTTTTCCGCCGCTATCCCATCCACCGTTCCCAAACAAGTCAAAGCCACCACATTACTCGACTTGCCCCTGCTTAGCCGCCTTGTGTCACTTCTCGCCGCCGCGCAAGAAAAACCCTAGACAGGTTGCCACCGCTCTTATTTTGCCCGCATCGCAGCCCTCCTTACATCATCAAGGCGAATATCTACTGCTATTAGTCACAGTGACGATCCTGTGATCGGTGTTAGAGTTTCAGGACGCTTTGCCCTAATCGCCGCCGCCCGTTTGTTCCTCCGGAAAACATACCTTGAGATACATTCGGTAAAAATGGGCATAACTTTTCGCTCGTTTATCCGAAAAATCTGAAATTTTTCAGCAGCTTCTTGACACCATTTAGGGCGACCCAAACTCGGCTTCGCCCTGTTTGGTTTCATCAAAATTGCCAAAAAAATCGGGAAAATATAGAAAAAAATTGTCAAAGTTTTTGCACGCTTTTCGAGAACGTCTTTGAATTTCAGAGACCACATCCCACCTCGCTTGTAGGTGCCAATTTTGTGGTTGCATCTTTGTGATCCTTGTTCAGAGAAAAGTATATAAAAATAGTAAAAACATAAAAAGTTTGTTTGCTACTAGTGCCTTTTGGAAAATCCGGGAAAAATTCAGGAAAAAAGGAGAAATCCGGCTATTTGCTTGTTCTGTGAGTTCTTTTGATCGTCCTTTGTTTTCACCTTATTGCGCTTACGTCTCGACACGTCTTAGCCAAAGACTTTGTGATTTGTACTTTGGATCCGGATTGAACAATCATTAATCTGCATTCGTTAATTGCTAATCCTTGCTTTGTCATATTGTGTGCCTACCCATAGCTCCACATATTCTTCTCACAAGACAGTTTCATCTTACAATCATTACCCACGCTCCCACAACAGATTGCTTCGCCACTTTGGTTTTGCTCTGTTTACGTTGGTAAGAATACTGAGCAAGATGGTGGTAAGCCGCTTGTGATTTTGCATTCCACTTTCACCACCATCACCACCACCACCACTTGTTTCCTTTTAGTTGATAGGGATAATACTTTGGTGTTGTCTTTTTCTATCTTCTAACCATGGCGGGAACTCGATGGACTTCAATGAGTGCGTGTCATAGGGCGAGCTTGCAATGTTCATGACCCAAACAACGCAATCTTATGACCGAGTGACGCATAACGTGAACAATCTGTCACCCGCATTGAATAGCTTGAGCAACGCCCCACCTTATCGTCTTGATGATGAAGATGCGAGATGCTTTTGGTGATGAAGATGCGTTATCTTGACGGTGGTGCCTGTCGCCGCCTCAACTTCAATCGTCATGGTATGGAAGGTAATAATCATGGTAATAATGATCCTTTTGCTAAAATTAAATTTAGTCTACCTCCTTTTTCTTTGGTAATGTTGATCCAGAGGCATATTTAGATTGGGAGCTTGCTGTTCAACAAAAATTTGATTCTCATAATGTTCCCTACCGAGCATAGAGTTAGACTTGCTACTAGTGAGTTTACTAATTTTGCTTTGTTCGGTGGAGTGATCTTTGCAATGCCAATAATGTCATTGCGTGCCTCAAACTTGGAATGTTTTAAAAGCAACGTATGAAATCTCGTTTTGTTCCTCCTTATTACCAACGTGATTTACGTTTGAAACTACAAACTTTAAAACAAGGTGATAAAGGAGTAGAAGCATACTATCATGAATTGCTTATTGGTTTAGCACGTTGTGGTATAAATGAAGATGATAATGATGCTAGTGCTAGATTTTTTGGTGGTTTAAACCATGATATACTGAACATACTTGATTACAAAGAATGGCGCAATTTTTCCCAATTGTATCATCTTGCTATTAAGGCGTAACGAGAAGTGCACAGGGACGCAAACAACACCAGCCTTTCATGTCTAACAATGGGAGGAATTTTCAGCAGCGTTCCGAGCCGAGACGCCTAAGCTTCTGTTGCACCACGACCATCTACACCTCCATTTTCTTCCGGTAAGTAAATTGTCTAATGTGCGCTTCCACACCGAAGAAAGGTGCCACTCCGGTGCTTCTACTAGCTCCTCGTCCAGCTCTAAAATCATTTGCCACCGATGCAAAGGCATGGGACATGTCATGAAGGATTGCCCCAGTCGTCGTTCTTTCATTGCTACCGAGGATGGATATGTAAGTGCTAGTGATGTTGAAGATGATTTAGCCCTTGCTGCTAACATTGATGCAGATCCCACCGAGGGCGATTAAGACAAGGAGGCCATCACCATTGACTCCGTGGCTGCTACCGCGGACTACCCTAGCCTTCTTGTGCAGCGTGTGTTGAGTACACGTGTGGGACATGAAGAAGAGATGAAGATCCAACACCACAATTTGTTCCACATGTATCTCATTGTGCAGGGTTGTCGTGTTCTCACTATCATTGATGGCGGGAGTTGCAACAACTTGGTGAGTTCAGATTTGGTTGACAAGCTTGGCTTGACCACACGACAACATTCGTATCCATATAAACTTCAATGGTTCAATAATAGTGGTAAAACTAAGGTAACTAAATCAGCACGCATTAGCTTTTTCACAGGCTCTTATCATAATACTGCTGATTTTGATGTTGTCCCTATGCAAGCTTGTTCCATTTTGTTAGGTCGACCATGGGAATTTGATAATGATGCTTTACACCATGGTAGAACTAATACATACACTATCATACATAAGGACAAGAAAATTACATTGCTGCCTTTGTCTCCTACGGATATTGTTAAACATGCTAATGAGATTAAAAATAAACCTCCAATGACATTGCTAAAAATAATGGGATTAAGTTAAAAGGAGGTGCTTTTCTTGCTACAACAACTTCTGCTCTCTGAGTTGTTGTGTGATAATCTGATGCACCATGTTATACTATGTTTTGTCAACCTTTTATGTCCGGTGCATTGCCCGCTTTGTCACTAACCTTTTGGGGAGTTCGCGATGATGGGATGGAGTCAAGACGACTCCAATTCTAGAAGGAGGGGATGATGAGGACATCGCCAAGATGGAGTCGAGGACGACTCCAATTCGAGAAGGGGAGGATGATGAGGACATCGCCATACTGGACACACCGACGCCATGGTCTTCCCCAAGTTGCAATTCGTTCCCAACTCAGCTGCCACATTGCCCTCGGATTCAGCAGACACGTCGTCACTGTTTCGGTCATAACTTTCTCATACGACATCGAAACGGGCTGTTCTTGGATGCGTTGGAAAGGGGACGACGACGCCGTCATTTTGGATCTGGTCCCAGCTCCTAAAGGTCCGTGGATCATTCTGTGTGACCATGGCAAGGTGCTGCATCACCTATTTGGGCCAACTTGGCCATGTATCGTGTCGGGCCTTAAGCCCAAGTTGTGGGCGCCCAACCCCTGGCCGTCCCGAACCCTAGGTCGAGTCTTAGAGTATAAACACAGCCGTCGCCGCTGCTACACAATTGGGTTTTGTTTAGAGTTTAGTTTTCCATCGAGAAACTGAATCGTTCATTGTAACTGTGGTGACAAATCCTTTTACAGTGATCCAGGGCCCCCGTTCTTGGTCTCCTCCACTGTGTCGATTAGTCATTTCGAACCGAGTTCTTGAATCCTCTATTGATATTCGCGTCATTCATATTTGTAATATCAGATTGCGTGTTTTACCTTCTTGCTTGTGCTCTTCGATTCGCTTGCAGGAAAAGCCTTCTTGGCGAGGTCAATCAAGTTGTGCTTGGTTTATAACCAACGGAGCAGTGGTGTAACGGTTGCAGGGTTCGAATCACGTCTGATTTGAAGCCGGATCGCCAACGTCGAGATCTCCACAAAACGAACTTACCGGCTACCTCTCGGAAGATCGGGCCTGTACTCATCAGTAAGCAACAGTTTTGTGGAGTATGACATCACAAAGGATCTAGCTAAGAGAAAGTGTTATCATTGCCAATAGGAAGGACATTATATTAAATCTTGCCTACAGAAGAATCAACAATTACACCATGGAAGTAGCCAGAGTCAGATCAGTACCGGACTACCACCAAAAAGTGTCAGTGATACCCAACCCGAAAGAAGCATTCGGTGAGAGTGATAAATGAAGAAGCCATGCTAGACTACCCAAGATCCTTAGATAAGTAATAGGAGTTTGTGACCTTTATGTAATAAAAACGATAGTATCGCAAGATGAGTCAATGATTGAGTTGTGCATCTTTATTGCTTGTTGAATTGTCATTATGTTTATGGTTGTTTTGCATCTTTGTAATGATTGCAATGATCTTGTTAGGTGTTCCCACAATTTCATTTAGCTTATAGGCCTAAGGTATAAGGATTAGTGAGATAAATAGTCGGGTTTTGGTTTTTTTTGTTTTCCCTATCCTGTCTTTTCGGAGCAGTCTACACTCTTTAGCTTATATCTCTAATTTTGGATGACCAAAAATCATGAGAAAATTGTGGACTATAGTAGACTTTGATATCTTTCTCTGAGCGCAAGAATCATCCTGATAGCTATATTGGTTATGGAGATATTAAAATCAAAAGGCGATGCATCTGTGATGTTTGGAATCAGGAGTAGTTTCAGTTGTGCACTATCTTGGACCAAGTTAACTGCATAATTTGGAAAAGTGTTCTATAAGGAAGTTGTGGATAATTTTATAAGCTTTCCAACGATATAAGCTACAACTTCATTGGATTAATAGAATGAGAGTTACAGCTGTTTTACTGCCCTGCTGTTTTCTGCTCGCGAGGCATTCCTGATTTCTTGTTCTTACCCATACACAAGAGTATCCTTGGGATGACAGAATGTCTTCATATTAGTTAACTAATCTATAAGGAGATGCAAGCTATACTTTGGTGTCCCCTAGTTTATCTCTTCTTAAGGGGGTTAGCCAAGTTGAAAAATTTACAAGATGAAGTACATATGTTCTAGTTTGCGCAGCGGAAGCGTGGTGGTACCCAAAGATGTGAGAGAAACTCAGAGCCTCAATGAGGTTTGATTAAAGGTTCAAGGGAGGTTTAACCAAGATCATCAAGATATTGATAATGCTACTAGAAGAGGTTTTAAGTTAGTTTGAATCAATAGACCTTAGCTAAGTGTTTGAATGAGTCTAAGAAGAGGTTGGAGTAAAACCTAAGAATTAGCTTTGTCAGATCAGGATAAGAGATTTATATCTACAATGATGCATCTTGTCAAGATGTGGGATGTGTCCTTATGCATGAAGTAAAATAGTGGTTTGTTCATTAAGTCAACTAAGGAAGCGTGAGTTGAACTACTTAACATGTTATTTGGAGTTATCCATTGTGGAGCATGGAAGTACTAACTTTTTGGAAGTAAAAGTGACATCTAAATGGATCACAAGAATCAACAGGACATCTTCACTAAGTTGGTCTTGAATTTGTGATATCCTCGTTGGAATGAGATTGATTATGACTAGAAAAGTGCTATCACCTGGAGAAGTAGAAGTCGCAGCCGATGCCCTTAGCAATGGAGAATCATGCTAAGAAGGTTCGGGTGACACCAAAGACTAAGAATTGTATTCCAAGTTCGAGCAACTTGACTGGAATCATTAATGTTTTGAAGGTTGGTAGTAGAATTTTCTTCTGACCAAGAGATTCATCAGGCTTCGTTGGAAGGTGAATATTTTAAGAAAGAGGTCTAAAAAGTATGGACTAAAAAGGAAAGGTGGCCTAGTGATTGGAGTTACCTGAGTATTGTTCAGAGTACCTGTCAGAATCTTGGAATCAGTTTGGTAAGCTACTTGGAGTAAGATTAACAGGTATACAAAGTAAAGTGGGGTCCTTATCAAGACAATGGAATTACACGAGGAAGTGAAGAAGAATCTAAAGACGGAGTATCTTTAATTCCTAGTTGACGTCTTCCAAATCTCAGGGACGAGATTCATCTTCAGGGGGGTAGAATTGTAACACCCTAAAATTTGCCTCTTTTGAAAATAGGTTTAAAATGATTTAAGTTGGAATTTTTGTGCTCATAAAATATAGGAAAAATAAAATTTTCCATTAAATTAAAATTCATCATAAGGTTTAGCAACATGTTTGAGCATACATGCCCTTGCATTTGATGTATCTGATTGAGTCGTTTTGATTGAAAATTCAAAATGGTTTAAATTGCTTTTGCAAAAGAAATAAAAAATGGCTTTGAAGTAAAAGAAAAGAAAAAAAGAGAATTAGAAAATAAAAGAATTTAAAAAGTTGTAAATTTTATTTTTGAAAACTTATCAAAATTTCTCATTTATGTTTGAATTGAAGAGTGTATTTGAAACCCTATTCAAATTTGATTTGGCTTACATTTGAATTGGTTTTGAAAATAAAATAGAAAAGGAAAATTCTCTCTTTCTCTTGTTGGGCCCGAAGGCCTATTCTCTTTTTCTTTCCGCAGGCCCACTTCTTCCCGCTCTCCCTCCTTTCCCGCTTATGGGCCGCCTCGGGCGAAGCTCCTGCCAGCCAGGCCGCAGCCCAGTCGTCGCGCAAGCCGCTTCCCGCTCCCCGCTTCTCCGCATGGCCCACTAGCACTGCCTCGTGGCCCACCCCGCGCGTCGGCCCAATCTGCATCAATGAGCCCATCTAAAGGCACCAGCCACGCGCCTCTTCTCTCTCTGACTGTTGGCCCTCGCCCTCGCTGACACTGACATGTGAGCCATCCCTGTCAGTTTCGTCCCTCTTCTCCAGCACGTATCCCGCCCAGACTCGCCGCCGCCGCCCGGGAGTCCCACGCCGCCCCGCCACGCCTCGGTGTCATGCCACCCAAGTCCCCGCGCCCCTTTAAATGCCACCCGAGCCTGTGCCACCTCCACCCCTGCTCACGCCAAGGTAGCCAGCCCTAGCGCCACCGTGAGAGCCGCCGCCTCGTTGAGCCGCACACCCGCCTTGCTCCTTCTCCGCCGTCGAGGTATCCCCAGGAGAGACCGCCATCTCCCCCTCTCTCTCTCCCGGAGCTTCCCGTTTGAAAAACCGAGCACTGTAGGCCCCAAACCGTCTTCTCCGGTGAGCTCATCGCCTCACCGGCCATGGCGCCGCCACGCCTGTCATATTCCGGCCACCGCCGACGTTACCTTCACCGCCCGATCGCATCTCAGCCATCCAATTCGAATTCGACGGTCCCAGATGAAGGATACCCCTTCGTCTTGGAATTTTGCAAAAGAGCCCTTACAATTACTTGAGGTTTAATCCACAGTCCATAGAACTTTTTTAGAATCCATTTTCTTCTTTGGAAAGCGTAGTTTCTTCGGTTTGGATCCAAAATACGTTTTCACTTATTTATAGGTTTGCCACTAATTTTGTTTTAGCCATAACTTCTCCGTTTTAACTCTGATTTGATCCGTTCAAATTGTGTTAGGTTCGTAATTTCATAATCTAGATGTTCATACTACTGTTAGATATATTTTTAACTTTTAAAATTTGTGATTAGATTTAATCTATTATTCTATTAAAGGAAATCTTGTTTATTTCATATCTTCTACGTTTTAACTCCGTTTTAGCCCATTCAAGTTGCGTTGGTTTCATAACAACATAAACTACGCATTAGTAACGATGTTTATCATGTCACTAATTCTGGGATTTTATGGTTTAACTCCTAACTTGAATAATAATTATGCAATTGGATTTTATAAATAAATTATGATTTGTTTTACTGTAGTTTTATAATTCATATCTAAATTTGACTTAATTCAACTTATAGTATTTATAAAATATCTTATATATATGAATTTATATGGTTAAAGTAAATGAAGCATATAGTTTTCTTTTCCACGTATAAAGCAAATCTCTCGGTAGTTGTATCTTTTCAACTGTAGCTCCGAGTAGAGTGCTTCTTGCATCTGTGTTCTTAGTGATGCGTAGAATGGTATTTCAAACTCTTTCACTTAGTTTTCTATGATTGGTGTACTGTTCTAATTTAGATCTATTGTTTGCTTCATGTATGATTATATGGATGCTTGTGTGGTGCTTTATGATTTCGTCTAGTCGGTGAGTTATACGTGGTGAATCAAGAAGCAGATCTTTGAAGTTTGGATCTAAGTTTAAGGCAAGTATAGCATATGACCATCTTTGTTGTCCTATACACTTTTAATCATTAATTCATACTGCATGTGTCTACCTTGACTGCCACTAAGGATTTCCTAGTACTTTGTACCTTGTACCTTGACACCTATGGGGTATTGCATTGGGTAGTATGATGCTAGTGCTCAACTACAACCATGATCTTGTAACTTGACTAATGGTATATGCAATAAACACTAAAAGATGCTTTTTAGCAACATGGAACAAGGGGGCTAGAGCATTGGGTTGTTTTTATGGTGCTCTAGATTCCTCTCCCTAAAAACTTATTTGTAAGTGATCATCCGAGACTTACAGTACAACTGTGAGGGCTATATGGCTCTGGCTTTAGCTCAGTATGAGGACCTTTTATAGCTTGTTAGACGTTACCTTTATTGGCATAAGAATGGCTTGATGAATTGGGTATAGGATAGCCTCTACTCTTATGTGTATAGCCGTGATGGAATTGTGCCATTCGACAGGGGGGTTCCTATATCTGTTTGCCGAGTGAATCTAATGGCCCTAACTTGTTAGACGAACCTTTAAAAGGCTTCATAGTGAACCCTGTCAACCTTCCTTGCTAGTGGGTCAAGAGGCTGATCACCTCGGGCGAAAGGGTAAATCACGACTCACAGTGAAAGTGTACAACCTATGCAAAGTGAAAAGGGTAAATCACCTCTGCAGAGCGAAAAATTGTTATAACAGTCATGCTCACGGTCACGAGCAACCTTGGAACCCTTACTGAATAGATGATGAACACTGATGATACTAATGATAAAGATGCTCACTAATAATTACTGTTTATGCTATTCATTATTCATGATTACCTGATCATGTGTTCATGGGCTTGTGATAAACTCGTTGCTACTCAATTGCTAAAATCATGACTCATTAAAAGCTAATCGTAGTTAACCGGTGTCAGCCTTTTGAGCCTCATGAACCCCATGTTATATTTGTTGAGTACGGCATGTACTTACGCTTATTTTATTTTTCACATATTTGGATAAAAATCCCGGATGGGTACCAGATTGCTAGTTTGGAGGAATTAGGCTTGTGATCAACTAGTCAGTTGTCCCTATGGATTTGGAGAACTCGCCTAAAGATCAGAGTTGTCTTTCCGCTGTCTATACTCTGAGGTTGTATTCTTTATACTAATACGCTATGTAATAAGCATTGTCTTATGATATTACCCTTATTTGTAGCTATATGTGAGATTTGACTTCCTGGGCTCATATATGGTGTGTATCTGGTTTTGTTCTTAAAACCGGGTGCTACAGCCACTGAGTCTACTTCTCAAAGACAAGCCACGTCAACCCGATGTGCTGCCAACGATCAAGGTCCCAAAGGAGATCAACCTCCTTCCTCCAAGGGCGAACGAGATGCTGACCGGTGTAAAGACCAACAAATTTAGAGATGTCACATGTGCGAAGTACAAGTTGGTCATGCCTTGTTTGAGCATAGATGGAGTTCGCGCTGCACCGGAACAAGTGAAGGTTGTTCCACCGAAAGAGAAGAAGAAGAAGGTGCCACCCTCTATCCTAGAGAACAACGAAAAGCGCCAACATCCGACCATTGCCATGCTACATGATAAGATCAAAAGCCTCACCGATTATACCCATGCTCTATAGTTTAGGATAGATAAGGAGCACGTTTATTGCAAGAACCTAGAATATGAGCTTAGTATCTTAAGTTGCTATGTCGTCAACAAAGAGAAGTATGAGAGTTAAGAGTTAGGTTGTGGATTGATAGAGCACAGTTAGGTCAATGTTTAGGTCATTTGCTTAGCTCAGATTGTTAGAGTGGTTGAAGTTTGTGTTAGCTAGTCAAGAGTTTGTGCTTAGCTTGGTTTGTGTAATAAAGTGCCCTATGATATTAATGGAATCTTATTATTATTATCTACTCTCTATTTTTTTGTGTATTGTGTTGTTCATAAAGATAAACAGGAAACAAGTGTGGGGGAAGCACACCGCGACAACAAGACAGAATTTGATCACGAAAATCATGAAATTCGGAAAGTAATGGACCAAGAACCACGTCGACCAAAGCTGGACCCGAATGGGCTTCAAGCCAGGCCACCCGGTCTCCCCTATGGGATGGCTGGCCCACCACAGTACCCCCTCACCTCATGCTTCATCCATGGTCAGGTTTGCGGTCAATATATTCTATTTTCACCTATCTCGCTTTCTGTTTCGAACCGAATTAAAAATCCTTTGATAAAACAACTTTAGAACATAAGAAAAGATTATTTCAGTCATGACTTAAGGATAGACTCACATAACACTTTCCAGGAAGTGTTGCTACTATGGGAACTTATTATTAGGGACCCCATGTTACTTAAGTTGTTGTGGAATGAGATATAGTAGAATAATGAGAACTTGGTTCTTGATGTCTTGTTATTGGAGAATTTTATTTCAAAAAGTAAAAAGAATAGCTACACCTCTCCTTTATGGTAAGTAATATCCCACTTGAGCCAAATGTGATATATAGACTAGGAAACCTTCTACATATACTACTTGTTATTGTATTGAGTTTGGTCAAACCTTGTGACCCTTGTTGAGAAACTTATCATGCTCTCAAGATCAAGATCACGTACACTCCACATATACCTGCTGCTCCTACACTAGGGGTATGCAACAACATGTTTTCCATCCACCAAAAATGTTCTACTCCTACACTGGAAATAGACACAAAAATATGTTTGTTAGGATAAATGCTCCAAGTTCTTGTGTATGTCTCTCTTGAAAAGTTTCAATTGCAGAAAAAGAGGCATGGGCTATGCAAGAGTTATTCATAAAAGAAAAAGGAAAATATTGAAAAAATGTACAAGTGTTTGAGATATCTAAAAACAATGGGTACTCAGATGCCCGCCTGAAAAAAAGAGATGAATAAGATAGCCCATGTTTTCTTGCAAAGTATTTTCAAGTTTCAAGTCAGAGAGATAAGTTTTAAGGAGCATAGTAGAATTAGGTTAGCCACCATATATATATCCACACACATGCACATCTTGATCTAAGAGTATGACATTTTTCTCCTTGGATCCTTGTTTTGACTTTACAATATATGCAATGCAAGTATGTTCTCATATTCATCCCTACCTGAACTCCACATAAGCTTTTAGAAGTAGGTAAAAAGAAGGCAAGAACATTAATGCCTTGGTGAGGATCCAAAAACACTACATATATTGAGAGATTTGAGAGTACCACAAAAAGGAGAAGGTAAACTATGTTTTGTTTTCAAAAATCTTAAAATGTTTCTCCAATTGACTTGACTGAAGGAAGATGGTGATCTGTTTCAACCTATTCCATTCTTGAACCGCCCAATGTTTTAGGGTAGACACTTTTGAATCCCGTAGTGCATGCATGACTAGTAATGGTTTTATGTTGATGACTTGTCCTAAGGTTATGTTTTGAGTAATCCATCCTTTTATCGAGAACGAGTAAAAGCCTAAGTGTGGGGCAGTTTGTTGACGGTAGTTAACATTCATCACAAACCGTCAATATACCTTGCATAAATGACTAAAATGGATCACTAACATAGACTTAGGTGTTTTAACTGACAAATTCCATGAGTTTTGGTGAATCTGTGTTTCTAGCAGGATTTAATCAAAAAACCGCCAAGGAGGACCTATTTGTCAAAGGAAATCACGTAATTCCACATGATAAACAACGTGGGAAGACTCTAGAAGACTCCAAAGGGTACTCCACCAGAGCAGGCCATGTGACACTACCATGTGGGGCCGGCCAGCCCCACTGTCAGGCTAGTTGGCCTGTGGGGCCACCCTATCAGCCTCCTGTTGCTATGTCGGTTCTCCACCACCTCAAGGATCACATCTACGCCATCCATTTAAGTCGATTTGCTCTGAGGGCCTAGGATGCTTCAAGGGCCCTATATATATCTGCCTGCACCCCTCTCTCAGGTAGACCATACATTTGATCCTGAGAGCTTGTGGACCAGAAACCCTAATCCATATTTCCACCAGTATCACAGCTAGCAATCAAGAGAAGATTAGTCCTCTATAGGATCTAGTCTTGTATTAGAGATAGAGATAGAGTGAGAGGGAAGAGTTTTGGAGGAGTCTCGGCCTATCAGTGCTCTCTCTACGGTTTGTACCCTGGCGGAATCAAGTTCTTCTTGAGCTTGCATCTATGATTTCTCTGGTAATCAACTTCTAATTCAAGTAAGCATCTTGTTCATATTGTTCTTTAGGTTTGCGACTCTCTTTGAGTACTTTAATCCTTGTAGCTCCTGGGGTAAAGTAGTATTCATAGTGTAAGTGTGGTGCTTAGACTCAGTTACTCGTGGATGTACCCTACTTTTTGGATCGGTGGTAGCTCGCGAGGGTGACTCTTATAGCCTCGTTGAATCCTTTGTAGTCCATCTCTCGTTAGTAGGCCTAGCAGGATCTTGTTACTATAGGAAACATACTCTGCCTGTGTTTTCTTTAGTAATATCTCTAGAATTGAACAATAGAAGACAAAGCTTACCGAAGTTAGAACTAGAAGACTTTAGCAATCTCCTCTACGCTCCTATTATCTAGCCTTTATTGTGAAGTTGGGTTAAGTTAGATTTGGCTATTCTCACACACGTTTCCTCGAGTTTGATATAAAACTAGGTTATTCTCGGTGAAGTGCTACATCGGTATAGTATCCGTGCGCATGCAGATTATTCTGTGTGCATTAATTTATACCAACAGTATATAAGGGATAGGTCAGATCCTAAGAGGGGGAAGGATGATCTGAGATAGATCATTCACATCCTCATCATTCTGCTCGAGCTTTGCACTGAGAGCAAAGCAACGTAGAGAGGGTGAAAACTCTAGTTTGGTTTTGGTGAATTGATGAAACCCTAAGTGCTAACCTATTACTCTAGTGATCATGAGATAGGGTAGCATTCCAAGTGGTGGAATAAATGGATGAAGATCTTGATGGTGGTGATGGCCATGGTGATGATCAAGTGCTCAGGCTTAGAAAAGAAGAAAGAGAAAAACAAAAAGATCAAAGCAAAGGTATTATTGATAGGAGCTTTTGTGTTTGTTGATCAAGATACTTAGTGAGTGTGATCACATTTAGGATCAATAGTCGTACTATTAAGAGGGGTGAAACTCGACGTGAAATGCGGTTATCAAAGTGCCACTAGATGTTCTAACTCTTTGCATATGCATTTAGATTCTATTGAGTACAAGGTGATACACCCTTGAAAATGTTTGTGAAAATATGCTAACACATGTGCACAAGGTGATACACTTGGTTGTTAGCACATTTGATCAAGGGTGGCAAAGATTGTGAAGTGGAGGAGTTGTTTTTTTGTAACCAGACTCTAGCCATGGCATGACCGGACTCTACCTGGTGTGTCCGGTCACACTGTGCAGAGGAGGCACTATCTCGGTCTAAGATCCGACACTAGAGACAGGAGAGGACCGGACACGCAGGGCCTGCATCCGGTCAGGTGGTGACGTACGCTAACATAACACGTGGAGAAGGACAGAGAGGACCGGACTCAGGGCTGCATCTGATCACGTGTGAACGGACACGTCGTGTCATGGATTTCCCTCTCTAGATGCTTTCTAGAAGTGACCAGACTCGGCGTGGGCATGAGTCAGGTCATTGGTGCGGCGCGTTTGATCTCTGTGTTGCTGGCTTAGGTGCGGACATGGCTTAGGTGCGTCCGATCGCCACTTAGCCGTTGGGGCTAAGTCTCTTGACCATTGGGATCGTGGTGGTTACTCAAAGGTGGGGACATGTGGCAGCAATCCTGTGACCAGATGTAGGAGGCTGAGTGTAACAACCCTTGTTTTCGTGCAACCGAAAATACAAGCTTTTTAAAAATTTTCCTGCAATGTATGAAACATGTAGTCGCTAGGTCAAACCTAGGAGGGCTTACCGATAAGTTGGTGCATTCATATAGACCTTGATTGTAGATGTGTGCCTTGTTCTTGAGTTGGTTCCGGGTTTTGAGTTTTGTCTGGAGTTGGGAGTGCACCAAACCGTAGCAAGAATTTCTCTCAAATCCCTTTTAAGTTCTCTCTCTAATTCCTTTGAGCAAAAAGGAAAACCCCTTTTCCTCTCCTCTATCCTAATCAACCCAGCCGGCCCATTCCCCCTCTCCGTCTTCTCTTTCACCCACGACAGGCCCAGCCGGTGCTTCTGCCTCCCGTCGGCCCAAGCCGCGTGGTAGCCCAGCTCGCCCTTCGCCTCTCCATTGGCCCATCTCACGCGCAGCCGACCAGCGCCCTTTCCCCGTAGGCCCAAGCCACCACACCCACCTGCTCCCTTCTTCTTCTCCATGTAGCTGAGCCCGTAGCTCACAATGGAAGCCAGCGCCGGCCTACCTCACCATGCTGCTGCTCACAGCTGGCGCTTTGCTCCGCTCCGAGCCTCGCTGTCCCGCAACATCCCCTCGCTGAGCTGTCTCGCCACACCATGACATTGACCGTGCACGCCACGCTCCCTGGCCATGTCTGCATCGCAACCTTCCTTCTCACTGAGCCATGCCAGCAACCGAGCCCGTGACTCCCCAGCAACTCCTGCTACCTCCACCGAGCCCGGCCGCGTCATCGACCTTATTGGCCTCATCCTCGACCTTGTCTTCTCCAGCCAAGAAACCAACTGTTAGCCCTCCACCAATATTGATGATGGCGCCGCCCACCGTCCCTGACCATGCCACCACGACGCTGACTTCGACGGTGTCTCCACAGGCACTCCGCGCGAACCACCCGCACCGGCGCGCCCCACTGCTGCACCGTGAGCCTACACCGATGTCGCGCTCCACCGAGCCCGACCCCGTTGAGGCCACAACATCGCCCTTCAACCACAGCGAGCCTCGACCACCGCTGCGCTCTGCCTCCTCCAAGCTCGCCTCACCGTTCCTGCCCTCCGTGCCAAGCCCTTCACCGACACGAGCACCACCTCCTCGCCTTTGTTCTACGATGACCGTGAGAATGCCGTGCCCTCCTCCATGCCACCAACATGGAGCAAGGAGCAGTGCCACCACAGTAGAGTGACCTCGCTGAAGCTCCGTTCCACCGCCGGTGAGTTGCCATCACCAAAGTCCCCGCCTTTCTTCCTTCTCGTCGCATTCCCGCCTGTGCCTGGCCTTCGTGCCGCTATGCATCACCTCACAGGGAAGCCATGGCCCTGCAGCCGCCTCGTCCTTGACCACGGTGAGTTTCTACTACAAGCCGCCATCTTGCAGCGTCCCTACGATCTCCACCGCCCTAGCGTCACCAGCTGTCGCACCTTGCTGGAGGACAGCGACCACCGCCGGTGAGCAACCAATACCAAAGCTTCTGCCTTTCCCCTTTCTGTTGTCGTTTGTGACTGAGGCCGGCCCTCGTGCCATGGTTGTTTACTACCACAAGGAGGCCGTGCCATCTACACCAGGAGCCAGAGCCATTGACCGTGCTAACTGCCTCACCACAGGACAGCGACATCGCCTCCCCGTCACCCTGCCCTCCCGTAGCTCGAGTGAGCACTGGACCATCCCAAAGCTCCACCTTCTCCTCCTTTCCAATCAATCTCATCACAGTTCTTTCAGAGCCCGGTCTTCATGCCACTGTCTTCACCATCATAGGGGAGCTGCAGCCCTGCTGTGCCACCGCTGGAGCTCCGTCGCCACGCCCGGTCACCTCCAGCCCCATTTGGCCAGCAGCAGCCCCCTCCAGCCAGCTGCAGACAAGCTACAGCAAGGCACAGGCAGCCAGCAGCAGGCCACCGTAGCCCAAGGGTAGCTACAGCTAGCCGCAGCTTGCCCGGATGCGCCGTAGCGGCCCTTCACCATCAAGGTCAAACTTTTGAACCCCGTCAACGCCAACCTCGACTTCAATAAAGGTCTTGCTTTTCATTTATTTTCGTTTCTTACTTGCTCCTATACATGATTATCTATCTATACCTATGCCTATGCCATGCCTTCATGCTGGTCTATCTCCCTCTATTTGTGATCTATATCTATGCATGTCCCGTGCCTTCACTGCCGGTGCCTTCGCTGCCGGTCTATCTCACGAAGCTACGGATATGTGCCACTTAGTCTAGTCATCTTCGTGTTGGTTTAGCTCTTGTACTTGTGTTGTTGTGTGGTCGGTTGGGTGTAGTTTGTTGCTTGTCTGTGGACCAAGCCTTTGAGCCAGTTGAGAGAGTGGTGTGTTTGAACGTTGCGATCGTGAGCATATCTCCCCATGGCCGCAACGCCGAGCATAGTCCCTTCTCTCATGTTTTGGTTCTCACCGTCATAAGACGATCGCTAGCGAACCAATTCGGCCCTTGGACATAGGCACTATGGACTCGATGTCGATGCGCTCCCTACCCGCACCTGGGGAGCCATTTGTGACTAAATTCAGTGGGAGAACAAGGGGACGATGATTGCAGAACTATGGATGCCAGCCCATGTAGGTGGAGCTCATGGCCGCGAGTTGCCTTGCCATGACCATCAGTCTTTACCTCATTTGTTCGCTTGTTTATCCTAGCCACCTCGTATGCTTGTACCACATTGACCATAGCATTCCTTCGGATCTAGTGGTGACAACCGCATCGCTACGAACCTTAGGAATAGCCTCATGCTGATTTAGTTGCATGGTCGTGGTGCCCTAAGAGTGGGTTTGGATCGTTGGATCGTGTCTCCTTTCTTCCAACCTTCGTCCATTCCATGACGAGTTGATTGAAAGAGTGCAGATTCCATTTTTCTCTCCTCTCTTATTCTCATTCCTCGTCGATCCAATAAGATATGGATTGAGCCCTTTGCTTGTTTGGTGTTTATTGCTCTCTTGATTCCATTCCTTCGATTCCCATCATTTGTTGTGGCGAGTGGATCAAACGAAGTTGAATCATGTGTCCCCTTCTTTTGGTTCTGTCGTGCTTAAGCCCTTGTATGCTTGTACCTATTTAGACCGTAGCATTTCCTTGGTTCTTGCATTGACAACCACACCACTAAGAACCCTAGGGATGTCTTAGTTCATTTAGTGCACCTAGGTCGTGGTACCCTGCAACTAGTTTGGGCACTCGTGTTCTCTTGTGTGTCGCTCCTTTCGATGCCCCGTCTCTTGCCATGGCATGTGGATTGGAAGAAGTAGACCAACTCCCTCCTCTTCTCTCCCCCATTCCACCCTCTCTTGGTTCTCATCAATTATAATGGCATATGGATTGAGAGAGATAGGAACTGCTTCTTTTTCCCCTTAGCCTGCTCTATTCGATCTGATCCTTAACAATGATGATTGGATCAAAAGTACGACTACCACTGCTAGTTAGCGAAGCTAACATCTATGTCTCGGAACCCAACAAATTAAACCGATCGACTATTAGAGTGCCATCTCTACCGAGGATGGGACATGGATGTGCCTAGCTGACTTTCTTCCTCACCCCTTTTTAGCACGAGGAAAACAGACTCGCTTCATGAGGGTTAGCCTTGTTTTCCCGTGGTGATTACTTAAGCTAAGCTGGGGTATAGGCCATTTTACCTGAAGCCGTACAGGTCAACACTATCGGCCTAGGAAGTACTGGCTAGGCTTTGACTTGAACTTTTGCTTAACAAATAACCACTCTTGTTCTTTAGGACCAAGGATCAGAAATCCTCCGCTTGGGCTACCTCTTTTCCTCGGTGTTCTTTTTGTGTTGTTCGATCTTCCTATGCTGTTGCCTCTTTAATTGCGGTCTCCTTGATTAGTCATCGTTTGCTCCTTTGCTTTGTTTGTCGTATGAGCGAGGTAGTTGCATCAGCGATAACCTTGATCAGACCAGAACCCCGTTGGAGGAAGGACATGTGGACGACAGCAGGACTTGGAAGAGAACAACTATGAGTACACTGAGGGTCACATAGTTGACCAATCAATAGGTGTCACGTCCCACCCAACCTCGTAGAATCCTATTAGGCATGCAATAATATAGCTGCTAGTGCTTTATTTTATGCAATTAAACTATGATAGGTGGCATGGTAGAATTGTTTGAAAAGCCTTTACCTTGATGTAACCTTTACCCCTGCACAACCACTGATTGGCTAGACGCTCGCTTAATACTTACTACTACTTCTACTATGCATTATATCTATGATGTGATGCTTGGTGGAGGATTGTTTCTGAGTGGCTAAGGCACCCGGTGCCGCTAAAACTAGTGATAACTGGGGAGATCTTGGCATGTGTTTTGGGCGTGTGGTGAGGGTTGAGTCGATCGGATAGAATTCTACGATGAGTCTTTGGACAAGTCTTGCCAAGTGAATGCAACCTAGGCATTCCCTAAGAGAGGTACCTGTGGTGGGTACATGTGTGAGGAGTATATCCTAGGGAGGTGACTCTTCGGGATGGAGGTGCTGTCAAGGCATGGGGTGTTGGTTATCCCCATGTGAAGATATCCTATCTGGTCCCCCTAAGGACTAGTATGTTGAGAGAACCGGATCATAGGGCCCTACGTACACACCACTCGCTCCTAAATGGCCGGGGGACGGTTACCTGACCAACTAGGACGGTGCCACTACTGCTAGATTGGAAGTGGATAGTGAAGGGAGGTACGGGCATATGGCCCACACCCTCCTAAGATAGTGTAGTGACCTCTAGGGCCCGGTACTCCATCTCATAGTCTTAACATTTTGGTGGACTCCGGGGTGGCCCAGGGCTGAGTGGTAGGGTGGCACCATACCGGTTGGGAGGCAGTCAGTATTAGCCTAGGCAGGGCACCACTAATGATGGTGATCTTGTGGTTCCAGGTGTACACGCTCTGTAGAGTTGATCGATCTATACGTATAGCCAAGTCCTTGGATATGGACATTCCTATGACCTACGCTTCCCTTGATTAGTGAGAGGTGTCCTTTCTTCTTCTCCTCCCTGGGTTTGGTGTCGGTTTCTGGCTTTGGGCATTGAGGCAAGGCATGAGAGGGAGTCATCCTTGCTGCCTAGAGAGTGAGAGTGTGGTAAGATGTATGTGATGGGATGGGTGAATGTGTGTGGATGAGATGAGTTTAAGACTTGATGAACTATTATAAAATATTGATGAACTTGCATAGGAAAACTATAGCCATAAATAGGCCATTTGCTCTACCCTTGCATTCCACTTACCACAAAGCAAACGCAAAGCATAGAGTGGGAGCTAGTGGCTAGTACAAATTGTACTAAAAGATATTTGGCATGTTCGAGTGTCTTCTATGACAATGACAATGGGGAATAGAAGGATTAGGTGGTCTCGTTCCTGCACTCAAGTTTGGTTGAGGAGATGAAGTGTACGCCCACTGACATTCTACGCTGACTCTGATGATTGCCCGTGAAGGAGGATCCTTCACCTGATGACGCGCTACGTCAACCCTGATGAAGATCTGTGTATGTTTCTGCTAGAATAACGATGTACTTAGGCGTGTTACCAAGTGTTGTAATACCTTGTAAACTTGTAATTCCGTGATGTATGTACTATGGTATCAACTAAATAATGATAATGTGGTAACTTGGTCTTCCTAGACTATCACATTATGATGTAATATGTGGATTTCTCTTTGAGGAAATTATGGATCGTTTCAGTTGGTATTAGAGCCATACTTGACCCTAGGATGAGACCTTTAGGACCAAACACTAGTATAGAAGCCAAACATCATGTCTGATGTAGAACTCTAGGTGCTAACACTTGTTTCCCTCCCCGCTTCGAGTTCTACTGCTAACTGACCCCCTGGTTGTGGAAAGTTGACCTATAGAAAACATTCCCCATTACCACCCACGCTATAATGGTAGTTGCGTGAGACTTTGAAGGCTTAGGAGTCACCTTCTGTCAACACTATGCATATAGGGGTTGTAATGCTGCTTGATTGCCTGGATCTTGTGTTGTTGTGCTTCTTGTGTTTCTAAATGTTTGAGTGTAAGTTGTAGAAGCTATTTTGTGTATGTGAGACTATAGATGTTGGATAACCTAGCAGGTTAAACCCAAGGCCATCCTATGACTAGATAAGTGACCCCGACTAACAGAGTTAAAAATATAAAGCCGATGCATCATATCTTCACCAACCCATTTCAAAACTATTTTCGGCTTCCAACTAAACACCTTTTCAAAATTGCCCCTCCTTCTTTTGGTTCAAAAATCCCTTTGTTTGACAAAAGCAATTCTATTTCAAAGGAAAATGGTTTCAGGACTTCTTGAAAGGTCTCCCTTTTTCAAAAGAAAGTAGTTTAAGTTCCTTTTTCAACTTGAGTTTATTTCAAAATCTATCTACGAAATAGTTTGAAAACCGGTCTCCTTTCAATAGGTGTTACAAATTCACTTCTGAAAAACAAAAGTTTTGCTTTTCAATCAACAAAGTGTTCTCAAACCAGAGATCTTTGGCTTGATTTTGTTTTAAAAGCCTTTGATTTTACCCTGAGAGCCAAATCCTTTTCAAAATAAACCTTGCCTTCAAAAAAAGAGGTTTGCAACTGATTTATTAAACAGAATCCTTGCGAAAAGAGTTTGTTTGCAATCTTTCAAAACGAAACCTAGCAAAACCAAAGTGAGTTTTCAAAATCTAGTTTCAAAAGTTTTGTTTTGAAAAGGGGTTTCTAAAAACCAAGTTTGATTGTGAAACCTTTACTTTTCAAATAAGATGATTTCAAAACAATTTCAAAATTAGTTTTGTTTGATTCAAATAAAAGGGAAGCAACGTTTTGTTTTAAAAACCAAACCGAGTCTTCAAAATCTCTTGATTTGAAATCACTCAAAAAAAGGAGGTGTGTTTTGTTTTAGAAAACAAAAGACTTTCAAAGGATATTGTTTTCAAAACTTGCAACGATTTCAGCCCTTTTCAAAAATCCGATCTATCCTGGATTTAAAAGTTTTGCAAATCACTCCCCTCTTTATCCAAGAAGAATTTCAAAACTAACCATCTTGAAAAGTTTTGGTATTTGTAAAATGTTTTGATCAAAATGGTTTCAAACTCCGCGTACTCACTAGTTCAAAACATCTTTTGTCCAAAAGCCTGTGTGGAAAAGTTTATAAAATGGGTTGAATTCAAAAACTCCCTCATCAAAAGGCCCAAATGTTCTTGAAAATCATTTAAAAAGAGGATTGGAAAGCAAAAACCTTCTATAAAAGTTTTGATTTCATAAACTGAAAACCTATTTGAAGCATTTTCAAAATCTCTTCTGTGGGTTTGATCTAGTTTGACCAAAAATCAAAACTTTTGATTTAAGTTTCCAAAAAGCAAAAAGGGGCACAACCTATTTCAAACATCTTTGTGTTGATTTCAAAACTCCTAAGGTTGTATCCTTCTTCTTTACAAGATTGCAAAACAAAGGATTTGGAACTATGTTTTTCAAAAAAAGAGGGCTTCCAAACCATTTATAAAGGCCTTTTCCTCGTCTTTTCTAAAACTCCCCTCTCCCTCTAAGCTTGGGATATCGAATTGTTGTTGGGGACTTATTTGGTAGTGTGTCGTAATCATAACCTATGGTGCCGCTACGAAACCTGAGGCCCTGTGTGTGATGCATCCACATGGCTCACTGTTGGGCGTATGCTGGTATCGAGGTACATGACTGTGACCGCTCCAAGTGATACTTGCATACCACCGTAATCCTAAGCTTAGCTTTTCAAAATCTTACTTCAAAAGCAACCGCTTGGAAAGAGTTTTACTTAAAACAAAGGGTGTTTTGGATTTCCAAAATCTTCGTTCAAATACCCTATCTTGTTTTAACAAAGAGATTTCAAAATCCAAACTCTACCAAAACAAACTCTTGTTTGAAGTAAAAATGACTTTCAAAGAAAAAGGGATTTCAAAAAGTTTTTGTTCCTATCAAAACTCTTTGCCTGTTTCAAATGATTTGAAAATCATTCTCCAATTTCAAAATGCTTTGCGAAAAGATACTTCAAACCCCTTTTGCTTGTGTTCTTGAAAAATTTAGAAAAAAAACGGTTTTCTTCAAATAGCGTTTTTCAAAAAGTGGGTTTATGAAAACCTATTTTCAAAGTTCCTTCAAAATGCTTTGCAAATTTGCAAAGGATTTTGGTTTTCCCAAAATTCAAAAAGGCGACTTCAAAAGGGACTTTGTTTTCAAAAGAAAACTATTTCAACATGCTTCCCTATCTTGCAAAAAGGGATTTCGTTTCAAAATGAAAACTACTTCCAAAGTTGTCCTTTTGTTCCAAAAATCATTATTCAAAAGAAATAGAGTTCCCAATTGGCATTTAAACTTACTTTACAAAATTATGGTGCATGAAAATGTTTTCAACTAGTATTTAAACCTACTTTCCAAAAATCTTGGAATACAAAAACAAAAAAAGATTTCAAAAGGAATTTTGAACTTGGTTTGCGTAAGTTTCAAAAGCTCTTTGAGAAATGACCTCTCTTCAAAAACTAATTTGATCATGCAAAATGTCCTCCCTTCCCTTTTATGAAAACAACCTTCTCCATTCAAAAGGTTTTATGCAATCTGTTCTCGAAAAGCCCTTCTTCCAAAACGTTTCTCCAAAAAGCTTCTTTGCAAAACCCGATGCACTAATGCATGTTGTAGAACATCCGGTAAAAGCCATTAGCATTAGATGAACCCCTCGAGCCATCCTTCAAGAGTAGTGACCCCTAAATCTTAGGGACGAGATTCCTTTAAGGGGGGTGGACTGTAACAACCCAGGTTTTCATGCAACCGAAAATACGAACTTTTTAAAAAATTTCCTGCACTATGTGAAACATGTAGTCGCTAGGTCAAACCTTAGTCAAACCTAGGAGGGCTTACCGATAAGTTGGTGCATTCATATAGACCTTGATTGTAGATGTGTGCCTTGTTCTTGAGTTGGTTCTAGGTTTTGAGTTTTGTCTGGAGTTGGGAGTGCACCAAAACGTAGAAAGAATTTCTCTCAAATCCCTTTTAAGTTCTCTCTCTAATTCCGTTCAGCAAAAAGGAAAAACCCTTTTCCTCTCCTCTATCCTAATAAGCCCAGCCGGCCCATTCCCCCTCTCCCTCTTCTCTTTCACCCACGACAGGCCTAGCTGGTGCTTCTACCTCCCACCGGCACAAGCCACGTGGTAGCCCAGCTCGCCCTTCGTCTCTCCCTTGGCCCATCTTGCGCACAGCCCACTAGTGCCCTATCCCCGTAGGCCCAAGCCACCACACCCACCTAGCCCCTTCTTCTCCACGCAGCTGAGCCTGTAGCTCACCATGGAAGCCAGCGCCGCCCTGCCTCTCCACGCTGCTGCTCACAGCCGGCGCCGTGCTCCGCTCCGAGCCTCGCCATCCCACAGCACCCCTTCCCCGACCACGTTCGTGTCACGCCTTTCCTCCTCACTGAGCCGCGCCACCAGTCGAGCCCATGACGCCCCGGCGACTCCAAATGCCTCCACCAAGCCCGACCGCATCGTCGACCTTCTCGGCCTCACCTTGACCTTGTCTTCTCCAGCCGAGAGAGCAACCGTCGGCCCTCCACCGACATCGACAATAGCGCCCCCCGCTGTCCCTGACCCTGCCACCACGATGCTAGCTTCGACGACGTCTCCACAGCCACTACGCATGAACCGCCGCACCAGTGCGCCCTGTTGCTGCACCATGACCCCGGCCTCTTCCTCATCACCACGCTCCGGTACTGCGACATCACGCTCCACCAAGCCTGACCCTGTCGAGGCCACGACATCGCCCATCGACCGCGGTGAGTCTTGACCACTGCTATGCTCTGCCTGCTCCAAGCTCGCCTCGCCGTTCCTGCCCTCCGTATGGAGCCCTTCACCGATGCGAGCACCGCCTCCTCGCCTCCATTCTACGATGACCGCGAGAATGCCACATCCTCCTTCATGCCACTGACATGGAGCAGGGAGCAGCGCCACCACAGCAGCGCGACCTCGCCAAAGCTCCGTTCCACCACCGATGAGTTGCCATCACCAAAGTCGCCTCGCTGCAGGACAGATTCTGACCATGCTGACTGCCTCGCCGCTGACCATGCTGACCGCCTCGTCGCAGGACAGCAGCATCGCCTCCCTATCACCCTGCCCTCCTGCAGCTGAGGTGAGCACTGGACCCTCCCAAAGCTCCGCCTTTTCCTCCTTTCCAATCAATCTCATCACTGTTCTTGCTGAGCCTAGTCTTCATGCCACTGTCTTCACCGTCATAGGGGAGCTGCAGCCCTGCTATGCCACCGCCGGAGCTCCTTCGCCACCCCCGGTCGCCTGCAGCCCCATCCGGCCAGCAGCAGCCCCCTCCGGTCAGCCGCAGCCAAGCTACAGCAAGCCATAGCTGGCCAGCAGCAGGCCACCGCCGCCCAAGGGTAGATGCAGCTAGCCGCAGCTTGCTCGGACGCACTGCAGCGGCCCTTCACCGTCAAGGTCGAACTTTTGAACCCCATCGATGCCAACCTCGACGTCGACAAAGCTCTTGCTTTTCATTTCTTACTTGCTCTTATACATGATTATCTTTCTATACCTATGCCTGTGTCGTGCTTTCGTGCTAGTCTATATCGCTCTATTTGTCATCTATATCTATGCCGCTGCTGTGCCTTCACTGCCGGTGCCTTCGCTGCCGGTCTATCTCGCGATGCTATGGATATGTGCCACTCCGTCTAGTCGTCTTCATGTCGGTTTAGCTCTTGTTCTTGTGTTGTTGTGTTGTTGATTGGGTGTTGTTTGTTGTTTGTCTGTGGACCGAGCCTTCGAGCCAGTTGAGAGAGCGGTGTGTTTGAACGTTGCGATCGTGAGCCTGTCTTCCCATGGCTGCAACGCTGAGCATAGTCCCTTCTCTCTTGTTTTGGTTGTCACCGTCACAAGACTATCGCTAGTGAACCAATTCGCCCATTGGACGTAGGCACTATGGACTCGATGTCGGTGCACTCCCTACCCGCACCTGTTTACATCAAAATTCGGTAAGCTTTCCCTAGAAAGGAAAACACCAGCTAATGATGTCAAAAGCAAGAAAGATCTCCTAATTGGTCTATATTTATGAGTCGTCCAGGAAATATTCTCTAGTACATTTTCGAAGAAGCCTCACATACGAGACCTCTTCACGTCAAGCAGCGAAGGAGATATCGTTGGCAGGAAGTTGAATTTCAGCAAAATATCAAATAGCTAGTGTCACCTGTACATATCGGAGTGGGCAACCGGCAAGACAAATAGAAAAGGATGAAAGCCCAAGTGCTATTCGAGCTATGCTTGACTTGGATGCCAGCAAGATTAAAGTAGAGGAGATATACATGTATACGTGATCATTAGACTTGCATGTTTGGCTACAGTGACGGACCCACAGGGTATGCTGGGTGGGCCACTGCATACCCTGGGGTCCAGCAGTCATACATACATAATAGAAAATTTATACGTAGAAAGGGAGAGAGAGAGAGAAAGAGAGAGAGGAATCACGCAAGTACGCAACAAATCACGCAAGTACGCAGTGAATCGGTTCGGCTTCTGCGCTTCAAGACGCTACATACGCCGGCTTTGGGCACGAGTAATCTTTGCGCGGAGAAGTCGAGTCGTCTGTCGTCGTCGTCTTCGTCTCAAGGCCAGGCCTTGGTGTGCCGCCGCCACGGTGGAGCTTTGGCAATTGGCGATTCGGCGACGGCGTCGGGCATTCGGGCGGATCGCGTCGGGCATCGATCCGCACTTCGGCGAGCTTCGACAGTTTATTTTCGGCGGCAAGCGCCGCAAGACGGGCCAGAGGCCCAGTGACGGCAGGATCATCCATGGTACGCCGCCCGATCGCTCGACCGATCGGCGCTTTGGCACTCGAATCCGACGGCACTTAGTTGCGAGACTTGCGGGACTGCAGGTATTGATCTTTATTTGTAAAAAACTTTGTCTTGTACTCAGATAGTCATATTTTTATTTATTTATTTATTTATGGGTGATTTCTTATTATTTCAATTCGTGTTCGTGAGTTTGTTCAACAGACCACCGATTAGCAATTTAGCATCAATCGCATGTGACTATAATATTTGAGTTTAACACGTTTGGTAATTATAAACTATTTTTCGGAAGAATTGTTGAATGATGAAGAGAAACGGCGACATTCGATCCTTTTTTGCAAAGCAGCGAAGAAGCCGGCTACAAATGCTTTGAACTGCACTCCACCTCCGGTTGAAACTGTTGTGGAAGAGCGAGAATCGAGAAGATAGAGCGAAGTTGAAGAAATTTCAGATCCTTCGCCCCGCTAGCATCATCATCACCGCCACCGCCACGCAAGCATCAAAGCCACCGGTGTATGGCATCAATCTTCTACCATATGATCCGGTGAAAGGCTGCCCATAAAAGATTATCATGTTAATGATCAAGATGCAATCCGTAGAGCATATATTACTAAAGGTCCTTGCAAACCTTATATACATGATTTCCCGTATCGAAACATTGGAGACACACCTCGTCGATTCAGTTTACGATGGTTGTATAATTATGAGTGGCTTGAATATAGTATCAAGAAGGATTACAGATTTTGCTTTATATGCTACTTGTTCAAGAAGGGCAGTGGGTTAGATGCATTTGTTGTTAATGGATGGGATAATTGGAATATAGGAAACGCCGCACTCATCAAACATAGTGGTTCTAAGGCACACAAAGCAGCTCAGAGAGGTATATTGGATTTATAAATCCCAAGGTAGCAATTGATTATCACATTGACAAGTGGATCTGATGAGGAGCTTCGTCTTTACAAGAAAAGATTAACATATTCACTTAGATGTATCAAGTTTCTTTTGCTTCAAGGATTGGCATTCCGTGGAAATGATGAAAGTGAAGAGTCTAGCAACAGAGGCAACTTCATTGAACTTTTGAAGTTTCTTGCAGGAAATAGTGATGAAGTGAACAAGTATGTCTTGAACAATGCACCAGGTAATTGCACTTTGACTAGCCCAAAGATACAAAAGCAAATTATTCATTGTTGTGCCATAGAAACTAGAAAGAAAATAATTGAGGAACTTGGTGATGAGCCCTTTGCAATTTTAGCCGATGAGTCTAGTGACATATCACATAAAGAACAACTAGCTCTTTGCTTGCGTTTTGTTGATAAACTTGGAAGGCCATGTGAGCACTTCATTGGAGTTGTTCATGTAGATGATACTACGTCTTTGTCACTTAAGGAAGCAATCAAAGGTTTACTTGATAGTAATGGATTGAGTATGACTCGGATTAGAGGTCAAGGTTATGATGGGGCTAGCAATATGAAAGGTGATATTAAAGGGCTGAAAACATTAATCATGAAAGAATCACCTTCTGCTTATTATATTCATTGCTTTGCACATCAACTCCAACTAGTTCTTGTAGCTATTGCCAAGGGAAATACTGATTGCAAGACCTTTTTTGATCAAGTATCTATCTTGTTGAACATTGTTGGGATTTCTTGCAAGCGTCATGGTATGCTTCGAAATGCTAGGCTAGAGAATGTCAACAAATCACTACAGTGTGGTGAGCTTGAATCAGGGAGTGGTTTAAATCAAGAGATGGGTTTACCTAGGCCTGGTGACACTCGGTGGGGCTCGCATTACAAAACTATATGTAGCATCATCACTATGTATTCCTCAATCCATGATGTGCTCATTGAGCTTGGTGCTGATATTGCATATAAGGATGATTGGACAAAGATTCATTTTGTGCTTGGAGCATTTGAAACCTTTGAGTTTGTTTTCTTTGTGCACTTAATGTATGTTATTCTTGGATACACAAATGAGTTATCCGAGTGTTTGCAGAGAAAGGATCAAGATATTCTTAATGCAATCTCACTTGTTAATGTAGCAAAGAGCAGAATGCAACAGTTGAGGTCTGATGGTTGGGATAAATTTCATAAGACGGTCACTTCTTTTTGTATTACACATGGTGTCGAAGTTCCTGCTATGGATGATGCTTATGTACCTTATGGAAAATCAGCAAGGTATGCCCGTGCTCGAAACCAAAAAAATGATGACCATTTTAGAAGAGAAGTGTACATTGGTGTCATTGATCAAATTAGTCAAGAGCTTGATAATCGGTTTGATGAGATCAACATGGAGCTACTCTCTTGTATGTCAGCCTTTAGTCCTTCCAAGTCCTTTGCTTCATTTGATGCACAGAAGCTGCGTAGATTGGCTGAATTTTATCCTAATGACTTCTCCAACAACAATTTGGTACAGCTAGAATTGCAACTTGATAATTATATTGATGACATGAAACGAACTGAATGCTTCCAAGGTCTAGACAACATTGTTGATCTCTCAGTTAAGCTTGTTGATACAAATAGGCACAAAGTGTATGATATGGTGTACTCGCTTCTCAAATTGGTATTGCTTTTACCGATGGCAACTGCGAGCATTGAAAGGGTATTTTCTGCATTGGTTATAGTGAAAACAAAATCAAGGAATAAGCTAGGTGATATTGTTCTGGATGATTGTCTACAAACATTTATTGAGCGGGATATTTTCTTTCAAGTTGATGAAGATGATATAATTGAGACATTCATGTCATTGAGAAAGCGACGGATCAACAAGTAATATTGTAAGTCTCTTATATGGCTATATTTTAAAGTATTTTGTATTTCATTTGAACAATTTATATGGTTTTAGAATATGGTTTTACCGAATGAGAATATGGTTTTACCAAATTATATATGGTTTACCGAATTGTATAAGAAAATTTTTTGCTGCGCATACCCAGAGATAAAAACCTAGGTCCGTCACTGTTTGGCTATTATGGGTATTCATGCAAGTGTGGCTAATTAATATATTTGGCCAGTTATATAAGGTAAGACTCACGTGCAAGGCTAAACAGATCAACTAATGAAGAAGGAATATTTTAAAATTCTTTGGTCGGGCAGCATAAGGAAATAAATCAACATATCTTTGGATGGAGACACGAAGCTTCCTGACTCCTGACTGCTGAAGTGACGAGGATGCAAGATAAGTCCAATTCGAAATATACGCATATATGTATACGTGACTCGAGGCGAAAGGAATATTATTTTATCGACATCCAGGTGCATATCAAGGATGAGAAGCAAGGACATGTATCATGTATATGCGTATACAAGGCAGGCTAGGTGTCATACATGGACAAGTCAGTCAAAAAAGCTATGTTTAGTAAAAAGAATCTGTCCATGAGCCACATGCATTTTCAAGAAGCCCAGATGCCACATGATTATATTTACTAACATGAGGAGGAAGGAAGGGAAGTCAAATCGGACCAGTGTTGAAATACAGAGGTTCGGAGGATTAATGTGCATGCATGCGGAGTCATTGTATCTTAATTTTTTCCTTTATTTAGATATATTTTTTTAAGCAAGTCCCTTGAGGACTCTTATCCGCCCAGAGTATAAATATAAACCCCCGGCCATTGTAAAAGACATGAACACTCAATCAATACAATCTTTCTGGCTTTCGCCATCGCATTAGGAGTAGGAGTACTATAGATCTCGGCGAGTTCTTCAGCAAACAGGGCTGCATCGACTGATCGACTTCCAGCTTGCTTGTGAGTACCGTCACAAGTTGTATTGTGTTTGTAAAGCTGCATCAGCTGATTGATATTTTACGAGCTATACTATAAGTTAGTTATCAATTCATACTATTGTTTGTAAGGCTGCATCAGCTGATTGATCTCTTACAAATCATAATATAGATCAAAGTTACCGATCTTGTGTTAAATAACTTATTGTTTAATATAATATCACCCGTTATCGAATCTGCTATGATTAGTAGGATTTTTTTTTGTTGTTTTTGATTGATTCATTTGTTATCGATCTTGTTATAATTAATGTCGTATTAATTATAACAAATCATCTGATTGAGATAGAGATAGATCTACATCATATTATCTTAATTGGTCGTCTCCCAATCTGGCCACGCTCAAAATCTTATGATTGATGGCTTAATCCCGCTAGATCGGTTGTTTTATCTCTATTTCAATCGAACATAGTATGCATTCATAGACACGTTTCAATCTTGAATGAACTCACTAGTTAATGGGATCTAATTTAATGACACTACTATAGCTGCATCGATCCGATCGAACCTCACTAGTAAGACTTTAGATTAGAAATTATTGATTAGTGGTTTTGTTTATGATCAAGATATATACTCTGTTTGTTTGCTTTGCCTGTATCGGCTATTTAGTCAATTGCCTATACCTTCACGCATACAACATGTTTTCATGAATCTGTCGACATATAGATGGTTTTATAGATTCTTCAACTTTAGTTTGTTATCATTATCATAGCTGCATCGATCCAGTCAAACCTCACTATTGATGATAATAGTATCCAGATTGTTTATGGATTCATTTACATTAGACAGTTGATTGTTCGCATGTCATACTCTTTTCATAAAATTTATCGGCTCACACTTTATACTAATTATGCTCTATTTAGCCGATGATGTTTTCTCATATCGCTTCTTTGCTGATTATCAACTCTGTAATCGATTGATAACATCAATCGACCATTTGGTTATATATTGGAGTTTTAAGGAAAGATCTTCTGATTTTTGTATTTGGGTGTATTGTACTCGTTTTTGTCTAGACTAATCAGTCACCATAAATCTGCTATGATCCATAAGCATCGGTTATTTTGATTCATATCATTATCATTTAATATTAGCCGATAATCCTTGATTTCAAGATCTTCATTTCATAGATACGCCAGATATCGACTATTTAGTCGATAGCCTTATTGAATCGGCTACCTAGCCGTACATTTGGAACTATCTGGAGCAACACCGACATGTTCCACCTTAAATTACTGATAAGATTTTCTCTCCTTGTCAATTGCAGGTCAAATTGACTAGCACGTCGTTGGGTTTTCAGAATCGGCTAGTTTTGTGTTGAAGCCAAGCAGATCTCTGGTCTTGTTCCGCTCAGATCTTCTGGATTACTGTGTGTTGATCACATCGTCACATTTTTGTGTCAACACACTTTTTGGCATGCCCAGTGGGACCACAATCGTCATGGCAGTTCACAACAACAAGGGCATTCTATGGTGCCTTATGAAAACTTACCTAATGAGGATAAAGATGTCATTGGTAAGGCTATAGAGGAGTTTCAGAACAAGTGCTTGTTGTCATACACCAAAACACGTGACAATAAAGTTATTTAGAAATATCCACTGCCGAGAGTTTTGATGCATGGACAGTCAGATACAGACGAAGCTAATGATAGGAGTTTCTTTGTAGAAGCTGTCAACAAATCTTTTCATGATGCAATACTGAATCATAATACAACTTTCTTGAATACATTCTACAATACCATGAAGGAGGTGTTTCATGGATTTCCACTTGATCAGGTTGGACTGGCTTATTACAATATTCCACATTTGTCGACTCAGGGGACTAATCAAGCCAGTACTAGCCATCAAGAAGCAGCACTAGCTAAGACTGATGATGCTTAGGCAATTCAGAATTCATCTAAGCAAATTTAGGGTGCTACTACTAATCAAATGCAACAGGCGACAGGGCAAGTTTAGAATCAGATGGTTAATTTTGGTACATCAGGCTAAATACCATCGTTGGCTCAAAAAATAGCACCATCAGTTCAAAGGATTCATAGAGATATAGATCCTAATATTTTCAATCAGAGATTTCAAGCAGCAAATCAGCAAGGGGCCCGACAGATTGATATTCCACAAGGATATCATTATGATTCATATTATAATACCCTCAATATGATTCCAAATTCAGGGTATCAAGGCACTCAGAATTTCAATCCGCAGATGGTTCAGCAATTGCCAAGAAATCCAAACTCAAATGTTGTTGAATTGTTGCTCAGAGTAACCAAAATGATGAAAATTTAGTTCGGTTTAAAACCAAAAGGGCAGACCTTTTCGTACAAACGTCCATATCCAAAGTGGTATGATTTGGTGGCCCTTCCTAGGAACTATAGGCTTCTAGAATTTGCTAAGTTCACTGGTCAAGATAGCACAAGTACAATAGAACATGTCAGTCGATATCTTACTTAGTTGGGTGAAGCCTCTATTGAAGAAGCGAATCGAGTTCGTTTCTTCTCTTTGTCCCTGTCAAGACCAGCTTTCACTTGGTTTTCATCATTAGCAGTTAATTCTATTGCCAATTGGAGTGACCTTGAGAAGAAATTTCATACATATTTCTATATGGGGATAGGGGAAAGAAAGATCACAGATTTGACAACTATAAAGCAAAGAGCTAATGAATCAGGTGCTGAGTTCCTTCAGAGGTTCCAAGAAACAAGAAACTTATGCTTTTTGTTGAATTTGACTGATGATCATCTAGCTGCGTTGGCCGTTCAAGGAATGTTGCCAACATGTAGAGAAAAGTTGCTTGGGCAAGAATTTGACAACTTAGGTCAATTGGCTCAACGGGTGGCAGCACTTAATTGCCAATTCTAGAATATGCGCAGAGGTACCCGATTCCAAAAGATGTTGCAATCGCTGAAGCTTATAATCCATATTTAGTCGATAATGATGATGAGGATGATGAAGAAGAGGAAATTGTTGCAGCTAAATGGAATTGGGGTAAAAAGATAGTAATGGTTCCAAATCCTTAGGAAAAAGAAGTTGAAGAAAGTTATGATTTTGATGTTACAAAAGCAGACAAACTTTTTGATTTCTTGCTTGAGAAGGGACAGATTAAATTGCCTGCCAATCATGTTATATTACCTCCCAATCAGGTGAAGAATAAGAAGTTCTGCAAGTACCATAACACTACTTCTCATACTACTAATGATTGCAGGATTTTTTGGCAGCATATTCAAAGGGCTATTCAGCAAGGGAAGCTTAAATTTGATACGGCTCAAAAAATGAAGGTTGATGATAATCCTTTCTCGAGGATCAGAACATGGTTGATGCTAAGTTATTCAAATGGAAGACTAAAGTTTTGACATAAGCTAAGGCAAGAGAAATTGGAATGGTTGATCTGAAGATGCAAATATCGGCTAATAAATATAGAGAACTTAAAAGGCGTCGTGACCAACAAAAGAGCCAATATGAACAGGGAGAAACATCGAGAGATGGGGCGATGAGACCATGTGTTACATCTCAAATTCTGTTGAATAAATGGCAACGGCAGAAGGAAAAGGATTATCAGCATTGGTTAGAAGAGAAAGAATATCAGCATCAACAAGAAGAAGAGAGATATGAAATAGAACAAGCTGAGTCACATTGGAATTGCCCTTTCTTTAGATATTGTTGGAATGAAGGTTTGAGATTGTCTACTAGAAATAATTGCCCAGAATGTAGCGAACAATATTGGGAGTTTAGGCAATTTCAAGCCAACCGCTGATCTATCGATGATCGAATTGAGTATCAACATAATGATGTGGATCGGCACTTAAAAATAGAAGCATTCATGATCGGTTTGGGAAGCGAGTTGTTGATCAAAATTAGGCCGATTATGAAGAAGAAGATGAAGAAGAAGAGTATGTTTGGCAAGAAGGATAGTGGTGTCCAGGAGGTTTGACAAGAAGTCAGAAGAGGAGGGTACAATGCCTACGGAGAAGAGAATTAGAACAGGCTCAGAAATCTAGTAAATCTCAAGTATGGCGTGCTAAACAAATAGCCGATAAGGGTCAACCATCGGCTAATATTCAAATGGCTTTTCTTTTGCCATTAGAATTTAAAGCCCCAGCAGATCAAAAAGTCTATTTGGATTTTGATGAATCAGAGTATGAAGAGATGGTAGCCAAATTGACATGGATTCAGCAAGCTATATTTGATAAACCAGTTAAGCTCGGCACTTGAAGGCTTTATATGTGAAAGGTTTTGTGGATGGGAAGCCGATGAGTAAAATGTTGGTTGATGGTGGTGCCTCTATTAATCTGACGCCTTATACTACTTTTCGCAAGCTTGGTAAAGGACCAGAAGATCTGATTGAGACTGATATGATGCTTAAGGATTTTGGGGGTAATGCATCCAAGACCAGGGGGGCAATAAATGTTGAATTGATAATTGAAAGCAAGACTTTGCTCACTACATTCTTTGTCATTGATGGAAAGGGTTTATATAGTTTGCTCCTCGGTCGTGATTGGATCCATGCCAATTATTGTGTGCCATCGATTATGCATCAATGCTTAATTCAGTAGCATGGAGACAATGTTGAGTTAGTTCATGCTGATGATTCTGTAAGTATAGCAACAGCTGATACAATGTATTGGGAACTGGAAGATTTCGAGTGTTTTTCTGGCAGACGATGGGAAGGAGGCTTTATTAGAATCAATGATGAAGGGCAACAGATGATCCGAGCAGTCGGCTCTGAAAGTTTGTTTTAATGGATAATCCAATAGATGGTACAAATGGTAAACTAGGACATGGCTTTACATCGGCCGATGAGTTAGAAGCAGTAGATATTGGTCCTAGAGATAGGCCTAGGCCGATGTATGTAAGTGCTAAATTGGATCCTAAGTATAAACAAGAATTGATAGATTTGTTAAAGAAATTTAAAGATTGTTTTACTTGGAAATATTATGAAATGTCTGGTTTAGATTGATCAATTATTGAACATCGGTTGCCAATCAAACCTGGATATCGGCCATTTAAACAAGCTCCAAGGAGATTTAATCCAAATGTTCTTGACGATGTTAAAAAGGAGGCTGAAAGACTACTAGAAGCAAAATTTATCCGACCATGTCGATATGCAGAGTGGATATCGAGTGTAGTTCCTATGTATAAGAAAAATGGGAAGTTGAGAGTTTCTATCGATTTCAGAGATTTAAACAAGGCTACACTAATGGATCGTTATCCAATGCCAATAGCCGATATGTTGGTAGATGCAGCAGCCGGGCACAAAGTTATTAGTTTTATGGATGGTAATGCAGGTTCTAATCAAATTTTTATGGCTGAAGAAGACATAACAAAAACAGCCTTTAGGTGCCCTAGTGCAATCGGCTTATTTGAATGGGTTGTGATAACTTTTGGATTGAAGAATGCTAGTGCAACTTATCAGAGGGCGATGAATTATATTTTTCATAAGTTGATCGGCAGGATTGTTGAAATCTATATTGATGATGTGGTGGTAAAATCCAAGGGTATAGAGAACAGCTGGCTGATCTACGGGAGTCTTTGGAGTGCACAAGAAGACATGGTTTAAAGATGAATCCTATTAAGTGTGTTTTTGGAGTGTCAGCTAGGTAATTTTTGGGTTTTATGGTCCACGAGAGAGGGATTGAGATTGGTTAGAAAAGTATGAAGGCAATTAATGAGGCAGTACCTCCAACTAATAAAATAGAATTACAGTCTCTACTTAGTAAGATTAATTTTATTAGAAGGTTTATTTCAAATCTGTTAGAAAGGATTCTGCCATTTTTTCCTTTATTGAAGTTGAAAAATGATCAAGAATTTAAATGGGGTGACCTACAATAAAATGCGTTTGAGGAGATAAAAGAGTATATAAAATCTCCACTTGTGCTAGTTCCCTCAGCAAGGTAAGCCTTTTAAGTTGTATGTGTCAGCAGATAGCCAAACGATTGGATCTGCCTTGATGCAAGAGTTTGAAGGAAAGGAACGAGTTGTTTTCTATTTAAGTTGAAGACTTTTGGATCTCGAAACAAGATATTCTCTTATTGAAAAGTTATGCTTATGCTTACATTTCTCCTGCACTAAATTACAACATTATTTGTTATCGGCTAAGTGTACAGTTGTGTCTAAAGCCGATGTGATCAAACACATGTTGTCAATGCCGATATTAAACGGGAGAATGGGAAAGTGGATTCTTGCATTATCAGAATTTGACTTGAGGTATGAATTGGCTAAAGCAGTCAAAGGGCAAGTAATGGCCGATTTTATTACTCAACACCAAAAACCAAGCATCGGCTATGTGGAACCGATGCCTTGGATATTGTTCTTTGATGGAACATCGTGCAAGCAAGGTGGTAGCATTGGTATTGTTATTGTTTTGCCTGGGGGCAAGTTTTGAGTTTGCCTTTCAAACCAAACTAATGACCACCAATAATCAAGTAGAATATGAAGCTATTCTTAAGGGACTTCAACTTCTTCAGGAAGTAAAGGTTGAATCAATTGAAATATTTGGAGATTCATGGCTAGTTATTAATTAGTTGATCAGCCTATATGAATGTAAAGATGATATTTTGTAGGGATATTATGATGAGTGTCGAGAGTTACTCGAGGAGTTTCCTCTTACTTCTCTTCAGCACATTCCAAGAGCACAAAATCAAGAGGCCAATCGGTTAGCTCAGAATGCGTCAGGCTATTGAGTGTTCTAAGAAATCTTAAGTAGTGAAGCCATGGCTAATGATTGGAGAGTTGAGATAGCCAATTACCTCAAGAATCCATCACAAAAAGTTACTAGAAAATTGAGATATAAATCAACTAAGTATGTTTTGTTAGATGGTCAGTTGTATTACAAAACAATCGATGGAGTTCTGCTTAAATGTTTAAATCAAGAAGAAGCAAAGGTGTTGATGGGAGAAGTACATGAAGGAATATGCGGGGCTCATCAATTGGCTTATAAAATGAAATGGATTATTCGTAGGTCTGGATATTTCTGGCCAACGATGTTAGAAGATTGTTTTGAATATTACAAGGGGTGTTAAGATTGTCAGCGTTTCGGTAATGTTTAGAAATCGCCTGCATCAGTTATGAATCCAATAATTAAGCCATGGCCATTTCAAGGCTGGCGAATTGATTTAATCGGCCAGATTTTTCCACCTTCAAGTAGAGGGCACAAGTTTATATTGGTAGCAACAGAATATTTTACCAAGTGGGTTGAGGCGATTCCTTTGAAAACATTAACCTCAAATAATATGGTTGATTTTATCAAGGAGCATATTGTTTATCGTTTTGGGATTCCTCAAACCATTACTACTGATCAAGGGACAATGTTCACATCAGAAGAATTCAGAGATTTTGTTGCCAGTATGGGAATTAAATTATTAAATTCGTCTCCTCATTATGCTCAAGCTAATGGCCAGGCAGAGGCATCCAATCAAATTTTGATTAAGTTGATTAAGAAGAAAATTGAAGAGCAACCAAGGAAATGGTACTGACACTTAATGAAACATTGTGGGCATATAGGATGGCTTGCCATGGATCGATTAAATCATCACCTTATGAGTTGGTATATTGACATAATGCAGTTCTTCCTTGGGAAATTCAGACTGGATCAAGACGTGTTATGTTGCAAAATGATTTGACAGCCAAAGTCTATAAAACCTTATGATGAATGATTTAGAGGACTTAAGTTGTCATCGACTACGCGCTCTTGAAAATATTGAGGCCAATAAGTTGAGAGTTGCAAGGCATTATAATAAAAAGGTCAAGAATAAATAGTTTTGTGAAGGAGAGTTAGTTTGGAAAGTAAAATTGTCGATTGGATCTAAAGACAGCAGGTTTGGCAAATGGTCGCCTAATTGAGAAGGTCCTTATTGGATAAAACGATGTGCGCCTGGCAATGCTTATATCTTAGAAACACTAGAAGGGGAAGAGGAGTTTGATAGAGCGATCAATGGAAAAATTCTAAAGAAGTATTATCCTAGCGTTTGGATTAATGCTTGATAGCCAATTTGTTTAGTCATTGGCTCTAATAGCCGGTACCAGGAGGGTATCGCCTTTAGTTCAAAAAATAACCCGAAGGGGTGAAAGCCGATATGCTATGTATCGCCTATAGAGCAAAAATAGACACAAAGACAATCATGATTCATATTATGACAGTTTCAGAGATGAATTCTTAAGGAAAAGGCAAGATGTAGCAGCTGATAAGCGCACTGGTGAAAGCATCATTATATAAGTCCCAAGCAGGGACACTTATCGGCTCAAAGTGGAGGAACATGCATACAGATATGAGGTACATGCCCCCTCTATGCTTGGCTCGCATATTCTTTATTCCTTGCTTTTTCTATCACTTGTGAACAATTTATCATAGGGAAAGCATGCCATTTAAGTAGTTAATGAATGCGATATGGTATGATTAAAGGAACCTCGCTTCTTTTTGTAAAGTACTTGGGAAATTTTCTTACAAAAAAATCAAAATCAATAGCTTGTCTCCTCGATGATGTTGAACTTCCCACCAAGGCCATATGTTATCATTAAAACCTTCCACATAAGCTGCTTACTTTGTGTTGAGTTTTGTCAAGTCTTGTTAACCCTTGTTGAGACATTTATCATGCTCTCAAGATCAAGATCACATACACGCCACATATATGTGCTGCTTCTACACTGGAAGTACACAAAAACATGTTTTTCGTCCACCCCAAAATGTTCTGCTCCTACACTAGAAAAAGGCAAAAAAGTATTTGTTAGGATTATCAAAATAAATGCTCTAAGTTTTTGATAATATTTCTCTCAAAAAGTTTGTTGCAAAAGAGACATGGGTTATGCAAAAGTATAATTTAAAAAAATGGACAAAAGAGGTCCAAAGTAAAAAAAGAGAAAAAAGATGAGAATAAAATAGCCCATGTACTTGAAAAATATTTCACAAAGAGAGAAATATGTTTCAAAGAGCATAGTAGAATTAGGTTAGCCACCAAATATTCCACACACATGCACATCTTGATCTAAGAGTATGACACTTCTCTCCTTGGATCCGGGATTTGATTTTACAATATATACAAGGTAAGTTTGCTACATATTTATTCCTACATGATCTCCACATAGGCTTTTTAGAAGTAGGATGAAAAGAGGCAAAACAATGCCTTGGTAAGGAACTATTCACATTAAGTGATCTGAGAGAATCATTTGAGGAGCAAAGCTATGCTTTAATTTGAAAATCTTTCACAAATCCAAGTTTTCTAAGTAGGAGAAGCAAGGATGATTGGATTCTAATCTGTTCCATTCCTCAACCACCCAAGATGGTGTGGTAGACACTTCAAAGTTCACATGTGTAGGTGAGGTTTGGAATAAGGTAATATTGCTGCCAGTGAATTCCTCGGCTCCTTCGAAGAAGACTATCGGCTAGAATACCTGAGCAAATTTCCATACTATCGGTTAACTTGTGTTGCTATGATCGAGTTTGTTGCTAGCTAGTAGTTCATATTTGTGCAATTGATTTGGCATGATATTCTTCGGCTAGTCACATATACATATACTTAATGGACAATAGCAGGGAAGAGACCGATGTTCATGATTATTGCCTTTAGATAGCTGATTATAATTATAGACTCGGGGGGCCAACTCCTAATCGACTAAGGCAGATGGACGAAGATGTAGGGAAAGATCAATTTTGGAGTTATCAAGATCAAAAAGAAGATGGAGCCCATGCAACTTTCAGTGATTGCGATCATATGTCATTGGCTGAGGAAAAGAAGACCATAAGATCAAGATAGTTCGAAGCATAAAAATTTATACTCCGAACTAGGGGGCCTGTGTTTACACCAAAATTTGGTAAACTTACCCTAGAAAGGAAGAGGTCGGCCGATGATGTCGAAAGCAAGAAAGATCTTCTAATTGGTCTATATTTTTGAGCCGGACAGGAAATATTCTCTAGTACATTTTCGGAGAAGCCTCATGTACGAGACTTCTTCACATGAAACAGCGAAGGAGATATTGTTGGCAGGAAGTTGAATTTCAACAAAATATCAAACAGCTAGCGTCACCTGTACATATCGGAGTGGGCAACCAGCAAGGCAAATAGAAAAGGAAGAAATCCCAAGTGCTATACGAGCTATGCTTGACTTGGATGCCAGCAAGATTAAAGCAGAGGAGATATACATGTATACGTGATCATTAGACTTGCATGTTTGGCTATTATGGGTATTCATGCATGTGTGGCTAATTAATATATTTGGCCAGTTATATATGGTAAGACTCACGTGCAAGGCTAAACAGATCAACTAACGAAGAAGAAATATTTTAATATTGTTTGGCCGGGCTGCATAAGGAAATAAATCAACATATCTTTGGATGGAGACATGAAGCTTCCTGACTCCTGACTGCTGACGTGATGAGGATGCAAGATAAGTCCAATTGGAAATATACGCATATATGTATACGTGACTGGAGGCGAAAGGGATTTTATTTTATCGACGTCCAGATGCACATCAAGGATGAGAAGCAAGGACATGTATCATGTATATGCATATACAAGTCCGGCTAGGTGTCATACATGGACAAGTCAGTCAAAGAAGCTATGTTTACTAACAAGAATCTGTCCATGAGCCGCATGCATTTTCAAGAAGCCCAGATGCCACATGATTATATTTACTTAAGTGAGGAGGAAGGAAGGGAAGTCAAATCGGACCTATGTTGAAATACATGGCAGCATGGCGTGGTTACAAAGAAGATAGAGGTTCGGAGGATTAATGTGCATGCGGAGTCATTGTATCTTAATTTTTTTCCTTTATTTAGATATATTTTTTTAAGCAAGTCCCTTCAGAACTCTTATCCGCCCAGGGTATAAATATAAACCCCAAGCCATTGTAAAAGACACGAACACTCAATCAATACAATCTTTCTGGTTTTCGCCATCACATTAGCAGTAGGAGTACTATAGATCTCGGCAAGTTCTTCAGCAAACAGGGCTGCATCAACTGATCGACCTCTAGCTTGCTTGTGAGTAACGTCACAACTTGTATTGTGTTTGTAAAGCTGCATTAGCTAATTGATCTTTTACGAGCTATAATATAAGTTAGTTATCGATCCATACTATTGTTTGTAAGGTTGTATCAGCTGATTGATCTCTCACTAATCATAATATAGATCAAAGTTATCGATCTTGTGTTAAATAACTTGTTGTTTAATACAATATTACCAGTTATCGAATCTGCTAAGATTAGTAAGATTTTCCTTGCTGTTTTTGGTTGATTCATCAATTATCGATATTGTTATAATTAATGTGTTATTAATTATAATAAATTATCTGATTAAGATAGAGATAGATCGATATCATATTATCTTAATTGGCCGTCTCCCAATCTGGTCACGCTCCAAATCTTGTGATTGATGGCTTAATCCCGCTAGATCAGTTGTTTTATCTCTATTTCAATCGAACATAGTATGCATTCAAAGACACGTTTCAATCTTGAATGAACTCACAAGTTAATGAGATCTAATTTAATGACACTACTACAGCTGCATCTATCCGATCGAACCTCACTAATAAGACTTTAGATTAGAAATTATTGATTAGTGATTTTGTTCATGATCGAGATATGTACTCTGTTTGTTTGCTATGCCTACATCGGCTATTTAGTCGATTGCCTATACCTTCACACGTATCACATGTTTTCATGAATCTGTCTACATATAGGTGGTTTTATAGATTCTTCGGCTTTAGTTTATTATCATTATCATAGCTGCATCGATCCGGTCGAACCTCACTATTGAGGATAATAGATTCGATCCAGATTGTTTATGGATTCATTTACATTAGACAGTCGATTGTTCGCATGTCATATGCTTTTCATCAAATTTATTGGCTCGCACTTTATACTGATTATGCTCTATTTAGCCGATGTTGTTTTCTCGTATCGCTTCTTTGCTGATTATCAACTTCGTAATCGATTGATAACATCAATCGACCATTTGGTCATATATATTGGAATTTTGAGGAAAGATCTTCTAATTTTTGTATTTGGGTGTATTGTACTCATTTTTGTCTAGATTAATCAGTCACCATAAATCTGCTATGATCCATGAGCATCGGTTATTTTGATTCATATCATTATCATTTAATATTAGCCAATAATCCTCGATTTAAAGATCTCCATTTCATGGATACGCCGAATATCGACAATTTAGTCGACAGCCTTATTGAATCGGCTATCTAGCCGTACATTTGGAACTGTCTAGAGCAACATGGATATGTTCCACCTTAAATTACTGATAAGATTTTCTCTCCTTGTCAATTGTAGGTCAAATTGACTGGCACGTCGTTGGGTTTTCAGAATCGGCTGATTTTGTATTGAAGCGAAGCAGATCTCTGGTCTTGTTCCGCTCAGATCTTCCGACTTGCTATGTGTTGATCACATCACCACATTTTTGTCTCAACAGCACCTGGCGTGTCATTTGTGACTAAGTTCAGTGGGAGAACAAGGGGACGATGATTGCAGAACTACGGATGCCAGCCCGTGTAGCTAGAGCTCATGGACGTGAGTTGCCTCTCCATGACCATCAGGCTTTACCTCTTTTGTTCGCTTGTTTATCCTAGCCACCTCATATGCTTGTACAACATTGACCATAGCATTCCATCAGATCTAGCTGTGACTACCGCAACGCTACAAACCTTAGGAATAGCCTCGTGGCGATTTAGTTGCACGGTCATGGTGCCCTACAAGTGGGTTTGGATCATGGGATCTTGTCTCCTTTCTTCCAACCTTCGTCAATTCCATGACGAGTTGGTCAAAAGAGTGCAGATTCCATTTTTCTCTCCTCTCTTGTTCTCAATCCTCGTCGATCTAGTAAGATGTGGATTGTGCTCTTCGCTTGTTTGGTGTTTATTGCTCTCTTGATTCCATTCCTTTGATTCCCGTCGTTTGCTAGGGCGAGTGGATCAAAGGAAATTGAATCCCATGTCCCCCTCTTTTGGTTCTGTCGTGCTTAAGCCCTTGTATGCTTGTACCTATTTAGACCGTAGCATTTCCTTGGTTCTTGCGGTGACAACCGCAGCGCTAAGAACCCTAGGGATGTCTTAGTGCATTTAGTGCACCTAGGACATGGTACCCTGCAAGTAGTTGGGGCACTCATGTTCTCTTGTGTGTCGCTCCTTTCGATGCCCTGTCTCTTGCCATGGCATGTGGATTGGAAGAAGTAGACCACCTCCCTCCTCTTCTCTCCCTCGTTCCACCCTCTCTTGGTTCTTGTCAATTATAATGGCGTATGGATTGAGAGAGACAGGAACTACTTCTTTTTCCCCTTAGCCTATTCTATTTGATCCCATCCTTAACAATGATGATCGGATCAAAAGCCGGACTACCAATGCTAGTTAGTGAAGCTAACATCTATGTCGTGTTCTCGGAACCCAACGAGTCAACCCGATCGACCATTACAGTGCCATCTCTACTGAGGATGGGACATGGACGTGCCTAGCGGACTTTCTCCCTTGCCACTTTTTAGCTCGAGGAAAACAGACTCGCTTCGTGAGGGCTAGCCTTGTTTTCTCGTGGTGATTACTTAAGCTAAGCTAGGGTCTAGGCCATTTAACCTGAAGTCCTATAGGTCAACATGATCGGCCTAGGAAGTACTGGCTAGGCTGTGACTTGAACTTTTGCTTAACAAACAACCACTCCTATTCTTTAGGCCTAGGGATCAGAAATCCTTCGCTAGGGCTACGTCTTTTCTCGGTGTTCTTTTGGTGTTGTTCGATCTTCCTATGCTGTTGCTTCTTTTATTGCGGTCTCCTTGATTAGTGGTTGATTGCTCCTTTGCTTTGTTTGTCGTACGAGCGAGGTAGTTGCATCAAGGATAACGTTGATCAAACTAGAACCATGTTGGAGGAAGGACACGTGGATGACAACAAGACTTGGAAGAGAACAACTACAAGTACACTGAGGGTCACATAGTCGACCAATCAACAGGTGCCACGTCCCACCCAACCTCGTAGAATCCTATTAGGCATGTAATAATATAGCTGCTAGTGCTTTATTTTATGCAATTAAACTATGATAGGTTGCTTGGTAGAATTGTTTGAAAGTCTTTACCTTGGCACAACCTTTACTCCTGCACACCCGCTGATAGGCTAGACGCTCGCTTATTACTTAGTACTACTTCTACTATGCATTATATCTGTGATGTGATGCTTGGTGGATGATTGTTTGTGAGTGGCTAAGGCACATGTTCCCACTAAAACTGGTGATAACTGGGGAGATCTTGGCGTGCGTTTTTGGTGTGTGGTGAGGGTTGAGTCGACCGGATAGGATTCTACGATGAGTCTTTGGACAAGTCTTGCCAGGGTGATGCAACTTGGGCATTCCCTAAGAGAGGTACCTGTGGCAGATACATGTGTGAGGAGTATATCCTGGGGAGGCGACTCTTCGGGATGGAGGTGCCACCGAGGCATGGGGTGTTGGTTATATCCATTTGAAGATATCCTATCTGGCCCCCCTAAGGACTGGTATGTCAAGAGAACCAGATCATAGGACCCTACGTACACACCACTCGCTCCTGAATGAGCGGGGGATGGTTACCCGACCAACTAGGACGGTGCCACTACTGCTAGGTTGGAAGTGGATAGTGTAGGGACGTACGGGTGTATGGCCCACACCCTCCTAAGATAGCATAGTGACCTCTGGGGCCCAGTACTATGTATCACAGTCTCAGCATTTCGATGGACTTTGGGGTGGCCCGGGGCTAAGTGGTAGAGTGGCACCATATAGATTGGGAGGCAGTCGGTATCAGCCTAGGCGGGGCACCATCGATGATGATGATCTCGTGGTTCTAGGTGTACATGCTCTATAGAGTTGATCAATCTATACATATAGCTGAGTCCTCGAATATGGACATTCCTATGACCTACGCTTCCCTTGATTAGTGAGAGATGTCCTTTCTTCTTCTCCCCCTATGTTTGGTGTTGGTTTCTGGCTTTGGCCATTGAGGGCAAGGCACGAGAGGGAGTCATTCTTGCTGCCTAGAGAGTGAGAGTGTGGTGAGATGTGTGTGATGGGATGGGTGAACGTGTGTGGATGAGATGGGTTTAAGACTTGATGAACTTGCATAGGAAAACTATAGCCATAAATAGGCCTTTTGCTCTACCCTTGCATTCCACTTACCACAAAGCAAACGCAAAGCATAGGGTGGGAGCCAGTGGCCAGTACAAATCATACTAAAAGATATTTGGTAGGTTTGGGTGTCTTCTATGACAATGACAATGGGGAATAGAAGGATTAGGTGGTCTCGTTCCTGCGCTCAAGTTTTGTTGAGGAGATGAAGTCTACGCCCGCTGACTTTCTACGCCGACTCTGATGGTTGCTCATGAAGCAGGAGCCTTCACCCAATGATGTGCTACGTCGACCCTGATGAAGATCTGTGTGCGTTTCCGCTAGAATAACATTGTACTTAGGTGTGTTACCAAGTGTTGTAATACCTTGTAAACTTGTAATTCCATGATGTATGTACTGTTGTATCAACTGAATAATGATAATGTGGTAACTTGGTTTTCCTAGACTATGACATTATGATGTAATCTATGGATTTCTCTTGAGGAAATCGTGGATCGTTTCACTGAGCGCCCGATCGATCTGATCGGTGCGTCCGGTCAACATGAATAGGGCTCTGTGTTGAGCCCAACGGCTCTATTTCATGGTGGCTTCTATTTAAGCCCCATAGCCCACTTGGGCTCACTCTCTTGGCCATTTGCATTGCCTATACAATCTTGTGTTTGTAGCCAACACTCTCTCACTCACATTGCTTGATTGTGATCATCATCTAGTGAGATTTGAGAGCATCCAAGTGCATTGCTTTGAGTGATTGCATCTAGAGGCACTTGGTGATTGTGTTTCGCTGTGGGATTCACTTGCTACTCTTGCAGTTTGCTGACTCCTAGATGGCTTGGTGCAACGAGGATCATCGAGCGGATGAACGTGCTTGTCTCTGGCTCCGATCGTGGTGATTATGAGGGGTTCTTGACCTTTCCCCAGTAGAAAGACAAAAGGTACTCTAGTGGATTGCTCATAGCTTGTGGATCCCCTTCTTGTGTTGGTTGTACGGCACCCAATTACGGGTTAGGCGTGTGATGCCTATAAGTGCATGAACCTCCAAGTAGGTGAATCGCTATAACGAGGACTAGCTTGCCTGCAAGCAAGTGAACCTAGTGAAAAATCTTGTGTCATCTTGTCTCCAAGGATTTCATTGGTATTCATTGTGATTGATTGATCATCTCTTACCACATCGGTATAAACATCACTACCTCTCTTGTGTATTTACTTTCCTAGTGTAGCTAAGCTCTTTAGTGTAATTAGTTTTGAGAGCTAGCTTGTGTCTTGTCTAGTGGTTAGTGAGGCTCTTTAGTTAGTCTTTGAGAGCTCACTAACTTAGTGGTAGTCAATTAGCCTCTTGTGTGAATTAGAGATCATAACAACGAGAATTGTGGATAGAAGGCTTGTATTTTTAGTAGGCTAACGCAACACTCGCTTCGCCATCTTATTGTCTAACCACTTGGCTTAAGTGTTGTTGTAGAATTTTTTAATAGGCTATTCACCCCCCTCTAGCCATTAGGACGTTTCAAGTGGTATCAGAGCTATGGTCACTATGATTTGAGGTTTAACAACCTACGGTGTGAAAATGGCTCAAATCAGCAACATCAAGAAGCCACCCCAATTTGATAGCTCAAATTATCCATATTGGAAGGCAAAGATGAGCACCTATATCAAGTCAATCAATAGAAAGGTATAGAAGGTGGTGAAAACCAAGATTGAGGTAGAGGATATAGAGAATCCCACCGCAGCCGAAGAGGTGCTACTCTTAGTGCCATTCATGATGCATTGGATGAGAGAACATTTGAGCAAATCAAGAACATTGAGATGGCTCATGAGGCATGGAAGAAGTTGGAGGAATCATTTGAGGGCACACAAGCGGTGAAGGGTACCAAGGCATACATCCTCAAGGAGAAGTTTGCAAGTTTCAAGATGAAGGAAGATGAGAGTGTATCAGAGATGTTTCATAGGCTTCAAGTGCTTCTCAATGATCTCAAAGCACTTGGAGAAGAAGTGAAGGACAATGACTTCTCCCACAAGTTCTTTAGATGCTTACCATCAAGATTTGGCACATTGGTCACTATTCTAGTGAGGAGTGGTTTGGACACCATGACACCAAACCAAGTGTTGGGACTTGTGATGACCGGTGACACTTATAGAGATGATGAAGAGAAGGAAGAAAAGAACAAGTAGAAGAAAGATGAGAAGAAGGATGAGAAGAAGAAGAGTGTCGCATTTGAAGCCACATCATCAAAGGGCAAGGCCAAGCAAGACACATCAAGTGAAGATGAAGGCTCATTTTCTTGGGATGATGATGATGATGAGAAGATGGCTCTCTTTGTGAAGAGGTTTGGCACATTCATGGTGAAGAAGGGTTATCATGCAAGGAGGAAGAAGTCATCATCCAAGAACAAGGAAGAGGCAAGAAGATGTGTCAAGTGCCATAGCAAGGATCATCTCGTTGTGGAATGTCCATACAATAGTGACAATGATGATGATCACAAGAAGAGCAAGAAGAAGGACAAGAAGGAAAAGAAAGAGAGGAAGGACAAGATGACCTTCAAGAAGAAGAAGAAGGGTGGTTCATATGTGGTCACTTGGGATAGTGATGCTTCCTCAAGTGATGATGATGATAGTGATGATGACAAGACCACCAAGAAGAAGGCTCTTGCAAGCATTGTCATATAAGAGAAGTCTTCTCTCTTTGAAACTCCATCGACATGCTTCATGGCTAAAGCCACTAAGGTACAATTCAATGATGAGTGTGATGAGGAACATGATAAAAGTGAAAGTGAAAATGAAGATGATGAACCAACTAAAGATGGACTATTTGACAAGTTAGAAGATGCTAAAGAATATTTTGACATTAAGAGAAGGGAATGCAAAGACTTGCATAAGAAACTAAAAGCCCTTAACCAAGCCTTTGATGAGCTCAATGCATGTCATGAGAGTCTAAAGGAAGACCATGAGGAGCTTGGCAAGGCTCACAAAAAGCTTGAAAAAGCTCAGTCCTCTCTACTTAATGAGCAAAATGAGAAGAAGCATGTTGTAACATGTGAAGTGGGCTTAACTTATGACATAATTGAAGAATCATTCTTTAAGCCTATTATTGTTGATTCCACTAACCTTTCTTGTAGCACATCCACTTCTACCTCATCTAGTAGTGATGGTTTCACTTCTAATGCCTCACTAATGGTTGAGAATGAGACCCTCAAGAAGGAGGTAAATGAGCTCACTCGCGCCTTAGGCAAAGCCTATGGTGATGAGGATCGCTTGCTTATGTGCTTGGGTAGCCAAAGAGCTTCTCTCTACAATGAGGGATTGGGATATACCCCTAAGAAAGGCAAGGCGGCCTTTGCTCCTCACGAGACTAGTTTTGTGAAGAACAATGGTTAGTTTTGCACTAGTTGCAAGCAAGTTGGTCATAAAGAGCATGAATGCAAGAACAAGAACAAGAATGCTATTGTATCCTCAATTAAGTTTGATTCTTGTTACTTGCTTACTAGGGGTGCCAATGGTGTGAAGGCTAAGTTCCTTGGTACATCCATGTTGGGAGCAAAGAAGAAGGCCATTTGGGTACCAAAGAGCTTAGTGAATAACCTTCAAGGACCAAAGCAAGTTTGGGTACCTAAAAGAATTGATCTTCTTTTGTAAGTCAATTACAAAGCCAGAGGAAGGCATTGGGTTCTTGAGAGTTGGTGCACTCAACACATGACCGGTGATGCAAGAATGTTCAACTCATTCAACAGTAATGATAGCAATGGTTATGATAGTATTACATTTGGTGATAATGGCGAAGGCAAGGTCAAAGGGCTTGGTAAGATTGAAATATCCAATGACTTGGTGAACAAGCATATCCAATGTGTTGCTAGTTGAGAGCTTAAACTTTAATTTGCTATCCATGGCTCAATTGTGTGATCTTGGATTTAAGTTCATATTTGGGGTAGATGATGTAGAGATCATAAGTGTAGATGGCTCTAACTTGATTTTCAAAGGCTTTAGATATGAGAATCTATACTTGGTTGATTTCAATGCTACTGAAGCTCAATTGTCAACATGCTTGTTCACTAAGTCTAGCATGGGTTGGTTATGGCATAGAAGGCTTAGTCATGTTGGAATGAAGCAACTGAATAGATTGGTTAAGCATGATCTAGTTAGAGGCTTGAAAGATGTGGTGTTTGAAAAGGATAAGCTTTGTAGCTCTTGTCAACCCAGAAAACAAGTTGGAAACACCCATCCTAAGAAAAGCATGATGAGCACTAGTAAGGCATTTGAGTTGTTGCACATGGATTTGTTTGGGCCAACACAATACACTAGCATCGGTGGAAACAAATATGGCTTTGTGATAGTGGATGACTACACTAGATACACTTGGGCATTCTTTCTAGTGGACAAGAGTGATGTGTTTGCAACATTTAAATCATTTGTCAAGGGCATTCACAATGAATTTGAAACAACCATCAAGAGAGTTAGAAGTGACAATGGTACTAAGATCAAGAACACTAGAATTGATGAGTTGTGTGATGATTTTGGAATTAGACATCAATTCTCGGCCACGTACACTCCACAATCAAATGGCCTTGTTGAGAGGAAGAATAGAACACTTATTGACATGGCAAGGTCTATGCTTAGTGACGAGATCCTAACATATGGGTATGTTAAGACTTGGGTCCAATGGTTCCCGAATGAAGAAGACCTCCTGACTGATCCCTCCAGGATCGCCTGAGGGCTTAGGGGCTACGTCCATCGGGTATGCTTGCGCGCACCCTCTGAGAAGAAACCCTACCGAGCCTAACTATGACACAGTCTTTGCTTGGGGCTCGGGGGCTTGCCCGAGCCCTGAGGCTCCCAATCTATGCCAACACTCTGGCCCGGCCCTTGGCTCTAGCCCCGCTAACAACGCGAGCCAAGGCCTGGGCGCAAGAAGACACGCCCTGAGCTACCTAGGCTTGGGGGCTCCCTAGCGCTGCCCCTTGGGCATGGCATTGCCAGCCACTTTCCCTACAAGGTCACGCACGGGGTGTGACACAATAAGTCAAAGCTTCCTCGTGGCCTCCAGGGGCTTGGAAGCTCCTAGGCCCGCACGTCAGCCCCTGTAGCCAACCTCCTTCACCGCTAAGAAGACTCCAGAAGGTCCACCTAGGGAGGCTGGTCCAAGCCAACATAGCCTGACATGCAAAGTGTCAAAACAGAGCAGTAGGATGACGCCCAAGGCTTCTTCGGCTCCATGACACCGCCACGGTCCACAACGCATCGTTACAAGGCCCTCCTAGACTCTGGCGCATGAAGACCGTAAACTAGTTCCCCCAAACTACCATGTACCTGACCTATCTCATTATATAAGGGATAAGGTCGAACCTAGGGGTAGGAACTGATCAGAACATAGATCATTCCATTCCATTCCATTCCTTGGCCTCTACTCTGCACCGATGGCAAGGCAACCCAGAGAGGTGCACCGAGAGCTCCTCCACCGCATCCCGTCATCTTTCTCCTCTCCGACAAGGGAAAGGCTCCACTAGTGGTGAGGCTACCTTAGGATTAGCACCGAGCTAACCCCCTACCAAATCTCTCTACAACCCTATTGTAACCCCCTGATTTTGGGTGCTTTTGAGTATAAGGATCATCAGCTGCTGGACTTAGGGCACCGATTGGCCTGAACCAGGATAAACCGTTGCATCCTCTCTGTGATTCTTGCATTCTCGAGTCCACCCAAGCCATCGGAGACCCGTACTCTGACACCGACTCGAACAATAATGGTTATCGTAGTTTCGACCCCATGACAGCTGGTGCTCTAGGTAGGGAGCAGTGTCAAGTGCAATTTAGGCTCTACGGTGGCCGAAGCCACCCGCCTCATCGCCGAAGCAGGCGGCACTGCCCCAGATGATGGTGTCTGCTTCCCCGGCGAGTTCTCCATCACAACCGGCATATTTGCTCTGGGCTAGGTCCTCAACTTTGGGGGATTGGCCTATGTCGCCAACTACTACAGTGAGCTTCATCCTCTCCACAAGTCTATGCCAGTGGGCAACGAACCCCTGGTGTCAGCCCCTCTACCAAGACTTCTAGGAGTAGATCTCGAGGTCATGGCCCAACAGATCTGGTGTGGTTTGGGCCTAAAACCCACCATGCTGGACCACCATTAGATGTTCTACATGCTAGCCAATGTCCACCACCAGATTGCCACCAGTGAGGTGCACCTACCACCTGACGGCTTCTAGTACTACCTCCCAGACCTACCTTTTGGGATCCAAAACACGGCAGCATCCTTCTAGATGGAGTTGGAGCACCTCATCAGTCACGAGGCATCGCGGAGCACCATCCTCTCTGACACAGCAGGGACCGAGATCCCATCGTTGTGCACCTTCCTTGAGATCCTTTTGGGGGACGACCCGGAGTATGACTCTGATGACATCGACTGCTATGCACCACCCCAAATGTGGTACCACATCGATGTCAAGGTTCTTGCTGAGGAGGCACCCAGGCTCACGCCGCCAGACCAGAGTCCCTATAGCTGCATGGCCTACCTCTAGGAGAAGGAGCATCGCCTACAGGCTCGTTAGGTGGACCTAGAGGCTACCGAGGCAGAGCTCGAGCGCCAAAGGCAATGACGAGATGTGCACCCTCTCGGCAATGACGACGATGCCTAAACGAGGGCACCTAGCGGCCTCTGCTTTCCCTGTGCGGCGTACAACATGGTGGCTGCCGCTTGCCACCTAGAAGACATCTCCGACATGCCAGACCCAAAGACCAAGGAGTGACTGAATGAGGCAAAGCAGCTCCTTCGCGTCGCTCTCGAGCAGCAGGCTGAGAGCTCAGCATCCTAGCACCGCACCACGCTCTCCTAGTCATCCTAGATGATGGCCACTCCCAACGGGGACTACTCCGATGCACATGCCCCATAGGCAGGGGGAGCAGCGGCAAGACCTCCGGCAATAGCTCCACCCATCCATGGACCCAAGGCACCAAGCCTCGGCAGGAGCTAAGGTGTGACCTTTCTCCTCGGTGTCCCCCCGCATGCCACTGGATCGGCGACGACCGCGACATCCACAACACCATTGAAGCTAGATGCCATGCTCAAGCATAGTCCTATACCCCTGAGCGACAGGGCAAGGGTTCCGCCCCAATTCACTTCGGCCCCTAGCGTTCGGGGCAGCGATCCGGGTGGCTCCCTACCCCAGGCATTTTCAGCCACATCTCTAAGTACGACGGCGAGACCAACCTGGATCACTGACTAGAGGACTACCGCCTCACCATGAAGGTCAGGGGGTCCAATGACATCTTCACCATCCAGTATCTGCCCCTACTTCTGTCAAGCTCGACCAAGGCTTGGCTCGAGTAGCTCAAGCCCGGCAGCATCCGCTGCTAGGGCGATCTCTGTTTGGTCTTCATCGGCCACTTTCAGGGCACGTGCACTTGGCCCAGGAACTCATGGGACCTCCACAACTGTAGGCAAAGGTCCAATGAGACCCTCTAGGAGTAAATCCAGTGTTAGTCCAAGAAATGCAATGAGCTCCCCAACATCACCGACACTGACGTCATCAACTCCTTCATCTACGGCACAACCTACGAGGCGCTCGTCCACGCGCTCGGCCATGAGACCCTGTGCATGATGTGGGAGCTCCTGGACATCACCACCTAGTATGCCACTAGTGAGGAGGCAGTCCAGGCCAACTTCAGTGCAAAGCCAAGGCCACCGGTCACCTTAGCGCAGGTGATGGTAGTGACAACCCCGCCTCATCCCAGCGACACCACGATAGGAGGAACAAGGACCGAAAGTGTTGTGGGGAGGAGATGGTGGCTGCGGCCAACCACACCGCTAGACCTTGGCCCCATGAGCGAGGCGCATGCCCAGAACACTTCGAGAAGGCGCTCGAGACCCCCTGCCCATTCCATGGGGGCAAGCAAAGCACCTTCTCAAGGACTGCACTACCATGAAGGGCTACATCTGTGGCACCCTTGGCCAATAGGGCAAGGCCCAAAAGCCTACCCTGAAGGCTGGTGACCTAGCGAGAGGTGCCTAGGAGGAGGACACTGAGTTCCCCGAGGCCACGCGCTGCCTCATGATCTTTGGGGGCTCCCACGCCTACAAATCCCGCCGGCAGTGCCGCATCATCGAACAGGAGGTGAACGCCGTTCACACCCTCGCTGCCCTGACATGGCTCCAATGGTCCCAGAAGACCATCAACTTCGACTAGGAAGACAACCCCGATCGTGTCCCTCATCCAGACCGCTATCCGCTCATGGTCAGCCCGATCATGGGCACCACGCGCCTCACCAAGGTGCTGATGGATAGGGGCAGCGGCCTCAACATACTCTACGCCAGCGTCCTCGACAACATGGGCATCCCCCGTAGCAACCTACTCACCAGCAAGGCACCATTCTACGGGATCGTGCCAGGGAAGGAAGTCGTGCCCCTCGGGCACATTTGGCTCAATGTCACTTTCAGCCAGCCAGACAACTTCTATAAGGAGCCACTCACCTTTGAGGTGGTTGACTTCCCTAGCATCTACCATGCCCTCCTTGATCGACCGTGATTCGCTAAATTCATGTCCATCCCCAACTACACCTACCTGAAGCTCAAGATGCCTGGCCCAAAGGGGGTCATCACTGTCGAGTGTAGCTTCGAGCAAGCCTACTACTACGAGCAGGACTGCATCACCCAAGTGGCTGCACTCATCACCCCCTTTGTTCCCGATGGCTCTGGCCATGATGTAGGAAGGGCGCCGATGGAGGAGGCAACCAAGGCAACAGCGGTGCTCGACCCATCGAGCATCGACGAGGTGGCCAAGGCTCCTAGCGACAGTGGTGGCTCGGCTAGCCCCTCCATCTAGGTGCTCATCCCCCTAGAAGGGGTTGACTCAATCGAGGTGAGTTCTGACCTTTCCCCATGAGAGAAGCCCAATGCCGAGCCATCCGCCCAGAAGCATCGTCTCCTAAGCCATGACCCGCCTGCCGACCTCCTTCGCCGGCCTACCTCTCCAACAACAAAAACCAAGATAAGTCCCATCCTCCTGACCCTCTTGTTGTCGCTTGTCTCTATAATTGTCTCCTTTAACCCGAGCCACCCAAGCGATAGCTCGGCTACACTAGAGGATCGACTGAGCTAACCACCTACTAACCTTCCTGAAGGAGGATCACTATAGAAGGCCCCCGAGTGAGGCAAGGACAGGATGGACAAAGTGAGAATACCCGATGAGGGATCAGCAAGGCACTAACAGAATGGCCTAGACCGTCGCGTTACCAGCTATGTCATCTCTCCCTTCCCTTGTGTCCATTCTATTTTCTTTGTAGGTATCTGCCTATCTCCCGATAATTTATTGGATCGAGCCACTCCACCACACGATGGTTTGGGGGGCCCCTAGAAGAGGCAATGCTGAGGATTCAAAGGCCGGCCCGCCAGGCTTCAAGGCCGCTTGAAGCACCTAAAGTGTGAGGGACGCTCGGGAGATGAGCCCACACGGCTGCAGCCGGGACACCCAGAAGCGTTCCGACCGTCTGGATGAGCGATGTCTGAGTATTGATCCCGAGCCACTCGTGGTGACCCAATGAGGGAGGCAGCAAGCCCCAGAGTACCAACAGATGGGCTTAGGAACTATACGACTAGGGATCTCCCTCTATGGGACATGACCGGGGCACGGAACGACCGTAAACCTGGGGTTCTCACAGACTTACCCGCTAGTAGCATAGGAATGGTGACCTTGGCCAATGAGGCCATCATTGTAACAGCCCATCCCAATGAGGGACTAAGTCTCTAAGCATGAGTCAAGAACAATGGAATTACAAACGAATGTGATTTCATTTCATTAATTAGGAACAACCCGATTACAATATATAGCGGTAAAACCTGCTTTCATATGTCATAGGGTCGGCAACTTGACCCTGTGATGATCTCCTCTCCTCCTCAGAGGGGGAGGACAGTGCCTACAATGAAGGCTGGCCTACTGGGTCAGAAAGGGCTGACCTCCCTAGATCTTCTTCAGGTGCAAGCACAGGGAGGCCCACGAAGGGGAAGATGGCGAGGCCCCACCCCAACCCCCTGTGCGGGGCTCGTACCATTGGGCGCCTAGGCCAAGGTCCCCTAGGGGCTTGGCCAACCTCGCCATAGACAAAGATCGAAGAAGGTCGTTAGCCACCCACACTACATGAAGCAGAATCCGCGCAGCATCATGGAGTATCTGCCACCACCTCTTGTAGTTGTGGTGGCTGCCACGCTAGAGTCCTTCCAACCTCAAAGAAGCAATCACCTAGCGGACCAAGATAGGATCACCCAAAGGGAAGCATCACACTTCATTATCGCCATCGCCGCTGAAGAGATGGATTAGAGAGAAAGAAGAGAAGGGGCCGAAGGAAGGGAATTGAAGACGTCGCGTCCCCCGGGGCTCCCCTTTATAGCCCAGACGATGCACTATTAGCGGCTCTAGGCCCTCCGATCAACCATCAACGGCCTAAAGGGGCCCTAGGGAACTAGCCAGGCACCTCTTCAATCCCCGCAACATGCCTTTGGGCGGTTGCATGATAACAGCCGCACAGTAAAGGCGGAGTCAGGGAACCGCTGGCAACAGGTCAAGTCCCTGCTCCACTTTCCACCACACACGCCGCCCACTCCGTGCATGCCTCCTCATGGTACTTGAGGGGATTCGACTCCCCTCAGGCCCACCAACTATCATCGATGGCCAGGATCTGTGTGCACCAAGTGCCGTGGCACCTCCTCCACCGAATCTGCTCCATGTGGCTCTAACGTCCCATCTGCCAGACAAAGTGGGACGGCGTGGGGGTGCACACCATAACTCCTCTGATAGGCATGATGGCCCAATCGCCATCAACCGCCTGCGTAAGACGTCAATAGAAGGGACATGCCCATAAGCCACCACACCCACTGATAGGGAGGCCCCACGATGGCCTCAGGGGCTACGCCGGCTCCTAGACAGAGCAACCTGACCCCCCAATCGACGGGCGCTCAGGCGATGCACCCCCAAAACCAACCAACTCCCTTGAGTTGGGATGGGAGCCGCTAAGTAGTGGGCCCAATGAGGGCCTTTGTCCAAGGCTCAGCATACTCCCTACACCCCGATCTATGGCCATAGAAGGTTGGCCCTAGAAGGCCAGCTCGAGAGGATCAGGGCCTGCTACTATAGCCCTCAGAATGGCGTGGCGCTCTGGTTGATCAGATGGCCCTGAGCCAGAGCCCAGATGCTCTCGATCACCCAACCCACAGCAGGCTCTGATCAAAAACAAGGTGCCCCTAGGCCCAAGGTCAGCAACTCCTAGACCAGTTCGTCGAGCCCTCGCTTGAGTCGAAGACCTAAGCGACAGAATCACAAAGGAAGGCCTCAACACCAAGCAACACCCATCACCTTAGAGAAGAAGGCCCTAAGTAGGGCACAGCACCCTTGTCAGCAGAAGATGTCCCCATCAAGGAGGGTTTGGTCACCAGAAGATCGAATTCAGCCCTTCGTCGCCATCACGCCAAGTGACGCCACGAAGGGCTCAGGGGCTCCTACCAAGATCCTAACAAACGGGTATGTTAAGCCTCAGGTCCAATGGTTCCCGAATGAAGAAGACCCCCTAACTGACCCGTCCAGGATCACCTGAGGGCACGGGGGCTATACCCATTAGGTATGCTCGCACGCACCCTCTGAGAAGAAACCCTACCGAGCCTGACTATGACGCAGTCTCCGCTTGGGACTCGGGGCTTGCCCGAGCCCTAAGGCTCCTGATCTATGCCAATGCTCTGGCCTAGCCCTTGGCTCCTACCCCGCCAATGATGCCAGCCAAGGCCCAGGCGCAAGAAGACATGCCCTGACTTACCGAGGCTTAGGGGCTCCTCGGCGTTGCACCTTGGGCACAGCATTGCCGGCCACTTTACCGACAAGGTCACACACAGGGCGTGACACAAGAAGACAAAGCTTCCCCATGGCCTCCAGGGGCTCAGAGGCTCTCGGGCCCGCATGTCAGCCACTGGAGCCGACCACCTTCACCGCCAAGAAGACTCTAGAAGGTCCACCTAGGGGAGGCCGATCCATGCTGACATAGCCTGACATGCAGAGTGTTAGAACATAGCAGTCGGACGACACCCAAGGCTTCTTTAGCTCCACGACACTGCCATGGTCCACAGCGTGTCGCTGCAAGGCCCTCCTAGACTCTGACGCTTGTAGACCATAGACTAGTTCCCCCAAACCGCCTTGTACCCGACCTATCTCGTTATATAAGGGATAAGGTCGGGCCTAGGGGGAGGAACCGTAACACCCTAGGTGTTAGTCATGAGTTAAGCAGCGAAATTGGACTTAAGTAGGATATGTCAAGCAATGATTATGATCTCTAGTTCATAATCTAGAAGTAAAGATGAAGGTATTGAGGTTAAACCTATGAAAATGAGCCCCAACTTGGACTCAAACAATACACTTTGCTTACATGCGGACCCTTGTTAAGATTACGCAAGACTAATTTTAAACATGCTTATTTCATGTACATTACAACAACATGCATCCATCTGGACCAGTGGAAAAGTTTCATGAAGTTTGGAATCAAGAAGTCACATGGAATGATGAATTATATCCTTGCTTGAATCGCTTTATTAAGTGAACTATAACATGGGATGTCAACCAAACATTGCAACCTTGCTCAAACAACTCTACTTAAGCTCATGAACAAAAGTTATGAAGGGTCCATGTTGAGCAAATGTCAAGAAAATGCTTCAATGGATAAAAAAGGACAATTTTAGCTTTATCGTGATGCTGCTTTGACCAAGGTGAAACAATGATTTAGGGAGTAGATATGAAGTTTGACCTTAAACAAAAGTTGAAGTTTAAGTGGAGTGCTACACACTTTATTTTTGTACCAAGACCTGATTCAACTTCTAAGTGTCTCATATAGTGGTCTCAAGTTTGAATGCAGTGCTGTTTTGGCCCCTCGGAAATATGTCCCTGATTGACAGCTGTGAGTTGATAAGTTTGTGACATTTTATCTTCCAAATTCATATGGCAGCTCAATTTAATTCCTTAATATGAGTTAAAGTACACTTTGTGTTGAAAACAACAAAACAAGTGTCATCAAGTTTGGACCACGTTTGAGTCTCCAAAATCAGTTTTGAAAACAGCACGATGTTATGGAAATCAGCACTTAACTGAGCCTCGGTTTCAGTTCGTGTACCACAATTTGGAGCCTTCTATCTTGCAAACCAAGCTGATCCAAACCTTGATCCTTTAATGAAAGTTGTGGTTCAGTTTGTGCTCTGCAAACATTGTTCTTGGACCAAGAGCCAAACCAATTTGGAAGCAAGTCAACTAGGTGCTCGAGTATCAAATCTGCGGCTGTTTTTCAGACTTAGAAAGTCCAGGATTAGTAACAATTTGGTTGACATGTCGCGTTCTCCAAATTTTGTTAAGTAACTTGAGTTGACCCAAAAATAAAAGTTGGAGATAATTCATTGGAGAAGAGCTCAAAAAATTTTGGACTCAGTGTGACCAAGTTTGACTAGTTAAATTGGGACCCAACCGGGCAAAGCTTAATTCCGTTTAAACCGCTGACAGTGTCAACTTTGGACCTAATTATCTCCTAATATGTGGCTCTAATGGCAATGCACCCTTAATCAAAGTTGGAGAGTATTCAGAGATGGTCAAACTTTGTTTAAGGCTCATTCGCCAATTCAGCCCGTAGGAGGCCCAAAACTGGCGCCCACCTCACCCACACCGTTGCCTGCCAGATGTTCTACGTTTTGTCGACATGTTGCCCATGCACCGGCCGGGCCCCCACCATGGTCGACACGTGTGCCTGCCTCCCTACCATGCCTCTACGTCCTCCAAGAGTGGACACCGAGCCCTACCTCACTCGCCCTCACTCCCTCTACCCTTCCTCCTCTCTCCATCGCGCTCTACCTCTCTCTCCCTCCCTCGAGCGCTCACAATCGCCATGGCAGAGCCGAAGCTCAAGCTGCCGCTGCTGCTGCAAGTGCTGCTCCCTCTCCAACTTTGTTGCAGTGCCTAGACACGCCATGCATGTGCCACCGAAACCCTAGCGGCATCGGCCCTCTCCTTTCCCTTCCCTACAGCGCCTCCCACAGCCGGCCGCTCTCGGCCAGCGTCCCCGCCGAGCCCAACCGCCCCCTCCGTCTCTGCTCGATGAAGAAGGAGGGCCAAAACGTGAATATAAGCTTTTTGCTGGGTCCAGTTGTGAATCCTATGACTCAAGTGAATAGTGCCTAGGAGGACCTTTTCGCTGGAATTTGTTTTCGTGGAAGTTCAAGGGCCTCGGGCAAATGTGTTTTCCATTATTGCTTTTATTTGGCTTAAACTTTGGAAAATCGTAGTAAATTGTAGAAAAATCCAAAATTAGCAAATGAAGATGTTTTCGAATCCTTGTGAGTAGATCTATGCAATGGAGTCATAATATGACATGTGTTAGTAGAAGATTTTTGCTGTTTTTATTTATCTAGGTTAATTACTGTTTTTTGGGAATAAATTCATATCTAAAGTTGTGGTGCTCCAATTTCTGTGAAATTTTTATGGTAGGCTAGTGATGTCATATGTGTGCAGTGGTAAAAAATTCATGGTTAGTGGATACCTATTGACTGGGTTATTGATTTAACTTGTTTAATGCTTATTAATTGGTTTTAAATGGCTTAAAAATAATTTATATATGAAAAAAATGTGAAATGTGGTTTCTTTGCATTTGCATGGTGATATTGTGGCCTGAGAAACTCTAATATGGCTATGTGCTTATAGAAAATGATGATCTTTATATTTATATTGCTCCGACATATTTTCTTGCAAGAGCAATTTGTCTTTTTCAAAGTAATTAAATTATAAAACTTGAGCATGTGAAATTTATGCAGTAGCCATGTTTTGATAACATCTACCACTCATAAAAGTCTCAGCCCCAAACTAGTTGTTCTCATATATCACTAAAATAATATATATGTTTATTAGGAGAAAGAATTAATAAAAGCATAATTGTAGATAAAGCTTGTAATTGTATTGGGTGATGCTTTGAGTGCTTGGTGTTCAATAAAGTGTTGCTAAGTATGTTAGTGGTGGTTGAAGTTCTTGAATGGCTCACGTGTGTATGCTCTTTGTTAGGAAAACAAATGAAACATCAAATTGTTATATTCTGAAATGGCTGCATGTGCAGTTTCTGTTGTGATGACAACTGCATTAATCAAATGATGTTTTCTGAAGATATGGTAAATACAAAATTTGTAGATGATTTCCTTATCTTGCTTGTCCTGAAATTTCATGATTTTAGGCCTGATGGTTTAGGGGATATAGATTTTATAATTTCCCTGTCAGGTTTTGCATGCTCTTTGTGCAGATCTTAATGATTGTGTTGTTTGGCTTAGCTAGGCTTTGAATCACCTTCTGGTGATGTTATAAGAGTTGTATTTCTTCTCATAAGATTTCAAAAATGTCTAAGATCACTGCTTTTGGTGGTCTAGAACTCTAGTTATTGTTGTTCAAACAGAATGTCAGATTCTGTCCAAATCTGGACAGAGATGCCCTCTTTGTGTTGTTTACCCCTTTTAGCTATGAAATCACCCTTAGATGATAATAACAAAGTTGTACCTGACTTAATAAGCTTTCTAAAAAGTTAATAACCACATTTGTTGAGTGGATAGAACTCTAGATATGCATCTCTGAAGCTCATATCAGTTTTCTGTCCATTGTTTGTGCAGTCCTGCTTCTTGGTGTGTTTGAACTTGGTTAGCTTTAGAATCAGCTCTGAGTGAAAATAAAAGAGTTGTAGATATTTTCATTATCTTTCTAGAAAGTTTAGGATCACCTTTATTCCATGTCGGGATCTCTGTTTATGACTGAAACAATTGACTGTTGTGCTGCTGCCCAGGAACTACATGTGTAGGTTGATTGCTTTAGCTTGCCCTGGTTGGCTAAACATGTTAAGTTGACATCGATTGATGAATACTTGCCATGGCTACACTCAAGTAATTTGGGTGCCATGCTTGATGTGCTTGCCTTCTCTTATGTTATGCTTGAGTGATGATTAAGTTAAATAGCTCTAGGTGCTTATATTAGTTTGGTGTACTTTTATGAATGCTTTGCGTGTTGCACTTCCATGCATTCATACATATGCATTGTTGCACCTCATTTAGGTACGCTAGATGAACCACGCAAGAGCTGAAGGATGTGATGTTGGAGCCGAACACGAAGATGGTGTATGGTGGACCTATCCCGAAGATGGAAGGACTAAGCAAGTGCTAGGACCAAAGATGTCACCAAGATAGTGCGAGCTAACTGAACTGACTTGTGTCGGATCCCAGGCAAGCCCCAGAGCATTCTAAGTCTCCTACCCTCTCTTTTATAAATGCACATGAGTATAACTTTTATATGATGCATTAGGTGATAGGAGTTGGATAAAACCGTTGGTGCATATTCCCTACCTTGTCCAATATATATCAATACCTGTACTCTTACTAGATGAATAGGCCGATCTATGCTTAGCCATGCTTAGACTGGTAGAAGTCGGGTGATTTCCTATCGCCTATGAGATATAGGTGGATACTTGAGCACAGTGGGCTATAATTGCTATCGTGGAAAATAACATGTGATGTTGAATAAATAGAGACCGGGTGGAATCTTGTATGTTGGTGGTGTGATGACTTATAGTGATTCTATCTGTGTCGATTAAGGACCAAAACATTGAAGGCCCTCTTGTCATGTTGAATGCATGCCTATCACTTAGCTGGCCGGATAAGTCGTTCCGACCACGAAGCTGAGTAGCTCAACTCTAGGTGGGAATCGTTCTGTCAAAGTGCGCACACTGGAGGTAGTAAGGATGTGCGGGGAGCTGGTGTGAGGCCAAGGGCAGGTTAGAGTCCTAATCGACCTGGCATCCGGTAGTGTCCCTAATTGTGCGGCGCTGATTGAACCCGTGAATTGGACCTGAGTTATACCAAAGGTGACCTAAGACTACCTTGGCGCAGGTATGTCTGGGTTTGTGTTAGGAATAAATTCCCAGCTAGTTGAAATCAATTTGAATCGTCGTCTCTCCCGGATAGTGAGAACTTGACAGAGCTTCTTTCCTCATAGTAATGGATGGAACATGATGGTTATGATGATAATATGATAAACCGGATATGGTTACTATTGTGATGCTTATTAATTTCATCAAGCGGAGGAAGGTGCTTGTCTCTAGCTCCGATCGTGGTGATTGTGAGGGGTTCTTGACCTTTCCCTAGGGGAGAGCCAAAAGGTACTCTAGTGGATTGCTCGTAGCTTGTGGATCCCCATCTTGTGTTGGTTGTGCAGCACCCGATTGCGGGTTAGGTGTGTGATGCCTATAAGCATGTGAACCTCCAAGTGGGTGAATCACTATAACAAGGACTAGCTTGCCGGCAAGCAAGTGAACCTCGGTGAAAAATCTTGTGTCATCTTGTCTCTGAGGATTTCATTGGTATTCATTGTGATTGATTGATCATCTCTTGCCAGGCGGTATAAACATCACTACCTCTCTTGTGTATTTACTTTCCTAATGTAGCTAAGCTCTTTAGTGTAATTAGTTTTGAGAGCTAGCTTGTGTCTTGTCTAGTGGTTAGTGAGGCTCTTTAGTTAGTCTTTGAGAGCTCACTAACTTAGTGGTAGTGACTTAGCCTCTTGTGTGAATTAGAGATCATAGCAACTAGAATTGTGGATAGGAGGCTTGCATTTTTAGTAGGCTATCGCAACACTAGCTTCACCATCTTATTTTCTGACAACTTGGCTTAAGTGTTGTTGTAGCAATTTTTAATAGGCTATTCACCCCCCTCTAGCCATTAGGACCTTTCAGACGGGCACCGAGAGCTCCTCCACCGATCCATTGTCTTCCTCCTCTTCGACAAGGGGGGAGGCTTGACCGGCGGTGAGGCAACCTAAGGATTATCACCGAGCTATCCCCCTACCAAATCTCTCTCCATCTACTATACACTCTATTGTAACCCCTAGATTTTGGGTGCTCTTGAGTAGAAGGATCATCAGCTGCTAGACGTAGGGCATCGATTGGCCCAACTAGGATAAATTGTTGCGTCCTCTCTGTGATTCTTGTATTCTTGAGTCCACCTGAGCCACTAGAGACACATACTCTGACACCACCTCGAACAACAATGCTTGGCGCGATTGCGACCCCGCGACACTATCCCTCCTTTGCATAGTGCTTGTTCATACAACACCATCTGTGCCACTTGAAATTTCACTTTGGTTGTGTGATCGGTAATGGTGTTATGATTAGTGACTAACGATGCTATGATGAAACCAGGAGCCTCCTGTGGCGTGCAACACAAGGTTATTCTACTCAGCACGCGCTGGTATCGAGGTTTCTAGTCATGATACATTGTAGAACTACACCGATGTGTTATCTTCTTGTGGGCTTTTTCCTTGGTTATCTCTCTATATCCCTCTGAAGATCCATATATCGGACTAGATGCAGTAGGACTTCATTTTGACATTGCAAAGAGGATAACCTTTGAAGAATAGGTCACCGACATAAATATTACAGATTGCAAGAGGTGGTAGACAAATGCTCTTTGGTAGCTATGAAGGCCATGTCTCACGGAAGCTTAGGCATACTTGAGACGTCATTATCTTGGATTCCTCCAAAAGTAACACTGCTTCATGGAAGTAAATGAAGGAAATTCTTTAGACTAGAGTAACCACAAAACCACATGGAAGCTCACAAAGTTGTCCTGTCCCTATAACCTCTTTGGTGTTCAGAAATTTTAAGTAACCTTGTGCTAGCACAGCTGTTCAAAATGGATGATATGCTTCTTTTCCCTTAAAAGTCTTTTGCTCTGAATCTCAGGATGAGATTTTATTAAGGGGGGAGGGCTGTAACACCCTAGGTGTTAGTCACAAGTTAACAATGAGTTTGGACTCGAGTAAGTTATGTCAAGTGATAATTAGGAGCTCTAGTTCACAACCTTGGAAGTGGTGATGTAACTCTTGTGCTTAACATTAACTCTTTTCAAACCAAGCATGAGTAGTATTAATCATGTCTCCTTCATATGCATCACCTTGGCATGAGCATCTTGCATTCTTGTCCTGGGCATAAGCATGTTTGAATGCCTTTGTATGATAGTATGTAATGCTTTAATTTCTATGTAACCATTTGTGGTGATGTTTGGTAATATAACCAAGTGTTGTTTGCTCACTTAACCAACCTAGAACAACTTAGTATAAAAAATGAGCTAGGGTTTATATTGATTTTTTAGCCTAAAATGCTTCTAAGTGTTAATGATCTAGGAATCACCTTTTTCGTGATGCAAGTTTTACTTTAGTTTATCTATGACTTAGAGTGCTCTAATGATTTTGACCTTAAATAAGAGTTGTAGTTTAGCTTGAGTGCAGCAACCTTTGTTTAAGGACCAAGACCTAGTTCGGCCTCTAATCTAGCCAAATAGAGAGCCCAAGACCGAACCATGTGATGTTTTGCATCTCCAAAAATCGGCTAACTATGGGAACTGAATTTTTTAGTTTCCCAGTTTCAAGTGGCTATCTTTGGAGCCTTGTAGTTTGCAAACTAGTTCGAATCTAATCAAACTTCTTTAAGCAAATTTGTAGTGCTCGTATAGCTCAACAGTAAGGACTAATTGGTTGAATCAACCATCAACCGGTTAGAGAGTTAGAGGAGGAGGCCTTGGCCATTTGGATCGATAGGGAGCCGCATCATTCCTGACCGTGCGTAGGAGAAACACGCCGCATGGCCCTCGCACCCGCTCGCATGCGTGCCACGGTGCCCTGCTCACCCGTCTTGGACGCCCGGCGCCAATCGCTCTCGCTCACTCGCACTCCATCTCTCTCACTCGCTCTCTATCTCGTTCTCGTTTGGCATGGAGGTCGAGCACGAGTAGAGCACCTTGCCATTGTGGCCATGCTTCCCTAGGCCGCCTCACCCTAACCAGCTCCACTACCACCACCTCCGCACCAGCCAACCTCGCCGCCCCGTCCTCATTTCGCACTGCTTCGTCGTTGTGTCGTCGTTCTGGCCGAAGGTGCCACCTGCTGCCGTGGTCGTGCCGCTGCTAGCTATAGCCGACCGAGCCAGGGCCAAGCGCGGCCACGACTAGGGCCAGGTGACCCTCCCTGGCTGCCACTGGAAACTAGCTGGATGGGATTTGGCTGGCCTGATCCGTCCCCCGCTCTGTTCATGCCAAGGGAAAGAAGAAGAAGGGGACATAAAGAAATAGAAACTATTTCTTGGTTCCAGATGCATAATAGCCAAAGAGAAGGTTTTTCAGATCGAGGCTACATTAATTTGTTAAAGATTCAGGGTTCCAAATGCGAAAGTGTTTTCCTTTATCTGCTAATCTTTTTTGTTGTGCATAAATCAGCTGAAACTTTGAAAATGCATAGCAGTTCGTAGAAATATCATAAAATGTAAAATGAAGATGTTTTGAAATCCTGGTGACTAGATATATGCAGTAGAGTCCACACTATGGCATGTGTTAGTGCAAAGTTTTTGTTGTAGATGTATATTTATGCTTGTTTAGGGTTTTCTGTGTTTAATTCATATCTGTTGTTGTATTGATCTAAATGATGTGAAATTTTTATGCTAGGTTATTCATGTGATGCTTGTGCTGTGGTAAAAATTTTAGCTTCATTGGATGCAGTATGACTGAGCTTTTGATTTAACATGTTTAGTGCTTGTTAAATGGGTTATAAATAATAAACATGTGTAAAAAGGGAAAAGATGGTTCCACTAGCTTTGTATGATGTTGTTGTAACATAAGAAAACTTAAAATGACCATGCTTTTACAGAAAATGTTGAATTATAGATTTATCCTGCTCTCACATGCTTATTGCAATAAAAACTTATTTTTATTGTAGAAATTAATTCATAAAACCTAAGCATGTAATATTTCTACAGTAGTTATGTTTTGATGTTACCTTTCACCTGTAAAAATTACAAGTCCAAACTAGTTGTTTGTAGTATCACCTAAAATGAATATATATGTTTTAATATATATAAGTTAATGAAAGTTTAATGGGGGAAATGCTTAATTGATGTTTGTGATGCTATCCATGCTGGTTGATAGTGGTTGGTTGCTGATCACCATGCTTGTGGTGATGCTAAGCTTGGCATGTTACATATGTGTTGCGATACTATAATTAAGTTGTATGTTGATCTATGTAAAAGGATAGTAATTAGTGATATAATTATCTCTTTCCATGATACTTGTGATGCTCAATTGCTTACACTAACTTGGAGATCTTGTTGAGTTATGTTAGTTTTAGTTAGACCTTGAGATGGCTTGCATGTGTGCTCTCATGTTAATATAGCAACTAATAATTATGTTGCTTATGCAAGTCGATAACCTTTGCTTTAGCTCTACTTTTGATGAGATGATCATTGTGTGAATGTTGAGGATGTTTGTGCGTGGGAAGACCAGCCCCTAAATCACATTGGGCAGGTTACCTTTCTTTATGTGTTGCTCATGTTTGCTACTCGGTAAACGAGTGTCCAGTAAATGGAAATGAGAGATAAGCATCACCTTGTGACCTCCATGCTTAGAGACATGTTTAGTGTGCTTTTCATGTTATCTAGGACTAAGGCTAATTAACTATGTTAATACTAAGTTGTGGTCTATGTAATTAGTTGTACATGTATGATCTTGTTAGTGAACCAAGTGGAGAACTTGTTTAAACATCCGCGCTGAAATGGCTGCTATACCTGTTTCTGTTGCGCTGTTAATTTTGTGGTGATAATGATGTTTTCTGTGAATGTGGTTAATACAAAAGTTGTAGATAACTCCCTCATCTTGGGTGTCCTAAAATTTCGTGATTTTAGGAGCATTGGCCTGAGAGTTATAGATTTTACAATCTCCCTATCAGGTTTTGCTTGCTCTCTGTGTAGTGATGCCTTGTTGTACCTTTTGACTAAGATAACTTGTGAATCACCTCTTGATGTCAACTAAATTGTTGTAGTACTTTTTATAAGCTGTCCAAAATGTTAGAGAGCACAGCTTTTGGTGGTATATAACTCTAGATATAGATGTCTAAAGCTTAATGCTAGAATCTGTCCAAGTCTGGACAAGTTTGCTTCTTTGTATTGTTTGGTCTTGTTAACTATTGATTCATCTTGAGATGATAATAAGAAAGTTATAGATAACTTAATAATATTAATATAAAGTTAAGAATCATGTTTGTTGGATGTCTAGAACTTCAAATATACATTTCTGAAGTTCATGTCAGTTTTCTGTCCTTGCTATGCAGTTCTGCTTCCTTGTGGTTTTCAACATGGTTAACTAATGAATCAGCTTCGGGTGTAAATAACAAAATTGTAGAAAATTTCCTAAGCTTTCCAGAAAGTCTAAGATCACCTTTATGGGATGTGTAGACCTCTAGTTATGATGAAAACAAGTGACTATTGTGCTGCTGTCCAGAACCTGTGTGTAGCAATAATTTTGTTATGCTTGATAGAGCTAATTTGCTTGAAATATCTAATTAACATTTATCTTACTTAAGTTGTCTCTAACCTGCTGGTTATGTGATGTTAAGCTTATTTAGCTTGTGCTAGCTGAGTGGCTTATGATAGCTTAACTTCAGTTGCCTTGTGAATAGATACTTAGTGTTGCCTTCTTATCATCCTAGCATGATAGGTTTATGTGATAGCCAATTAAAATAACTTACTCTCAAGTGCTTAATAAGTCAATATGGGGTGACCTTCTCCTTGTCTTGTATGCCTGTTGCAATGCATCATGAGTTGCTTTCTATGCATTTATACATCTGCATTGTGCATCAAGTCTAGGTATGCTAGATGTACAATGCGAGGAGCTGACAGACATGATGTTGGAGCTGGACCCGAAGATGGTGTTTGGTGGACCAAACCTAAAGATGGAAGGACTAAGCAAGTGTTAGGACAGGAGATGCTCGCCAAGCGAGTGTCATTTAACAAACACTGACCTAGTGTTGGATACCAGGCAAGCCCCGGAGCATTATATGCCTCTTACCCTCTCTTTTAAAATGCACTTGAGTATAATCTTGTATTGTGCATTAGGTTGATAGGAGTTGAATGAAATCATTGTTGCATGACATACCTTGTCCACTATAGATATACCTATACCCTTACTAGTATGAGTAGGCCGATCTATACTTAGCCATGCTTAGACAAGTAGAAGTTAGGTGATTTCCTGTCACCTGCGAGATATAGGTGGATATCTGGTCACGGTTGGCTATATTTGCTATCGTGGAAAAGAACCATGTGATGTTATATAAATGGAGACTGGACGTGATCTTATATGTTGATAGTGATATGACTTATGTTGATCCCATCTATGTTAATTAAGTACCATACCGTTGTTGGACCTTGCTCAAGATTGAAGGCCGACTTTCACTTAGCTGGCCAGATAAGTCGTTCCAACCATGAAGCCGAGTAGCTCAATTCGGGCTAGGAGTTGTTATAATGGCGCGCACACTGGAGGGGAGGATGTATGTGCGAGGACACGGATAGGACCTTGGACACACCATTGTCTGAACATCCCGGCTTCTAGTTGGTCCCTGAGTGTGCGGCTCAAATCAAACCCATGATTGTTCCTAAATTGTACCAAAGGTGACCTAAGGCTGCCTTCGTGCGGTATGCCTGGGTTTGTATTATGGATTTCTTCCCAGATGGTTGCAATCGATTCGAATCACCGTCTCTCCCGAATAATGAGAAACTTGAGTGAGCTTCCAACATTCATAGTAACATGTTTATTCAATATGATGGTTATGCTGATTATACGATAAACTAGATATGGTTACTACTATGATGCTTCAATATCAAGTGATTGCTATAGAACAGGTGCAAACTTAGCCTTAAAAAGCTTCACTAAACTTGATGCTAAAATATTGAATAAAATATTGAAAGTGAGGACTTATTATAATAATGCTCTTTTGCAAAGTTATGCTATCCAACTATCTCCACCAAATAAGCCTTGCATATCCTTGAGAGTCTTTTTATTTCTCTCCTATCGGGTAAGTCTAGCTGAGTACATTTCAGTACTCACGGTTTTATCCCACCATGTTGCAGGTGAAGTTCTCAGCCTCCTGAAGGTGGTGACTAAGTGTTGGTGGGCTCGGCGAATCCGTATTTATTTCTCATCTACATGCTTTTGTTGGAGGATGTCATTTAAGCTGGCAATATATTTGAACTTATGATGTTATAAGCATTTCAAAGGTATGTTTTCTCTAATTAGATTTGAACTCAGTATGTATTATTTATTTGTGAACTCAATTGTAATATTATTTCCGCCATAAACTCTGTGTATGTGATGTGTATTTGCTTAATCTATTAAGATCTTGGTTTTGATGTGGATTTACCGAGGTCCTTCATGACACTCGGCGGACTACCGGATTTATTTAAGAGAAAGTGTGTGTGCCAACGTGTTAGCGGGGGCAGTCGTACTTGATCATGTATAAATTGGGCGGTTCTGTCACATTTGAAACCAACCGTTGGCCTCCAATGGCTACTTCGCGCGCATAGCACCACCTCCGGACCGAGAGTCCGAACCAATGCGCACCACAGTTTGGAGCACAATAGAGAGCTCTCGAGAGCACAAAAACACAGAGGACCTAGTCCGGTTCAGCACTTCGGACCATGCGTCCGAGTCCAGAGCTCGCTCACTTGCACGTCGTTGCGCAACATGGCACAACCGGGCGTGTGCACCTTGGTCCGGACCCACTGGACACCCAGGGTCCTGAGCCTGCGCCACCTTGGGTAAGGTACCAGACCCGCAGCCCATGTTTCAGACCCCAGGGTCCAAAGTCTGCCCCCAAGTCCGGCTCCCTACCATAAACACCAGAGAGCAAGGGTTAGTTACCGAACCCTCGCATCATGGTCCGGCCCCTTGCCGTCTCAGGGTCCGGAGCACTCAGAGATGCCTCCTTCTCTTCCAATATCTCTCCTTTGCAAATGTGCTAACACTACCAAGTGTACACCACCATGTGCAAGTGTGTTAGTATTTTCATAATCATTTTTCAAAGGATTATTCTCTCTTTTCACCACGCCACTCGATCCTAGCAACGCATGCAATGTTAGATCACTCGAGTGGCACTAGATGACCGATATGAAAACAAGTTTGCCCCTCTTCATAGTACGGCCATCTATCATAAATCCGGTCATGCACTTCTCTACACAATCTTTGACCGGTGAAATGAAATGCCCTACAAATATACCTTTGCCTTGCGCATTCTGTTTCATCTCCTCCAATGTTGATGCAACACATGCACAAACATTGATCAACAGATGATATGATCCACTTCATATCATCATGCGACCTTATCGGTTCATCGATCTTGACCTCACTTGCTCTTCAAATTTGCTTCGGTCCATCAGTGCCAAGTTTTTTCTCAAGCTTCCCTGCCACGCGACTTGCTCTTCACGCTTGCAACCGGTCCATCAATCCAAGCCTCATCTTGATCTTCTCCACCTAGTCACATGACTCCACGTCATGTCTCATGCAATGAGCTCCTTCATCACATGTGTGAGCCTTGCAACATATCCAATCCATTTTCACCTACATGGCATGTGTTGCTCACACTAGTGTACCTGGGGACTAATCACCTGTGTATCTCACATGGACACATATTAGTCCACCTAGGTTGTCACTCAATTACTAAAACCAAACAAGGACCTTTCAACCATGCAGGACCCAACCCCGAGGAAACAAAAGAAATGCAGCACCAAGTGCAAGAATTGCTTGACAAAGGTTATGTGTGTGAATCTCTTAGTCCTTGTGTTGTTCATGTACTTCTTGTTCCTAAAAAAGATGGATCATGGCACATGTGCATAGATTGTCGAGCAATTAATAACATTACAATCAGATATCGTCACCCTATTCCTAGGCTAGATGATATGCTTGATGAATTGAGTGGCTCAATTGTGTTCTCTAAAATTGATTTGCATAGTGGTTACCACAATATTCGCATGAAGTTAGGAGATGAATGGAAAACGGCTTTTAAAACTAAGTTCGGCCAATACGAGTGGTTAGTCATGCCTTTTGGTCTCATTAATGCACCCAACACTTTCATGAAATTAATGAATGAAGTTTTGCGTGTTTTCATTGGAAAATTTGTGGTGGTATATTTTGATGACATTTTAATATGTAGCAGAACACTAGAGGAACATGTTAATCATTTGCGTGCTGCTTTTGATGCTCTACGCGATGCACGTTTATTTGGTAACCTTGATAAGTGCATGTTTTGCACGGATCGAGTATCTTTTCTTGGCTATGTTGTGACCCTGTAGGGAATTGAAGTTGATCAAGCCAAGGTTGAGGCAATGCACAGCCGGCCGGTTCCCACAACGGTCACAAAAGTGAGAAGTTTACACGGACTTGATGGATTCTACCGCTGCTTTGTGAAGAATTTTAGCACCATTACAGCCCCCCTACATGAACTGACCAAGAAGGGAGTGCCATTCACTTGGGCTGCTACACACAAGAATGCCTTTGACACGCTAAAGGATAAGTTAACACATGTACCATTGCACCAACTTCCTGATTTCAATAAAACTTTTGAGCTCGAATGCGATGCTAGTGGAATTGGTTTGGAAGGTGTGCTATTACAAGAGGGAAAACCTATAGCATATTTCAATGAGAAATTGAGTGGACCAAGTTTGAACTACTCTACCTATGATAAGGAGTTGTTTGCTCTAGTTCGAACTTTAGAAACAGGGCAACGTTATTAGTGGCCCAAAGAATTTGTTATCCATTCAAATTATTAGTCTGTGAAACACATTCGAAGTCAAGCAAAACTAAACCATAGGCATGCTAAGTGGGTTGAGTTCATTTAATATTTTCCTTATGTCATCAAACACAAAAAAGGGAAAGAGAACGTCATTGTTGATGCGCTATCTAGACGTTACACAATGTTGTCCCAACTTGACTTCAAAATTTTTGGTTTGGAAACAATTAAAAATCAATATGTACATGATGATGATTTCAAAGATGCGTTGCTGAATTGCAAAGAGGGGAAAACTTGGAACAAATTTGTCCTCACTGACGGTTTTATGTTTATAGCTAATAAGCTATGCATTCTAGCTAGCTCTGTGCGTATGTTGTTGTTGCAGGAAGCGCATGGAAGTGGGTTGATGGGACACTTTGTTGTGAAGAAGATAGTGGACATCCTCACTGGCCATTTCTTTTGGCCCAAGATGAGGAGAGACGGGGAGAGATTCGTAGCACGCTGCACAACATGCCAAAATGCTAAGTCACGACATAATCCCCATGGGTTGTACATGCCTTTGCCTGTTCCTAGTGCACCTTGGGAAGATATCTCTATGGACTTTGTTTTAGGACTGCCTAGAATAAAGAAGGGGGGAGATAGTGTCTTTGTTGCTGTGGATAGATTTTCTAATATGGCACATTTCATACCATGCCATAAGACAGATGATGCTACTCATGTTGCTAATTTGTTCTTTCATGAGATTG